>OY979716.1:52766157-53966157 GCA_963855995.1 Muricea muricata | reverse complement strand
AACAGTTTTTTTGTCAATTAGTAATTTGGAATAGGCATATCAAAATTGAGAGAAAAAAAATTCCACTTTTTATGCCACAATTGCATAGTTTAACAACATGCAGAAAATATTGCGACCCCGACAAGATTTGAGCCTTCAATTTTCTGATCTGAGGTCAGACACCTTATCCATTTGGCCACGAGGCCATCTTCAGGCCACAACCAAAACTAAATTTACTAACCACGATCATGAATGATAATGGTGATACTTTTTTGATTATTTTCCTCTTATTTTTGTGACAAATTGTTAGATATCCTGTAATAATTCCTGGCTTACTTGTTTAGTAATGTGCTCCTCTTTTAAGGTGCGAGTGGTCACAAGTTTGATCGGCGTGCAAGCCCATAATTAAAAAACTGCAGAAAAAGAACTTTTTTGAGTGATTGATAAGCTTGGAAACGTTTGTGACGATTGCATATCATTTATTTTAATGTTTTATGTTCTGACACACTTTCTCCCGATAAGCCCCATTAAAAGTATTGCTTTAAAAATTTAATTTCTGTCCTACACGAAATATTACAAACAGCGCAAATAGTGACTGAAAAAGAATCTGGAAGTGGGTCTGGAACCACCAGTTCATGTTTGGTGCAGAACACAATAAATTTACTGACCTCGATCACAGTTGCCGATGGTATAACCTTCTTATTGTTTTTCAAATCCTTTCTTAAAAAAATGTTGGATGTTGGTGGGATTGTTCTCGGCTTGCTGGTCTAGAGGTATCATTCTCGCTTCGGGTGCGAGAGGTCACGGGTTCGATTCCCGTGCAAACCCATAATTCCAAGACTTGTAACATTACTAACTTTGGAAACCAGGTCTATTTTTATGTTATATATTCTGAAAAACTTTCTCCGAAATAGGTATTTGGAAATATTACTTTTTTAAATTTTACTTCTGTCGTAGAAAATGTTAGGAATCCCGTAAATAATACCTGAAAGCGAGAGAGATTACCATACTAAATATATAATTAGGGCGTGTAAAGCAAAAAGAAACACCATCGAGATGAAGGTGGTAGCGTGGCCGAGTGGTCTAAGGCGCCGGTTTTAGGCACCAGTCATTCTATGGCGTGGGTTCGAATCCAACCGCTGCCAGTTTCATTTTATTTATCGGCCATCAGTTGTTAGATGTGCCATGCTGTTTCATTGAAGTTGTTGTGTGGGATGTGGAAACTTGTTGCATGGCAGTTGCTAGAGATTCAGTAACCCTCGCCTTGCATGTTCGCCTGGCACAGCAACAGTAGTACATTAACAGTTTTTTTTCAAATAGTAATTTGGAAGAGGCATATCAAAATTGAGAGAAAAAAATTCCACTTTTTATGCCACAATTGCATAGTTTAACAACATGCAGAAAATATTGCAACCCCGACAGGATTTGAACCTTCAATTTTCTGATCCGAAGTCAGACACCTTATCCATTAGGCCACGAGGCCGTCTTCAGGCCACAACCAAAACTAAATTTACGGACCACGATCACGAATGATAATGGTGATACTTTTTGGATTATTTTCCTGGTATTTTTGTGACAAATTGTCAGATATCCTTTAATAATTCCTGGCTTACTTGTTTAGTAATGTGCTCCTCTTTTAAGGTGCGAGTGGTCACAAGTTCGATCCGCGTGCAAGCCCATAGTTAAAAAACTGCACAAAAAGAACTTTCTTGAGTGATTGATAAGCTTGGAAACGTTTGTGACAATTGCATATCATTTATTTTAATGTTTTATGTTCTGACGCACTTTCTTCCGAGAAGCCCCATTAAAAGTATTGCTTTAAAAATTTAATTTCTGTCCTACACGAAATATTACAAACAGCGCAAATAGTGACTGAAAAAGAATCTGGAAGTGGGTCTGGAACCACCAGTTCATGTCTGGTGCAGAACACAACAAATTTACTGACCTCGATCACAGTTGCCGATGGTATAACCTTGTTATTGTTTTTCAAATCCTTTCTTAAAAAAATGTTGGATGTTGGTGGGATTGTTCTCAGCTTGCTGGTCTAGAGGTATCATTCTCGCTTCGGGTGCGAGAGGTCACGGGTTCGATTCCCGTGCAAACCCATAATTCCAAGACTTGTAACATTACTAACTTTGGAAACCAGGTCTATTTTTATGTTATATATTCTGAAAAACTTTCTCCGAAATAGGTATTTGGAAATATTACTTTTTTAAATTTTACTTCTGTCGTAGAAAATGTTAGGAATCCCGTAAATAATACCTGAAAGCAAGAGAGATTACCATACTAAATATATAATTAGGGCGTGTAAAGCAAAAAGAAACACCATCGAGATGAAGGTGGTAGCGTGGCCGAGTGGTCTAAGGCGCTGGTTTTAGGCACCAGTCATTCTATGGCGTGGGTTCGAATCCAACCGCTGCCAGTTTCGTTTTAATTTATCGGCCATCAGCTGTTAGATGTGCCATGCTGTTTCATTGAAGTTGTTGTGCGGGATGTGAAAACTTGTTGCATGGCAGTTGCTACAGATTCAGTAACCCTCGCCTTGCATGTTCGCCTGGGACAGCAACAGTAGTACATTAACAGTTTTTTGTCAAATAGTAATTTGGAATAGGCATATCAAAATTGAGAGAAAAAAAATTCCACTTTTTATGCCACAATTGATGAGTTTAACAACATGCAGAAAAGATTGCGACCCCGACAGGATTTGAGCCTTCAATTTTCTGATCCGTAGTCAGACACCTTATCCATTTGGCCACGAGGCCATCTTCAGGCCACAACCAAAACTAAATTTACTAACCACGATCACGAATGATCATGGTGATACTTTTTTGATTATTTTCCTCTTATTTTTGTGACAAATTGTTAGATATCCTGTAATAATTCCTGGCTTACTTGTTTAGTAATGTGCTCCTCTTTTAAGGTGCGAGTGGTCACAAGTTTGATCCGCGTGCAAGCCCATAATTAAAAAACTGCAGAAAAAGAACTTTTTTGAGTGATTGATAAGCTTGGAAACGTTTGTGAAGATTGCATATCATTTATTTTAATCTTGTATGTTCTGACACACTTTCTCCCGAGAAGCCCCATTAAAAGTATTGCTTTAAAAATTTAATTTCTGTCCTACACGAAATATTACAAACAGCGCAAATAGTGACTGAAAAAGAATCTGGAAGTGGGTCTGGAACCACCAGTTCATCTCTGGTGCAGAACACAATAAATTTACTGACCTCGATCACAGTTGCCGATGGTATTACCTTGTTATTGTTTTTCAAATCCTTTTTTAAAAAAATTTTGGATGTTGGTGGGATTGTTCTCGGCTTGCTGGTCTACAGGTATTATTCTCGCTTCGGGTGCGAGAGGTCACGGGTTCGATTCCCGTGCAAACCCATAATTCTGGGACTCGTAACATTACTAACTTTGGAAACCAGGTCTATTTTTATGTTATATATTCTGAAAAACTTTCTCTGAAATAGGTATTTGGAAATATTACTTTTTTAAATTTTACTTCTGTCGTACAAAATGTTAGGAATCCCGTAAATAATACCTGAAAGCGAGAGAGATTACCATACTAAATATATAATTAGGGCGTCTAAAGCAAAAAGAAACACCATCGAGATGAAGGTGGTAGCGTGGCGGAGTGCTCTAAGGCGCTGGTTTTAGGCACCAGTCATTCTATGGCGTGGGTTCGAATCCCACCGCTGCCAGTTTCGTTTTATTTATGGGCCATCAGCTGTTAGATGTGCCATGCTGTTTCATTGAAGTTGTTGTGCGGGATGTGGAAACTTGTTGCATAGCAGTTGCTACAGATTCAGTAACCCTCGCCTTGCATGTTCGCCTGGGACAGCAACAGTAGTACATTAACAGTTTTTTGTCAAATAGTAATTTGGAATAGGCATATCAAAATTGAGAGAAAAAAAATTCCACTTTTTATGCCACAATTGCATAGTTTAACAACATGCAGAAAAGATTGCGACCCCGACAGGATTTGAGCCTTCAATTTTCTGATGCGAAGTCAGACACCTTATCCATTTGGCCACGAGGCCATCTTCAGGCCACAACCAAAACTAAATTTACCAACCACGATCACGAATGATAATGGTGATACTTTTTTGATTATTTTCCTCTTATTTTTGTGACAAATTGTTAGATATCCTTTAATAATTCCTGGCTTACTTGTTTAGTAATGTGCTCCTCTTTTAAGGTGCGAGTGGTCACAAGTTCGATCCGCGTGCAAGCCAATAATTAAAAAACTGCACAAAAAGAACTTTTTTGAGTGATTGATAAGGTTGGAAACGTTTGTGACGATTGCATATCATTTATTTTAATGATGTATGTTCTGACACACTTTCTCCCGAGAAGCCCCATTAAAAGTATTGCTTTAAAAATTTAGTTTCTGTCCAACACGAAATATTACAAACAGCGCAAATAGTGACTGAAAGAGAATCTGGAAGTGGGTCTGGAACCACCAGTTCATCTCTGGTGCAGAACACAATAAATTTACTGACCTCGATCACAGTTGCCGATGTTATTACCTTGTTATTGTTTTTCAAATCCTTTCTTGAAAAAATGTTGGATGTTAATGGGATTGTTCTCGGCTTCCTGGTCTAGAGGTACCATTCTCGCTTCGGGTGCGAGAGGTCACAGGTTCGATTCCCGTGCAAACCCATAATTCTGGGACTTGTAACATTACTAACTTTGGAAACCAGGTCTATTTTTATGTTATATATTCTGAAAAACTTTCTCCGAAATAGGTATTTGGAAATATTATTTTTTTAAATTTTACTTCTGTCGTACAAAATGTTAGGAATCCCGTAAATAATACCTGAAAGCGAGAGAGATTGCCATACTAAATATATAATTAGGGCGTGTAAAGCAAAAAGAAACACCATTGAGATGAAGGTGGTAGCGTGGCCGAGTGGTCTAAGGCGCTGGTTTTAGGCACCAGTCATTCTATGGCGTGGGTTCGAATCCCACCGCTGCCAGTTTCGTTTTATTTATGGGCCATCAGCTGTTAGATGTGCCATGCTGTTTCATTGAAGTTGTTGTGCGGGATGTGGAAACTTGTTGCATGGCAGTTGCTACAGATTCAGTAACCCTCGCCTTGCATGTTCGCCTGGGACAGCAACAGTAGTACATTAACAGTTTTTTGTCAAATAGTAATTTGGAATAGGCATATCAAAATTGAGAGAAAAAAAATACTACTTTTTATGCCACAATTGCATAGTTTAACAACATGCAGAAAAGATTGCGACCCCGACAGGATTTGAGCCTTCAATTTTCTGATCCGTAGTCAGACACCTTATCCATTTGGCCACAAGGCCATCTTCAGGCCACAACCAAAACTAAATTTACTAACCACGATCACGAATGATAATGGTGATACTTTTTTGATTATTTTCCTCTTATTTTTGTGACAAATTGTTAGATATCCTGTAATAATTCCTGGCTTACTTGTTTAGTAATGTGCTCCTCTTGTAAGGTGCAAGTGGTCACAAGTTTGATCCGCGTGCAAGCCCATAATTAAAAAACTGAAGAAAAAGAACTTTTTTGAGTGATTGATAAGCTTAGAAACGTTTGTGACGATTGCATATCATTTATTTTCATGTTGTATGTTCTGACACACTTTCTCCCGAGAAGCCCCATTAAAAGTATTGCTTTAAAAATTTAATTTCTGTCCTACCTGAAATATTACAAACAGCGCAAATAGTGACTGAAAAAGAATCTGGAAGTAAGTCTGGAACCACCAGTTCATCTCTGGTGCAGAACACAATAAATTTACTGACCTCGATCACAGTTGCCGATGGTATTACCTTGTTATTGTTTTTCAAATCCTTTCTTAAAAAAATGTTGGATGTTGGTGGGATTGTTCTCGGCTTGCTGGTCTACAGGTATTATTCTCGCTTCGAGTGCGAGAGGTCACGGGTTCGATTCCCGTGCAAACCCATAATTCTGGGACTCGTAACATTCTAACTTTGGAAACCTGGTCTATTTTTATGTTATATATTCTGAAAAACTTTCTCCGAAATAGGTATTTGGAAGTATTACTTTTTTAAATTTTACTTCTGTCGTACAAAATGTTAGGAATCCCGTAAATAATACCTGAAAGCGAGAGAGATTGCCATACTAAATGTATAATTAGGGCGTGTAAAGCAAAAAGAAACACCATTGAGATGAAGGTGGTAGCGTGGTTGAGTGGTCTAAGGCGCTAGTTTTAGGCACCAGTCATTCTATGGCATGGGTTCGAATCCCACCGCTGCCAGTTTCATTTTATTTATCGGCCATCAGTTGTTAGATGTGCCATGCTGTTTCATTGAAGTTGTTGTGTGGGATGTGGAAACTTGTTGCATGGCAGTTGCTATAGATTCAGTAACCCTCGCCTTGCATGTTCGCCTGGCACAGCAACAGTAGTACATTAACAGTTTTTTTTCAAATAGTAATTTGGAAGAGGCATATCAAAATTCAGAGAAAAAAATTCCACTTTTTATGCCACAATTGCATAGTTTAACAACATGCAGAAAATATTGCAACCCCGACAGGATTTGAACCTTCAGTTTTCTGATCCGAAGTCAGACACCTTATCCATTAGGCCACGAGGCCGTCTTCAGGCCACAACCAAAACTAAATTTACGAACCACGATCGCGATTGATAATGGTGATACTTTTTGGATTATTTTCCTCTTATTTTTGTCACAAATTGTCAGATATCCTTTAATAATTCCTGGCTTACTTGTTTAGTAATGTGCTCCTCTTTTAAGGTGCGAGTGGTCACAAGTTCGATCCGCGTGCAAGCCCATAGTTAAAAAACTGCACAAAAAGAACTTTCTTGAGTGATGGATAAGCTTGGAAACGTTTGTGACAATTGCATATCATTTATTTTAATGTTTTATGTTCTGACGCACTTTCTCCCGAGAAGCCCCATTAAAAGTATTGCTTTAAAAATTTAATTTCTGTCCTACACGAAATATTACAAACAGCGCAAATAGTGACTCAAAAAGAATCTGGAAGTGGGTCTGGAACCACCAGTTCATCTCTGGTGCAGAACACAATAAATTTACTGACCTCGATAACAGTTGCGATGGTATTACCTTGTTATTGTTTTTCAAATCCTTTCTTAAAAAAATGTTGGATGTTGGTGGGATTCTTCTCGGCTTGCTAATCTACAGGTATTATTCTCGCTTCGGGTGCGAGAGGTCACGGGTTCGATTCCCGTGCAAACCCATAATTCTGGGACTCGTAACATTACTAACTTTGGAAACCAGGTCTATTTTTATGTTATATATTCTGAAAAACTTTCTCCGAAATAGGTATTTGGAAATATTACTATTTTAAATTTTACTTCTGTCGTACAAAATGTTAGGAATCCCGTAAATAATACCTGAAAGCGAGAGAGATTACCATACTAAATATATAATTAGGGCGTCTAAAGCAAAAAGAAACACCATCGAGATGAACGTGGTAGCGTGGCCGAGTGGTCTAAGGCGCTGGTTTTAGGCACCAGTCATTCTATGGCGTGGGTTCGAATCCCACCGCTGCCAGTTTCGTTTTATTTATGGGCCATCAGCTGTTAGATGTGCCGTGCTGTTTCATTGAAGTTGTTGTGCGGGATGTGGAAACTTGTTGCATGGCAGTTGCTACAGATTCAGTAACCCTCGCCTTGCATTTTCGCCTGGGACAGCAACAGTAGTACATTAACAGTTTTTTGTGAAATAGTAATTTGGAATAGGCATATCAAAATTGAGAGAAAAAAAATTCCACTTTTTATGCCACAATTGCATAGTTTAACAACATGCAGAAAAGATTGCGACCCCGACAGGAATCGAGCCTTCAATTTTCTGATCCGAAGTCAGACACCTTATCCATTTGGCCACGAGGCCATCTTCAGGCCACAACCAAAACTAAATTTACTAGCCACGATCACGAATGATAATGGTGATACTTTTTTGATTATTTTCCTCTTATTTTTGTGACAAATTGTTAGATATCCTGTAATAATTCCTGGCTTACTTGTTTAGTAATGTGCTCCTCTTTTAAGGTGCGAGTGGTCACAAGTTTGATCCGCGTGCAAGCCCATAATTAAAAAACTGCAGAAAAAGAACTTTGTTGAGTGATTGATAAGCTTGGAAACGTTTGTGAAGATTGCATATCATTTATTTTAATGTTGTATGTTCTGACACACTTTCTCCCGAGAAGCCCCATTAAAAGTATTGCTTTAAAAACTTAATTTCTGTCCTACACAAAATATTACAAACAGCGCAAATAGTGACTGAAAAAGAATCTGGAAGTGGGTCTTGAACCACCAGTTCATCTCTGGTGCAGAACACAATAAATTTACTGACCTCGATCACAGTTGCCGATGGTATTACCTTGTTATTGTTTTTCAAATCCTTTCTTAAAAAAATGTTGGATGTTGGTGGGATTGTTCTCGGCTTGCTGGTCTACAGGTATTATTCTCGCTTCGGGTGCGAGAGGTCACGGGTTCGATTCCCGTGCAAACCCATAATTCTGGGACTCGTAACATTACTAACTTTGGAAACCAGGTCTATTTTTATGTTATATATTCTGAAAAACTTTCTCCGAAATAGGTATTTGGAAATATTACTTTTTTAAATTTTACTTCTGTCGTACAAAATGTTAGGAATCCCGTAAATAATACCTGAAAGCGAGAGAGATTACCATACTAAATATATAATTAGGGCGTCTAAAGCAAAAAGAAACACCATGGAGATGAAGGTGGTAGCGTGGCCAAGTGGTCTAAGGCGCTGGTTTTAGGCACCAGTCATTCTATGGCATGGGTTCGAATCCCACCGCTGCCAGTTTCGTTTTATTTATGGGCCATCAGCTGTTAGATGTGCCATGCTGTTTCATTGAAGTTGTTGTGCGGGATGTGGAAACTTGTTGCATGGCAGTTGCTACAGATTCAGTAACCCTCTCCTTGCATGTTCGCCTGGGACAGCAACAGTAGTACATTAACAGTTTTTTGTCAAATAGTAATTTGGAATAGGCATATCAAAATTGAGAGAAAAAAATACTACTTTTTATGCCACAATTGCATAGTTTAACAACATGCAGAAAAGATTGCGACCCCGACAGGATTTGAGCCTTCAATTTTCTGATCCGTAGTCAGACACCTTATCCATTTGGCCACAAGGCCATCTTCAGGCCACAACCAAAACTAAATTTACTAACCACGATCACGAATGATAATGGTGATACTTTTTTGATTATTTTCCTCTTATTTTTGTGACAAATTGTTAGATATCCTGTAATAATTCCTGGCTTACTTGTTTAGTAATGTGCTCCTCTTGTAAGGTGCAAGTGGTCACAAGTTTGATCCGCGTGCAAGCCCATAATTAAAAAACTGAAGAAAAAGAACTTTTTTGAGTGATTGATAAGCTTAGAAACGTTTGTGACGATTGCATATCATTTATTTTCATGTTGTATGTTCTGACACACTTTCTCCCGAGAAGCCCCATTAAAAGTATTGCTTTAAAAATTTAATTTCTGTCCTACCTGAAATATTACAAACAGCGCAAATAGTGACTGAAAAAGAATCTGGAAGTAAGTCTGGAACCACCAGTTCATCTCTGGTGCAGAACACAATAAATTTACTGACCTCGATCACAGTTGCCGATGGTATTACCTTGTTATTGTTTTTCAAATCCTTTCTTAAAAAAATGTTGGATGTTGGTGGGATTGTTCTCGGCTTGCTGGTCTACAGGTATTATTCTCGCTTCGAGTGCGAGAGGTCACGGGTTCGATTCCCGTGCAAACCCATAATTCTGGGACTCGTAACATTCTAACTTTGGAAACCTGGTCTATTTTTATGTTATATATTCTGAAAAACTTTCTCCGAAATAGGTATTTGGAAGTATTACTTTTTTAAATTTTACTTCTGTCGTACAAAATGTTAGGAATCCCGTAAATAATACCTGAAAGCGAGAGAGATTGCCATACTAAATGTATAATTAGGGCGTGTAAAGCAAAAAGAAACACCATTGAGATGAAGGTGGTAGCGTGGTTGAGTGGTCTAAGGCGCTAGTTTTAGGCACCAGTCATTCTATGGCATGGGTTCGAATCCCACCGCTGCCAGTTTCATTTTATTTATCGGCCATCAGTTGTTAGATGTGCCATGCTGTTTCATTGAAGTTGTTGTGTGGGATGTGGAAACTTGTTGCATGGCAGTTGCTATAGATTCAGTAACCCTCGCCTTGCATGTTCGCCTGGCACAGCAACAGTAGTACATTAACAGTTTTTTTTCAAATAGTAATTTGGAAGAGGCATATCAAAATTCAGAGAAAAAAATTCCACTTTTTATGCCACAATTGCATAGTTTAACAACATGCAGAAAATATTGCAACCCCGACAGGATTTGAACCTTCAGTTTTCTGATCCGAAGTCAGACACCTTATCCATTAGGCCACGAGGCCGTCTTCAGGCCACAACCAAAACTAAATTTACGAACCACGATCGCGATTGATAATGGTGATACTTTTTGGATTATTTTCCTCTTATTTTTGTCACAAATTGTCAGATATCCTTTAATAATTCCTGGCTTACTTGTTTAGTAATGTGCTCCTCTTTTAAGGTGCGAGTGGTCACAAGTTCGATCCGCGTGCAAGCCCATAGTTAAAAAACTGCACAAAAAGAACTTTCTTGAGTGATGGATAAGCTTGGAAACGTTTGTGACAATTGCATATCATTTATTTTAATGTTTTATGTTCTGACGCACTTTCTCCCGAGAAGCCCCATTAAAAGTATTGCTTTAAAAATTTAATTTCTGTCCTACACGAAATATTACAAACAGCGCAAATAGTGACTCAAAAAGAATCTGGAAGTGGGTCTGGAACCACCAGTTCATCTCTGGTGCAGAACACAATAAATTTACTGACCTCGATAACAGTTGCGATGGTATTACCTTGTTATTGTTTTTCAAATCCTTTCTTAAAAAAATGTTGGATGTTGGTGGGATTCTTCTCGGCTTGCTAATCTACAGGTATTATTCTCGCTTCGGGTGCGAGAGGTCACGGGTTCGATTCCCGTGCAAACCCATAATTCTGGGACTCGTAACATTACTAACTTTGGAAACCAGGTCTATTTTTATGTTATATATTCTGAAAAACTTTCTCCGAAATAGGTATTTGGAAATATTACTATTTTAAATTTTACTTCTGTCGTACAAAATGTTAGGAATCCCGTAAATAATACCTGAAAGCGAGAGAGATTACCATACTAAATATATAATTAGGGCGTCTAAAGCAAAAAGAAACACCATCGAGATGAACGTGGTAGCGTGGCCGAGTGGTCTAAGGCGCTGGTTTTAGGCACCAGTCATTCTATGGCGTGGGTTCGAATCCCACCGCTGCCAGTTTCGTTTTATTTATGGGCCATCAGCTGTTAGATGTGCCGTGCTGTTTCATTGAAGTTGTTGTGCGGGATGTGGAAACTTGTTGCATGGCAGTTGCTACAGATTCAGTAACCCTCGCCTTGCATTTTCGCCTGGGACAGCAACAGTAGTACATTAACAGTTTTTTGTGAAATAGTAATTTGGAATAGGCATATCAAAATTGAGAGAAAAAAAATTCCACTTTTTATGCCACAATTGCATAGTTTAACAACATGCAGAAAAGATTGCGACCCCGACAGGAATCGAGCCTTCAATTTTCTGATCCGAAGTCAGACACCTTATCCATTTGGCCACGAGGCCATCTTCAGGCCACAACCAAAACTAAATTTACTAGCCACGATCACGAATGATAATGGTGATACTTTTTTGATTATTTTCCTCTTATTTTTGTGACAAATTGTTAGATATCCTGTAATAATTCCTGGCTTACTTGTTTAGTAATGTGCTCCTCTTTTAAGGTGCGAGTGGTCACAAGTTTGATCCGCGTGCAAGCCCATAATTAAAAAACTGCAGAAAAAGAACTTTGTTGAGTGATTGATAAGCTTGGAAACGTTTGTGAAGATTGCATATCATTTATTTTAATGTTGTATGTTCTGACACACTTTCTCCCGAGAAGCCCCATTAAAAGTATTGCTTTAAAAACTTAATTTCTGTCCTACACAAAATATTACAAACAGCGCAAATAGTGACTGAAAAAGAATCTGGAAGTGGGTCTTGAACCACCAGTTCATCTCTGGTGCAGAACACAATAAATTTACTGACCTCGATCACAGTTGCCGATGGTATTACCTTGTTATTGTTTTTCAAATCCTTTCTTAAAAAAATGTTGGATGTTGGTGGGATTGTTCTCGGCTTGCTGGTCTACAGGTATTATTCTCGCTTCGGGTGCGAGAGGTCACGGGTTCGATTCCCGTGCAAACCCATAATTCTGGGACTCGTAACATTACTAACTTTGGAAACCAGGTCTATTTTTATGTTATATATTCTGAAAAACTTTCTCCGAAATAGGTATTTGGAAATATTACTTTTTTAAATTTTACTTCTGTCGTACAAAATGTTAGGAATCCCGTAAATAATACCTGAAAGCGAGAGAGATTACCATACTAAATATATAATTAGGGCGTCTAAAGCAAAAAGAAACACCATGGAGATGAAGGTGGTAGCGTGGCCAAGTGGTCTAAGGCGCTGGTTTTAGGCACCAGTCATTCTATGGCATGGGTTCGAATCCCACCGCTGCCAGTTTCGTTTTATTTATGGGCCATCAGCTGTTAGATGTGCCATGCTGTTTCATTGAAGTTGTTGTGCGGGATGTGGAAACTTGTTGCATGGCAGTTGCTACAGATTCAGTAACCCTCTCCTTGCATGTTCGCCTGGGACAGCAACAGTAGTACATTAACAGTTTTTTGTCAAATAGTAATTTGGAATAGGCATATCAAAATTGAGAGAAAAAAATTCCAGTTTTTATGCCACAATTGCATAGTTTAACAACATGCAGAAAAGATTGCGACCCCGACAGGATTTGAGCCTTGAATTTTCTGATCCGAAGTCAGACACCTTATCCATTTGGCCACGAGGCCATCTTCAGGCCACAACCAAAACTAAATTTACTAACCACGATCACGAATGATAATGGTGATACTTTTTTGATTATTTTCCTCTTATTTTTGTGACAAATTGTTAGATATCCTGTAATAATTCCTGGCTTACTTGTTTAGTAATGTGCTCCTCCTTTAAGGTGCGAGTGGTCAAAAGTTTGATCCGCGTGCAAGCCCATAATTAAAAAACTGCAGAAAAAGAACTTTTTTGAGTGATTGATAAGCTTGGAAATGTTTGTGACGATTGCATATCATTTATTTTAATGTTGTATGTTCTGACACACTTTCTCCCGAGAAGCCCCATTAAAAGTATTGCTTTAAAAATTTAATTTCTGTCCTACACGAAATATTACAAACAGCGGAAGTAGTGACTGAAAAAGAATCTGGAAGTAGGTCTGGAACCACCAGTTCATCTCTGGTGCAGAACACAATAAATTTACTGACCTCGATCACAGTTGTCGATGGTATTACCTTGTTATTGTTTTTCAAATCCTTTCTTAAAAAAATGTTGGATGTTGGTGGGATTGTTCTCGGCTTGCTGGTCTACAGGTATTATTCTCGCTTCGGGTGCGAGAGGTCACGGGTTCGATTCCCGTGCAAACCCATAATTCTGGGACTCGTAACATTACTAACTTTGGAAACCAGGTCTATTTTTATGTTATATATTCTGAAAAACTTTCTCCGAAATAGGTATTTGGAAATATTACTTTTTTAAATTTTACTTCTCTCGTACAAAATGTTAGGAATCCCGTAAATAATACCTGAAAGCGAGAGAGATTACCATACTAAATATATAATTAGGGCGTCTAAAGCAAAAAGAAACACCATCGAGATGAAGGTGGTAGCGTGGCCGAGTGGTCTAAGGCGCTGGTTTTAGGCACCTGTCATTCTATGGCGTGGGTTCGAATCCCACCGCTGCCAGTTTCGTTTTATTTATGGGCCATCAGCTGTTAGATGTGTCATGCTGTTTCATTGAAGTTGTTGTGCGAGATGTGAAAACTTGTTGCATGGCAGTTGCTACAGATTCAGTAACCCTCGCCTTGCATGTTCGCCTGGGACAGCAACAGTAGTACATTAACAGTTTTTTGTCAAATAGTAATTTGGAATAGGCATATCAAAATTGAGAGAAAAAAATACTACTTTTTATGCCACAATTGCATAGTTTAACAACATGCAGAAAAGATTGCGACCCCGACAGGATTTGAGCCTTCAATTTTCTGATCCGTAGTCAGACACCTTATACATTTGGCCACGAGGCCATCTTCAGGGCACAACCAAAACTAAATTTACTAACCACGATCACGAATGATAATGGTGATACTTTTTTGATTATTTTCCTCTTATTTTTGTGACAAATTGTTAGATATCCTGTAATAATTCCTGGCTTACTTGTTTAGTAATGTGCTCCTCTTTTAAGGTGCGAGTGGTCACAAGTTTGATCCGCGTGCAAGCCCATAATTAAAAAACTGCAGAAAAAGAACTTTTTTGAGTGATTGATAAGCTTGGAAACGTTTGTGACGATTGCATATCATTTATTTTAATGTTGTATGTTCTGACACACTTTCTCCCGAGAAGCCCCATTAAAAGTATTGCTTTAAAAATTTAATTTCTGTCCTACACGAATTATTACAAACAGCGCAAATAGTGACTGAAAAAGAATCTGGAAGTGGGTCTGGAACCACCAGTTCATCTCTGGTGCAGAACACAATAAATTTACTGACCTCGATCACAGTTGCCGATGGTATTACCTAGTTATTGTTTTTCAAATCCTTTCTTAAAAAAATGTTGGATGTTGGTGGGATTGTTCTCGGCTTGCTGGTCTACAGGTATTATTCTCGCTTCGGGTGCGAGAGGTCACGGGTTCGATTCCCGTGCAAACCCATAATTCTGAGACTCGTAACATTACTAACTTTGAAAACCAGGTCTATTTTTATGTTATATATTCTGAAAAACTTTCTCCGAAATAGGTATTTGGAAATATTACTTTTTTAAATTTTACTTCTGTCGTACAAAATGTTAGGAATCCCGTAAATAATACCTGAAAGCGAGAGAGATTACCATACTAAATATATAATTAGGGCGTCTAAAGCAAAAAGAAACACCATGGAGATGAAGGTAGTAGCGTGGCCAAGTGGTCTAAGGCGCTGGTTTTAGGCACCAGTCATTCTATGGCATGGGTTCGAATCCCACCGCTGCCAGTTTCGTTTTATTTATGGGCCATCAGCTGTTAGATGTGGCATGCTGTTTCATTGAAGTTGTTGTGCGGGATGTGGAAACTTGTTGCATGGCAGTTGCTACAGATTCAGTAACCCTCTCCTTGCATGTTCGCCTGGGACAGCAACAGTAGTACATTAACAGTTTTTTGTCAAATAGTAATTTGGAATAGGCATATCAAAATTGAGAGAAAAAAATTCCACTTTTTATGCCACAATTGCATAGTTTAACAACATGCAGAAAAGATTGCGACCCCGACAGGATTTGAGCCTTCAATTTTCTGATCCGAAGTCAGACACCTTATCCATTTGGCCACGAGGCCATCTTCAGGCCACAACCAAAACTAAATTTACTAACCACGATCACGAATGATAATGGTGATACTTTTTTGATTATTTTCCTCTTATTTTTGTGACAAATTGTTAGATATCCTGTAATAATTCCTGGCTTACTTGTTTAGTAATGTGCTCCTCCTTTAAGGTGCGAGTGGTCAAAAGTTTGATCCGCGTGCAAGCCCATAATTAAAAAACTGCAGAAAAAGAACTTTTTTGAGTGATTGATAAGCTTGGAAATGTTTGTGACGATTGCATATCATTTATTTTAATGTTGTATGTTCTGACACACTTTCTCCCAAAAAGCCCCATTAAAAGTATTGCTTTAAAAATTTAATTTCTGTCCTACACGAAATATTACAAACAGCGGAAGTAGTGACTGAAAAAGAATCTGGAAGTAGGTCTGGAACCACCAGTTCATCTCTGGTGCAGAACACAATAAATTTACTGACCTCGATCACAGTTGTCGATGGTATTACCTTGTTATTGTTTTTCAAATCCTTTCTTAAAAAAATGTTGGATGTTGGTGGGATTGTTCTCGGCTTGCTGGTCTACAGGTATTATTCTCGCTTCGGGTGCGAGAGGTCACGGGTTCGATTCCCGTGCAAACCCATAATTCTGGGACTCGTAACATTACTAACTTTGGAAACCAGGTCTATTTTTATGTTATATATTCTGAAAAACTTTCTCCGAAATAGGTATTTGGAAATATTACTTTTTTAAATTTTACTTCTCTCGTACAAAATGTTAGGAATCCCGTAAATAATACCTGAAAGCGAGAGAGATTACCATACTAAATATATAATTAGGGCGTCTAAAGCAAAAAGAAACACCATCGAGATGAAGGTGGTAGCGTGGCCGAGTGGTCTAAGGCGCTGGTTTTAGGCACCTGTCATTCTATGGCGTGGGTTCGAATCCCACCGCTGCCAGTTTCGTTTTATTTATGGGCCATCAGCTGTTAGATGTGTCATGCTGTTTCATTGAAGTTGTTGTGCGAGATGTGAAAACTTGTTGCATGGCAGTTGCTACAGATTCAGTAACCCTCGCCTTGCATGTTCGCCTGGGACAGCAACAGTAGTACATTAACAGTTTTTTGTCAAATAGTAATTTGGAATAGGCATATCAAAATTGAGAGAAAAAAATACTACTTTTTATGCCACAATTGCATAGTTTAACAACATGCAGAAAAGATTGCGACCCCGACAGGATTTGAGCCTTCAATTTTCTGATCCGTAGTCAGACACCTTATACATTTGGCCACGAGGCCATCTTCAGGGCACAACCAAAACTAAATTTACTAACCACGATCACGAATGATAATGGTGATACTTTTTTGATTATTTTCCTCTTATTTTTGTGACAAATTGTTAGATATCCTGTAATAATTCCTGGCTTACTTGTTTAGTAATGTGCTCCTCTTTTAAGGTGCGAGTGGTCACAAGTTTGATCCGCGTGCAAGCCCATAATTAAAAAACTGCAGAAAAAGAACTTTTTTGAGTGATTGATAAGCTTGGAAACGTTTGTGACGATTGCATATCATTTATTTTAATGTTGTATGTTCTGACACACTTTCTCCCGAGAAGCCCCATTAAAAGTATTGCTTTAAAAATTTAATTTCTGTCCTACACGAATTATTACAAACAGCGCAAATAGTGACTGAAAAAGAATCTGGAAGTGGGTCTGGAACCACCAGTTCATCTCTGGTGCAGAACACAATAAATTTACTGACCTCGATCACAGTTGCCGATGGTATTACCTAGTTATTGTTTTTCAAATCCTTTCTTAAAAAAATGTTGGATGTTGGTGGGATTGTTCTCGGCTTGCTGGTCTACAGGTATTATTCTCGCTTCGGGTGCGAGAGGTCACGGGTTTGATTCCCGTGCAAACCCGTAATTCTGAGACTCGTAACATTACTAACTTTGAAAACCAGGTCTATTTTTATGTTATAAATTCTGAAAAACTTTCTCCGAAATAGGTATTTGGAAATATTACTTTTTTAAATTTTACTTCTGTCGTACAAAATGTTAGGAATCCTGTAAATAATACCTGAAAGCGAGAGAGATTACCATACTAAATATATAATTAGGGCGTCTAAAGCAAAAAGAAACACCATCGAGATGAAGGCGGTAGCGTGGCCGAGTGGTCTAAGGCGCTGGTTTTAGGCACCAGTCATTCTATGGCGTGGGTTCGAATCCCACCGCTGCCAGTTTCGTTTTATTTATGGGCCATCAGCTGTTAGATGTGCCATGCTGTTTCATTGAAGTTGTTGTGCGGGATGTGGAAACTTGTTGCATGGCAGTTGCTACAGATTCAGTAACCCTCGCCTTGCATTTTCGCCTGGGACAGCAACAGTAGTACATTAACAGTTTTTTGTCAAATAGTAATTTGGAATAGGCATATCAAAATTGAGAGAAAAAAAATTCCACTTTTTATGCCACAATTGCATAGTTTAACAACATGCAGAAAAGATTGCAACCCCGACAGGAATCGAGCCTTAAATTTTCTGATCCGAAGTCAGACACCTTATCCATTTGGCCACGAGGCCATCTTCAGGCCACAACCAAAACTAAATTTACTAACCACGATCACGAATGATAATGGTGATACTTTTTTGATTATTTTCCTCTTATTTTTGTGACAAATTGTTAGATATCCTGTAATAATTCCTGGCTTACTTGTTTAGTAATGTGCTCCTCTTGTAAGGTGCAAGTGGTCACAAGTTTGATCCGCGTGCAAGCCCATAATTAAAAAACTGCAGAAAAAGAACTTTTTTGAGTGATTGATAAGCTTAGAAACGTTTGTGACGATTGCATATCATTTATTTTCATGTTGTATGTTCTGACACACTTTCTCCCGAGAAGCCCCATTAAAAGTATTGCTTTAAAAATTTAATTTCTGTCCTACACGAAATATTACAAACAGCGGAAGTAGTGACTGAAAAAGAATCTGGAAGTGGGTCTGGAACCACCAGTTCATCTCTGGTGCAGAACACAATAAATTTACTGACCTCGATCACAGTTGCCGATGGTATTACCTTGTTATTGTTTTTCAAATCCTTTCTTAAAAAAATGTTGGATGTTGGTGGGATTGTTCTCCGCTTGCTGGTCTACAGGTATTATTCTCGCTTCGAGTGCGAGAGGTCACGGGTTCGATTCCCGTGCAAACCCATAATTCTGGGACTCGTAACATTCTAACTTTGGAAACCTGGTCTATTTTTATGTTATATATTCTGAAAAACTTTCTCCGAAATAGGTATTTGGAAGTATTACTTTTTTAAATTTTACTTCTGTCGTACAAAATGTTAGGAATCCCGTAAATAATACCTGAAAGCGAGAGAGATTGCCATACTAAATGTATAATTAGGGCGTGTAAAGCAAAAAGAAACACCATTGAGATGAAGGTGGTAGCGTGGTTGAGTGGTCTAAGGCGCTGGTTTTAGGCACCAGTCATTCTATGGCGTGGGTTCGAATCCCACCGCTGCCAGTTTCATTTTATTTATCGGCCATCAGTTGTTAGATGTGCCATGCTGTTTCATTGAAGTTGTTTTGTGGGATGTGGAAACTTGTTGCATGGCAGTTGCTACAGATTCAGTAACCCTCGCCTTGCATTTTCGCCTGGGACAGCAACAGTAGTACATTAACAGTTTTTTGTCAAATAGTAATTTGGAATAGGCATATCAAAATTGAGAGAAAAAAAATTCCACTTTTGATGCCACAATTGCATAGTTTAACAACATGCAGAAAAGATTGCGACCCCGACAGGAATCGAGCCTTCAATTTTCTGATCCGAAGTCAGACACCTTATCCATTTGGCCACGAGGCCATCTTCAGGCCACAACCAAAACTAAATTTACTAACCACGATCACGAATGATAATGGTGATACTTTTTTGATTATTTTCCTCTTATTTTTGTGACAATTTGTTAGATATCCTGTAATAATTCCTGGCTTAGTTGTTTAGTAATGTGCTCCTCTTTTAAGGTGCGAGTGGTCACAAGTTTGATCCGCGTGCAAGCCCATAATTAAAAAACTGCAGAAAAAGAACTTTGTTGAGTGATTGATAAGCTTGGAAACGTTTGTGACGATTGCATATCATTTATTTTAATGTTGTATGTTCTGACACACTTTCTCCCGAGAAGCCCCATTAAAAGTATTGCTTTAAAAATTTAATTTCTGTCCTACACGAAATATTACAAACAGCGCAAATAGTGACTGAAAAAGAATCTGGAAGTGGGTCTGGAACCACCAGTTCATCTCTGGTGCAGAACACAATAAATTTACTGACCTCGATCACAGTTGCCGATGGTATTACCTTGTTATTGTTTTTCAAATCCTTTCTTAAAAAAATGTTGGATGTTGGTAGGATTGTTCTCGGCTTGCTGGTCTACAGGTATTATTCTCGCTTCGGGTGCGAGAGGTCACGGGTTCGATTCCCGTGCAAACCCATAATTCTGGGACTCGTAACATTACTAACTTTGAAAACCAGGTCTATTTTTATGTTATATATTCTGAAAAACTTTCTCCGAAATAGGTATTTGGAAATATTACTTTTTTAAATTTTACTTCTGTCGTACAAAATGTTAGGAATCCCGTAAATAATACCTGAAAGCGAGAGAGATTACCATACTAAATATATAATTAGGGCGTCTAAAGCAAAAAGAAACACCATGGAGATGAAGGTGGTAGCGTGGCCAAGTGGTCTAAGGCGCTGGTTTTAGGCACCAGTCATTCTATGGCATGGGTTCGAATCCCACCGCTGCCAGTTTCGTTTTATTTATGGGCCATCAGCTGTTAGATGTGCCATGCTGTTTCATTGAAGTTGTTGTGCGGGATGTGGAAACTTGTTGCATGGCAGTTGCTACAGATTCAGTAACCCTCTCCTTGCATGTTCGCCTGGGACAGCAACAGTAGTACATTAACAGTTTTTTGTCAAATAGTAATTTGGAATAGGCATATCAAAATTGAGAGAAAAAAATTCCACTTTTTATGCCACAATTGCATAGTTTAACAACATGCAGAAAAGATTGCGACCCCGACAGGATTTGAGCCTTCAATTTTCTGATTCGAAGTCAGACACCTTATCCATTTGGCCACGAGGCCATCTTCAGGCCACAACCAAAACTAAATTTACTAACCACGATCACGAATGATAATGGTGATACTTTTTTGATTATTTTCCTCTTATTTTTGTGACAAATTGTTACATATCCTGTAATAATTCCTGGCTTACTTGTTTAGTAATGTGCTCCTCTTTTAAGGTGCGAGTGGTCACAAGTTTGATCCGCGTGCAAGCCCATAATTAAAAAACTGCAGAAAAAGAACTTTGTTGAGTGATTGATAAGCTTGGAAACGTTTGTGACGATTGCATATCATTTATTTTAATGTTGTATGTTCTGACACACTTTCTCCCGAGAAGCCCCATTAAAAGTATTGCTTTAAAAATTTAATTTCTGTCCTACACAAAATATTACAAACAGCGCAAATAGTGACTGAAAAAGAATCTGGAAGTGGGTCTGGAACCACCAGTTCATCTCTGGTGCAGAACACAATAAATTTACTGACCTCGATCACAGTTGCCGATGGTATTACCTTGTTATTGTTTTTCAAATCCTTTCTTAAAAAAATGTTGGATGTTGGTGGGATTGTTCTCGGCTTGCTGGTCTACAGGTATTATTCTCGCTTCGGGTGCGAGAGGTCACGGGTTCGATTCCCGTGCAAACCCATAATTCTGGGACTCGTAACATTACTAACTTTGGAAACCAGGTCTATTTTTATGTTATATATTCTGAAAAACTTTCTCCGAAATAGGTATTTGGAAATATTACTTTTTTAAATTTTACTTCTGTCGTACAAAATGTTAGGAATCCCGTAAATAATACCTGAAAGCGAGAGAGATTACCATACTAAATATATAATTAGGGCGTCTAAAGCAAAAAGAAACACCATGGAGATGAAGGTGGTAGCGTGGCCAAGTGGTCTAAGGCGCTGGTTTTAGGCACCAGTCATTCTATGGCATGGGTTCGAATCCCACCGCTGCCAGTTTCGTTTTATTTATGGGCCATCAGCTGTTAGATGTGCCATGCTGTTTCATTGAAGTTGTTGTGCGGGATGTGGAAACTTGTTGCATGGCAGTTGCTACAGATTCAGTAACCCTCTCCTTGCATGTGTGCCTGGGACAGCAACAGTAGTACATTAACAGTTTTTTGTCAAATAGTAATTTGGAATAGGCAAATCAAAATTGAGAGAAAAAAATTCCACTTTTTATGCCACAATTGCATAGTTTAACAACATGCAGAAAAGATTGCGACCCCGACAGGATTTGAGCCTTCAATTTTCTGATCCGAAGTCAGACACCTTATCCATTTGGCCACGAGGCCATCTTCAGGCCACAACCAAAACTAAATTTACTAACCACGATCACGAATGATAATGGTGATACTTTTTTGATTATTTTCCTCTTATTTTTGTGACAAATTGTTAGATATCCTGTAATAATTCCTGGCTTACTTGTTTAGTAATGTGCTCCTCCTTTAAGGTGCGAGTGGTCAAAAGTTTGATCCGCGTGCAAGCCCATAATTAAAAAACTGCAGAAAAAGAACTTTTTTGAGTGATTGATAAGCTTGGAAATGTTTGTGACGATTGCATATCATTTATTTTAATGTTGTATGTTCTGACACACTTTCTCCCGAGAAGCCCCATTAAAAGTATTGCTTTAAAAATTTAATTTCTGTCCTACACGAAATATTACAAACAGCGGAAGTAGTGACTGAAAAAGAATCTGGAAGTAGGTCTGGAACCACCAGTTCATCTCTGGTGCAGAACACAATAAATTTACTGACCTCGATCACAGTTGTCGATGGTATTACCTTGTTATTGTTTTTCAAATCCTTTCTTAAAAAAATGTTGGATGTTGGTGGGATTGTTCTCGGCTTGCTGGTCTACAGGTATTATTCTCGCTTCGGGTGCGAGAGGTCACGGGTTCGATTCCCGTGCAAACCCATAATTCTGGGACTCGTAACATTACTAACTTTGGAAACCAGGTCTATTTTTATGTTATATATTCTGAAAAACTTTCTCCGAAATAGGTATTTGGAAATATTACTTTTTTAAATTTTACTTCTCTCGTACAAAGTGTTAGGAATCCCGTAAATAATACCTGAAAGCGAGAGAGATTACCATACTAAATATATAATTAGGGCGTCTAAAGCAAAAAGAAACACCATCGAGATGAAGGTGGTAGCGTGGCCGAGTGGTCTAAGGCGCTGGTTTTAGGCACCTGTCATTCTATGGCGTGGGTTCGAATCCCACCGCTGCCAGTTTCGTTTTATTTATGGGCCATCAGCTGTTAGATGTGTCATGCTGTTTCATTGAAGTTGTTGTGCGAGATGTGAAAACTTGTTGCATGGCAGTTGCTACAGATTCAGTAACCCTCGCCTTGCATGTTCGCCTGGGACAGCAACAGTAGTACATTAACAGTTTTTTGTCAAATAGTAATTTGGAATAGGCATATCAAAATTGAGAGAAAAAAATACTACTTTTTATGCCACAATTGCATAGTTTAACAACATGCAGAAAAGATTGCGACCCCGACAGGATTTGAGCCTTCAATTTTCTGATCCGTAGTCAGACACCTTATACATTTGGCCACGAGGCCATCTTCAGGGCACAACCAAAACTAAATTTACCAACCACGATCACGAATGATAATGGTGATACTTTTTTGATTATTTTCCTCTTATTTTTGTGACAAATTGTTAGATATCCTGTAATAATTCCTGGCTTACTTGTTTAGTAATGTGCTCCTCTTTTAAGGTGCGAGTGGTCACAAGTTTGATCCGCGTGCAAGCCCATAATTAAAAAACTGCAGAAAAAGAACTTTTTTGAGTGATTGATAAGCTTGGAAACGTTTGTGACGATTGCATATCATTTATTTTAATGTTGTATGTTCTGACACACTTTCTCCCGAGAAGCCCCATTAAAAGTATTGCTTTAAAAATTTAATTTCTGTCCTACACGAATTATTACAAACAGCGCAAATAGTGACTGAAAAAGAATCTGGAAGTGGGTCTGGAACCACCAGTTCATCTCTGGTGCAGAACACAATAAATTTACTGACCTCGATCACAGTTGCCGATGGTATTACCTAGTTATTGTTTTTCAAATCCTTTCTCAAAAAAATGTTGGATGTTGGTGGGATTGTTCTCGGCTTGCTGGTCTACAGGTATTATTCTCGCTTCGGGTGCGAGAGGTCACGGGTTCGATTCCCGTGCAAACCCATAATTCTGAGACTCCTAACATTACTAACTTTGAAAACCAGGTCTATTTTTATGTTATAAATTCTGAAAAACTTTCTCCGAAATAGGTATTTGGAAATATTACTTTTTTAAATTTTACTTCTGTCGTACAAAATGTTAGGAATCCTGTAAATAATACCTGAAAGCGAGAGAGATTACCATACTAAATATATAATTAGGGCGTCTAAAGCAAAAAGAAACACCATTGAGATGAAGGCGGTAGCGTGGCCGAGTGGTCTAAGGCGCTGGTTTTAGGCACCAGTCATTCTATGGCGTGGGTTCGAATCCCACCGCTGCCAGTTTCGTTTTATTTATGGGCCATCAGCTGTTAGATGTGCCATGCTGTTTCATTGAAGTTGTTGTGCGGGATGTGGAAACTTGTTGCATGGCAGTTGCTACAGATTCAGTAACCCTCGCCTTGCATTTTCGCCTGGGACAGCAACAGTAGTACATTAACAGTTTTTTGTCAAATAGTAATTTGGAATAGGCATATCAAAATTGAGAGAAAAAAAATTCCACTTTTTATGCCACAATTGCATAGTTTAACAACATGCAGAAAAGATTGCGACCCCGACAGGAATCGAACCTTAAATTTTCTGATCCGAAGTCAGACACCTTATCCATTTGGCCACGAGGCCATCTTCAGGCCACAACCAAAACTAAATTTACTAACCACGATCACGAATGATAATGGTGATACTTTTTTGATTATTTTCCTCTTATTTTTGTGACAAATTGTTAGATATCCTGTAATAATTCCTGGCTTACTTGTTTAGTAATGTGCTCCTCTTGTAAGGTGCAAGTGGTCACAAGTTTGATCCGCGTGCAAGCCCATAATTAAAAAACTGAAGAAAAAGAACTTTTTTGAGTGATTGATAAGCTTAGAAACGTTTGTGACGATTGCATATCATTTATTTTCATGTTGTATGTTCTGACACACTTTCTCCCGAGAAGCCCCATGAAAAGTATTGCTTTAAAAATTTAATTTCTGTCCTACACGAAATATTACAAACAGCGGAAGTAGTGACTGAAAAAGAATCTGGAAGTGGGTCTGGAACCACCAGTTCATCTCTGGTGCAGAACACAATAAATTTACTGACCTCGATCACAGTTGCCGATGGTATTACCTTGTTATTGTTTTTCAAATCCTTTCTTAAAAAAATGTTGGATGTTGGTGGGATTGTTCTCGGCTTGCTGGTCTACAGGTATTATTCTCGCTTCGAGTGCGAGAGGTCACGGGTTCGATTCCCGTGCAAACCCATAATTCTGGGACTCGTAACATTCTAACTTTGGAAACCTGGTCTATTTTTATGTTATATATTCTGAAAAACTTTCTCCGAAATAGGTATTTGGAAATGTTACTTTTTTAAATTTTACTTCTGTCGTACAAAATGTTAGGAATCCCGTAAATAATACCTGAAAGCGAGAGAGATTACCATACTAAATATATAATTAGGGCGTCTAAAGCAAAAAGAAACACCATCGAGATGAAGGTGGTAGCGTGGCCGAGTGGTCTAAGGCGCTGGTTTTAGGCACCTGTCATTCTATGGCGTGGGTTCGAATCCCACCGCTGCCAGTTTCGTTTTATTTATGGGCCATCAGCTGTTAGATGTGTCATGCTGTTTCATTGAAGTTGTTGTGCGAGATGTGAAAACTTGTTGCATGGCAGTTGCTACAGATTCAGTAACCCTCGCCTTGCATGTTCGCCTGGGACAGCAACAGTAGTACATTAACAGTTTTTTGTCAAATAGTAATTTGGAATAGGCATATCAAAATTGAGAGAAAAAAATACTACTTTTTATGCCACAATTGCATAGTTTAACAACATGCAGAAAAGATTGCGACCCCGACAGGATTTGAGCCTTCAATTTTCTGATCCGTAGTCAGACACCTTATACATTTGGCCACGAGGCCATCTTCAGGGCACAACCAAAACTAAATTTACTAACCACGATCACGAATGATAATGGTGATACTTTTTTGATTATTTTCCTCTTATTTTTGTGACAAATTGTTAGATATCCTGTAATAATTCCTGGCTTACTTGTTTAGTAATGTGCTCCTCTTTTAAGGTGCGAGTGGTCACA
This sequence comes from Muricea muricata, assembly GCA_963855995.1. NCBI lineage: Eukaryota > Metazoa > Cnidaria > Anthozoa > Malacalcyonacea > Plexauridae > Muricea > Muricea muricata. Next base: position 53,940,256 of record OY979716.1, on the reverse strand, counting down.
AGTTTGATCCGCGTGCAAGCCCATAATTAAAAAACTGCAGAAAAAGAACTTTTTTGAGTGATTGATAAGCTTGGAAACGTTTGTGACGATTGCATATCATTTATTTTAATGTTGTATGTTCTGACACACTTTCTCCCGAGAAGCCCCATTAAAAGTATTGCTTTAAAAATTTAATTTCTGTCCTACACGAATTATTACAAACAGCGCAAATAGTGACTGAAAAAGAATCTGGAAGTGGGTCTGGAACCACCAGTTCATCTCTGGTGCAGAACACAATAAATTTACTGACCTCGATCACAGTTGCCGATGGTATTACCTAGTTATTGTTTTTCAAATCCTTTCTTAAAAAAATGTTGGATGTTGGTGGGATTGTTCTCGGCTTGCTGGTCTACAGGTATTATTCTCGCTTCGGGTGCGAGAGGTCACGGGTTCGATTCCCGTGCAAACCCATAATTCTGAGACTCGTAACATTACTAACTTTGAAAACCAGGTCTATTTTTATGTTATATATTCTGAAAAACTTTCTCCGAAATAGGTATTTGGAAATATTACTTTTTTAAATTTTACTTCTGTCGTACAAAATGTTAGGAATCCCGTAAATAATACCTGAAAGCGAGAGAGATTACCATACTAAATATATAATTAGGGCGTCTAAAGCAAAAAGAAACACCATGGAGATGAAGGTAGTAGCGTGGCCAAGTGGTCTAAGGCGCTGGTTTTAGGCACCAGTCATTCTATGGCATGGGTTCGAATCCCACCGCTGCCAGTTTCGTTTTATTTATGGGCCATCAGCTGTTAGATGTGGCATGCTGTTTCATTGAAGTTGTTGTGCGGGATGTGGAAACTTGTTGCATGGCAGTTGCTACAGATTCAGTAACCCTCTCCTTGCATGTTCGCCTGGGACAGCAACAGTAGTACATTAACAGTTTTTTGTCAAATAGTAATTTGGAATAGGCATATCAAAATTGAGAGAAAAAAATTCCACTTTTTATGCCACAATTGCATAGTTTAACAACATGCAGAAAAGATTGCGACCCCGACAGGATTTGAGCCTTCAATTTTCTGATCCGAAGTCAGACACCTTATCCATTTGGCCACGAGGCCATCTTCAGGCCACAACCAAAACTAAATTTACTAACCACGATCACGAATGATAATGGTGATACTTTTTTGATTATTTTCCTCTTATTTTTGTGACAAATTGTTAGATATCCTGTAATAATTCCTGGCTTACTTGTTTAGTAATGTGCTCCTCCTTTAAGGTGCGAGTGGTCAAAAGTTTGATCCGCGTGCAAGCCCATAATTAAAAAACTGCAGAAAAAGAACTTTTTTGAGTGATTGATAAGCTTGGAAATGTTTGTGACGATTGCATATCATTTATTTTAATGTTGTATGTTCTGACACACTTTCTCCCAAAAAGCCCCATTAAAAGTATTGCTTTAAAAATTTAATTTCTGTCCTACACGAAATATTACAAACAGCGGAAGTAGTGACTGAAAAAGAATCTGGAAGTAGGTCTGGAACCACCAGTTCATCTCTGGTGCAGAACACAATAAATTTACTGACCTCGATCACAGTTGTCGATGGTATTACCTTGTTATTGTTTTTCAAATCCTTTCTTAAAAAAATGTTGGATGTTGGTGGGATTGTTCTCGGCTTGCTGGTCTACAGGTATTATTCTCGCTTCGGGTGCGAGAGGTCACGGGTTCGATTCCCGTGCAAACCCATAATTCTGGGACTCGTAACATTACTAACTTTGGAAACCAGGTCTATTTTTATGTTATATATTCTGAAAAACTTTCTCCGAAATAGGTATTTGGAAATATTACTTTTTTAAATTTTACTTCTCTCGTACAAAATGTTAGGAATCCCGTAAATAATACCTGAAAGCGAGAGAGATTACCATACTAAATATATAATTAGGGCGTCTAAAGCAAAAAGAAACACCATCGAGATGAAGGTGGTAGCGTGGCCGAGTGGTCTAAGGCGCTGGTTTTAGGCACCTGTCATTCTATGGCGTGGGTTCGAATCCCACCGCTGCCAGTTTCGTTTTATTTATGGGCCATCAGCTGTTAGATGTGTCATGCTGTTTCATTGAAGTTGTTGTGCGAGATGTGAAAACTTGTTGCATGGCAGTTGCTACAGATTCAGTAACCCTCGCCTTGCATGTTCGCCTGGGACAGCAACAGTAGTACATTAACAGTTTTTTGTCAAATAGTAATTTGGAATAGGCATATCAAAATTGAGAGAAAAAAATACTACTTTTTATGCCACAATTGCATAGTTTAACAACATGCAGAAAAGATTGCGACCCCGACAGGATTTGAGCCTTCAATTTTCTGATCCGTAGTCAGACACCTTATACATTTGGCCACGAGGCCATCTTCAGGGCACAACCAAAACTAAATTTACTAACCACGATCACGAATGATAATGGTGATACTTTTTTGATTATTTTCCTCTTATTTTTGTGACAAATTGTTAGATATTCTGTAATAATTCCTGGCTTACTTGTTTAGTAATGTGCTCCTCTTTTAAGGTGCGAGTGGTCACAAGTTTGATCCGCGTGCAAGCCCATAATTAAAAAACTGCAGAAAAAGAACTTTTTTGAGTGATTGATAAGCTTGGAAACGTTTGTGACGATTGCATATCATTTATTTTAATGTTGTATGTTCTGACACACTTTCTCCCGAGAAGCCCCATTAAAAGTATTGCTTTAAAAATTTAATTTCTGTCCTACACGAATTATTACAAACAGCGCAAATAGTGACTGAAAAAGAATCTGGAAGTGGGTCTGGAACCACCAGTTCATCTCTGGTGCAGAACACAATAAATTTACTGACCTCGATCACAGTTGCCGATGGTATTACCTAGTTATTGTTTTTCAAATCCTTTCTTAAAAAAATGTTGGATGTTGGTGGGATTGTTCTCGGCTTGCTGGTCTACAGGTATTATTCTCGCTTCGGGTGCGAGAGGTCACGGGTTTGATTCCCGTGCAAACCCGTAATTCTGAGACTCGTAACATTACTAACTTTGAAAACCAGGTCTATTTTTATGTTATAAATTCTGAAAAACTTTCTCCGAAATAGGTATTTGGAAATATTACTTTTTTAAATTTTACTTCTGTCGTACAAAATGTTAGGAATCCTGTAAATAATACCTGAAAGCGAGAGAGATTACCATACTAAATATATAATTAGGGCGTCTAAAGCAAAAAGAAACACCATCGAGATGAAGGCGGTAGCGTGGCCGAGTGGTCTAAGGCGCTGGTTTTAGGCACCAGTCATTCTATGGCGTGGGTTCGAATCCCACCGCTGCCAGTTTCGTTTTATTTATGGGCCATCAGCTGTTAGATGTGCCATGCTGTTTCATTGAAGTTGTTGTGCGGGATGTGGAAACTTGTTGCATGGCAGTTGCTACAGATTCAGTAACCCTCGCCTTGCATTTTCGCCTGGGACAGCAACAGTAGTACATTAACAGTTTTTTGTCAAATAGTAATTTGGAATAGGCATATCAAAATTGAGAGAAAAAAAATTCCACTTTTTATGCCACAATTGCATAGTTTAACAACATGCAGAAAAGATTGCAACCCCGACAGGAATCGAGCCTTAAATTTTCTGATCCGAAGTCAGACACCTTATCCATTTGGCCACGAGGCCATCTTCAGGCCACAACCAAAACTAAATTTACTAACCACGATCACGAATGATAATGGTGATACTTTTTTGATTATTTTCCTCTTATTTTTGTGACAAATTGTTAGATATCCTGTAATAATTCCTGGCTTACTTGTTTAGTAATGTGCTCCTCTTGTAAGGTGCAAGTGGTCACAAGTTTGATCCGCGTGCAAGCCCATAATTAAAAAACTGCAGAAAAAGAACTTTTTTGAGTGATTGATAAGCTTAGAAACGTTTGTGACGATTGCATATCATTTATTTTCATGTTGTATGTTCTGACACACTTTCTCCCGAGAAGCCCCATTAAAAGTATTGCTTTAAAAATTTAATTTCTGTCCTACACGAAATATTACAAACAGCGGAAGTAGTGACTGAAAAAGAATCTGGAAGTGGGTCTGGAACCACCAGTTCATCTCTGGTGCAGAACACAATAAATTTACTGACCTCGATCACAGTTGCCGATGGTATTACCTTGTTATTGTTTTTCAAATCCTTTCTTAAAAAAATGTTGGATGTTGGTGGGATTGTTCTCCGCTTGCTGGTCTACAGGTATTATTCTCGCTTCGAGTGCGAGAGGTCACGGGTTCGATTCCCGTGCAAACCCATAATTCTGGGACTCGTAACATTCTAACTTTGGAAACCTGGTCTATTTTTATGTTATATATTCTGAAAAACTTTCTCCGAAATAGGTATTTGGAAGTATTACTTTTTTAAATTTTACTTCTGTCGTACAAAATGTTAGGAATCCCGTAAATAATACCTGAAAGCGAGAGAGATTGCCATACTAAATGTATAATTAGGGCGTGTAAAGCAAAAAGAAACACCATTGAGATGAAGGTGGTAGCGTGGTTGAGTGGTCTAAGGCGCTAGTTTTAGGCACCAGTCATTCTATGGCATGGGTTCGAATCCCACCGCTGCCAGTTTCATTTTATTTATCGGCCATCAGTTGTTAGATGTGCCATGCTGTTTCATTGAAGTTGTTGTGTGGGATGTGGAAACTTGTTGCATGGCAGTTGCTATAGATTCAGTAACCCTCGCCTTGCATGTTCGCCTGGCACAGCAACAGTAGTACATTAACAGTTTTTTTTCAAATAGTAATTTGGAAGAGGCATATCAAAATTCAGAGAAAAAAATTCCACTTTTTATGCCACAATTGCATAGTTTAACAACATGCAGAAAATATTGCAACCCCGACAGGATTTGAACCTTCAGTTTTCTGATCCGAAGTCAGACACCTTATCCATTAGGCCACGAGGCCGTCTTCAGGCCACAACCAAAACTAAATTTACGAACCACGATCGCGATTGATAATGGTGATACTTTTTGGATTATTTTCCTCTTATTTTTGTGACAAATTGTCAGATATCCTTTAATAATTCCTGGCTTACTTGTTTAGTAATGTGCTCCTCTTTTAAGGTGCGAGTGGTCACAAGTTCGATCCGCGTGCAAGCCCATAGTTAAAAAACTGCACAAAAAGAACTTTCTTGAGTGATGGATAAGCTTGGAAACGTTTGTGACAATTGCATATCATTTATTTTAATGTTTTATGTTCTGACGCACTTTCTCCCGAGAAGCCCCATTAAAAGTATTGCTTTAAAAATTTAATTTCTGTCCTACACGAAATATTACAAACAGCGCAAATAGTGACTCAAAAAGAATCTGGAAGTGGGTCTGGAACCACCAGTTCATCTCTGGTGCAGAACACAATAAATTTACTGACCTCGATAACAGTTGCGATGGTATTACCTTGTTATTGTTTTTCAAATCCTTTCTTAAAAAAATGTTGGATGTTGGTGGGATTCTTCTCGGCTTGCTAATCTACAGGTATTATTCTCGCTTCGGGTGCGAGAGGTCACGGGTTCGATTCCCGTGCAAACCCATAATTCTGGGACTCGTAACATTACTAACTTTGGAAACCAGGTCTATTTTTATGTTATATATTCTGAAAAACTTTCTCCGAAATAGGTATTTGGAAATATTACTATTTTAAATTTTACTTCTGTCGTACAAAATGTTAGGAATCCCGTAAATAATACCTGAAAGCGAGAGAGATTACCATACTAAATATATAATTAGGGCGTCTAAAGCAAAAAGAAACACCATCGAGATGAACGTGGTAGCGTGGCCGAGTGGTCTAAGGCGCTGGTTTTAGGCACCAGTCATTCTATGGCGTGGGTTCGAATCCCACCGCTGCCAGTTTCGTTTTATTTATGGGCCATCAGCTGTTAGATGTGCCATGCTGTTTCATTGAAGTTGTTGTGCGGGATGTGGAAACTTGTTGCATGGCAGTTGCTACAGATTCAGTAACCCTCGCCTTGCATTTTCGCCTGGGACAGCAACAGTAGTACATTAACAGTTTTTTGTGAAATAGTAATTTGGAATAGGCATATCAAAATTGAGAGAAAAAAAATTCCACTTTTTATGCCACAATTGCATAGTTTAACAACATGCAGAAAAGATTGCGACCCCGACAGGAATCGAGCCTTCAATTTTCTGATCCGAAGTCAGACACCTTATCCATTTGGCCACGAGGCCATCTTCAGGCCACAACCAAAACTAAATTTACTAACCACGATCACGAATGATAATGGTGATACTTTTTTGATTATTTTCCTCTTATTTTTGTGACAAATTGTTAGATATCCTGTAATAATTCCTGGCTTACTTGTTTAGTAATGTGCTCCTCTTTTAAGGTGCGAGTGGTCACAAGTTTGATCCGCGTGCAAGCCCATAATTAAAAAACTGCAGAAAAAGAACTTTGTTGAGTGATTGATAAGCTTGGAAACGTTTGTGAAGATTGCATATCATTTATTTTAATGTTGTATGTTCTGACACACTTTCTCCCGAGAAGCCCCATTAAAAGTATTGCTTTAAAAACTTAATTTCTGTCCTACACAAAATATTACAAACAGCGCAAATAGTGACTGAAAAAGAATCTGGAAGTGGGTCTTGAACCACCAGTTCATCTCTGGTGCAGAACACAATAAATTTACTGACCTCGATCACAGTTGCCGATGGTATTACCTTGTTATTGTTTTTCAAATCCTTTCTTAAAAAAATGTTGGATGTTGGTGGGATTGTTCTCGGCTTGCTGGTCTACAGGTATTATTCTCGCTTCGGGTGCGAGAGGTCACGGGTTCGATTCCCGTGCAAACCCATAATTCTGGGACTCGTAACATTACTAACTTTGGAAACCAGGTCTATTTTTATGTTATATATTCTGAAAAACTTTCTCCGAAATAGGTATTTGGAAATGTTACTTTTTTAAATTTTACTTCTGTCGTACAAAATGTTAGGAATCCCGTAAATAATACCTGAAAGCGAGAGAGATTACCATACTAAATATATAATTAGGGCGTCTAAAGCAAAAAGAAACACCATCGAGATGAAGGTGGTAGCGTGGCCGAGTGGTCTAAGGCGCTGGTTTTAGGCACCTGTCATTCTATGGCGTGGGTTCGAATCCCACCGCTGCCAGTTTCGTTTTATTTATGGGCCATCAGCTGTTAGATGTGTCATGCTGTTTCATTGAAGTTGTTGTGCGAGATGTGAAAACTTGTTGCATGGCAGTTGCTACAGATTCAGTAACCCTCGCCTTGCATGTTCGCCTGGGACAGCAACAGTAGTACATTAACAGTTTTTTGTCAAATAGTAATTTGGAATAGGCATATCAAAATTGAGAGAAAAAAATACTACTTTTTATGCCACAATTGCATAGTTTAACAACATGCAGAAAAGATTGCGACCCCGACAGGATTTGAGCCTTCAATTTTCTGATCCGTAGTCAGACACCTTATACATTTGGCCACGAGGCCATCTTCAGGGCACAACCAAAACTAAATTTACTAACCACGATCACGAATGATAATGGTGATACTTTTTTGATTATTTTCCTCTTATTTTTGTGACAAATTGTTAGATATCCTGTAATAATTCCTGGCTTACTTGTTTAGTAATGTGCTCCTCTTTTAAGGTGCGAGTGGTCACAAGTTTGATCCGCGTGCAAGCCCATAATTAAAAAACTGCAGAAAAAGAACTTTTTTGAGTGATTGATAAGCTTGGAAACGTTTGTGACGATTGCATATCATTTATTTTAATGTTGTATGTTCTGACACACTTTCTCCCGAGAAGCCCCATTAAAAGTATTGCTTTAAAAATTTAATTTCTGTCCTACACGAATTATTACAAACAGCGCAAATAGTGACTGAAAAAGAATCTGGAAGTGGGTCTGGAACCACCAGTTCATCTCTGGTGCAGAACACAATAAATTTACTGACCTCGATCACAGTTGCCGATGGTATTACCTAGTTATTGTTTTTCAAATCCTTTCTTAAAAAAATGTTGGATGTTGGTGGGATTGTTCTCGGCTTGCTGGTCTACAGGTATTATTCTCGCTTCGGGTGCGAGAGGTCACGGGTTCGATTCCCGTGCAAACCCATAATTCTGAGACTCGTAACATTACTAACTTTGAAAACCAGGTCTATTTTTATGTTATATATTCTGAAAAACTTTCTCCGAAATAGGTATTTGGAAATATTACTTTTTTAAATTTTACTTCTGTCGTACAAAATGTTAGGAATCCCGTAAATAATACCTGAAAGCGAGAGAGATTACCATACTAAATATATAATTAGGGCGTCTAAAGCAAAAAGAAACACCATGGAGATGAAGGTAGTAGCGTGGCCAAGTGGTCTAAGGCGCTGGTTTTAGGCACCAGTCATTCTATGGCATGGGTTCGAATCCCACCGCTGCCAGTTTCGTTTTATTTATGGGCCATCAGCTGTTAGATGTGGCATGCTGTTTCATTGAAGTTGTTGTGCGGGATGTGGAAACTTGTTGCATGGCAGTTGCTACAGATTCAGTAACCCTCTCCTTGCATGTTCGCCTGGGACAGCAACAGTAGTACATTAACAGTTTTTTGTCAAATAGTAATTTGGAATAGGCATATCAAAATTGAGAGAAAAAAATTCCAGTTTTTATGCCACAATTGCATAGTTTAACAACATGCAGAAAAGATTGCGACCCCGACAGGATTTGAGCCTTGAATTTTCTGATCCGAAGTCAGACACCTTATCCATTTGGCCACGAGGCCATCTTCAGGCCACAACCAAAACTAAATTTACTAACCACGATCACGAATGATAATGGTGATACTTTTTTGATTATTTTCCTCTTATTTTTGTGACAAATTGTTAGATATCCTGTAATAATTCCTGGCTTACTTGTTTAGTAATGTGCTCCTCCTTTAAGGTGCGAGTGGTCAAAAGTTTGATCCGCGTGCAAGCCCATAATTAAAAAACTGCAGAAAAAGAACTTTTTTGAGTGATTGATAAGCTTGGAAATGTTTGTGACGATTGCATATCATTTATTTTAATGTTGTATGTTCTGACACACTTTCTCCCAAAAAGCCCCATTAAAAGTATTGCTTTAAAAATTTAATTTCTGTCCTACACGAAATATTACAAACAGCGGAAGTAGTGACTGAAAAAGAATCTGGAAGTAGGTCTGGAACCACCAGTTCATCTCTGGTGCAGAACACAATAAATTTACTGACCTCGATCACAGTTGTCGATGGTATTACCTTGTTATTGTTTTTCAAATCCTTTCTTAAAAAAATGTTGGATGTTGGTGGGATTGTTCTCGGCTTGCTGGTCTACAGGTATTATTCTCGCTTCGGGTGCGAGAGGTCACGGGTTCGATTCCCGTGCAAACCCATAATTCTGGGACTCGTAACATTACTAACTTTGGAAACCAGGTCTATTTTTATGTTATATATTCTGAAAAACTTTCTCCGAAATAGGTATTTGGAAATATTACTTTTTTAAATTTTACTTCTCTCGTACAAAATGTTAGGAATCCCGTAAATAATACCTGAAAGCGAGAGAGATTACCATACTAAATATATAATTAGGGCGTCTAAAGCAAAAAGAAACACCATCGAGATGAAGGTGGTAGCGTGGCCGAGTGGTCTAAGGCGCTGGTTTTAGGCACCTGTCATTCTATGGCGTGGGTTCGAATCCCACCGCTGCCAGTTTCGTTTTATTTATGGGCCATCAGCTGTTAGATGTGTCATGCTGTTTCATTGAAGTTGTTGTGCGAGATGTGAAAACTTGTTGCATGGCAGTTGCTACAGATTCAGTAACCCTCGCCTTGCATGTTCGCCTGGGACAGCAACAGTAGTACATTAACAGTTTTTTGTCAAATAGTAATTTGGAATAGGCATATCAAAATTGAGAGAAAAAAATACTACTTTTTATGCCACAATTGCATAGTTTAACAACATGCAGAAAAGATTGCGACCCCGACAGGATTTGAGCCTTCAATTTTCTGATCCGTAGTCAGACACCTTATACATTTGGCCACGAGGCCATCTTCAGGGCACAACCAAAACTAAATTTACTAACCACGATCACGAATGATAATGGTGATACTTTTTTGATTATTTTCCTCTTATTTTTGTGACAAATTGTTAGATATTCTGTAATAATTCCTGGCTTACTTGTTTAGTAATGTGCTCCTCTTTTAAGGTGCGAGTGGTCACAAGTTTGATCCGCGTGCAAGCCCATAATTAAAAAACTGCAGAAAAAGAACTTTTTTGAGTGATTGATAAGCTTGGAAACGTTTGTGACGATTGCATATCATTTATTTTAATGTTGTATGTTCTGACACACTTTCTCCCGAGAAGCCCCATTAAAAGTATTGCTTTAAAAATTTAATTTCTGTCCTACACGAATTATTACAAACAGCGCAAATAGTGACTGAAAAAGAATCTGGAAGTGGGTCTGGAACCACCAGTTCATCTCTGGTGCAGAACACAATAAATTTACTGACCTCGATCACAGTTGCCGATGGTATTACCTAGTTATTGTTTTTCAAATCCTTTCTTAAAAAAATGTTGGATGTTGGTGGGATTGTTCTCGGCTTGCTGGTCTACAGGTATTATTCTCGCTTCGGGTGCGAGAGGTCACGGGTTTGATTCCCGTGCAAACCCGTAATTCTGAGACTCGTAACATTACTAACTTTGAAAACCAGGTCTATTTTTATGTTATAAATTCTGAAAAACTTTCTCCGAAATAGGTATTTGGAAATATTACTTTTTTAAATTTTACTTCTGTCGTACAAAATGTTAGGAATCCTGTAAATAATACCTGAAAGCGAGAGAGATTACCATACTAAATATATAATTAGGGCGTCTAAAGCAAAAAGAAACACCATCGAGATGAAGGCGGTAGCGTGGCCGAGTGGTCTAAGGCGCTGGTTTTAGGCACCAGTCATTCTATGGCGTGGGTTCGAATCCCACCGCTGCCAGTTTCGTTTTATTTATGGGCCATCAGCTGTTAGATGTGCCATGCTGTTTCATTGAAGTTGTTGTGCGGGATGTGGAAACTTGTTGCATGGCAGTTGCTACAGATTCAGTAACCCTCGCCTTGCATTTTCGCCTGGGACAGCAACAGTAGTACATTAACAGTTTTTTGTCAAATAGTAATTTGGAATAGGCATATCAAAATTGAGAGAAAAAAAATTCCACTTTTTATGCCACAATTGCATAGTTTAACAACATGCAGAAAAGATTGCAACCCCGACAGGAATCGAGCCTTAAATTTTCTGATCCGAAGTCAGACACCTTATCCATTTGGCCACGAGGCCATCTTCAGGCCACAACCAAAACTAAATTTACTAACCACGATCACGAATGATAATGGTGATACTTTTTTGATTATTTTCCTCTTATTTTTGTGACAAATTGTTAGATATCCTGTAATAATTCCTGGCTTACTTGTTTAGTAATGTGCTCCTCTTGTAAGGTGCAAGTGGTCACAAGTTTGATCCGCGTGCAAGCCCATAATTAAAAAACTGCAGAAAAAGAACTTTTTTGAGTGATTGATAAGCTTAGAAACGTTTGTGACGATTGCATATCATTTATTTTCATGTTGTATGTTCTGACACACTTTCTCCCGAGAAGCCCCATTAAAAGTATTGCTTTAAAAATTTAATTTCTGTCCTACACGAAATATTACAAACAGCGGAAGTAGTGACTGAAAAAGAATCTGGAAGTGGGTCTGGAACCACCAGTTCATCTCTGGTGCAGAACACAATAAATTTACTGACCTCGATCACAGTTGCCGATGGTATTACCTTGTTATTGTTTTTCAAATCCTTTCTTAAAAAAATGTTGGATGTTGGTGGGATTGTTCTCCGCTTGCTGGTCTACAGGTATTATTCTCGCTTCGAGTGCGAGAGGTCACGGGTTCGATTCCCGTGCAAACCCATAATTCTGGGACTCGTAACATTCTAACTTTGGAAACCTGGTCTATTTTTATGTTATATATTCTGAAAAACTTTCTCCGAAATAGGTATTTGGAAGTATTACTTTTTTAAATTTTACTTCTGTCGTACAAAATGTTAGGAATCCCGTAAATAATACCTGAAAGCGAGAGAGATTGCCATACTAAATGTATAATTAGGGCGTGTAAAGCAAAAAGAAACACCATTGAGATGAAGGTGGTAGCGTGGTTGAGTGGTCTAAGGCGCTAGTTTTAGGCACCAGTCATTCTATGGCATGGGTTCGAATCCCACCGCTGCCAGTTTCATTTTATTTATCGGCCATCAGTTGTTAGATGTGCCATGCTGTTTCATTGAAGTTGTTGTGTGGGATGTGGAAACTTGTTGCATGGCAGTTGCTATAGATTCAGTAACCCTCGCCTTGCATGTTCGCCTGGCACAGCAACAGTAGTACATTAACAGTTTTTTTTCAAATAGTAATTTGGAAGAGGCATATCAAAATTCAGAGAAAAAAATTCCACTTTTTATGCCACAATTGCATAGTTTAACAACATGCAGAAAATATTGCAACCCCGACAGGATTTGAACCTTCAGTTTTCTGATCCGAAGTCAGACACCTTATCCATTAGGCCACGAGGCCGTCTTCAGGCCACAACCAAAACTAAATTTACGAACCACGATCGCGATTGATAATGGTGATACTTTTTGGATTATTTTCCTCTTATTTTTGTGACAAATTGTCAGATATCCTTTAATAATTCCTGGCTTACTTGTTTAGTAATGTGCTCCTCTTTTAAGGTGCGAGTGGTCACAAGTTCGATCCGCGTGCAAGCCCATAGTTAAAAAACTGCACAAAAAGAACTTTCTTGAGTGATGGATAAGCTTGGAAACGTTTGTGACAATTGCATATCATTTATTTTAATGTTTTATGTTCTGACGCACTTTCTCCCGAGAAGCCCCATTAAAAGTATTGCTTTAAAAATTTAATTTCTGTCCTACACGAAATATTACAAACAGCGCAAATAGTGACTCAAAAAGAATCTGGAAGTGGGTCTGGAACCACCAGTTCATCTCTGGTGCAGAACACAATAAATTTACTGACCTCGATAACAGTTGCGATGGTATTACCTTGTTATTGTTTTTCAAATCCTTTCTTAAAAAAATGTTGGATGTTGGTGGGATTCTTCTCGGCTTGCTAATCTACAGGTATTATTCTCGCTTCGGGTGCGAGAGGTCACGGGTTCGATTCCCGTGCAAACCCATAATTCTGGGACTCGTAACATTACTAACTTTGGAAACCAGGTCTATTTTTATGTTATATATTCTGAAAAACTTTCTCCGAAATAGGTATTTGGAAATATTACTATTTTAAATTTTACTTCTGTCGTACAAAATGTTAGGAATCCCGTAAATAATACCTGAAAGCGAGAGAGATTACCATACTAAATATATAATTAGGGCGTCTAAAGCAAAAAGAAACACCATCGAGATGAACGTGGTAGCGTGGCCGAGTGGTCTAAGGCGCTGGTTTTAGGCACCAGTCATTCTATGGCGTGGGTTCGAATCCCACCGCTGCCAGTTTCGTTTTATTTATGGGCCATCAGCTGTTAGATGTGCCATGCTGTTTCATTGAAGTTGTTGTGCGGGATGTGGAAACTTGTTGCATGGCAGTTGCTACAGATTCAGTAACCCTCGCCTTGCATTTTCGCCTGGGACAGCAACAGTAGTACATTAACAGTTTTTTGTGAAATAGTAATTTGGAATAGGCATATCAAAATTGAGAGAAAAAAAATTCCACTTTTTATGCCACAATTGCATAGTTTAACAACATGCAGAAAAGATTGCGACCCCGACAGGAATCGAGCCTTCAATTTTCTGATCCGAAGTCAGACACCTTATCCATTTGGCCACGAGGCCATCTTCAGGCCACAACCAAAACTAAATTTACTAACCACGATCACGAATGATAATGGTGATACTTTTTTGATTATTTTCCTCTTATTTTTGTGACAAATTGTTAGATATCCTGTAATAATTCCTGGCTTACTTGTTTAGTAATGTGCTCCTCTTTTAAGGTGCGAGTGGTCACAAGTTTGATCCGCGTGCAAGCCCATAATTAAAAAACTGCAGAAAAAGAACTTTGTTGAGTGATTGATAAGCTTGGAAACGTTTGTGAAGATTGCATATCATTTATTTTAATGTTGTATGTTCTGACACACTTTCTCCCGAGAAGCCCCATTAAAAGTATTGCTTTAAAAACTTAATTTCTGTCCTACACAAAATATTACAAACAGCGCAAATAGTGACTGAAAAAGAATCTGGAAGTGGGTCTTGAACCACCAGTTCATCTCTGGTGCAGAACACAATAAATTTACTGACCTCGATCACAGTTGCCGATGGTATTACCTTGTTATTGTTTTTCAAATCCTTTCTTAAAAAAATGTTGGATGTTGGTGGGATTGTTCTCGGCTTGCTGGTCTACAGGTATTATTCTCGCTTCGGGTGCGAGAGGTCACGGGTTCGATTCCCGTGCAAACCCATAATTCTGGGACTCGTAACATTACTAACTTTGGAAACCAGGTCTATTTTTATGTTATATATTCTGAAAAACTTTCTCCGAAATAGGTATTTGGAAATATTACTTTTTTAAATTTTACTTCTGTCGTACAAAATGTTAGGAATCCCGTAAATAATACCTGAAAGCGAGAGAGATTACCATACTAAATATATAATTAGGGCGTCTAAAGCAAAAAGAAACACCATGGAGATGAAGGTGGTAGCGTGGCCAAGTGGTCTAAGGCGCTGGTTTTAGGCACCAGTCATTCTATGGCATGGGTTCGAATCCCACCGCTGCCAGTTTCGTTTTATTTATGGGCCATCAGCTGTTAGATGTGCCATGCTGTTTCATTGAAGTTGTTGTGCGGGATGTGGAAACTTGTTGCATGGCAGTTGCTACAGATTCAGTAACCCTCTCCTTGCATGTTCGCCTGGGACAGCAACAGTAGTACATTAACAGTTTTTTGTCAAATAGTAATTTGGAATAGGCATATCAAAATTGAGAGAAAAAAATTCCAGTTTTTATGCCACAATTGCATAGTTTAACAACATGCAGAAAAGATTGCGACCCCGACAGGATTTGAGCCTTGAATTTTCTGATCCGAAGTCAGACACCTTATCCATTTGGCCACGAGGCCATCTTCAGGCCACAACCAAAACTAAATTTACTAACCACGATCACGAATGATAATGGTGATACTTTTTTGATTATTTTCCTCTTATTTTTGTGACAAATTGTTAGATATCCTGTAATAATTCCTGGCTTACTTGTTTAGTAATGTGCTCCTCCTTTAAGGTGCGAGTGGTCAAAAGTTTGATCCGCGTGCAAGCCCATAATTAAAAAACTGCAGAAAAAGAACTTTTTTGAGTGATTGATAAGCTTGGAAATGTTTGTGACGATTGCATATCATTTATTTTAATGTTGTATGTTCTGACACACTTTCTCCCGAGAAGCCCCATTAAAAGTATTGCTTTAAAAATTTAATTTCTGTCCTACACGAAATATTACAAACAGCGGAAGTAGTGACTGAAAAAGAATCTGGAAGTAGGTCTGGAACCACCAGTTCATCTCTGGTGCAGAACACAATAAATTTACTGACCTCGATCACAGTTGTCGATGGTATTACCTTGTTATTGTTTTTCAAATCCTTTCTTAAAAAAATGTTGGATGTTGGTGGGATTGTTCTCGGCTTGCTGGTCTACAGGTATTATTCTCGCTTCGGGTGCGAGAGGTCACGGGTTCGATTCCCGTGCAAACCCATAATTCTGGGACTCGTAACATTACTAACTTTGGAAACCAGGTCTATTTTTATGTTATATATTCTGAAAAACTTTCTCCGAAATAGGTATTTGGAAATATTACTTTTTTAAATTTTACTTCTCTCGTACAAAATGTTAGGAATCCCGTAAATAATACCTGAAAGCGAGAGAGATTACCATACTAAATATATAATTAGGGCGTCTAAAGCAAAAAGAAACACCATCGAGATGAAGGTGGTAGCGTGGCCGAGTGGTCTAAGGCGCTGGTTTTAGGCACCTGTCATTCTATGGCGTGGGTTCGAATCCCACCGCTGCCAGTTTCGTTTTATTTATGGGCCATCAGCTGTTAGATGTGTCATGCTGTTTCATTGAAGTTGTTGTGCGAGATGTGAAAACTTGTTGCATGGCAGTTGCTACAGATTCAGTAACCCTCGCCTTGCATGTTCGCCTGGGACAGCAACAGTAGTACATTAACAGTTTTTTGTCAAATAGTAATTTGGAATAGGCATATCAAAATTGAGAGAAAAAAATACTACTTTTTATGCCACAATTGCATAGTTTAACAACATGCAGAAAAGATTGCGACCCCGACAGGATTTGAGCCTTCAATTTTCTGATCCGTAGTCAGACACCTTATACATTTGGCCACGAGGCCATCTTCAGGGCACAACCAAAACTAAATTTACTAACCACGATCACGAATGATAATGGTGATACTTTTTTGATTATTTTCCTCTTATTTTTGTGACAAATTGTTAGATATCCTGTAATAATTCCTGGCTTACTTGTTTAGTAATGTGCTCCTCTTTTAAGGTGCGAGTGGTCACAAGTTTGATCCGCGTGCAAGCCCATAATTAAAAAACTGCAGAAAAAGAACTTTTTTGAGTGATTGATAAGCTTGGAAACGTTTGTGACGATTGCATATCATTTATTTTAATGTTGTATGTTCTGACACACTTTCTCCCGAGAAGCCCCATTAAAAGTATTGCTTTAAAAATTTAATTTCTGTCCTACACGAATTATTACAAACAGCGCAAATAGTGACTGAAAAAGAATCTGGAAGTGGGTCTGGAACCACCAGTTCATCTCTGGTGCAGAACACAATAAATTTACTGACCTCGATCACAGTTGCCGATGGTATTACCTAGTTATTGTTTTTCAAATCCTTTCTTAAAAAAATGTTGGATGTTGGTGGGATTGTTCTCGGCTGGCTGGTCTACAGGTATTATTCTCGCTTCGGGTGCGAGAGGTCACGGGTTCGATTCCCGTGCAAACCCATAATTCTGAGACTCGTAACATTACTAACTTTGAAAACCAGGTCTATTTTTATGTTATATATTCTGAAAAACTTTCTCCGAAATAGGTATTTGGAAATATTACTTTTTTAAATTTTACTTCTGTCGTACAAAATGTTAGGAATCCCGTAAATAATACCTGAAAGCGAGAGAGATTACCATACTAAATATATAATTAGGGCGTCTAAAGCAAAAAGAAACACCATGGAGATGAAGGTAGTAGCGTGGCCAAGTGGTCTAAGGCGCTGGTTTTAGGCACCAGTCATTCTATGGCATGGGTTCGAATCCCACCGCTGCCAGTTTCGTTTTATTTATGGGCCATCAGCTGTTAGATGTGGCATGCTGTTTCATTGAAGTTGTTGTGCGGGATGTGGAAACTTGTTGCATGGCAGTTGCTACAGATTCAGTAACCCTCTCCTTGCATGTTCGCCTGGGACAGCAACAGTAGTACATTAACAGTTTTTTGTCAAATAGTAATTTGGAATAGGCATATCAAAATTGAGAGAAAAAAATTCCACTTTTTATGCCACAATTGCATAGTTTAACAACATGCAGAAAAGATTGCGACCCCGACAGGATTTGAGCCTTCAATTTTCTGATCCGAAGTCAGACACCTTATCCATTTGGCCACGAGGCCATCTTCAGGCCACAACCAAAACTAAATTTACTAACCACGATCACGAATGATAATGGTGATACTTTTTTGATTATTTTCCTCTTATTTTTGTGACAAATTGTTAGATATCCTGTAATAATTCCTGGCTTACTTGTTTAGTAATGTGCTCCTCCTTTAAGGTGCGAGTGGTCAAAAGTTTGATCCGCGTGCAAGCCCATAATTAAAAAACTGCAGAAAAAGAACTTTTTTGAGTGATTGATAAGCTTGGAAATGTTTGTGACGATTGCATATCATTTATTTTAATGTTGTATGTTCTGACACACTTTCTCCCAAAAAGCCCCATTAAAAGTATTGCTTTAAAAATTTAATTTCTGTCCTACACGAAATATTACAAACAGCGGAAGTAGTGACTGAAAAAGAATCTGGAAGTAGGTCTGGAACCACCAGTTCATCTCTGGTGCAGAACACAATAAATTTACTGACCTCGATCACAGTTGTCGATGGTATTACCTTGTTATTGTTTTTCAAATCCTTTCTTAAAAAAATGTTGGATGTTGGTGGGATTGTTCTCGGCTTGCTGGTCTACAGGTATTATTCTCGCTTCGGGTGCGAGAGGTCACGGGTTTGATTCCCGTGCAAACCCGTAATTCTGAGACTCGTAACATTACTAACTTTGAAAACCAGGTCTATTTTTATGTTATAAATTCTGAAAAACTTTCTCCGAAATAGGTATTTGGAAATATTACTTTTTTAAATTTTACTTCTGTCGTACAAAATGTTAGGAATCCTGTAAATAATACCTGAAAGCGAGAGAGATTACCATACTAAATATATAATTAGGGCGTCTAAAGCAAAAAGAAACACCATCGAGATGAAGGCGGTAGCGTGGCCGAGTGGTCTAAGGCGCTGGTTTTAGGCACCAGTCATTCTATGGCGTGGGTTCGAATCCCACCGCTGCCAGTTTCGTTTTATTTATGGGCCATCAGCTGTTAGATGTGCCATGCTGTTTCATTGAAGTTGTTGTGCGGGATGTGGAAACTTGTTGCATGGCAGTTGCTACAGATTCAGTAACCCTCGCCTTGCATTTTCGCCTGGGACAGCAACAGTAGTACATTAACAGTTTTTTGTCAAATAGTAATTTGGAATAGGCATATCAAAATTGAGAGAAAAAAAATTCCACTTTTTATGCCACAATTGCATAGTTTAACAACATGCAGAAAAGATTGCAACCCCGACAGGAATCGAGCCTTAAAATTTCTGATCCGAAGTCAGACACCTTATCCATTTGGCCACGAGGCCATGTTCAGGCCACAACCAAAACTAAATTTACTAACCACGATCACGAATGATAATGGTGATACTTTTTTGATTATTTTCCTCTTATTTTTGTGACAAATTGTTAGATATCCTGTAATAATTCCTGGCTTACTTGTTTAGTAATGTGCTCCTCTTGTAAGGTGCAAGTGGTCACAAGTTTGATCCGCGTGCAAGCCCATAATTAAAAAACTGCAGAAAAAGAACTTTTTTGAGTGATTGATAAGCTTAGAAACGTTTGTGACGATTGCATATCATTTATTTTCATGTTGTATGTTCTGACACACTTTCTCCCGAGAAGCCCCATTAAAAGTATTGCTTTAAAAATTTAATTTCTGTCCTACACGAAATATTACAAACAGCGGAAGTAGTGACTGAAAAAGAATCTGGAAGTGGGTCTGGAACCACCAGTTCATCTCTGGTGCAGAACACAATAAATTTACTGACCTCGATCACAGTTGCCGATGGTATTACCTTGTTATTGTTTTTCAAATCCTTTCTTAAAAAAATGTTGGATGTTGGTGGGATTGTTCTCCGCTTGCTGGTCTACAGGTATTATTCTCGCTTCGAGTGCGAGAGGTCACGGGTTCGATTCCCGTGCAAACCCATAATTCTGGGACTCGTAACATTCTAACTTTGGAAACCTGGTCTATTTTTATGTTATATATTCTGAAAAACTTTCTCCGAAATAGGTATTTGGAAGTATTACTTTTTTAAATTTTACTTCTGTCGTACAAAATGTTAGGAATCCCGTAAATAATACCTGAAAGCGAGAGAGATTGCCATACTAAATGTATAATTAGGGCGTGTAAAGCAAAAAGAAACACCATTGAGATGAAGGTGGTAGCGTGGTTGAGTGGTCTAAGGCGCTAGTTTTAGGCACCAGTCATTCTATGGCATGGGTTCGAATCCCACCGCTGCCAGTTTCATTTTATTTATCGGCCATCAGTTGTTAGATGTGCCATGCTGTTTCATTGAAGTTGTTGTGTGGGATGTGGAAACTTGTTGCATGGCAGTTGCTATAGATTCAGTAACCCTCGCCTTGCATGTTCGCCTGGCACAGCAACAGTAGTACATTAACAGTTTTTTTTCAAATAGTAATTTGGAAGAGGCATATCAAAATTCAGAGAAAAAAATTCCACTTTTTATGCCACAATTGCATAGTTTAACAACATGCAGAAAATATTGCAACCCCGACAGGATTTGAACCTTCAGTTTTCTGATCCGAAGTCAGACACCTTATCCATTAGGCCACGAGGCCGTCTTCAGGCCACAACCAAAACTAAATTTACGAACCACGATCGCGATTGATAATGGTGATACTTTTTGGATTATTTTCCTCTTATTTTTGTGACAAATTGTCAGATATCCTTTAATAATTCCTGGCTTACTTGTTTAGTAATGTGCTCCTCTTTTAAGGTGCGAGTGGTCACAAGTTCGATCCGCGTGCAAGCCCATAGTTAAAAAACTGCACAAAAAGAACTTTCTTGAGTGATGGATAAGCTTGGAAACGTTTGTGACAATTGCATATCATTTATTTTAATGTTTTATGTTCTGACGCACTTTCTCCCGAGAAGCCCCATTAAAAGTATTGCTTTAAAAATTTAATTTCTGTCCTACACGAAATATTACAAACAGCGCAAATAGTGACTCAAAAAGAATCTGGAAGTGGGTCTGGAACCACCAGTTCATCTCTGGTGCAGAACACAATAAATTTACTGACCTCGATAACAGTTGCGATGGTATTACCTTGTTATTGTTTTTCAAATCCTTTCTTAAAAAAATGTTGGATGTTGGTGGGATTCTTCTCGGCTTGCTAATCTACAGGTATTATTCTCGCTTCGGGTGCGAGAGGTCACGGGTTCGATTCCCGTGCAAACCCATAATTCTGGGACTCGTAACATTACTAACTTTGGAAACCAGGTCTATTTTTATGTTATATATTCTGAAAAACTTTCTCCGAAATAGGTATTTGGAAATATTACTATTTTAAATTTTACTTCTGTCGTACAAAATGTTAGGAATCCCGTAAATAATACCTGAAAGCGAGAGAGATTACCATACTAAATATATAATTAGGGCGTCTAAAGCAAAAAGAAACACCATCGAGATGAACGTGGTAGCGTGGCCGAGTGGTCTAAGGCGCTGGTTTTAGGCACCAGTCATTCTATGGCGTGGGTTCGAATCCCACCGCTGCCAGTTTCGTTTTATTTATGGGCCATCAGCTGTTAGATGTGCCATGCTGTTTCATTGAAGTTGTTGTGCGGGATGTGGAAACTTGTTGCATGGCAGTTGCTACAGATTCAGTAACCCTCGCCTTGCATTTTCGCCTGGGACAGCAACAGTAGTACATTAACAGTTTTTTGTGAAATAGTAATTTGGAATAGGCATATCAAAATTGAGAGAAAAAAAATTCCACTTTTTATGCCACAATTGCATAGTTTAACAACATGCAGAAAAGATTGCGACCCCGACAGGAATCGAGCCTTCAATTTTCTGATCCGAAGTCAGACACCTTATCCATTTGGCCACGAGGCCATCTTCAGGCCACAACCAAAACTAAATTTACTAACCACGATCACGAATGATAATGGTGATACTTTTTTGATTATTTTCCTCTTATTTTTGTGACAAATTGTTAGATATCCTGTAATAATTCCTGGCTTACTTGTTTAGTAATGTGCTCCTCTTTTAAGGTGCGAGTGGTCACAAGTTTGATCCGCGTGCAAGCCCATAATTAAAAAACTGCAGAAAAAGAACTTTGTTGAGTGATTGATAAGCTTGGAAACGTTTGTGAAGATTGCATATCATTTATTTTAATGTTGTATGTTCTGACACACTTTCTCCCGAGAAGCCCCATTAAAAGTATTGCTTTAAAAACTTAATTTCTGTCCTACACAAAATATTACAAACAGCGCAAATAGTGACTGAAAAAGAATCTGGAAGTGGGTCTTGAACCACCAGTTCATCTCTGGTGCAGAACACAATAAATTTACTGACCTCGATCACAGTTGCCGATGGTATTACCTTGTTATTGTTTTTCAAATCCTTTCTTAAAAAAATGTTGGATGTTGGTGGGATTGTTCTCGGCTTGCTGGTCTACAGGTATTATTCTCGCTTCGGGTGCGAGAGGTCACGGGTTCGATTCCCGTGCAAACCCATAATTCTGGGACTCGTAACATTACTAACTTTGGAAACCAGGTCTATTTTTATGTTATATATTCTGAAAAACTTTCTCCGAAATAGGTATTTGGAAATATTACTTTTTTAAATTTTACTTCTGTCGTACAAAATGTTAGGAATCCCGTAAATAATACCTGAAAGCGAGAGAGATTACCATACTAAATATATAATTAGGGCGTCTAAAGCAAAAAGAAACACCATGGAGATGAAGGTGGTAGCGTGGCCAAGTGGTCTAAGGCGCTGGTTTTAGGCACCAGTCATTCTATGGCATGGGTTCGAATCCCACCGCTGCCAGTTTCGTTTTATTTATGGGCCATCAGCTGTTAGATGTGCCATGCTGTTTCATTGAAGTTGTTGTGCGGGATGTGGAAACTTGTTGCATGGCAGTTGCTACAGATTCAGTAACCCTCTCCTTGCATGTTCGCCTGGGACAGCAACAGTAGTACATTAACAGTTTTTTGTCAAATAGTAATTTGGAATAGGCATATCAAAATTGAGAGAAAAAAATTCCAGTTTTTATGCCACAATTGCATAGTTTAACAACATGCAGAAAAGATTGCGACCCCGACAGGATTTGAGCCTTGAATTTTCTGATCCGAAGTCAGACACCTTATCCATTTGGCCACGAGGCCATCTTCAGGCCACAACCAAAACTAAATTTACTAACCACGATCACGAATGATAATGGTGATACTTTTTTGATTATTTTCCTCTTATTTTTGTGACAAATTGTTAGATATCCTGTAATAATTCCTGGCTTACTTGTTTAGTAATGTGCTCCTCCTTTAAGGTGCGAGTGGTCAAAAGTTTGATCCGCGTGCAAGCCCATAATTAAAAAACTGCAGAAAAAGAACTTTTTTGAGTGATTGATAAGCTTGGAAATGTTTGTGACGATTGCATATCATTTATTTTAATGTTGTATGTTCTGACACACTTTCTCCCGAGAAGCCCCATTAAAAGTATTGCTTTAAAAATTTAATTTCTGTCCTACACGAAATATTACAAACAGCGGAAGTAGTGACTGAAAAAGAATCTGGAAGTAGGTCTGGAACCACCAGTTCATCTCTGGTGCAGAACACAATAAATTTACTGACCTCGATCACAGTTGTCGATGGTATTACCTTGTTATTGTTTTTCAAATCCTTTCTTAAAAAAATGTTGGATGTTGGTGGGATTGTTCTCGGCTTGCTGGTCTACAGGTATTATTCTCGCTTCGGGTGCGAGAGGTCACGGGTTCGATTCCCGTGCAAACCCATAATTCTGGGACTCGTAACATTACTAACTTTGGAAACCAGGTCTATTTTTATGTTATATATTCTGAAAAACTTTCTCCGAAATAGGTATTTGGAAATATTACTTTTTTAAATTTTACTTCTCTCGTACAAAATGTTAGGAATCCCGTAAATAATACCTGAAAGCGAGAGAGATTACCATACTAAATATATAATTAGGGCGTCTAAAGCAAAAAGAAACACCATCGAGATGAAGGTGGTAGCGTGGCCGAGTGGTCTAAGGCGCTGGTTTTAGGCACCTGTCATTCTATGGCGTGGGTTCGAATCCCACCGCTGCCAGTTTCGTTTTATTTATGGGCCATCAGCTGTTAGATGTGTCATGCTGTTTCATTGAAGTTGTTGTGCGAGATGTGAAAACTTGTTGCATGGCAGTTGCTACAGATTCAGTAACCCTCGCCTTGCATGTTCGCCTGGGACAGCAACAGTAGTACATTAACAGTTTTTTGTCAAATAGTAATTTGGAATAGGCATATCAAAATTGAGAGAAAAAAATACTACTTTTTATGCCACAATTGCATAGTTTAACAACATGCAGAAAAGATTGCGACCCCGACAGGATTTGAGCCTTCAATTTTCTGATCCGTAGTCAGACACCTTATACATTTGGCCACGAGGCCATCTTCAGGGCACAACCAAAACTAAATTTACTAACCACGATCACGAATGATAATGGTGATACTTTTTTGATTATTTTCCTCTTATTTTTGTGACAAATTGTTAGATATCGTGTAATAATTCCTGGCTTACTTGTTTAGTAATGTGCTCCTCTTTTAAGGTGCGAGTGGTCACAAGTTTGATCCGCGTGCAAGCCCATAATTAAAAAACTGCAGAAAAAGAACTTTTTTGAGTGATTGATAAGCTTGGAAACGTTTGTGACGATTGCATATCATTTATTTTAATGTTGTATGTTCTGACACACTTTCTCCCGAGAAGCCCCATTAAAAGTATTGCTTTAAAAATTTAATTTCTGTCCTACACGAATTATTACAAACAGCGCAAATAGTGACTGAAAAAGAATCTGGAAGTGGGTCTGGAACCACCAGTTCATCTCTGGTGCAGAACACAATAAATTTACTGACCTCGATCACAGTTGCCGATGGTATTACCTAGTTATTGTTTTTCAAATCCTTTCTTAAAAAAATGTTGGATGTTGGTGGGATTGTTCTCGGCTGGCTGGTCTACAGGTATTATTCTCGCTTCGGGTGCGAGAGGTCACGGGTTCGATTCCCGTGCAAACCCATAATTCTGAGACTCGTAACATTACTAACTTTGAAAACCAGGTCTATTTTTATGTTATATATTCTGAAAAACTTTCTCCGAAATAGGTATTTGGAAATATTACTTTTTTAAATTTTACTTCTGTCGTACAAAATGTTAGGAATCCCGTAAATAATACCTGAAAGCGAGAGAGATTACCATACTAAATATATAATTAGGGCGTCTAAAGCAAAAAGAAACACCATGGAGATGAAGGTAGTAGCGTGGCCAAGTGGTCTAAGGCGCTGGTTTTAGGCACCAGTCATTCTATGGCATGGGTTCGAATCCCACCGCTGCCAGTTTCGTTTTATTTATGGGCCATCAGCTGTTAGATGTGGCATGCTGTTTCATTGAAGTTGTTGTGCGGGATGTGGAAACTTGTTGCATGGCAGTTGCTACAGATTCAGTAACCCTCTCCTTGCATGTTCGCCTGGGACAGCAACAGTAGTACATTAACAGTTTTTTGTCAAATAGTAATTTGGAATAGGCATATCAAAATTGAGAGAAAAAAATTCCACTTTTTATGCCACAATTGCATAGTTTAACAACATGCAGAAAAGATTGCGACCCCGACAGGATTTGAGCCTTCAATTTTCTGATCCGAAGTCAGACACCTTATCCATTTGGCCACGAGGCCATCTTCAGGCCACAACCAAAACTAAACTTACTAACCACGATCACGAATGATAATGGTGATACTTTTTTGATTATTTTCCTCTTATTTTTGTGACAAATTGTTAGATATCCTGTAATAATTCCTGGCTTACTTGTTTAGTAATGTGCTCCTCCTTTAAGGTGCGAGTGGTCAAAAGTTTGATCCGCGTGCAAGCCCATAATTAAAAAACTGCAGAAAAAGAACTTTTTTGAGTGATTGATAAGCTTGGAAATGTTTGTGACGATTGCATATCATTTATTTTAATGTTGTATGTTCTGACACACTTTCTCCCAAAAAGCCCCATTAAAAGTATTGCTTTAAAAATTTAATTTCTGTCCTACACGAAATATTACAAACAGCGGAAGTAGTGACTGAAAAAGAATCTGGAAGTAGGTCTGGAACCACCAGTTCATCTCTGGTGCAGAACACAATAAATTTACTGACCTCGATCACAGTTGTCGATGGTATTACCTTGTTATTGTTTTTCAAATCCTTTCTTAAAAAAATGTTGGATGTTGGTGGGATTGTTCTCGGCTTGCTGGTCTACAGGTATTATTCTCGCTTCGGGTGCGAGAGGTCACGGGTTCGATTCCCGTGCAAACCCATAATTCTGGGACTCGTAACATTACTAACTTTGGAAACCAGGTCTATTTTTATGTTATATATTCTGAAAAACTTTCTCCGAAATAGGTATTTGGAAATATTACTTTTTTAAATTTTACTTCTCTCGTACAAAATGTTAGGAATCCCGTAAATAATACCTGAAAGCGAGAGAGATTACCATACTAAATATATAATTAGGGCGTCTAAAGCAAAAAGAAACACCATCGAGATGAAGGTGGTAGCGTGGCCGAGTGGTCTAAGGCGCTGGTTTTAGGCACCTGTCATTCTATGGCGTGGGTTCGAATCCCACCGCTGCCAGTTTCGTTTTATTTATGGGCCATCAGCTGTTAGATGTGTCATGCTGTTTCATTGAAGTTGTTGTGCGAGATGTGAAAACTTGTTGCATGGCAGTTGCTACAGATTCAGTAACCCTCGCCTTGCATGTTCGCCTGGGACAGCAACAGTAGTACATTAACAGTTTTTTGTCAAATAGTAATTTGGAATAGGCATATCAAAATTGAGAGAAAAAAATACTACTTTTTATGCCACAATTGCATAGTTTAACAACATGCAGAAAAGATTGCGACCCCGACAGGATTTGAGCCTTCAATTTTCTGATCCGTAGTCAGACACCTTATACATTTGGCCACGAGGCCATCTTCAGGGCACAACCAAAACTAAATTTACTAACCACGATCACGAATGATAATGGTGATACTTTTTTGATTATTTTCCTCTTATTTTTGTGACAAATTGTTAGATATCCTGTAATAATTCCTGGCTTACTTGTTTAGTAATGTGCTCCTCTTTTAAGGTGCGAGTGGTCACAAGTTTGATCCGCGTGCAAGCCCATAATTAAAAAACTGCAGAAAAAGAACTTTTTTGAGTGATTGATAAGCTTGGAAACGTTTGTGACGATTGCATATCATTTATTTTAATGTTGTATGTTCTGACACACTTTCTCCCGAGAAGCCCCATTAAAAGTATTGCTTTAAAAATTTAATTTCTGTCCTACACGAATTATTACAAACAGCGCAAATAGTGACTGAAAAAGAATCTGGAAGTGGGTCTGGAACCACCAGTTCATCTCTGGTGCAGAACACAATAAATTTACTGACCTCGATCACAGTTGCCGATGGTATTACCTAGTTATTGTTTTTCAAATCCTTTCTTAAAAAAATGTTGGATGTTGGTGGGATTGTTCTCGGCTTGCTGGTCTACAGGTATTATTCTCGCTTCGGGTGCGAGAGGTCACGGGTTTGATTCCCGTGCAAACCCGTAATTCTGAGACTCGTAACATTACTAACTTTGAAAACCAGGTCTATTTTTATGTTATAAATTCTGAAAAACTTTCTCCGAAATAGGTATTTGGAAATATTACTTTTTTAAATTTTACTTCTGTCGTACAAAATGTTAGGAATCCTGTAAATAATACCTGAAAGCGAGAGAGATTACCATACTAAATATATAATTAGGGCGTCTAAAGCAAAAAGAAACACCATCGAGATGAAGGCGGTAGCGTGGCCGAGTGGTCTAAGGCGCTGGTTTTAGGCACCAGTCATTCTATGGCGTGGGTTCGAATCCCACCGCTGCCAGTTTCGTTTTATTTATGGGCCATCAGCTGTTAGATGTGCCATGCTGTTTCATTGAAGTTGTTGTGCGGGATGTGGAAACTTGTTGCATGGCAGTTGCTACAGATTCAGTAACCCTCGCCTTGCATTTTCGCCTGGGACAGCAACAGTAGTACATTAACAGTTTTTTGTCAAATAGTAATTTGGAATAGGCATATCAAAATTGAGAGAAAAAAAATTCCACTTTTTATGCCACAATTGCATAGTTTAACAACATGCAGAAAAGATTGCAACCCCGACAGGAATCGAGCCTTAAATTTTCTGATCCGAAGTCAGACACCTTATCCATTTGGCCACGAGGCCATCTTCAGGCCACAACCAAAACTAAATTTACTAACCACGATCACGAATGATAATGGTGATACTTTTTTGATTATTTTCCTCTTATTTTTGTGACAAATTGTTAGATATCCTGTAATAATTCCTGGCTTACTTGTTTAGTAATGTGCTCCTCTTGTAAGGTGCAAGTGGTCACAAGTTTGATCCGCGTGCAAGCCCATAATTAAAAAACTGCAGAAAAAGAACTTTTTTGAGTGATTGATAAGCTTAGAAACGTTTGTGACGATTGCATATCATTTATTTTCATGTTGTATGTTCTGACACACTTTCTCCCGAGAAGCCCCATTAAAAGTATTGCTTTAAAAATTTAATTTCTGTCCTACACGAAATATTACAAACAGCGGAAGTAGTGACTGAAAAAGAATCTGGAAGTGGGTCTGGAACCACCAGTTCATCTCTGGTGCAGAACACAATAAATTTACTGACCTCGATCACAGTTGCCGATGGTATTACCTTGTTATTGTTTTTCAAATCCTTTCTTAAAAAAATGTTGGATGTTGGTGGGATTGTTCTCCGCTTGCTGGTCTACAGGTATTATTCTCGCTTCGAGTGCGAGAGGTCACGGGTTCGATTCCCGTGCAAACCCATAATTCTGGGACTCGTAACATTCTAACTTTGGAAACCTGGTCTATTTTTATGTTATATATTCTGAAAAACTTTCTCCGAAATAGGTATTTGGAAGTATTACTTTTTTAAATTTTACTTCTGTCGTACAAAATGTTAGGAATCCCGTAAATAATACCTGAAAGCGAGAGAGATTGCCATACTAAATGTATAATTAGGGCGTGTAAAGCAAAAAGAAACACCATTGAGATGAAGGTGGTAGCGTGGTTGAGTGGTCTAAGGCGCTGGTTTTAGGCACCAGTCATTCTATGGCGTGGGTTCGAATCCCACCGCTGCCAGTTTCATTTTATTTATCGGCCATCAGTTGTTAGATGTGCCATGCTGTTTCATTGAAGTTGTTTTGTGGGATGTGGAAACTTGTTGCATGGCAGTTGCTACAGATTCAGTAACCCTCGCCTTGCATTTTCGCCTGGGACAGCAACAGTAGTACATTAACAGTTTTTTGTCAAATAGTAATTTGGAATAGGCATATCAAAATTGAGAGAAAAAAAATTCCACTTTTGATGCCACAATTGCATAGTTTAACAACATGCAGAAAAGATTGCGACCCCGACAGGAATCGAGCCTTCAATTTTCTGATCCGAAGTCAGACACCTTATCCATTTGGCCACGAGGCCATCTTCAGGCCACAACCAAAACTAAATTTACTAACCACGATCACGAATGATAATGGTGATACTTTTTTGATTATTTTCCTCTTATTTTTGTGACAATTTGTTAGATATCCTGTAATAATTCCTGGCTTAGTTGTTTAGTAATGTGCTCCTCTTTTAAGGTGCGAGTGGTCACAAGTTTGATCCGCGTGCAAGCCCATAATTAAAAAACTGCAGAAAAAGAACTTTGTTGAGTGATTGATAAGCTTGGAAACGTTTGTGACGATTGCATATCATTTATTTTAATGTTGTATGTTCTGACACACTTTCTCCCGAGAAGCCCCATTAAAAGTATTGCTTTAAAAATTTAATTTCTGTCCTACACGAAATATTACAAACAGCGCAAATAGTGACTGAAAAAGAATCTGGAAGTGGGTCTGGAACCACCAGTTCATCTCTGGTGCAGAACACAATAAATTTACTGACCTCGATCACAGTTGCCGATGGTATTACCTTGTTATTGTTTTTCAAATCCTTTCTTAAAAAAATGTTGGATGTTGGTAGGATTGTTCTCGGCTTGCTGGTCTACAGGTATTATTCTCGCTTCGGGTGCGAGAGGTCACGGGTTCGATTCCCGTGCAAACCCATAATTCTGGGACTCGTAACATTACTAACTTTGAAAACCAGGTCTATTTTTATGTTATATATTCTGAAAAACTTTCTCCGAAATAGGTATTTGGAAATATTACTTTTTTAAATTTTACTTCTGTCGTACAAAATGTTAGGAATCCCGTAAATAATACCTGAAAGCGAGAGAGATTACCATACTAAATATATAATTAGGGCGTCTAAAGCAAAAAGAAACACCATGGAGATGAAGGTGGTAGCGTGGCCAAGTGGTCTAAGGCGCTGGTTTTAGGCACCAGTCATTCTATGGCATGGGTTCGAATCCCACCGCTGCCAGTTTCGTTTTATTTATGGGCCATCAGCTGTTAGATGTGCCATGCTGTTTCATTGAAGTTGTTGTGCGGGATGTGGAAACTTGTTGCATGGCAGTTGCTACAGATTCAGTAACCCTCTCCTTGCATGTTCGCCTGGGACAGCAACAGTAGTACATTAACAGTTTTTTGTCAAATAGTAATTTGGAATAGGCATATCAAAATTGAGAGAAAAAAATTCCACTTTTTATGCCACAATTGCATAGTTTAACAACATGCAGAAAAGATTGCGACCCCGACAGGATTTGAGCCTTCAATTTTCTGATCCGAAGTCAGACACCTTATCCATTTGGCCACGAGGCCATCTTCAGGCCACAACCAAAACTAAATTTACTAACCACGATCACGAATGATAATGGTGATACTTTTTTGATTATTTTCCTCTTATTTTTGTGACAAATTGTTACATATCCTGTAATAATTCCTGGCTTACTTGTTTAGTAATGTGCTCCTCTTTTAAGGTGCGAGTGGTCACAAGTTTGATCCGCGTGCAAGCCCATAATTAAAAAACTGCAGAAAAAGAACTTTGTTGAGTGATTGATAAGCTTGGAAACGTTTGTGACGATTGCATATCATTTATTTTAATGTTGTATGTTCTGACACACTTTCTCCCGAGAAGCCCCATTAAAAGTATTGCTTTAAAAATTTAATTTCTGTCCTACACAAAATATTACAAACAGCGCAAATAGTGACTGAAAAAGAATCTGGAAGTGGGTCTGGAACCACCAGTTCATCTCTGGTGCAGAACACAATAAATTTACTGACCTCGATCACAGTTGCCGATGGTATTACCTTGTTATTGTTTTTCAAATCCTTTCTTAAAAAAATGTTGGATGTTGGTGGGATTGTTCTCGGCTTGCTGGTCTACAGGTATTATTCTCGCTTCGGGTGCGAGAGGTCACGGGTTCGATTCCCGTGCAAACCCATAATTCTGGGACTCGTAACATTACTAACTTTGGAAACCAGGTCTATTTTTATGTTATATATTCTGAAAAACTTTCTCCGAAATAGGTATTTGGAAATATTACTTTTTTAAATTTTACTTCTGTCGTACAAAATGTTAGGAATCCCGTAAATAATACCTGAAAGCGAGAGAGATTACCATACTAAATATATAATTAGGGCGTCTAAAGCAAAAAGAAACACCATGGAGATGAAGGTGGTAGCGTGGCCAAGTGGTCTAAGGCGCTGGTTTTAGGCACCAGTCATTCTATGGCATGGGTTCGAATCCCACCGCTGCCAGTTTCGTTTTATTTATGGGCCATCAGCTGTTAGATGTGCCATGCTGTTTCATTGAAGTTGTTGTGCGGGATGTGGAAACTTGTTGCATGGCAGTTGCTACAGATTCAGTAACCCTCTCCTTGCATGTGTGCCTGGGACAGCAACAGTAGTACATTAACAGTTTTTTGTCAAATAGTAATTTGGAATAGGCAAATCAAAATTGAGAGAAAAAAATTCCACTTTTTATGCCACAATTGCATAGTTTAACAACATGCAGAAAAGATTGCGACCCCGACAGGATTTGAGCCTTCAATTTTCTGATCCGAAGTCAGACACCTTATCCATTTGGCCACGAGGCCATCTTCAGGCCACAACCAAAACTAAATTTACTAACCACGATCACGAATGATAATGGTGATACTTTTTTGATTATTTTCCTCTTATTTTTGTGACAAATTGTTAGATATCCTGTAATAATTCCTGGCTTACTTGTTTAGTAATGTGCTCCTCCTTTAAGGTGCGAGTGGTCAAAAGTTTGATCCGCGTGCAAGCCCATAATTAAAAAACTGCAGAAAAAGAACTTTTTTGAGTGATTGATAAGCTTGGAAATGTTTGTGACGATTGCATATCATTTATTTTAATGTTGTATGTTCTGACACACTTTCTCCCGAGAAGCCCCATTAAAAGTATTGCTTTACAAATTTAATTTCTGTCCTACACGAAATATTACAAACAGCGGAAGTAGTGACTGAAAAAGAATCTGGAAGTAGGTCTGGAACCACCAGTTCATCTCTGGTGCAGAACACAATAAATTTACTGACCTCGATCACAGTTGTCGATGGTATTACCTTGTTATTGTTTTTCAAATCCTTTCTTAAAAAAATGTTGGATGTTGGTGGGATTGTTCTCGGCTTGCTGGTCTACAGGTATTATTCTCGCTTCGGGTGCGAGAGGTCACGGGTTCGATTCCCGTGCAAACCCATAATTCTGGGACTCGTAACATTACTAACTTTGGAAACCAGGTCTATTTTTATGTTATATATTCTGAAAAACTTTCTCCGAAATAGGTATTTGGAAATATTACTTTTTTAAATTTTACTTCTCTCGTACAAAGTGTTAGGAATCCCGTAAATAATACCTGAAAGCGAGAGAGATTACCATACTAAATATATAATTAGGGCGTCTAAAGCAAAAAGAAACACCATCGAGATGAAGGTGGTAGCGTGGCCGAGTGGTCTAAGGCGCTGGTTTTAGGCACCTGTCATTCTATGGCGTGGGTTCGAATCCCACCGCTGCCAGTTTCGTTTTATTTATGGGCCATCAGCTGTTAGATGTGTCATGCTGTTTCATTGAAGTTGTTGTGCGAGATGTGAAAACTTGTTGCATGGCAGTTGCTACAGATTCAGTAACCCTCGCCTTGCATGTTCGCCTGGGACAGCAACAGTAGTACATTAACAGTTTTTTGTCAAATAGTAATTTGGAATAGGCATATCAAAATTGAGAGAAAAAAATACTACTTTTTATGCCACAATTGCATAGTTTAACAACATGCAGAAAAGATTGCGACCCCGACAGGATTTGAGCCTTCAATTTTCTGATCCGTAGTCAGACACCTTATACATTTGGCCACGAGGCCATCTTCAGGGCACAACCAAAACTAAATTTACCAACCACGATCACGAATGATAATGGTGATACTTTTTTGATTATTTTCCTCTTATTTTTGTGACAAATTGTTAGATATCCTGTAATAATTCCTGGCTTACTTGTTTAGTAATGTGCTCCTCTTTTAAGGTGCGAGTGGTCACAAGTTTGATCCGCGTGCAAGCCCATAATTAAAAAACTGCAGAAAAAGAACTTTTTTGAGTGATTGATAAGCTTGGAAACGTTTGTGACGATTGCATATCATTTATTTTAATGTTGTATGTTCTGACACACTTTCTCCCGAGAAGCCCCATTAAAAGTATTGCTTTAAAAATTTAATTTCTGTCCTACACGAATTATTACAAACAGCGCAAATAGTGACTGAAAAAGAATCTGGAAGTGGGTCTGGAACCACCAGTTCATCTCTGGTGCAGAACACAATAAATTTACTGACCTCGATCACAGTTGCCGATGGTATTACCTAGTTATTGTTTTTCAAATCCTTTCTTAAAAAAATGTTGGATGTTGGTGGGATTGTTCTCGGCTTGCTGGTCTACAGGTATTATTCTCGCTTCGGGTGCGAGAGGTCACGGGTTCGATTCCCGTGCAAACCCATAATTCTGAGACTCCTAACATTACTAACTTTGAAAACCAGGTCTATTTTTATGTTATAAATTCTGAAAAACTTTCTCCGAAATAGGTATTTGGAAATATTACTTTTTTAAATTTTACTTCTGTCGTACAAAATGTTAGGAATCCTGTAAATAATACCTGAAAGCGAGAGAGATTACCATACTAAATATATAATTAGGGCGTCTAAAGCAAAAAGAAACACCATTGAGATGAAGGCGGTAGCGTGGCCGAGTGGTCTAAGGCGCTGGTTTTAGGCACCAGTCATTCTATGGCGTGGGTTCGAATCCCACCGCTGCCAGTTTCGTTTTATTTATGGGCCATCAGCTGTTAGATGTGCCATGCTGTTTCATTGAAGTTGTTGTGCGGGATGTGGAAACTTGTTGCATGGCAGTTGCTACAGATTCAGTAACCCTCGCCTTGCATTTTCGCCTGGGACAGCAACAGTAGTACATTAACAGTTTTTTGTCAAATAGTAATTTGGAATAGGCATATCAAAATTGAGAGAAAAAAAATTCCACTTTTTATGCCACAATTGCATAGTTTAACAACATGCAGAAAAGATTGCGACCCCGACAGGAATCGAACCTTAAATTTTCTGATCCGAAGTCAGACACCTTATCCATTTGGCCACGAGGCCATCTTCAGGCCACAACCAAAACTAAATTTACTAACCACGATCACGAATGATAATGGTGATACTTTTTTGATTATTTTCCTCTTATTTTTGTGACAAATTGTTAGATATCCTGTAATAATTCCTGGCTTACTTGTTTAGTAATGTGCTCCTCTTGTAAGGTGCAAGTGGTCACAAGTTTGATCCGCGTGCAAGCCCATAATTAAAAAACTGAAGAAAAAGAACTTTTTTGAGTGATTGATAAGCTTAGAAACGTTTGTGACGATTGCATATCATTTATTTTCATGTTGTATGTTCTGACACACTTTCTCCCGAGAAGCCCCATGAAAAGTATTGCTTTAAAAATTTAATTTCTGTCCTACACGAAATATTACAAACAGCGGAAGTAGTGACTGAAAAAGAATCTGGAAGTGGGTCTGGAACCACCAGTTCATCTCTGGTGCAGAACACAATAAATTTACTGACCTCGATCACAGTTGCCGATGGTATTACCTTGTTATTGTTTTTCAAATCCTTTCTTAAAAAAATGTTGGATGTTGGTGGGATTGTTCTCGGCTTGCTGGTCTACAGGTATTATTCTCGCTTCGAGTGCGAGAGGTCACGGGTTCGATTCCCGTGCAAACCCATAATTCTGGGACTCGTAACATTCTAACTTTGGAAACCTGGTCTATTTTTATGTTATATATTCTGAAAAACTTTCTCCGAAATAGGTATTTGGAAATGTTACTTTTTTAAATTTTACTTCTGTCGTACAAAATGTTAGGAATCCCGTAAATAATACCTGAAAGCGAGAGAGATTACCATACTAAATATATAATTAGGGCGTCTAAAGCAAAAAGAAACACCATCGAGATGAAGGTGGTAGCGTGGCCGAGTGGTCTAAGGCGCTGGTTTTAGGCACCTGTCATTCTATGGCGTGGGTTCGAATCCCACCGCTGCCAGTTTCGTTTTATTTATGGGCCATCAGCTGTTAGATGTGTCATGCTGTTTCATTGAAGTTGTTGTGCGAGATGTGAAAACTTGTTGCATGGCAGTTGCTACAGATTCAGTAACCCTCGCCTTGCATGTTCGCCTGGGACAGCAACAGTAGTACATTAACAGTTTTTTGTCAAATAGTAATTTGGAATAGGCATATCAAAATTGAGAGAAAAAAATACTACTTTTTATGCCACAATTGCATAGTTTAACAACATGCAGAAAAGATTGCGACCCCGACAGGATTTGAGCCTTCAATTTTCTGATCCGTAGTCAGACACCTTATACATTTGGCCACGAGGCCATCTTCAGGGCACAACCAAAACTAAATTTACTAACCACGATCACGAATGATAATGGTGATACTTTTTTGATTATTTTCCTCTTATTTTTGTGACAAATTGTTAGATATCCTGTAATAATTCCTGGCTTACTTGTTTAGTAATGTGCTCCTCTTTTAAGGTGCGAGTGGTCACAAGTTTGATCCGCGTGCAAGCCCATAATTAAAAAACTGCAGAAAAAGAACTTTTTTGAGTGATTGATAAGCTTGGAAACGTTTGTGACGATTGCATATCATTTATTTTAATGTTGTATGTTCTGACACACTTTCTCCCGAGAAGCCCCATTAAAAGTATTGCTTTAAAAATTTAATTTCTGTCCTACACGAATTATTACAAACAGCGCAAATAGTGACTGAAAAAGAATCTGGAAGTGGGTCTGGAACCACCAGTTCATCTCTGGTGCAGAACACAATAAATTTACTGACCTCGATCACAGTTGCCGATGGTATTACCTAGTTATTGTTTTTCAAATCCTTTCTTAAAAAAATGTTGGATGTTGGTGGGATTGTTCTCGGCTTGCTGGTCTACAGGTATTATTCTCGCTTCGGGTGCGAGAGGTCACGGGTTCGATTCCCGTGCAAACCCATAATTCTGAGACTCGTAACATTACTAACTTTGAAAACCAGGTCTATTTTTATGTTATATATTCTGAAAAACTTTCTCCGAAATAGGTATTTGGAAATATTACTTTTTTAAATTTTACTTCTGTCGTACAAAATGTTAGGAATCCCGTAAATAATACCTGAAAGCGAGAGAGATTACCATACTAAATATATAATTAGGGCGTCTAAAGCAAAAAGAAACACCATGGAGATGAAGGTAGTAGCGTGGCCAAGTGGTCTAAGGCGCTGGTTTTAGGCACCAGTCATTCTATGGCATGGGTTCGAATCCCACCGCTGCCAGTTTCGTTTTATTTATGGGCCATCAGCTGTTAGATGTGGCATGCTGTTTCATTGAAGTTGTTGTGCGGGATGTGGAAACTTGTTGCATGGCAGTTGCTACAGATTCAGTAACCCTCTCCTTGCATGTTCGCCTGGGACAGCAACAGTAGTACATTAACAGTTTTTTGTCAAATAGTAATTTGGAATAGGCATATCAAAATTGAGAGAAAAAAATTCCACTTTTTATGCCACAATTGCATAGTTTAACAACATGCAGAAAAGATTGCGACCCCGACAGGATTTGAGCCTTCAATTTTCTGATCCGAAGTCAGACACCTTATCCATTTGGCCACGAGGCCATCTTCAGGCCACAACCAAAACTAAATTTACTAACCACGATCACGAATGATAATGGTGATACTTTTTTGATTATTTTCCTCTTATTTTTGTGACAAATTGTTAGATATCCTGTAATAATTCCTGGCTTACTTGTTTAGTAATGTGCTCCTCCTTTAAGGTGCGAGTGGTCAAAAGTTTGATCCGCGTGCAAGCCCATAATTAAAAAACTGCAGAAAAAGAACTTTTTTGAGTGATTGATAAGCTTGGAAATGTTTGTGACGATTGCATATCATTTATTTTAATGTTGTATGTTCTGACACACTTTCTCCCAAAAAGCCCCATTAAAAGTATTGCTTTAAAAATTTAATTTCTGTCCTACACGAAATATTACAAACAGCGGAAGTAGTGACTGAAAAAGAATCTGGAAGTAGGTCTGGAACCACCAGTTCATCTCTGGTGCAGAACACAATAAATTTACTGACCTCGATCACAGTTGTCGATGGTATTACCTTGTTATTGTTTTTCAAATCCTTTCTTAAAAAAATGTTGGATGTTGGTGGGATTGTTCTCGGCTTGCTGGTCTACAGGTATTATTCTCGCTTCGGGTGCGAGAGGTCACGGGTTCGATTCCCGTGCAAACCCATAATTCTGGGACTCGTAACATTACTAACTTTGGAAACCAGGTCTATTTTTATGTTATATATTCTGAAAAACTTTCTCCGAAATAGGTATTTGGAAATATTACTTTTTTAAATTTTACTTCTCTCGTACAAAATGTTAGGAATCCCGTAAATAATACCTGAAAGCGAGAGAGATTACCATACTAAATATATAATTAGGGCGTCTAAAGCAAAAAGAAACACCATCGAGATGAAGGTGGTAGCGTGGCCGAGTGGTCTAAGGCGCTGGTTTTAGGCACCTGTCATTCTATGGCGTGGGTTCGAATCCCACCGCTGCCAGTTTCGTTTTATTTATGGGCCATCAGCTGTTAGATGTGTCATGCTGTTTCATTGAAGTTGTTGTGCGAGATGTGAAAACTTGTTGCATGGCAGTTGCTACAGATTCAGTAACCCTCGCCTTGCATGTTCGCCTGGGACAGCAACAGTAGTACATTAACAGTTTTTTGTCAAATAGTAATTTGGAATAGGCATATCAAAATTGAGAGAAAAAAATACTACTTTTTATGCCACAATTGCATAGTTTAACAACATGCAGAAAAGATTGCGACCCCGACAGGATTTGAGCCTTCAATTTTCTGATCCGTAGTCAGACACCTTATACATTTGGCCACGAGGCCATCTTCAGGGCACAACCAAAACTAAATTTACTAACCACGATCACGAATGATAATGGTGATACTTTTTTGATTATTTTCCTCTTATTTTTGTGACAAATTGTTAGATATTCTGTAATAATTCCTGGCTTACTTGTTTAGTAATGTGCTCCTCTTTTAAGGTGCGAGTGGTCACAAGTTTGATCCGCGTGCAAGCCCATAATTAAAAAACTGCAGAAAAAGAACTTTTTTGAGTGATTGATAAGCTTGGAAACGTTTGTGACGATTGCATATCATTTATTTTAATCTTGTATGTTCTGACACACTTTCTCCCGAGAAGCCCCATTAAAAGTATTGCTTTAAAAATTTAATTTCTGTCCTACACGAATTATTACAAACAGCGCAAATAGTGACTGAAAAAGAATCTGGAAGTGGGTCTGGAACCACCAGTTCATCTCTGGTGCAGAACACAATAAATTTACTGACCTCGATCACAGTTGCCGATGGTATTACCTAGTTATTGTTTTTCAAATCCTTTCTTAAAAAAATGTTGGATGTTGGTGGGATTGTTCTCGGCTTGCTGGTCTACAGGTATTATTCTCGCTTCGGGTGCGAGAGGTCACGGGTTTGATTCCCGTGCAAACCCGTAATTCTGAGACTCGTAACATTACTAACTTTGAAAACCAGGTCTATTTTTATGTTATAAATTCTGAAAAACTTTCTCCGAAATAGGTATTTGGAAATATTACTTTTTTAAATTTTACTTCTGTCGTACAAAATGTTAGGAATCCTGTAAATAATACCTGAAAGCGAGAGAGATTACCATACTAAATATATAATTAGGGCGTCTAAAGCAAAAAGAAACACCATCGAGATGAAGGCGGTAGCGTGGCCGAGTGGTCTAAGGCGCTGGTTTTAGGCACCAGTCATTCTATGGCGTGGGTTCGAATCCCACCGCTGCCAGTTTCGTTTTATTTATGGGCCATCAGCTGTTAGATGTGCCATGCTGTTTCATTGAAGTTGTTGTGCGGGATGTGGAAACTTGTTGCATGGCAGTTGCTACAGATTCAGTAACCCTCGCCTTGCATTTTCGCCTGGGACAGCAACAGTAGTACATTAACAGTTTTTTGTCAAATAGTAATTTGGAATAGGCATATCAAAATTGAGAGAAAAAA
Source organism: Muricea muricata (assembly GCA_963855995.1). Classification (NCBI taxonomy): domain Eukaryota; kingdom Metazoa; phylum Cnidaria; class Anthozoa; order Malacalcyonacea; family Plexauridae; genus Muricea; species Muricea muricata. The sequence continues at coordinate 53,900,967 of OY979716.1, read as the reverse complement.
AATTCCACTTTTTATGCCACAATTGCATAGTTTAACAACATGCAGAAAAGATTGCAACCCCGACAGGAATCGAGCCTTAAATTTTCTGATCCGAAGTCAGACACCTTATCCATTTGGCCACGAGGCCATCTTCAGGCCACAACCAAAACTAAATTTACTAACCACGATCACGAATGATAATGGTGATACTTTTTTGATTATTTTCCTCTTATTTTTGTGACAAATTGTTAGATATCCTGTAATAATTCCTGGCTTACTTGTTTAGTAATGTGCTCCTCTTGTAAGGTGCAAGTGGTCACAAGTTTGATCCGCGTGCAAGCCCATAATTAAAAAACTGCAGAAAAAGAACTTTTTTGAGTGATTGATAAGCTTAGAAACGTTTGTGACGATTGCATATCATTTATTTTCATGTTGTATGTTCTGACACACTTTCTCCCGAGAAGCCCCATTAAAAGTATTGCTTTAAAAATTTAATTTCTGTCCTACACGAAATATTACAAACAGCGGAAGTAGTGACTGAAAAAGAATCTGGAAGTGGGTCTGGAACCACCAGTTCATCTCTGGTGCAGAACACAATAAATTTACTGACCTCGATCACAGTTGCCGATGGTATTACCTTGTTATTGTTTTTCAAATCCTTTCTTAAAAAAATGTTGGATGTTGGTGGGATTGTTCTCCGCTTGCTGGTCTACAGGTATTATTCTCGCTTCGAGTGCGAGAGGTCACGGGTTCGATTCCCGTGCAAACCCATAATTCTGGGACTCGTAACATTCTAACTTTGGAAACCTGGTCTATTTTTATGTTATATATTCTGAAAAACTTTCTCCGAAATAGGTATTTGGAAGTATTACTTTTTTAAATTTTACTTCTGTCGTACAAAATGTTAGGAATCCCGTAAATAATACCTGAAAGCGAGAGAGATTGCCATACTAAATGTATAATTAGGGCGTGTAAAGCAAAAAGAAACACCATTGAGATGAAGGTGGTAGCGTGGTTGAGTGGTCTAAGGCGCTGGTTTTAGGCACCAGTCATTCTATGGCGTGGGTTCGAATCCCACCGCTGCCAGTTTCATTTTATTTATCGGCCATCAGTTGTTAGATGTGCCATGCTGTTTCATTGAAGTTGTTTTGTGGGATGTGGAAACTTGTTGCATGGCAGTTGCTACAGATTCAGTAACCCTCGCCTTGCATTTTCGCCTGGGACAGCAACAGTAGTACATTAACAGTTTTTTGTCAAATAGTAATTTGGAATAGGCATATCAAAATTGACAGAAAAAAAATTCCACTTTTGATGCCACAATTGCATAGTTTAACAACATGCAGAAAAGATTGCGACCCCGACAGGAATCGAGCCTTCAATTTTCTGATCCGAAGTCAGACACCTTATCCATTTGGCCACGAGGCCATCTTCAGGCCACAACCAAAACTAAATTTACTAACCACGATCACGAATGATAATGGTGATACTTTTTTGATTATTTTCCTCTTATTTTTGTGACAATTTGTTAGATATCCTGTAATAATTCCTGGCTTAGTTGTTTAGTAATGTGCTCCTCTTTTAAGGTGCGAGTGGTCACAAGTTTGATCCGCGTGCAAGCCCATAATTAAAAAACTGCAGAAAAAGAACTTTGTTGAGTGATTGATAAGCTTGGAAACGTTTGTGACGATTGCATATCATTTATTTTAATGTTGTATGTTCTGACACACTTTCTCCCGAGAAGCCCCATTAAAAGTATTGCTTTAAAAATTTAATTTCTGTCCTACACGAAATATTACAAACAGCGCAAATAGTGACTGAAAAAGAATCTGGAAGTGGGTCTGGAACCACCAGTTCATCTCTGGTGCAGAACACAATAAATTTACTGACCTCGATCACAGTTGCCGATGGTATTACCTTGTTATTGTTTTTCAAATCCTTTCTTAAAAAAATGTTGGATGTTGGTAGGATTGTTCTCGGCTTGCTGGTCTACAGGTATTATTCTCGCTTCGGGTGCGAGAGGTCACGGGTTCGATTCCCGTGCAAACCCATAATTCTGGGACTCGTAACATTACTAACTTTGAAAACCAGGTCTATTTTTATGTTATATATTCTGAAAAACTTTCTCCGAAATAGGTATTTGGAAATATTACTTTTTTAAATTTTACTTCTGTCGTACAAAATGTTAGGAATCCCGTAAATAATACCTGAAAGCGAGAGAGATTACCATACTAAATATATAATTAGGGCGTCTAAAGCAAAAAGAAACACCATATAGATGAAGGTGGTAGCGTGGCCAAGTGGTCTAAGGCGCTGGTTTTAGGCACCAGTCATTCTATGGCATGGGTTCGAATCCCACCGCTGCCAGTTTCGTTTTATTTATGGGCCATCAGCTGTTAGATGTGCCATGCTGTTTCATTGAAGTTGTTGTGCGGGATGTGGAAACTTGTTGCATGGCAGTTGCTACAGATTCAGTAACCCTCTCCTTGCATGTTCGCCTGGGACAGCAACAGTAGTACATTAACAGTTTTTTGTCAAATAGTAATTTGGAATAGGCATATCAAAATTGAGAGAAAAAAATTCCACTTTTTATGCCACAATTGCATAGTTTAACAACATGCAGAAAAGATTGCGACCCCGACAGGATTTGAGCCTTCAATTTTCTGATCCGAAGTCAGACACCTTATCCATTTGGCCACGAGGCCATCTTCAGGCCACAACCAAAACTAAATTTACTAACCACGATCACGAATGATAATGGTGATACTTTTTTGATTATTTTCCTCTTATTTTTGTGACAAATTGTTACATATCCTGTAATAATTCCTGGCTTACTTGTTTAGTAATGTGCTCCTCTTTTAAGGTGCGAGTGGTCACAAGTTTGATCCGCGTGCAAGCCCATAATTAAAAAACTGCAGAAAAAGAACTTTGTTGAGTGATTGATAAGCTTGGAAACGTTTGTGACGATTGCATATCATTTATTTTAATGTTGTATGTTCTGACACACTTTCTCCCGAGAAGCCCCATTAAAAGTATTGCTTTAAAAATTTAATTTCTGTCCTACACGAAATATTACAAACAGCGGAAGTAGTGACTGAAAAAGAATCTGGAAGTAGGTCTGGAACCACCAGTTCATCTCTGGTGCAGAACACAATAAATTTACTGACCTCGATCACAGTTGTCGATGGTATTACCTTGTTATTGTTTTTCAAATCCTTTCTTAAAAAAATGTTGGATGTTGGTGGGATTGTTCTCGGCTTGCTGGTCTACAGGTATTATTCTCGCTTCGGGTGCGAGAGGTCACGGGTTCGATTCCCGTGCAAACCCATAATTCTGGGACTCGTAACATTACTAACTTTGGAAACCAGGTCTATTTTTATGTTATATATTCTGAAAAACTTTCTCCGAAATAGGTATTTGGAAATATTACTTTTTTAAATTTTACTTCTCTCGTACAAAATGTTAGGAATCCCGTAAATAATACCTGAAAGCGAGAGAGATTACCATACTAAATATATAATTAGGGCGTCTAAAGCAAAAAGAAACACCATCGAGATGAAGGTGGTAGCGTGGCCGAGTGGTCTAAGGCGCTGGTTTTAGGCACCTGTCATTCTATGGCGTGGGTTCGAATCCCACCGCTGCCAGTTTCGTTTTATTTATGGGCCATCAGCTGTTAGATGTGTCATGCTGTTTCATTGAAGTTGTTGTGCGAGATGTGAAAACTTGTTGCATGGCAGTTGCTACAGATTCAGTAACCCTCGCCTTGCATGTTCGCCTGGGACAGCAACAGTAGTACATTAACAGTTTTTTGTCAAATAGTAATTTGGAATAGGCATATCAAAATTGAGAGAAAAAAATACTACTTTTTATGCCACAATTGCATAGTTTAACAACATGCAGAAAAGATTGCGACCCCGACAGGATTTGAGCCTTCAATTTTCTGATCCGTAGTCAGACACCTTATACATTTGGCCACGAGGCCATCTTCAGGGCACAACCAAAACTAAATTTACTAACCACGATCACGAATGATAATGGTGATACTTTTTTGATTATTTTCCTCTTATTTTTGTGACAAATTGTTAGATATTCTGTAATAATTCCTGGCTTACTTGTTTAGTAATGTGCTCCTCTTTTAAGGTGCGAGTGGTCACAAGTTTGATCCGCGTGCAAGCCCATAATTAAAAAACTGCAGAAAAAGAACTTTTTTGAGTGATTGATAAGCTTGGAAACGTTTGTGACGATTGCATATCATTTATTTTAATGTTGTATGTTCTGACACACTTTCTCCCGAGAAGCCCCATTAAAAGTATTGCTTTAAAAATTTAATTTCTGTCCTACACGAATTATTACAAACAGCGCAAATAGTGACTGAAAAAGAATCTGGAAGTGGGTCTGGAACCACCAGTTCATCTCTGGTGCAGAACACAATAAATTTACTGACCTCGATCACAGTTGCCGATGGTATTACCTAGTTATTGTTTTTCAAATCCTTTCTTAAAAAAATGTTGGATGTTGGTGGGATTGTTCTCGGCTTGCTGGTCTACAGGTATTATTCTCGCTTCGGGTGCGAGAGGTCACGGGTTTGATTCCCGTGCAAACCCGTAATTCTGAGACTCGTAACATTACTAACTTTGAAAACCAGGTCTATTTTTATGTTATAAATTCTGAAAAACTTTCTCCGAAATAGGTATTTGGAAATATTACTTTTTTAAATTTTACTTCTGTCGTACAAAATGTTAGGAATCCTGTAAATAATACCTGAAAGCGAGAGAGATTACCATACTAAATATATAATTAGGGCGTCTAAAGCAAAAAGAAACACCATCGAGATGAAGGCGGTAGCGTGGCCGAGTGGTCTAAGGCGCTGGTTTTAGGCACCAGTCATTCTATGGCGTGGGTTCGAATCCCACCGCTGCCAGTTTCGTTTTATTTATGGGCCATCAGCTGTTAGATGTGCCATGCTGTTTCATTGAAGTTGTTGTGCGGGATGTGGAAACTTGTTGCATGGCAGTTGCTACAGATTCAGTAACCCTCGCCTTGCATTTTCGCCTGGGACAGCAACAGTAGTACATTAACAGTTTTTTGTCAAATAGTAATTTGGAATAGGCATATCAAAATTGAGAGAAAAAAAATTCCACTTTTTATGCCACAATTGCATAGTTTAACAACATGCAGAAAAGATTGCAACCCCGACAGGAATCGAGCCTTAAATTTTCTGATCCGAAGTCAGACACCTTATCCATTTGGCCACGAGGCCATCTTCAGGCCACAACCAAAACTAAATTTACTAACCACGATCACGAATGATAATGGTGATACTTTTTTGATTATTTTCCTCTTATTTTTGTGACAAATTGTTAGATATCCTGTAATAATTCCTGGCTTACTTGTTTAGTAATGTGCTCCTCTTGTAAGGTGCAAGTGGTCACAAGTTTGATCCGCGTGCAAGCCCATAATTAAAAAACTGCAGAAAAAGAACTTTTTTGAGTGATTGATAAGCTTAGAAACGTTTGTGACGATTGCATATCATTTATTTTCATGTTGTATGTTCTGACACACTTTCTCCCGAGAAGCCCCATTAAAAGTATTGCTTTAAAAATTTAATTTCTGTCCTACACGAAATATTACAAACAGCGGAAGTAGTGACTGAAAAAGAATCTGGAAGTGGGTCTGGAACCACCAGTTCATCTCTGGTGCAGAACACAATAAATTTACTGACCTCGATCACAGTTGCCGATGGTATTACCTTGTTATTGTTTTTCAAATCCTTTCTTAAAAAAATGTTGGATGTTGGTGGGATTGTTCTCCGCTTGCTGGTCTACAGGTATTATTCTCGCTTCGAGTGCGAGAGGTCACGGGTTCGATTCCCGTGCAAACCCATAATTCTGGGACTCGTAACATTCTAACTTTGGAAACCTGGTCTATTTTTATGTTATATATTCTGAAAAACTTTCTCCGAAATAGGTATTTGGAAGTATTACTTTTTTAAATTTTACTTCTGTCGTACAAAATGTTAGGAATCCCGTAAATAATACCTGAAAGCGAGAGAGATTGCCATACTAAATGTATAATTAGGGCGTGTAAAGCAAAAAGAAACACCATTGAGATGAAGGTGGTAGCGTGGTTGAGTGGTCTAAGGCGCTGGTTTTAGGCACCAGTCATTCTATGGCGTGGGTTCGAATCCCACCGCTGCCAGTTTCATTTTATTTATCGGCCATCAGTTGTTAGATGTGCCATGCTGTTTCATTGAAGTTGTTTTGTGGGATGTGGAAACTTGTTGCATGGCAGTTGCTACAGATTCAGTAACCCTCGCCTTGCATTTTCGCCTGGGACAGCAACAGTAGTACATTAACAGTTTTTTGTCAAATAGTAATTTGGAATAGGCATATCAAAATTGACAGAAAAAAAATTCCACTTTTGATGCCACAATTGCATAGTTTAACAACATGCAGAAAAGATTGCGACCCCGACAGGAATCGAGCCTTCAATTTTCTGATCCGAAGTCAGACACCTTATCCATTTGGCCACGAGGCCATCTTCAGGCCACAACCAAAACTAAATTTACTAACCACGATCACGAATGATAATGGTGATACTTTTTTGATTATTTTCCTCTTATTTTTGTGACAATTTGTTAGATATCCTGTAATAATTCCTGGCTTAGTTGTTTAGTAATGTGCTCCTCTTTTAAGGTGCGAGTGGTCACAAGTTTGATCCGCGTGCAAGCCCATAATTAAAAAACTGCAGAAAAAGAACTTTGTTGAGTGATTGATAAGCTTGGAAACGTTTGTGACGATTGCATATCATTTATTTTAATGTTGTATGTTCTGACACACTTTCTCCCGAGAAGCCCCATTAAAAGTATTGCTTTAAAAATTTAATTTCTGTCCTACACGAAATATTACAAACAGCGCAAATAGTGACTGAAAAAGAATCTGGAAGTGGGTCTGGAACCACCAGTTCATCTCTGGTGCAGAACACAATAAATTTACTGACCTCGATCACAGTTGCCGATGGTATTACCTTGTTATTGTTTTTCAAATCCTTTCTTAAAAAAATGTTGGATGTTGGTAGGATTGTTCTCGGCTTGCTGGTCTACAGGTATTATTCTCGCTTCGGGTGCGAGAGGTCACGGGTTCGATTCCCGTGCAAACCCATAATTCTGGGACTCGTAACATTACTAACTTTGAAAACCAGGTCTATTTTTATGTTATATATTCTGAAAAACTTTCTCCGAAATAGGTATTTGGAAATATTACTTTTTTAAATTTTACTTCTGTCGTACAAAATGTTAGGAATCCCGTAAATAATACCTGAAAGCGAGAGAGATTACCATACTAAATATATAATTAGGGCGTCTAAAGCAAAAAGAAACACCATATAGATGAAGGTGGTAGCGTGGCCAAGTGGTCTAAGGCGCTGGTTTTAGGCACCAGTCATTCTATGGCATGGGTTCGAATCCCACCGCTGCCAGTTTCGTTTTATTTATGGGCCATCAGCTGTTAGATGTGCCATGCTGTTTCATTGAAGTTGTTGTGCGGGATGTGGAAACTTGTTGCATGGCAGTTGCTACAGATTCAGTAACCCTCTCCTTGCATGTTCGCCTGGGACAGCAACAGTAGTACATTAACAGTTTTTTGTCAAATAGTAATTTGGAATAGGCATATCAAAATTGAGAGAAAAAAATTCCACTTTTTATGCCACAATTGCATAGTTTAACAACATGCAGAAAAGATTGCGACCCCGACAGGATTTGAGCCTTCAATTTTCTGATCCGAAGTCAGACACCTTATCCATTTGGCCACGAGGCCATCTTCAGGCCACAACCAAAACTAAATTTACTAACCACGATCACGAATGATAATGGTGATACTTTTTTGATTATTTTCCTCTTATTTTTGTGACAAATTGTTACATATCCTGTAATAATTCCTGGCTTACTTGTTTAGTAATGTGCTCCTCTTTTAAGGTGCGAGTGGTCACAAGTTTGATCCGCGTGCAAGCCCATAATTAAAAAACTGCAGAAAAAGAACTTTGTTGAGTGATTGATAAGCTTGGAAACGTTTGTGACGATTGCATATCATTTATTTTAATGTTGTATGTTCTGACACACTTTCTCCCGAGAAGCCCCATTAAAAGTATTGCTTTAAAAATTTAATTTCTGTCCTACACAAAATATTACAAACAGCGCAAATAGTGACTGAAAAAGAATCTGGAAGTGGGTCTGGAACCACCAGTTCATCTCTGGTGCAGAACACAATAAATTTACTGACCTCGATCACAGTTGCCGATGGTATTACCTTGTTATTGTTTTTCAAATCCTTTCTTAAAAAAATGTTGGATGTTGGTGGGATTGTTCTCGGCTTGCTGGTCTACAGGTATTATTCTCGCTTCGGGTGCGAGAGGTCACGGGTTCGATTCCCGTGCAAACCCATAATTCTGGGACTCGTAACATTACTAACTTTGGAAACCAGGTCTATTTTTATGTTATATATTCTGAAAAACTTTCTCCGAAATAGGTATTTGGAAATATTACTTTTTTAAATTTTACTTCTGTCGTACAAAATGTTAGGAATCCCGTAAATAATACCTGAAAGCGAGAGAGATTACCATACTAAATATATAATTAGGGCGTCTAAAGCAAAAAGAAACACCATGGAGATGAAGGTGGTAGCGTGGCCAAGTGGTCTAAGGCGCTGGTTTTAGGCACCAGTCATTCTATGGCATGGGTTCGAATCCCACCGCTGCCAGTTTCGTTTTATTTATGGGCCATCAGCTGTTAGATGTGCCATGCTGTTTCATTGAAGTTGTTGTGCGGGATGTGGAAACTTGTTGCATGGCAGTTGCTACAGATTCAGTAACCCTCTCCTTGCATGTGTGCCTGGGACAGCAACAGTAGTACATTAACAGTTTTTTGTCAAATAGTAATTTGGAATAGGCAAATCAAAATTGAGAGAAAAAAATTCCACTTTTTATGCCACAATTGCATAGTTTAACAACATGCAGAAAAGATTGCGACCCCGACAGGATTTGAGCCTTCAATTTTCTGATCCGAAGTCAGACACCTTATCCATTTGGCCACGAGGCCATCTTCAGGCCACAACCAAAACTAAATTTACTAACCACGATCACGAATGATAATGGTGATACTTTTTTGATTATTTTCCTCTTATTTTTGTGACAAATTGTTAGATATCCTGTAATAATTCCTGGCTTACTTGTTTAGTAATGTGCTCCTCCTTTAAGGTGCGAGTGGTCAAAAGTTTGATCCGCGTGCAAGCCCATAATTAAAAAACTGCAGAAAAAGAACTTTTTTGAGTGATTGATAAGCTTGGAAATGTTTGTGACGATTGCATATCATTTATTTTAATGTTGTATGTTCTGACACACTTTCTCCCGAGAAGCCCCATTAAAAGTATTGCTTTAAAAATTTAATTTCTGTCCTACACGAAATATTACAAACAGCGGAAGTAGTGACTGAAAAAGAATCTGGAAGTAGGTCTGGAACCACCAGTTCATCTCTGGTGCAGAACACAATAAATTTACTGACCTCGATCACAGTTGTCGATGGTATTACCTTGTTATTGTTTTTCAAATCCTTTCTTAAAAAAATGTTGGATGTTGGTGGGATTGTTCTCGGCTTGCTGGTCTACAGGTATTATTCTCGCTTCGGGTGCGAGAGGTCACGGGTTCGATTCCCGTGCAAACCCATAATTCTGGGACTCGTAACATTACTAACTTTGGAAACCAGGTCTATTTTTATGTTATATATTCTGAAAAACTTTCTCCGAAATAGGTATTTGGAAATATTACTTTTTTAAATTTTACTTCTCTCGTACAAAATGTTAGGAATCCCGTAAATAATACCTGAAAGCGAGAGAGATTACCATACTAAATATATAATTAGGGCGTCTAAAGCAAAAAGAAACACCATCGAGATGAAGGTGGTAGCGTGGCCGAGTGGTCTAAGGCGCTGGTTTTAGGCACCTGTCATTCTATGGCGTGGGTTCGAATCCCACCGCTGCCAGTTTCGTTTTATTTATGGGCCATCAGCTGTTAGATGTGTCATGCTGTTTCATTGAAGTTGTTGTGCGAGATGTGAAAACTTGTTGCATGGCAGTTGCTACAGATTCAGTAACCCTCGCCTTGCATGTTCGCCTGGGACAGCAACAGTAGTACATTAACAGTTTTTTGTCAAATAGTAATTTGGAATAGGCATATCAAAATTGAGAGAAAAAAATACTACTTTTTATGCCACAATTGCATAGTTTAACAACATGCAGAAAAGATTGCGACCCCGACAGGATTTGAGCCTTCAATTTTCTGATCCGTAGTCAGACACCTTATACATTTGGCCACGAGGCCATCTTCAGGGCACAACCAAAACTAAATTTACCAACCACGATCACGAATGATAATGGTGATACTTTTTTGATTATTTTCCTCTTATTTTTGTGACAAATTGTTAGATATCCTGTAATAATTCCTGGCTTACTTGTTTAGTAATGTGCTCCTCTTTTAAGGTGCGAGTGGTCACAAGTTTGATCCGCGTGCAAGCCCATAATTAAAAAACTGCAGAAAAAGAACTTTTTTGAGTGATTGATAAGCTTGGAAACGTTTGTGACGATTGCATATCATTTATTTTAATGTTGTATGTTCTGACACACTTTCTCCCGAGAAGCCCCATTAAAAGTATTGCTTTAAAAATTTAATTTCTGTCCTACACGAATTATTACAAACAGCGCAAATAGTGACTGAAAAAGAATCTGGAAGTGGGTCTGGAACCACCAGTTCATCTCTGGTGCAGAACACAATAAATTTACTGACCTCGATCACAGTTGCCGATGGTATTACCTAGTTATTGTTTTTCAAATCCTTTCTTAAAAAAATGTTGGATGTTGGTGGGATTGTTCTCGGCTTGCTGGTCTACAGGTATTATTCTCGCTTCGGGTGCGAGAGGTCACGGGTTCGATTCCCGTGCAAACCCATAATTCTGAGACTCCTAACATTACTAACTTTGAAAACCAGGTCTATTTTTATGTTATAAATTCTGAAAAACTTTCTCCGAAATAGGTATTTGGAAATATTACTTTTTTAAATTTTACTTCTGTCGTACAAAATGTTAGGAATCCTGTAAATAATACCTGAAAGCGAGAGAGATTACCATACTAAATATATAATTAGGGCGTCTAAAGCAAAAAGAAACACCATTGAGATGAAGGCGGTAGCGTGGCCGAGTGGTCTAAGGCGCTGGTTTTAGGCACCAGTCATGCTATGGCGTGGGTTCGAATCCCACCGCTGCCAGTTTCGTTTTATTTATGGGCCATCAGCTGTTAGATGTGCCATGCTGTTTCATTGAAGTTGTTGTGCGGGATGTGGAAACTTGTTGCATGGCAGTTGCTACAGATTCAGTAACCCTCGCCTTGCATTTTCGCCTGGGACAGCAACAGTAGTACATTAACAGTTTTTTGTCAAATAGTAATTTGGAATAGGCATATCAAAATTGAGAGAAAAAAAATTCCACTTTTTATGCCACAATTGCATAGTTTAACAACATGCAGAAAAGATTGCGACCCCGACAGGAATCGAACCTTAAATTTTCTGATCCGAAGTCAGACACCTTATCCATTTGGCCACGAGGCCATCTTCAGGCCACAACCAAAACTAAATTTACTAACCACGATCACGAATGATAATGGTGATACTTTTTTGATTATTTTCCTCTTATTTTTGTGACAAATTGTTAGATATCCTGTAATAATTCCTGGCTTACTTGTTTAGTAATGTGCTCCTCTTGTAAGGTGCAAGTGGTCACAAGTTTGATCCGCGTGCAAGCCCATAATTAAAAAACTGAAGAAAAAGAACTTTTTTGAGTGATTGATAAGCTTAGAAACGTTTGTGACGATTGCATATCATTTATTTTCATGTTGTATGTTCTGACACACTTTCTCCCGAGAAGCCCCATGAAAAGTATTGCTTTAAAAATTTAATTTCTGTCCTACACGAAATATTACAAACAGCGGAAGTAGTGACTGAAAAAGAATCTGGAAGTGGGTCTGGAACCACCAGTTCATCTCTGGTGCAGAACACAATAAATTTACTGACCTCGATCACAGTTGCCGATGGTATTACCTTGTTATTGTTTTTCAAATCCTTTCTTAAAAAAATGTTGGATGTTGGTGGGATTGTTCTCGGCTTGCTGGTCTACAGGTATTATTCTCGCTTCGAGTGCGAGAGGTCACGGGTTCGATTCCCGTGCAAACCCATAATTCTGGGACTCGTAACATTCTAACTTTGGAAACCTGGTCTATTTTTATGTTATATATTCTGAAAAACTTTCTCCGAAATAGGTATTTGGAAATATTACTTTTTTAAATTTTACTTCTGTCGTACAAAATGTTAGGAATCCCGTAAATAATACCTGAAAGCGAGAGAGATTACCATACTAAATATATAATTAGGGCGTCTAAAGCAAAAAGAAACACCATCGAGATGAAGGTGGTAGCGTGGCCGAGTGGTCTAAGGCGCTGGTTTTAGGCACCAGTCATTCTATGGCGTGGGTTCGAATCCCACCGCTGCCAGTTTCGTTTTATTTATGGGCCATCAGCTGTTAGATGTGCCATGCTGTTTCATTGAAGTTGTTGTGCGGGATGTGAAAACTTGTTGCATGGCAGTTGCTACAGATTCAGTAACCCTCGCCTTGCATGTTCGCCTGGGACAGCAACAGTAGTACATTAACAGTTTTTTGTCAAATAGTAATTTGGAATAGGCATATCAAAATTGACAGAAAAAAAATTCCACTTTTTATGCCACAATTGCATAGTTTAACAACATGCAGAAAAGATTGCGACCCCAACAGGATTTGAGCCTTCAATTTTCTGATCCGTAGTCAGACACCTTATCCATTTGGCCACGAGGCCATCTTCAGGCCACAACCAAAACTAAATTTACCAACCACAATCACGAATGATCATGGTGATACTTTTTTGATTATTTTCCTCTTATTTTTGTGACAAATTGTTAGATATCCTGTAATAATTCCTGGCTTACTTGTTTAGTAATGTGCTCCTCTTTTAAGGTGCGAGTGGTCACAAGTTTGATCCGCGTGCAAGCCCATAATTAAAAAACTGCAGAAAAAGAACTTTTTTGAGTGATTGATAAGCTTGGAAACGTTTGTGACGATTGCATATCATTTATTTTAATGTTTTATGTTCTGACACACTTTCTCCCGATAAGCCCCATTAAAAGTATTGCTTTAAAAATTTAATTTCTGTCCTACACGAAATATTACAAACAGCGCAAATAGTGACTGAAAAAGAATCTGGAAGTGGGTCTGGAACCACCAGTTCATCTCTGGTGCAGAACACAATAAATTTACTGACCTCGATCACAGTTGCCGATGGTATTACCTTGTTATTGTTTTTCAAATCCTTTCTTAAAAAAATGTTGGATGTTGGTGGGATTGTTCTCGGCTTGCTGGTCTACAGGTATTATTCTCGCTTCGAGTGCGAGAGGTCACGGGTTCGATTCCCATGCAAACCCATAATTCTGGGACTCGTAACATTCTAACTTTGGAAACCTGGTCTATTTTTATGTTATATATTCTGAAAAACTTTCTCCGAAATAGGTATTTGGAAATATTACTTTTTTAAATTTTACTTCTGTCGTACAAAATGTTAGGAATCCCGTAAATAATACCTGAAAGCGAGAGAGATTACCATACTAAATATATAATTAGGGCGTCTAAAGCAAAAAGAAACACCATGGAGATGAAGGTGGTAGCGTGGCCGAGTGGTCTAAGGCGCTGGTTTTAGGCACCAGTCATTCTATGGCGTGGGTTCGAATCCCACCGCTGCCAGTTTCGTTTTATTTATGGGCCATCAGCTGTTAGATGTGCCATGCTGTTTCATTGAAGTTGTTGTGCGGGATGTGAAAACTTGTTGCATGGCAGTTGCTACAGATTCAGTAACCCTCGCCTTGCATGTTCGCCTGGGACAGCAACAGTAGTACATTAACAGTTTTTTGTCAAATAGTAATTTGGAATAGGCATATCAAAATTGACAGAAAAAAAATTCCACTTTTTATGCCACAATTGCATAGTTTAACAACATGCAGAAAAGATTGCGACCCCAACAGGATTTGAGCCTTCAATTTTCTGATCCGTAGTCAGACACCTTATCCATTTGGCCACGAGGCCATCTTCAGGCCACAACCAAAACTAAATTTACTAACCACAATCACGAATGATCATGGTGATACTTTTTTGATTATTTTCCTCTTATTTTTGTGACAAATTGTTAGATATCCTGTAATAATTCCTGGCTTACTTGTTTAGTAATGTGCTCCTCTTTTAAGGTGCGAGTGGTCACAAGTTTGATCCGCGTGCAAGCCCATAATTAAAAAACTGCAGAAAAAGAACTTTTTTGAGTGATTGATAAGCTTAGAAACGTTTGTGACGATTGCATATCATTTATTTTAATGTTTTATGTTCTGACACACTTTCTCCCGATAAGCCCCATTAAAAGTATTGCTTTAAAAATTTAATTTCTGTCCTACACGAAATATTACAAACAGCGGAAGTAGTGACTGAAAAAGAATCTGGAAGTAGGTCTGGAACCACCAGTTCATCTCTGGTGCAGAACACAATAAATTTACTGACCTCGATCACAGTTGTCGATGGTATTACCTTGTTGTTGTTTTTCAAATCCTTTCTTAAAAAAATGTTGGATGTTGGTGGGATTGTTCTCGGCTTGCTGGTCTACAGGTATTATTCTCGCTTCGGGTGCGAGAGGTCACGGGTTCGATTCCCGTGCAAACCCATAATTCTGGGACTCGTAACATTACTAACTTTGGAAACCAGGTCTATTTTTATGTTATATATTCTGAAAAACTTTCTCCGAAATAGGTATTTGGAAATATTACTTTTTTAAATTTTACTTCTCTCGTACAAAATGTTAGGAATCCCGTAAATAATACCTGAAAGCGAGAGAGATTACCATACTAAATATATAATTAGGGCGTCTAAAGCAAAAAGAAACACCATCGAGATGAAGGTGGTAGCGTGGCCGAGTGGTCTAAGGCGCTGGTTTTAGGCACCTGTCATTCTATGGCGAATCCCACCGCTGCCAGTTTCGTTTTATTTATGGGCCATCAGCTGTTAGATGTGTCATGCTGTTTCATTGAAGTTGTTGTGCGAGATGTGAAAACTTGTTGCATGGCAGTTGCTACAGATTCAGTAACCCTCGCCTTGCATGTTCGCCTGGGACAGCAACAGTAGTACATTAACAGTTTTTTGTCAAATAGTAATTTGGAATAGGCATATCAAAATTGAGAGAAAAAAATACTACTTTTTATGCCACAATTGCATAGTTTAACAACATGCAGAAAAGATTGCGACCCCGACAGGATTTGAGCCTTCAACTTTCTGATCCGTAGTCAGACACCTTATACATTTGGCCACGAGGCCATATTCAGGGCACAACCAAAACTAAATTTACTAACCACGATCACGAATGATAATGGTGATACTTTTTTGATTATTTTCCTCTTATTTTTGTGACAAATTGTTAGATATCCTGTAATAATTCCTGGCTTACTTGTTTAGTAATGTGCTCCTCTTTTAAGGTGCGAGTGGTCACAAGTTTGATCCGCGTGCAAGCCCATAATTAAAAAACTGCAGAAAAAGAACTTTTTTGAGTGATTGATAAGCTTGGAAACGTTTGTGACGATTGCATATCATTTATGTTAATGTTGTATGTTCTGACACACTTTCTCCCGAGAAGCCCCATTAAAAGTATTGCTTTAAAAATTTAATTTCTGTCCTACACGAATTATTACAAACAGCGCAAATAGTGACTGAAAAAGAATCTGGAAGTGGGTCTGGAACCACCAGTTCATCTCTGGTGCAGAACACAATAAATTTACTGACCTCGATCACAGTTGCCGATGGTATTACCTAGTTATTGTTTTTCAAATCCTTTCTTAAAAAAATGTTGGATGTTGGTGGGATTGTTCTCGGCTTGCTGGTCTACAGGTATTATTCTCGCTTCGGGTGCGAGAGGTCACGGGTTCGATTCCCGTGCAAACCCATAATTCTGAGACTCGTAACATTACTAACTTTGAAAACCAGGTCTATTTTTATGTTATAAATTCTGAAAAACTTTCCCTGAAATAGGTATTTGGAAATATTACTTTTTTGAATTTTACTTCTGTCGTACAAAATGTTAGGAATCCTGTAAATAATACCTGAAAGCGAGAGAGATTACCATAGTAAATATATAATTAGGGCGTCTAAAGCAAAAAGAAACACCATCGAGATGAAGGCGGTAGCGTGGTTGAGTGGTCTAAGGCGCTGGTTTTAGGCACCAGTCATTCTATGGCGTGGGTTCGAATCCCACCGCTGCCAGTTTCATTTTATTTATCGGCCATCAGTTGTTAGATGTGCCATGCTGTTTCATTGAAGTTGTTTTGTGGGATGTGGAAACTTGTTGCATGGCAGTTGCTGCAGATTCAGTAACCCTCGCCTTGCATTTTCGCCTGGGACAGCAACAGTAGTACATTAACAGTTTTTTGTCAAATAGTAATTTGGAATAGGCATATCAAAATTGAGAGAAAAAAAATTCCACTTTTTATGCCACAATTGCATAGTTTAACAACATGCAGAAAAGATTGCAACCCCGACAGGAATCGAGCCTTCAATTTTCTGATCCGAAGTCAGACACCTTATCCATTTGGCCACGAGGCCATCTTCAGGCCATTACCAAAACTAAATTTACTAACCACGATCACGAATGATAATGGTGATACTTTTTTGATTATTTTCCTCTTATTTTTGTGACAATTTGTTAGATATCCTGTAATAATTCCTGGCTTAGTTGTTTAGTAATGTGCTCCTCTTTTAAGGTGCGAGTGGTCACAAGTTTGATCCGCGTGCAAGCCCATAATTAAAAAACTGCAGAAAAAGAACTTTGTTGAGTGATTGATAAGCTTGGAAACGTTTGTGACGATTGCATATCATTTATTTTAATGTTGTATGTTCTGACACACTTTCTCCCGAGAAGCCCCATTAAAAGTATTGCTTTAAAAATTTAATTTCTGTCCTACACGAAATATTACAAACAGCGCAAATAGTGACTGAAAAAGAATCTGGAAGTGGGTCTGGAACCACCAGTTCATCTCTGGTGCAGAACACAATAAATTTACTGACCTCGATCACAGTTGCCGATGGTATTACCTTGTTATTGTTTTTCAAATCCTTTCTTAAAAAAATGTTGGATGTTGGTGGGATTGTTCTCGGCTTGCTGGTCTACAGGTATTATTCTCGCTTCGGGTGCGAGAGGTCACGGGTTCGATTCCCGTGCAAACCCATAATTCTGGGACTCGTAACATTGCTAACTTTGGAAACCAGGTCTATTTTTATGTTATATATTCTGAAAAACTTTCTCCGAAATAGGTATTTGGAAATATTACTTTTTTAAATTTTACTTCTGTCGTACAAAATGTTAGGAATCCCGTAAATAATACCTGAAAGCGAGAGAGATTACCATACTAAATATATAATTAGGGCGTCTAAAGCAAAAAGAAACACCATGGAGATGAAGGTGGTAGCGTGGCCAAGTGGTCTAAGGCGCTGGTTTTAGGCACCAGTCATTCTATGGCATGGGTTCGAATCCCACCGCTGCCAGTTTCGTTTTATTTATGGGCCATCAGCTGTTAGATGTGCCATGCTGTTTCATTGAAGTTGTTGTGCGGGATGTGGAAACTTGTTGCATGGCAGTTGCTACAGATTCAGTAACCCTCTCCTTGCATGTTCGCCTGGGACAGCAACAGTAGTACATTAACAGTTTTTTGTCAAATAGTAATTTGGAATAGGCATATCAAAATTGAGAGAAAAAAATTCCACTTTTTATGCCACAATTGCATAGTTTAACAACATGCAGAAAAGATTGCAACCCCGACAGGATTTGAGCCTTCAATTTTCTGATCCGAAGTCAGACACCTTATCCATTTGGCCACGAGGCCATCTTCAGGCCACAACCAAAACTAAATTTACTAACCACGATCACGAATGATAATGGTGATACTTTTTTGATTATTTTCCTCTTATTTTTGTGACAAATTGTTACATATCCTGTAATAATTCCTGGCTTACTTGTTTAGTAATGTGCTCCTCTTTTAAGGTGCGAGTGGTCACAAGTTTGATCCGCGTGCAAGCCCATAATTAAAAAACTGCAGAAAAAGAACTTTGTTGAGTGATTGATAAGCTTGGAAACGTTTGTGACGATTGCATATCATTTATTTTAATGTTGTATGTTCTGACACACTTTCTCCCGAGAAGCCCCATTAAAAGTATTGCTTTAAAAATTTAATTTCTGTCCTACACAAAATATTACAAACAGCGCAAATAGTGACTGAAAAAGAATCTGGAAGTGGGTCTGGAACCACCAGTTCATCTCTGGTGCAGAACACAATAAATTTACTGACCTCGATCACAGTTGCCGATGGTATTTTCTTGTTATTGTTTTTCAAATCCTTTCTTAAAAAAATGTTGGATGTTGGTGGGATTGTTCTCGGCATGCTGGTCTACAGGTATTATTCTCGCTTCGGGTGCGAGAGGTCACGGGTTCGATTCCCGTGCAAACCCATAATTCTGGGACTCGTAACATTACTAACTTTGGAAACCAGGTCTATTTTTATGTTATATATTCTGAAAAACTTTCTCCGAAATAGGTATTTGGAAATATTACTTTTTTAAATTTTACTTCTGTCGTACAAAATGTTAGGAATCCCGTAAATAATACCTGAAAGCGAGAGAGATTACCATACTAAATATATAATTAGGGCGTCTAAAGCAAAAAGAAACACCATGGAGATGAAGGTGGTAGCGTGGCCAAGTGGTCTAAGGCGCTGGTTTTAGGCACCAGTCATTCTATGGCATGGGTTCGAATCCCACCGCTGCCAGTTTCGTTTTATTTATGGGCCATCAGCTGTTAGATGTGCCATGCTGTTTCATTGAAGTTGTTGTGCGGGATGTGGAAACTTGTTGCATGGCAGTTGCTACAGATTCAGTAACCCTCTCCTTGCATGTTCGCCTGGGACAGCAACAGTAGTACATTAACAGTTTTTTGTCAAATAGTAATTTGGAATAGGCATATCAAAATTGAGAGAAAAAAATTCCACTTTTTATGCCACAATTGCATAGTTTAACAACATGCAGAAAAGATTGCGACCCCGACAGGATTTGAGCCTTCAATTTTCTGATCCGAAGTCAGACACCTTATCCATTTGGCCACGAGGCCATCTTCAGGCCACAACCAAAACTAAATTTACTAACCACGATCACGAATGATAATGGTGATACTTTTTTGATTATTTTCCTCTTATTTTTGTGACAAATTGTTAGATATCCTGTAATAATTCCTGGCTTACTTGTTTAGTAATGTGCTCCTCTTTTAAGGTGCGAGTGGTCACAAGTTTGATCCGCGTGCAAGCCCATAATTAAAAAACTGCAGAAAAAGAACTTTTTTGAGTGATTGATAAGCTTGGAAACGTTTGTGACGATTGCATATCATTTATTTTAATGTTGTATGTTCTGACACACTTTCTCCCGAGAAGCCCCATTAAAAGTATTGCTTTAAAAATTTAATTTCTGTCCTACACGAATTATTACAAACAGCGCAAATAGTGACTGAAAAAGAATCTGGAAGTGGGTCTTGAACCACCAGTTCATCTCTGGTGCAGAACACAATAAATTTACTGACCTCGATCACAGTTGCCGATGGTATTACCTTGTTATTGTTTTTCAAATCCTTTCTTAAAAAAATGTTGGATGTTGGTGGGATTGTTCTCGGCTTGCTGGTCTACAGGTATTATTCTCGCTTCGAGTGCGAGAGGTCACGGGTTCGATTCCCGTGCAAACCCATAATTCTGGGACTCGTAACATTCTAACTTTGGAAACCTGGTCTATTTTTATGTTATATATTCTGAAAAACTTTCTTTGAAATAGGTATTTGGAAGTATTACTTTTTTAAATTTTACTTCTGTCGTACAAAATGTTAGGAATCCCGTAAATAATACCTGAAAGCGAGAGAGATTGCCATACTAAATGTATAATTAGGGCGCGTAAAGCAAAAAGAAACACCATTGAGATGAAGGTGGTAGCGTGGTTGAGTGGTCTAAGGCGCTGGTTTTAGGCACCAGTCATTCTATGGCGTGGGTTCGAATCCCACCGCTGCCAGTTTCGTTTTATTTATGGGCCATCAGCTGTTAGATGTGCCATGCTGTTTCATTGAAGTTGTTGTGCGGGATGTGAAAACTTGTTGCATGGCAGTTGCTACAGATTAAGTAACCCTCGCCTTGCATGTTCGCCTGGGACAGCAACAGTAGTACATTAACAGTTTTTTGTCAAATAGTAATTTGGAATAGGCATATCAAAATTGACAGAAAAAAAATTCCACTTTTTATGCCACAATTGCATAGTTTAACAACATGCAGAAAAGATTGCGACCCCAACAGGATTTGAGCCTTCAATTTTCTGATCCGTAGTCAGACACCTTATCCATTTGGCCACGAGGCCATCTTCAGGCCACAACCAAAACTAAATTTACTAACCACAATCACGAATGATCATGGTGATACTTTTTTGATTATTTTCCTCTTATTTTTGTGACAAATTGTTAGATATCCTGTAATAATTCCTGGCTTACTTGTTTAGTAATGTGCTCCTCTTTTAAGGTGCGAGTGGTCACAAGTTTGATCCGCGTGCAAGCCCATAATTAAAAAACTGCAGAAAAAGAACTTTTTTGAGTGATTGATAAGCTTGGAAACGTTTGTGACGATTGCATATCATTTATTTTAATGTTTTATGTTCTGACACACTTTCTTCCGATAAGCCCCATTAAAAGTATTGCTTTAAAAATTTAATTTCTGTCCTACACGAAATATTACAAACAGCGCAAATAGTGACTGAAAAAGAATCTGGAAGTGGGTCTGGAACCACCAGTTCATGTCTGGTGCAGAACACAATAAATTTACTGACCTCGATCACAGTTGCCGATGGTATTACCTTGTTATTTTTTTTCAAATCCTTTCTTAAAAAAATGTTGGATGTTGGTGGGATTGTTCTCGGCTTCCTGGTCTACAGGTATCATTCTCGCTTCGGGTGCGAGAGGTCACGGGTTCGATTCCCGTGCAAACCCATAATTCCGGGACTTGTAACATTACTAACTTTGGAAACCAGGTCTATTTTTATGTTATATATTCTGAAAAACTTTCTCCGAAATAGGTATTTGGAAATATTACTTTTTTAAATTTTACTTCTGTCGTAGAAAATGTTAGGAATCCCGTAAATAATACCTGAAAGCGAGAGAGATTGCCTTACTAAATATATAATTAGGGCGCGTAAAGCAAAAAGAAACACCATGGAGATGAAGGTGGTAGCGTGGCCGAGTGGTCTAAGGCGCTGGTTTTAGGCACCAGTCATTCTATGGCGTGGGTTCGAATCCCACCGCTGCCAGTTTCGTTTTATTTATGGGCCATCAGCTGTTAGATGTGCCATGCTGTTTCATTGAAGTTGTTGTGCGGGATGTGAAAACTTGTTGCATGGCAGTTGCTACAGATTCAGTAACCCTCGCCTTGCATGTTCGCCTGGGACAGCAACAGTAGTACATTAACAGTTTTTTGTCAAATAGTAATTTGGAATAGGCATATCAAAATTGACAGAAAAAAAATTCCACTTTTTATGCCACAATTGCATAGTTTAACAACATGCAGAAAAGATTGCGACCCCAACAGGATTTGAGCCTTCAATTTTCTGATCCGTAGTCAGACACCTTATCCATTTGGCCACGAGGCCATCTTCAGGCCACAACCAAAACTAAATTTACTAACCACAATCACGAATGATCATGGTGATACTTTTTTGATTATTTTCCTCTTATTTTTGTGACAAATTGTTAGATATCCTGTAATAATTTCTGGCTTACTTGTTTAGTAATGTGCTCCTCTTTTAAGGTGCGAGTGGTCACAAGTTTGATCCGCGTGCAAGCCCATAATTAAAAAACTGCAGAAAAAGAACTTTTTTGAGTGATTGATAAGCTTGGAAACGTTTGTGACGATTGCATATCATTTATTTTAATGTTTTATGTTCTGACACACCTTCTCCCGATAAGCCCCATTAAAAGTATTGCTTTAAAAATTTAATTTCTGTCCTACACGAAATATTACAAACAGCGCAAATAGTGACTGAAAAAGAATCTGGAAGTGGGTCTGGAACCACCAGTTCATGTCTGGTGCAGAACACAATAAATTTACTGACCTCGATCACAGTTGCCGATGGTATTACCTTGTTATTTTTTTTCAAATCCTTTCTTAAAAAAATGTTGGATGTTGGTGGGATTGTTCTCGGCTTCCTGGTCTACAGGTATCATTCTCGCTTCGGGTGCGAGAGGTCACGGGTTCGATTCCCGTGCAAACCCATAATTCCGGGACTTGTAGCATTACTAACTTTGGAAACCAGGTCTATTTTTATGTTATATATTCTGAAAAACTTTCTCCGAAATAGGTATTTGGAAATATTACTTTTTTAAATTTTACTTCTGTGGTAGAAAATGTTAGGAATCCCGTAAATAATACCTGAAAGCGAGAGAGATACCCTTACTAAATATATAATTAGGGCGCGTAAAGCAAAAAGAAACACCATGGAGATGAAGGTGGTAGCGTTGCCGAGTGGTCTAAGGCGCTGATTTTAGGCACCAGTCATTCTATGGTGTGGGTTCGAATCCCACCGCTGCCAGTTTCATTTTATTTATGGGCCATCAGTTGTTAGTTGTACCATGCTGTTTCATTGAAGTTGTTGTGCGGGATGTGGAAACTTGTTTCATGGCAGTTGCTAGAGATTCAGTAACCCTCGCCTTGCATGTTCGCCTGGCACAGCAACAGTAGTACATTAACAGTTTTTTGTCAAATAGTAATTTGGAAGAGGCATATCAAAATTCAGAGAAAAAAATTCCACTTTTTATGTCACAATTGCATAGTTTAACAACATGCAGAAAATATTGCAACCCCGACAGGATTTGAACCTTCAATTTTCTGATCCGAAGTCAGACACCTCATCCATTAGGCCACGAGGCCGTCTTCAGGCCACAACCAAAACTAAATTTACGAACCACGATCAAGAATGATAATGGTGATACTTTTTGGATTATTTTCCTCTTATTTTATTGACAAATTGTTAGATATCCTTTAATAATTCCTGGCTTACTTGTTTAGTAATGTGCTCCTCTTTTAAGGTGCGAGTGGTCACAAGTTCGATCCGCGTGCAAGCCCATAGTTAAAAAACTGCACAATAAGAACTTTCTTGAGTGATTGATAAGCTTGGAAACGTTTGTGACGATTGCATATGATTTATTTTAATGTTGTATGTTCTGACACACTTTCTCCCGAGAAGCCCCATTAAAACTATTGCTTTAAAATTTTAATTTCTGTCCTACACGAAATATTACAAACAGCGCAAATAGTGACTGAAAAAGAATCTGGAAGTGGGTCTGGAACCACCAGTTCATCTCTGGTGCAGAACACAATAAATTTACTGACCTCGATCACAGTTGCCGATGGTATTACTTTGTTATTGTTTTTCAAATCCTTTCTTAAAAAAATGTTGGATGTTTGTGGGATTGTTCTCGGCTTGCTGGTCTACAGGTATTATTCTCGCTTCGGGTGTGAGAGGTCACGGGTTCGATTCCTGTGCAAACCCATAATTCTGAGACTCGTAACATTACTAACTTTGAAAACCAGGTCTATTTTTATGTTATATATTCTGAAAAACTTTGTCCGAAATAGGTATTTGGAAATATTACTTTTTTAAATTTTACTTCTGTCGTACAAAATGTTAGGAATCCCGTAAATAATACCTGAAAGCGAGAGAGATTACCATACTAAATATATAATTAGGGCGTCTAAAGCAAAAAGAAACACCATCGAGATGAAGGTGGTAGCGTGGCCGAGTGGTCTAAGGCGCTGGTTTTAAGCACCAGTCATTCTATGGCGTGGGTTCGAATCCCACCGCTGCCAGTTTCGTTTTATTTATGGGCCATCAGCTGTTAGATGTGCCATGCTGTTTCATTGAAGTTGTTGTGCGGGATGTGGAAACTTGTTGCATGGCAGTTGCTACAGATTCAGTAACCCTCGCCTTGCATTTTCGCCTGGGACAGCAACAGTAGTACATTAACAGTTTTTTGTCAAATAGTAATTTGGAATAGGCATATCAAAATTGAGAGAAAAAAAATTCCACTTTTTATGCCACAATTGCATAGTTTAACAACATGCAGAAAAGATTGCGACCCCGACAGGATTTGAGCCTTCAAATTTCTGATCCGAAGTCAGACACCTTATCCATTTGGCCACGAGGCCATCTTCAGGCCACAACCAAAACTAAATTTACTAACCACGATCACGAATGATAATGGTGATACTTTTTTGATTATTTTCCTCTTATTTTTGTGACAAATTGTTAGATATCCTGTAATAATTCCTGGCTTACTTGTTTAGTAATGTGCTCCTCTTTTAAGGTGCGAGTGGTCACAAGTTTGATCCGCGTGCAAGCCCATAATTAAAAAACTGCAGAAAAAGAACTTTTTCTAGTGATTGATAAGCTTGGAAACGTTTGTGACGATTGCATATCATTTGTTTTAATGTTGTATGTTCTGACACACTTTCTCCCGAGAAGCCCCATTAAAAGTATTGCTTTAAAAATTTAATTTCTGTCCTACACGAAATATTACAAACAGCGCAAATAGTGACTGAAAAAGAATCTGGAAGTGGGTCTGGAACCACCAGTTCATCTCTGGTGCAGAACACAATAAATTTACTGACCTCGATAACAGTTGCCGATGGTATTACCTTGTTATTGTTTTTCAAATCCTTTCTTAAAAAAATGTTGGATGTTGGTGGGATTGTTCTCGGCTTGCTGGTCTACAGGTATTATTCTCGCTTCGGGTGCGAGAGGTCACGGGTTCGATTCCCGTGCAAACCCATAATTCTGAGACTCGTAACATTAATAACCTTGGAAACCAGGTCTATTTTTATGTTATATATTCTGAAAAACTTTCTCTGAAATAGGTATTTGGAAATATTACTTTTTTAAATTTTACTTCTGTCGTACAAAATGTTAGGAATCCCGTAAATAATACCTGAAAGCGAGAGAGATTACCATACTAAATATATAATTAGGGCGTCTAAAGCAAAAAGAAACACCATCGAGATGAAGGTGGTAGCGTGGCCGAGTGGTCTAAGGCGCTGGTTTTAGGCACCAGTCATTCTATGGCGTGGGTTCGAATCCCACCGCTGCCAGTTTCGTTTTATTTATGGGCCATCAGCTGTTAGATGTGCCATGCTGTTTCATTGAAGTTGTTGTGCGGGATGTGAAAACTTGTTGCATGGCAGTTGCTACAGATTCAGTAACCGTCGCCTTGCATGTTCGCCTGGGACAGCAACAGTAGTACATTAACAGTTTTTTGTCAAATAGTAATTTGGAATAGGCATATCAAAATTGAGAGAAAAAAAATTCCACTTTTTATGCCACAATTGCATAGTTTAACAACATGCAGAAAAGATTGCGACCCCGACAGGATTTGAGCCTTCAATTTTCTGATCCGTAGTCAGACACCTTATCCATTTGGCCACGAGGCCATCTTCAGTCCACAACCAAAACTAAATTTACAAACCACAATCACGAATGATCATGGTGATACTTTTTTGATTATTTTCCTCTTATTTTTGTGACAAATTGTTAGATATCCTGTAATAATTCCTGGCTTACTTGTTTAGTAATGTGCTCCTCTTTTAAGGTGCGAGTGGTCACAAGTTTGATCCGCGTGCAAGCCCATAATTAAAAAACTACAGAAAAAGAACTTTTTTGAGTGATTGATAAGCTTGGAAACGTTTGTGACGATTGCATATCATTTATTTTAATGTTTTATGTTCTGACACACTTTCTCCCGATAAGCCCCATTAAAAGTATTGCTTTAAAAATTTAATTTCTGTCCTACACGAAATATTACAAACAGCGCAAATAGTTACTGAAAAAGAATCTGGAAGTAGGTCTGGAACCACCAGTTCATCTCTGGTGCAGAACACAATAAATTTACTGACCTCGATCACAGTTGCCGATGGTATTACCTTGTTATTGTTTTTCAAATCCTTTCTTAAAAAAATGTTGGATGTTGGTGGGATTGTTCTCGGCTTCCTGGTCTACAGGTATCATTCTCGCTTCGGGTGCGAGAGGTCACGGGTTCGATTCCCGTGCAAACCGATAATTCCGGGACTTGTAACATTACTAACTTTGGAAACCAGGTCTATTTTTATGTTATATATTCTGAAAAACTTTCTCGGAAATAGGTATTTGGAAATATTACTTTTTAAATTTTACTTCTGTCGTAGAAAATGTTAGGAATCCCGTAAATAATACCTGAAAGCAAGAGAGATTGCCTTAATAAATATATAATTAGGGCGTGTAAAGCAAAAAGAAACACCATGGAGATGAAGGTGGTAGCGTGGCCGAGTGGTCTAAGGCGCTGGTTTTAGGCACCAGTCATTCTATGGCGAGGTTCGAATCCCACCGCTGCCAGTTTCGTTTTATTTATGGGCCATCAGCTGTTAGATGTGCCATGCTGTTTCATTGAAGTTGTTGTGCGGGATGTGGAAACTTGTTGCATGGCAGTTGCTAGAGATTCAGTAACCCTCGCCTTGCATGTTCGCCTGGCACAGCAACAGTAGTACATTAACAGTTTTTTGTCAAATAGTAATTTGGAAGAGGCATATCAAATTTCAGAGAAAAAAATTCCACTTTTTATGCCACAATTACATAGTTTAACAACATGCAGAAAATATTGCAACCCCGACAGGATTTGAACCTTCAATTTTCTGATCCGAAGTCAGACACCTCATCCATTAGGCCACGAGGCCGTCTTCAGGCCACAACCAAAACTAAATTTATGAACCACGATCACGAATAATAATGGTGATACTTTTTGGATTATTTTCCTCTTATTTTATTGACAAATTGTTAGATATCCTTTAATAATTCCTGGCTTACTTGTTTAGTAATGTGCTCCTCTTTTAAGGTGCGAGTGGTCACAAGTTCGATCCGCGTGCAAGCCCATAGTTAAAAAACAGCACAAAAAGAACTTTCTTGAGTGATTGATAAGCTTGGAAACGTTTGTTACGATTGCATATCATTTATTTTAATGTTGTATGTTCTGACACACTTTCTCCCGAGAAGCCCCATTAAAACTATTGCTTTAAAAATTTAATTTCTGTCCTACACGAA
Source organism: Muricea muricata (assembly GCA_963855995.1). Taxonomy (NCBI): domain Eukaryota; kingdom Metazoa; phylum Cnidaria; class Anthozoa; order Malacalcyonacea; family Plexauridae; genus Muricea; species Muricea muricata. Next base: position 53,873,663 of record OY979716.1, on the reverse strand, counting down.
ATATTACAAACAGCGCAAATAGTGACTGAAAAAGAATCTGGAAGTGGGTCTGGAACCACCAGTTCATCTCTGGTGCAGAACACAATAAATTTACTGACCTCGATCACAGTTGCCGATGGTATTACTTTGTTATTGTTTTTCAAATCCTTTCTTAAAAAAATGTTGGATGTTTGTGGGATTGTTCTCGGCTTGCTGGTCTACAGGTATTATTCTCGCTTCGGGTGCGAGAGGTCACGGGTTCAATTCCCGTGCAAACCCATAATTCTGAGACTCGTAACATTACTAACTTTGAAAACCAGGTCTATTTTTATGTTATATATTCTGAAAAACTTTCTCCGAAATAGGTATTTGGAAATATTACTTTTTTAAATTTTACTTCTGTCGTACAAAATGTTAGGAATCCCGTAAATAATACCTGAAAGCGAGAGAGATTACCATACTAAATATATAATTAGGGCGTCTAAAGCAAAAAGAAACACCATCGAGATGAAGGTGGTAGCGTGGCCGAGTGGTCTAAGGCGCTGGTTTTAGGCACCAGTCATTCTATGGCGTGGGTTCGAATCCCACCGCTGCCAGTTTCGTTTTATTTATGGGCCATCAGCTGTTAGATGTGCCATGCTGTTTCATTGAAGTTGTTGTGCGGGATGTGGAAACTTGTTGCATGGCAGTTGCTACAGATTCAGTAACCCTCGCCTTGCTATTTCGCCTGGGACAGCAACAGTAGTACATTAACAGTTTTTTGTCAAATAGTAATTTGGAATAGGCGTATCAAAATTGAGAAAAAAAAAATTCCACTTTTTATGCCACAATTGCATAGTTTAACAACATGCAGAAAAGATTGCGACCCCGACAGAATTTGAGACTTCAATTTTCTGATCCGAAGTCAGACACCTTATCCATTTGGCCACGAGGCCATCTTCAGGCCACAACCAAAACTAAATTTACTAACCACGATCACGAATGATAATGGTGATACTTTTTTGATTATTTTCCTCTTATTTTTGTGACAAATTGTTAGATATCCTTTAATAATTCCTGGCTTACTTGTTTAGTAATGTGCTCCTCTTTTAAGGTGCGAGTGGTCACAAGTTTGATCCGCGTGCAAGCCCATAATTAAAAAACTGCAGAAAAAGAACTTTTTCTAGTGATTGATAAGCTTGGAAACGTTTGTGACGATTGCATATCATTTGTTTTAATGTTGTATGTTCTGACACACTTTCTCCCGAGAAGCCCCATTAAAAGTATTGCTTTAAAAATTTAATTTCTGTCCTACACGAAATATTACAAACAGCGCAAATAGTGACTGAAAAAGAATCTGGAAGTGGGTCTGGAACCACCAGTTCATCTCTGGTGCAGAACACAATAAATTTACTGACCTCGATAACAGTTGCCGATGGTATTACCTTGTTATTGTTTTTCAAATCCTTTCTTAAAAAAATGTTGGATGTTGGTGGGATTGTTCTCGGCTTGCTGGTCTACAGGTATTATTCTCGCTTCGGGTGCGAGAGGTCACGGGTTCGATTCCCGTGCAAACCCATAATTCTGAGACTCGTAACATTAATAACCTTGGAAACCAGGTCTATTTTTATGTTATATATTCTGAAAAACTTTCTCTGAAATAGGTATTTGGAAATATTACTTTTTTAAATTTTACTTCTGTCGTACAAAATGTTAGGAATCCCGTAAATAATACCTGAAAGCGAGAGAGATTACCATACTAAATATATAATTAGGGCGTCTAAAGCAAAAAGAAACACCATCGAGATGAAGGTGGTAGCGTGGCCGAGTGGTCTAAGGCGCTGGTTTTAGGCACCAGTCATTCTATGGCGTGGGTTCGAATCCCACCGCTGCCAGTTTCGTTTTATTTATGGGCCATCAGCTGTTAGATGTGCCATGCTGTTTCATTGAAGTTGTTGTGCGGGATGTGAAAACTTGTTGCATGGCAGTTGCTACAGATTCAGTAACCGTCGCCTTGCATGTTCGCCTGGGACAGCAACAGTAGTACATTAACAGTTTTTTGTCAAATAGTAATTTGGAATAGGCATATCAAAATTGAGAGAAAAAAAATTCCACTTTTTATGCCACAATTGCATAGTTTAACAACATGCAGAAAAGATTGCGACCCCGACAGGATTTGAGCCTTCAATTTTCTGATCCGTAGTCAGACACCTTATCCATTTGGCCACGAGGCCATCTTCAGTCCACAACCAAAACTAAATTTACAAACCACAATCACGAATGATCATGGTGATACTTTTTTGATTATTTTCCTCTTATTTTTGTGACAAATTGTTAGATATCCTGTAATAATTCCTGGCTTACTTGTTTAGTAATGTGCTCCTCTTTTAAGGTGCGAGTGGTCACAAGTTTGATCCGCGTGCAAGCCCATAATTAAAAAACTACAGAAAAAGAACTTTTTTGAGTGATTGATAAGCTTGGAAACGTTTGTGACGATTGCATATCATTTATTTTAATGTTTTATGTTCTGACACACTTTCTCCCGATAAGCCCCATTAAAAGTATTGCTTTAAAAATTTAATTTCTGTCCTACACGAAATATTACAAACAGCGCAAATAGTTACTGAAAAAGAATCTGGAAGTAGGTCTGGAACCACCAGTTCATCTCTGGTGCAGAACACAATAAATTTACTGACCTCGATCACAGTTGCCGATGGTATTACCTTGTTATTGTTTTTCAAATCCTTTCTTAAAAAAATGTTGGATGTTGGTGGGATTGTTCTCGGCTTCCTGGTCTACAGGTATCATTCTCGCTTCGGGTGCGAGAGGTCACGGGTTCGATTCCCGTGCAAACCGATAATTCCGGGACTTGTAACATTACTAACTTTGGAAACCAGGTCTATTTTTATGTTATATATTCTGAAAAACTTTCTCGGAAATAGGTATTTGGAAATATTACTTTTTAAATTTTACTTCTGTCGTAGAAAATGTTAGGAATCCCGTAAATAATACCTGAAAGCAAGAGAGATTGCCTTAATAAATATATAATTAGGGCGTGTAAAGCAAAAAGAAACACCATGGAGATGAAGGTGGTAGCGTGGCCGAGTGGTCTAAGGCGCTGGTTTTAGGCACCAGTCATTCTATGGCGAGGTTCGAATCCCACCGCTGCCAGTTTCGTTTTATTTATGGGCCATCAGCTGTTAGATGTGCCATGCTGTTTCATTGAAGTTGTTGTGCGGGATGTGGAAACTTGTTGCATGGCAGTTGCTAGAGATTCAGTAACCCTCGCCTTGCATGTTCGCCTGGCACAGCAACAGTAGTACATTAACAGTTTTTTGTCAAATAGTAATTTGGAAGAGGCATATCAAATTTCAGAGAAAAAAATTCCACTTTTTATGCCACAATTACATAGTTTAACAACATGCAGAAAATATTGCAACCCCGACAGGATTTGAACCTTCAATTTTCTGATCCGAAGTCAGACACCTCATCCATTAGGCCACGAGGCCGTCTTCAGGCCACAACCAAAACTAAATTTATGAACCACGATCACGAATAATAATGGTGATACTTTTTGGATTATTTTCCTCTTATTTTATTGACAAATTGTTAGATATCCTTTAATAATTCCTGGCTTACTTGTTTAGTAATGTGCTCCTCTTTTAAGGTGCGAGTGGTCACAAGTTCGATCCGCGTGCAAGCCCATAGTTAAAAAACAGCACAAAAAGAACTTTCTTGAGTGATTGATAAGCTTGGAAACGTTTGTTACGATTGCATATCATTTATTTTAATGTTGTATGTTCTGACACACTTTCTCCCGAGAAGCCCCATTAAAACTATTGCTTTAAAAATTTAATTTCTGTCCTACACGAAATATTACAAACAGCGCAAATAGTGACTGAAAAAGAATCTGGAAGTGGGTCTGGAACCACCAGTTCATCTCTGGTGCAGAACACAATAAATTTACTGACCTCGATCACAGTTGCCGATGGTATTACTTTGTTATTGTTTTTCAAATCCTTTCTTAAAAAAATGTTGGATGTTTGTGGGATTGTTCTCGGCTTGCTGGTCTACAGGTATTATTCTCGCTTCGGGTGCGAGAGGTCACGGGTTCAATTCCCGTGCAAACCCATAATTCTGAGACTCGTAACATTACTAACTTTGAAAACCAGGTCTATTTTTATGTTATATATTCTGAAAAACTTTCTCCGAAATAGGTATTTGGAAATATTACTTTTTTAAATTTTACTTCTGTCGTACAAAATGTTAGGAATCCCGTAAATAATACCTGAAAGCGAGAGAGATTACCATACTAAATATATAATTAGGGCGTCTAAAGCAAAAAGAAACACCATCGAGATGAAGGTGGTAGCGTGGCCGAGTGGTCTAAGGCGCTGGTTTTAGGCACCAGTCATTCTATGGCGTGGGTTCGAATCCCACCGCTGCCAGTTTCGTTTTATTTATGGGCCATCAGCTGTTAGATGTGCCATGCTGTTTCATTGAAGTTGTTGTGCGGGATGTGAAAACTTGTTGCATGGCAGTTGCTACAGATTCAGTAACCGTCGCCTTGCATGTTCGCCTGGGACAGCAACAGTAGTACATTAACAGTTTTTTGTCAAATAGTAATTTGGAATAGGCATATCAAAATTGAGAGAAAAAAAATTCCACTTTTTATGCCACAATTGCATAGTTTAACAACATGCAGAAAAGATTGCGACCCCGACAGGATTTGAGCCTTCAATTTTCTGATCCGTAGTCAGACACCTTATCCATTTGGCCACGAGGCCATCTTCAGTCCACAACCAAAACTAAATTTACAAACCACAATCACGAATGATCATGGTGATACTTTTTTGATTATTTTCCTCTTATTTTTGTGACAAATTGTTAGATATCCTGTAATAATTCCTGGCTTACTTGTTTAGTAATGTGCTCCTCTTTTAAGGTGCGAGTGGTCACAAGTTTGATCCGCGTGCAAGCCCATAATTAAAAAACTACAGAAAAAGAACTTTTTTGAGTGATTGATAAGCTTGGAAACGTTTGTGACGATTGCATATCATTTATTTTAATGTTTTATGTTCTGACACACTTTCTCCCGATAAGCCCCATTAAAAGTATTGCTTTAAAAATTTAATTTCTGTCCTACACGAAATATTACAAACAGCGCAAATAGTTACTGAAAAAGAATCTGGAAGTAGGTCTGGAACCACCAGTTCATCTCTGGTGCAGAACACAATAAATTTACTGACCTCGATCACAGTTGCCGATGGTATTACCTTGTTATTGTTTTTCAAATCCTTTCTTAAAAAAATGTTGGATGTTGGTGGGATTGTTCTCGGCTTCCTGGTCTACAGGTATCATTCTCGCTTCGGGTGCGAGAGGTCACGGGTTCGATTCCCGTGCAAACCGATAATTCCGGGACTTGTAACATTACTAACTTTGGAAACCAGGTCTATTTTTATGTTATATATTCTGAAAAACTTTCTCGGAAATAGGTATTTGGAAATATTACTTTTTAAATTTTACTTCTGTCGTAGAAAATGTTAGGAATCCCGTAAATAATACCTGAAAGCAAGAGAGATTGCCTTAATAAATATATAATTAGGGCGTGTAAAGCAAAAAGAAACACCATGGAGATGAAGGTGGTAGCGTGGCCGAGTGGTCTAAGGCGCTGGTTTTAGGCACCAGTCATTCTATGGCGAGGTTCGAATCCCACCGCTGCCAGTTTCGTTTTATTTATGGGCCATCAGCTGTTAGATGTGCCATGCTGTTTCATTGAAGTTGTTGTGCGGGATGTGGAAACTTGTTGCATGGCAGTTGCTAGAGATTCAGTAACCCTCGCCTTGCATGTTCGCCTGGCACAGCAACAGTAGTACATTAACAGTTTTTTGTCAAATAGTAATTTGGAAGAGGCATATCAAATTTCAGAGAAAAAAATTCCACTTTTTATGCCACAATTACATAGTTTAACAACATGCAGAAAATATTGCAACCCCGACAGGATTTGAACCTTCAATTTTCTGATCCGAAGTCAGACACCTCATCCATTAGGCCACGAGGCCGTCTTCAGGCCACAACCAAAACTAAATTTATGAACCACGATCACGAATAATAATGGTGATACTTTTTGGATTATTTTCCTCTTATTTTATTGACAAATTGTTAGATATCCTTTAATAATTCCTGGCTTACTTGTTTAGTAATGTGCTCCTCTTTTAAGGTGCGAGTGGTCACAAGTTCGATCCGCGTGCAAGCCCATAGTTAAAAAACAGCACAAAAAGAACTTTCTTGAGTGATTGATAAGCTTGGAAACGTTTGTTACGATTGCATATCATTTATTTTAATGTTGTATGTTCTGACACACTTTCTCCCGAGAAGCCCCATTAAAACTATTGCTTTAAAAATTTAATTTCTGTCCTACACGAAATATTACAAACAGCGCAAATAGTGACTGAAAAAGAATCTGGAAGTGGGTCTGGAACCACCAGTTCATCTCTGGTGCAGAACACAATAAATTTACTGACCTCGATCACAGTTGCCGATGGTATTACTTTGTTATTGTTTTTCAAATCCTTTCTTAAAAAAATGTTGGATGTTTGTGGGATTGTTCTCGGCTTGCTGGTCTACAGGTATTATTCTCGCTTCGGGTGCGAGAGGTCACGGGTTCAATTCCCGTGCAAACCCATAATTCTGAGACTCGTAACATTACTAACTTTGAAAACCAGGTCTATTTTTATGTTATATATTCTGAAAAACTTTCTCCGAAATAGGTATTTGGAAATATTACTTTTTTAAATTTTACTTCTGTCGTACAAAATGTTAGGAATCCCGTAAATAATACCTGAAAGCGAGAGAGATTACCATACTAAATATATAATTAGGGCGTCTAAAGCAAAAAGAAACACCATCGAGATGAAGGTGGTAGCGTGGCCGAGTGGTCTAAGGCGCTGGTTTTAGGCACCAGTCATTCTATGGCGTGGGTTCGAATCCCACCGCTGCCAGTTTCGTTTTATTTATGGGCCATCAGCTGTTAGATGTGCCATGCTGTTTCATTGAAGTTGTTGTGCGGGATGTGGAAACTTGTTGCATGGCAGTTGCTACAGATTCAGTAACCCTCGCCTTGCTATTTCGCCTGGGACAGCAACAGTAGTACATTAACAGTTTTTTGTCAAATAGTAATTTGGAATAGGCGTATCAAAATTGAGAAAAAAAAAATTCCACTTTTTATGCCACAATTGCATAGTTTAACAACATGCAGAAAAGATTGCGACCCCGACAGAATTTGAGACTTCAATTTTCTGATCCGAAGTCAGACACCTTATCCATTTGGCCACGAGGCCATCTTCAGGCCACAACCAAAACTAAATTTACTAACCACGATCACGAATGATAATGGTGATACTTTTTTGATTATTTTCCTCTTATTTTTGTGACAAATTGTTAGATATCCTTTAATAATTCCTGGCTTACTTGTTTAGTAATGTGCTCCTCTTTTAAGGTGCGAGTGGTCACAAGTTTGATCCGCGTGCAAGCCCATAATTAAAAAACTGCAGAAAAAGAACTTTTTTGAGTGATTGATAAGCTTGGAAACGTTTGTGACGATTGCATATCATTTATTTTAATGTTGTAAGTTCTGACACACTTTCTCCCGAGAAGCCCCATTAAAATTATTGCTTTAAAAATTTAATTTCTGTCGTACACGAAATATTACAAACAGCGCAAATAGTGACTGAAAAAGAATCTGGAAGTGGGTCTGGAACCACCAGTTCATCTCTGGTGCAGAACACAATAAATTTACTGACCTCGATAACAGTTGCCGATGGTATTACCTTGTTATTGTTTTTCAAATCCTTTCTTAAAAAAATGTTGGATGTTGGTGGGATTGTTCTCGGCTTGCTGGTCTACAGGTATTATTCTCGCTTCGGGTGCGAGAGGTCACGGGTTCGATTCCCGTGCAAACCCATAATTCTGGGACTCGTAACATTACTAACTTTGGAAACCAGGTCTATTTTTATGTTATATATTCTGAAAAACTTTCTCCGAAATAGGTATTTGGAAATATTACTTTTTTAAATTTTACTTCTGTCGTAGAAAATGTTAGGAATCCCGTAAATAATACCTGAAAGCGAGAGAGATTACCATACTAAATATATAATTAGGGCACCTAAAGCAAAAAGAAACACTATCGAGATGAAGGTGGTAACGTGGCCGAGTGGTCTAAGGCGCTGGTTTTAGGCACCAGTCATTCTATGGCGTGGGTTCGAATCCCACCGCTGTCAGTTTCGTTTTATTTATGGGCCATCAGCTGTTAGATGTGCCATGCTGTTTCATTGAAGTTGTTGTGCGGGATGTGAAAACTTGTGTCATGGCAGTTGCTACAGATTCAGTAACCCTCGCCTTGCATGTTCGCCTGGGACAGCAACAGTAGTACATTAACAGTTTTTTGTCAAATAGTAATTTGGAATAGGCATATCAAAATTGAGAGAAAAAAAATTCCACTTTTTATGCCACAATTGCATAGTTTAACAACATGACAAAAGATTGCGACCCCGACAGGATTTGAGCCTTCAATTTTCTGATCCGTAGTCAGACACTTTATCCATTTGGCCACGAGGCCATCTTCAGGCCAGAACCAAAACTAATTTTACTAACCACGATCACGAATGATCATGGTGATACTTTTTTGATTATTTTCCTCTTATTTTTGTGACAAATTGTTAGATATCCTGTAATAATTCCTGGCTTACTTGTTTAGTAATGTGCTCCTCTTTTAAGGTGCGAGTGGTCACAAGTTTGATCCGCGTGCAAGCCCATAATTAAAAAACTGCAGAAAAAGAACTTTTTTGAGTGATTGATAAGCTTGGAAACGTTTGTGACGATTGCATATCATTTGTTTTAATGTTGTATGTTCTGACACACTTTCTCCCGAAAAGCCCCATTAAAAGTATTGCTTTAAAAATTTAATTTCTGTCCTACACGAAATATTACAAACAGCGCAAATAGTGACTGAAAAAGAATCTGGAAGTGGGTCTGGAACCACCAGTTCATCTCTGGTGCAGAACACAATAAATTTACTGACCTCGATAACAGTACCCGATGGTATAACCTTGTTATTGTTTTTCAAATCCTTTCTTAAAAAAATGTTGGATGTTGGTGGGATTGTTCTCGGCTTGCTGGTCTACAGGTATTATTCTCGCTTCGGGTGCGAGAAATCACGGGTTCGATTCCCGTGCAAACCCATAATTCTGAGACTCGTAACATTAATAACCTTGGAAACCAGGTCTATTTTTATGTTATATATTCTGAAAAACTTTCTCCGAAATAGGTATTTGGAAATATTACTTTTTTAAATTTTACTTCTGTCGTACAAAATGTTCGGAATCCCGTAAATAATACCTGAAAGCGAGAGAGATTACCATACTAAATATATAATTAGGGCGTCTAAAGCAAAAAGAAACACCATCGAGATGAAGGTGGTAGCGTGGCCGAGTGGTCTAAGGCGCTGGTTTTAGGCACCAGTCATTCTATGGCGTGGGTTCGAATCCCACCGCTGCCAGTTTCGTTTTATTTATGGGCCATCAGCTGTTAGATGTGCCATGCTGTTTCATTGAAGTTGTTGTGCGGGATGTGAAAACTTGTTGCATGGCAGTTGCTACAGATTCAGTAACCCTCGCCTTGCATGTTCGCCTGGGACAGCAACAGTAGTACATTAACAGTTTTTTGTCAAATAGTAATTTGGAATAGGCATATCAAAATTGAGAGAAAAAAAATTCCACTTTTTATGCCACAATTGCATAGTTTAACAACATGCAGAAAAGATTGCGACCCCGACAGGATTTGAGCCTTCAATTTTCTGATCCGTAGTCAGACACCTTATCCATTTGGCCACGAGGCCATCTTCAGTCCACAACCAAAACTAAATTTACAAACCACAATCACGAATGATCATGGTGATACTTTTTTGATTATTTTCCTCTTATTTTTGTGACAAATTGTTAGATATCCTGTAATAATTCCTGGCTTACTTGTTTAGTAATGTGCTCCTCTTTTAAGGTGCGAGTGGTCACAAGTTTGATCCGCGTGCAAGCCCATAATTAAAAAACTACAGAAAAAGAACTTTTTTGAGTGATTGATAAGCTTGGAAACGTTTGTGACGATTGCATATCATTTATTTTAATGTTTTATGTTCTGACAGACTTTCTCCCGATAAGCCCCATTAAAAGTATTGCTTTAAAAATTTAATTTCTGTCCTACACGAAATATTACAAACAGCGCAAATAGTGACTGAAAAAGAATCTGGAAGTAGGTCTGGAACCACCAGTTCATCTCTGGTGCAGAACACAATAAATTTACTGACCTCGATCACAGTTGCCGATGGTGTTACCTTGTTATTGTTTTTCAAATCCTTTCTTAAAAAAATGTTGGATGTTGGTGGGATTGTTCTCGGCTTCCTGGTCTACAGGTATCATTCTCGCTTCGGGTGCGAGAGGTCACGGGTTCGATTCCCGTGCAAACCGATAATTCCGGGACTTGTAACATTACTAATTTTGGAAACCAGGTCTATTTTATGTTATATATTCTGAAAAACTTTCTCGGAAATAGGTATTTGGAAATATTACTTTTTAAATTTTACTTCTGTCGTAGAAAATGTTAGGAATCCCGTAAATAATACCTGAAAGCAAGAGAGATTGCCTTAATAAATATATAATTAGGGCGTGTAAAGCAAAAAGAAACACCATGGAGATGAAGGTGGTAGCGTGGCCGAGTGGTCTAAGGCGCTGGTTTTAGGCACCAGTCATTCTATGGCGAGGTTCGAATCCCACCGCTGCCAGTTTCGTTTTATTTATGGGCCATCAGCTGTTAGATGTGCCATGCTGTTTCATTGAAGTTGTTGTGCGGGATGTGGAAACTTGTTGCATGGCAGTTGCTAGAGATTCAGTAACCCTCGCCTTGCATGTTCGCCTGGCACAGCAACAGTAGTACATTAACAGTTTTTTGTCAAATAGTAATTTGGAAGAGGCATATCAAATTTCAGAGAAAAAAATTCCACTTTTTATGCCACAATTACATAGTTTAACAACATGCAGAAAATATTGCAACCCCGACAGGATTTGAACCTTCAATTTTCTGATCCGAAGTCAGACACCTCATCCATTAGGCCACGAGGCCGTCTTCAGGCCACAACCAAAACTAAATTTATGAACCACGATCACGAATAATAATGGTGATACTTTTTGGATTATTTTCCTCTTATTTTATTGACAAATTGTTAGATATCCTTTAATAATTCCTGGCTTACTTGTTTAGTAATGTGCTCCTCTTTTAAGGTGCGAGTGGTCACAAGTTCGATCCGCGTGCAAGCCCATAGTTAAAAAACAGCACAAAAAGAACTTTCTTGAGTGATTGATAAGCTTGGAAACGTTTGTGACGATTGCATATCATTTATTTTAATGTTGTATGTTCTGACACACTTTCTCCCGAGAAGCCCCATTAAAACTATTGCTTTAAAAATTTAATTTCTGTCCTACACGAAATATTACAAACAGCGCAAATAGTGACTGAAAAAGAATCTGGAAGTGGGTCTGGAACCACCAGTTCATCTCTGGTGCAGAACACAATAAATTTACTGACCTCGATCACAGTTGCCGATGGTATTACTTTGTTATTGTTTTTCAAATCCTTTCTTAAAAAAATGTTGGATGTTTGTGGGATTGTTCTCGGCTTGCTGGTCTACAGGTATTATTCTCGCTTCGGGTGCGAGAGGTCACGGGTTCAATTCCCGTGCAAACCCATAATTCTGAGACTCGTAACATTAGTAACTTTGAAAACCAGGTCTATTTTTATGTTATATATTCTGAAAAACTTTCTCTGAAATAGGTATTTGGAAATATTACTTTTTTAAATTTTACTTCTGTCGTACAAAATGTTAGGAATCCCGTAAATAATACCTGAAAGCGAGAGAGATTACCATACTAAATATATAATTAGGGCGTCTAAAGCAAAAAGAAACACCATCGAGATGAAGGTGGTAGCGTGGCGGAGTGGTCTAAGGCGCTGGTTTTAGGCACCAGTTATTCTATGGCGTGGGTTCGAATCCCACCGCTGCCAGTTTCGTTTTATTTATGGGCCATCAGCTGTTAGATGTGCCATGCTGTTTCATTGAAGTTGTTGTGCGGGATGTGGAAACTTGTTGCATGGCAGTTGCTACAGATTCAGTAACCCTCGCCTTGCATGTTCGCCTGGGACAGCAACAGTAGTACATTAACAGTTTTTTGTCAAATAGTAATTTGGAATAGGCATATCAAAATTGAGAGAAAAAAAATTCCACTTTTTATGCCACAATTGCATAGTTTAACAACATGCAGAAAAGATTGCGACCCCGACAGGATTTGAGCCCTCAGTTTTCTGATCCGAAGTCAGACACCTTATCCATTTGGCCACGAGGCCATCTTCAGGCCACAACCAAAACTAAATTTACTAACCATGATCACGAATGATAATGGTGATACTTTTTTGATTATTTTCCTCTTATTTTTGTGACAAATTGTTAGATATCCTGTAATAATTCCTGGCCTACTTGTTTAGTAATGTGCTCCTCTTTTAAGGTGCGAGTGGTCACAAGTTTGATCCGTGTGCAAGCCCATAATTAAAAAACTGCAGAAAAAGAACTTTTTTGAGTGATTGATAAGCTTGGAAACGTTTGTGACGATTCCATATCATTTATTTTAATGTTGTATGTTCTGACACACTTTCTCCCGAGAAGCCCCATTAAAAGTATTGCTTTAAAAATTTAATTTCTGTCCTACACGAAATATTACAAACAGCGCAAATAGTGACTGAAAAAGAATCTGGAAGTGGGTCTGGAACCACCAGTTCATCTCTGGTGCAGAACACAATAAATTTACTGACCTCGATCACAGTTGCCGATGGTATTACTTTGTTATTGTTTTTCAAATCCTTTCTTAAAAAAATGTTTGATGTTGGTGGGATTATTCTCGGCTTCCTGGTCTACAGGTATGATTCTCGCTTCGGGTGCGAGAGGTCACGGGTTCGATTCCCGTGCAAACCGATAATTCCGGGACTTGTAACATTACTAACTTTGGAAACCAGGTCTATTTTTATGTTATATATTCTGAAAAACTTTCTCCGAAATAGGTATTTGGAAATATTACTTTTTTAAATTTTACTTCTGTCGTAGAAAATGTTAGGAATCCCGTAAATAATACCTGAAAGCGAGAGAGATTGCCTTACTAAATATATAATTAGGGCGTGTAAAGCAAAAAGAAACACCATGGAGATGAAGGTGGTAGCGTGGCCGAGTGGTCTAAGGCGCTGGTTTTAGGCACCAGTCATTTTATGGCGAGGTTCGAATCCCACCGCTGCCAGTTTCGTTTTATTTATGGGCCATCAGCTGTTAGATGTGCCATGCTGTTTCATTGAAGTTGTTGTGCGGGATGTGGAAACTTGTTGCATGGCAGTTGCTAGAGATTCAGTAACCCTCGCCTTGCATGTTCGCCTGGCACAGCAACAGTAGTACATTAACAGTTTTTTGTCAAATAGTAATTTGGAAGAGGCATATCAAAATTCAGAGAAAAAAATTCCACTTTTTATGCCACAATTGCATAGTTTAACAACATGCAGAAAATATTGCAACCCCGACAGGATTTGAATCTTCAATTTTCTGATCCGAAGTCAGACACCTCATCCATTAGGCCACGAGGCCGTCTTCAGGCCACAACCAAAACTAAATTTACGAACCACGATCACGAATGATAATGGTGATACTTTTTGGATTATTTTCCTCTTATTTTATTGACAAATTGTTAGATATCCTTTAATAATTCCTATCTTACTTGTTTAGTAATGTGCTCCTCTTTTAAGGTGCGAGTGGTCACAAGTTCGATCCGCGTGCAAGCCCATAGTTAAAAAACTGCACAATAAGAACTTTCTTGAGTGATTGATAAGCTTGGAAACGTTTGTGACGATTGCATATGATTTATTTTAATGTTGTATGTTCTGACACACTTTCTCCCGAGAAACCCCATTAAAACTATTGCTTTAAAATTTTAATTTCTGTCCTACACGAAATATTACAAACAGCGCAAATAGTGACTGAAAAAGAATCTGGAAGTGGGTCTGGAACCACCAGTTCATCTCTGGTGCAGAACACAATAAATTTACTGACCTCGATCACAGTTGCCGATGGTATTACTTTGTTATTGTTTTTCAAATCCTTTCTTAAAAAAATGTTGGATGTTTGTGGGATTGTTCTCGGCTTGCTGGTCTACAGGTATTATTCTCGCTTCGGGTGTGAGAGGTCACGGGTTCGATTACCGTGCAAACCCATAATTCTGAGGCTCGTAACATTACTAACTTTGAAAACCAGGTCTATTTTTATGTTATATATTCTGAAAAACTTTCTCCGAAATAGGTATTTGGAAATATAACTTTTTTAAATTTTACTTCTGTCGTTAAAAATGTTAGGAATCCCGTAAATAATACCTGAAAGCGAGAGAGATTACCATACTAAATATATAATTAGGGCGTCTAAAGCAAAAATAAACACCATCGAGATGAAGCTGGTAGCGTGGCCGAGTGGTCTAAGGCGCTGGTTTTAGGCACCAGTCATTCTATGGCGTGGGTTCGAATCCCACCGCTGCCAGTTTCGTTTTATTTATGGGCCATCAGCTGGTAGATGTGCCATGCTGTTTCATTGAAGTTGTTGTGCGGGATGTGGAAACTTGTTGCATGGCAGTTGCTACAGATTCAGTAACCCTCGCCTTGCATGTTCGCCTGGGACAGCAACAGTAGTACATTAACAGTTTTTTGTCAAATAGTAATTTGGAAGAGGCATATCAAAATTCAGAGAAAAAAATTCCACTTTTTATGCCACAATTGCATAGTTTAACAACATGCAGAAAATATTGCAACCCCGACAGGATTTGAACCTTCAATTTTCTGATCTGAAGTCAGACACCTTATCCATTAGGCCACGAGGCCGTCTTCAGGCCACAACCAAAACTAAATTTACGAACCACGATCACGAATGATAATGGTGATACTTTTTGGATTATTTTCCTCTTATTTTTGTGACAAATTGTCAGATATCCTTTAATAATTCCTGGCTTACTTGTTTAGTAATGTGCTCCTCTTTTAAGGTGCGAGTGGTCACAAGTTCGATCCGCGTGCAAGCCCATAGTTAAAAAACTGCACAAAAAGAACTTTCTTGAGTGATTGATAAGCTTGGAAACGTTTGTGACAATTGCATATCATTTATTTTAATGTTTTATGTTCTGACGCACTTTCTCCCGAGAAGCCCCATTAAAAGTATTGCTTTAAAAATTTAATTTCTGTCCTACACGAAATATTACAAACAGCGCAAATAGTGACTGAAAAAGAATCTGGAAGTGGGTCTGGAACCACCAGTTCATGTCTGGTGCAGAACACAATAAATTTACTGACCTCGATCACAGTTGCCGATGGTATAACCTTGTTATTGTTTTTCAAATCCTTTCTTAAAAAAATGTTGGATGTTGGTGGGATTGTTCTCGGCTTGCTGGTCTAGAGGTATCATTCTCTCTTCGGGTGCGAGAGGTCACGGGTTCGACTCCCGTGCAAACCCATAATTCCAAGACTTGTAACATTACTAACTTTGGAAACCAGGTCTATTTTTATGTTATATATTCTGAAAAACTTTCTCCGAAATAGCTATTTGGAAATATTACTTTTTTAAATTTTACTTCTGTCGTAGAAAATGTTAGGAATCCCGTAAATAATACCTGAAAGCGAGAGAGATTGCCATACTAAATATATAATTAGGGCGTGTAAAGAAAAAAGAAACACCATCGAGATGAACGTGGTAGCGTGGCCGAGTGGTCTAAGGCGCTGGTTTTAGGCACCAGTCATTCTATGGCGTGGGTTCGAATCCAACCGCTGCCAGTTTCGTTTTATTTATCGGCCATCAGCTGTTACATGTGCCATGCTGTTTCATTGAAGTTGTTGTGTGGGATGTGGAAACTTGTTGCATGGCAGTTGCTATAGATTCAGTAACCCTCGCCTTGCATGTTCGCCTGGCACAGCAACAGTAGTACACTAACAGTTTTTTGTCAAATAATAATTTGGAAAAGGCATATCAAAATTAAGAGAAAAAATTCCACTTTTTTTGCAGGAATTGCATAGTTTAACAACATGCAGAAAATAATGCAACCCCGACAGGATTTGAACCTTCAATTTTCTGATCCGAAGTCAGACACCTTATCCATTAGGCCACGAGGCCGTCTTCAGGCCACAACCAAAACTAAATTTACGAACCACGATCACGAATGATAATGGTGATACTTTTTGGATTATTTTCCTCTTATTTTTGTGACAAATTGTCAGATATCCTTTAATAATTCCTGGCTTACTTGTTTAGTAATGTGCTCCTCTTTTAAGGTGCGAGTGGTCACAAGTTTGATCCACGTGCAAGCCCATAATTAAAAAACTGCAGAAAAAGAACTTTTTTGAGTGATTGATAAGCTTGGAAACGTTTGTGACGATTGCATATCATTTATTTTAATGTTGTATGTTCTGACACACTTTCTCCCGAGAAGCCCCATTAAAAGTATTGCTTTAAAAATTTAATTTCTGTCCTACACGAAATATTACAAACAGCGCAAATAGTGACTGAAAAAGAATCTGGAAGTGGGTCTGGAACCACCAGTTCATCTCTGGTGCAGAACACAATAAATTTACTGACCTCGATCACAGTTGCTAATGGTATTACCTTGTTATTGTTTTTCAAATCCTTTCTTAAAAAAATGGTGGATGTTGGTGGGATTGTTCTCGGCTTGCTGGTCTACAGTTATTATTCCCGCTTCGGGTGCGAGAGGTCACGGGTTCGATTCCCATGCAAACCCATAATTCTGGGACTCGTAACATTACTAACTTTGGAAACCAGGTCTATTTTTATGTTATATATTCTGAAAAACTTTCTCCGAAATAGGTATTTGGAAATATTACTTTTTTAAATTTTACTTCTGTCGCACAAAATGTTAGGAATCCCGTAAATAATACCTGAAAGCGAGAGAGATTACCATACTAAATATATAATTAGGGCGTGTAAAGCAAAAAGAAACACCATCGAGATGAAGGTGGTAGCGTGGCCGAGTGGTCTAAGTCATTCTATGGCGTGGGTTCGAATCCCACCGCTGCCAGTTTCGTTTTATTTATGGGCCATCAGCTGTTAGAATTGCCATGCTGTTTCATTGAAGTTGTTGTGCGGGATGTGGAAACTTGTTGCATGGCAGTTGCTAGAGATTCAGTAACCCTCGCCTTGCATGTTCGCCTGGGACAGCAACAGTAGTACATTAACAGTTTTTTGTCAAATAGTAATTTGGAATAGGCATATCAAAATTGAGAGAAAAAAAATTCCACTTTTATGCCACAATTGCATAGTTTAACAACATGCAGAAAAGATTGCAACCCCGACAGGATTGGAGCCTTCAATTTTCTGATCCAAAGTCAGACACGTTATCCATTTGGCCACAAGGCCATCTTCAGGCCACAACCAAACCTAAATTACTAACGACGATCACGAATGATAATGGTGATACTTTTTTAATTTTTTTCCTCTTATTTTTGTGACAAATTGTTAGATATCCTGTAATAATTCCTGGCTTACTTGTTTAGTAATGTGCTCCTCTTTTAAGGTGCGAGTGGTCACAAGTTTGATCCGCGTGCAAGCCCATAATTAAAAAACTGAAGAAAAAGAACTTTTTTGAGTGATTGATAAGATTACAAACAGCGGAAGTAGTGACTGAAAAAGAATCTGGAAGTGGGTCTGGAACCACCAGTTCATCTCTGGTGCAGAACACAATAAATTTACTGACCTCGATCACAGTTGCCGATGGTATTACCTTGCTATTGTTTTTCAAATCCTTTTTTAAAAAAATTTTGATGTTGGTGGGATTGTTCTCGGCTTGCTGGTCTACAGGTATTATTCTCGCTTCGGGTGCGAGAGGTCACGGGTTCGATTCCCGTGCAAACCCATAATTCTGGGACTCGTAACATTACTAACTTTGGAAACCAGGTCTATTTTTATGTTATATATTCTGAAAAACTTTCTCTGAAATAGGTATTTGGAAATATTACTTTTTTAAATTTTACTTCTGTCGTACAAAATGTTAGGAATCCCGTAAATAATACCTGAAAGCGAGAGAGATTACCATACTAAATATATAATTAGGGCGTCTAAAGCAAAAAGAAACACCATGGGGATGAAGGTGGTAGCGTGGCGGAGTGGTCTAAGGCGCTGGTTTTAGGCACCAGTCATTCTATGGCGTGGGTTCGAATCCCACCGCTGCCAGTTTCGTTTTATTTATGGGCCATCAGCTGTTAGATGTGCCATGCTGTTTCATTGAAGTTGTTGTGTGGGATGTGGAAACTTGTTGCATGGCAGTTGCTAGAGATTCAGTAACCCTCGCGTTGCATGTTCGCCTGGCACAGCAACAGTAGTACATTAACAGTTTTTTGTCAAATAGTAATTTGGAAGAGGTATATCAAAATTCAGAGAAAAAAATTCCACTTTTTATGCCACAATTGCATAGTTTAACAACATGCAGAAAATATATCAACCCCGACACGATTTGAACCTTCAATTTTCTGATCCGAAGTCAGACACCTTATCCATTAGGCCACGAGGCCGTCTTCAGGCCACAACCAAAACTAAATTTATGAACCACGATCACGAATGATAATGGTGATACTTTTTGGATTATTTTCCTCTTATTTTTGTGACAAATTGTCAGATATCCTTTAATAATTCCTGGCTTACTTGTTTAGTAATGTGCTCCTCTTTTAAGGTGCGAGTGGTCACAAGTTCGATCCGCGTGCAAGCCCATAGTTCAAAAACTGCACAAAAAGAACTTTCTTGAGTGATTGATAAGCTTGGAAACGTTTGTGACAATTGCATATCATTTATTTTTATGTTTTATGTTCTGACACACTTTCTTCCGAGAAGCCCCATTAAAAGTATTGCTTTAAAAATTTAATTTCTGTCCTACACGAAATATTACAAACAGCGCAAATAGTGACTGAAAAAGAATCTGGAAGAGGGTCTGGAACCACCAGTTCATCTCTGGTGCAGAACACAATAAATTTACTGACCTCGATCACAGTTGCCGATGGTATTACCTTGTTATTGTTTTTCAAATCCTTTCTTAAAAAAATGTTGGATGTTGGTGGGATTGTTCTCGGCTTGCTGGTCTAGAGGTATCATTCTCGTTTCCGGTGCGAGAGGTCACGGGTTCGATTCCCGTGCAAACCCATAATTCTGAGGCTCGTAACATTACTAACTTTGAAAACCAGGTCTATTTTTATGTTATATATTCTGAAAAACTTTCTCCGAAATAGGTATTTGGAAATATAACTTTTTTAAATTTTACTTCTGTCGTTAAAAATGTTAGGAATCCCGTAAATAATACCTGAAAGCGAGAGAGATTACCATACTAAATATATAATTAGGGCGTCTAAAGCAAAAATAAACACCATCGAGATGAAGCTGGTAGCGTGGCCGAGTGGTCTAAGGCGCTGGTTTTAGGCACCAGTCATTCTATGGCGTGGGTTCGAATCCCACCGCTGCCAGTTTCGTTTTATTTATGGGCCATCAGCTGGTAGATGTGCCATGCTGTTTCATTGAAGTTGTTGTGCGGGATGTGGAAACTTGTTGCATGGCAGTTGCTACAGATTCAGTAACCCTCGCCTTGCATGTTCGCCTGGGACAGCAACAGTAGTACATTAACAGTTTTTTGTCAAATAGTAATTTGGAAGAGGCATATCAAAATTCAGAGAAAAAAATTCCACTTTTTATGCCACAATTGCATAGTTTAACAACATGCAGAAAATATTGCAACCCCGACAGGATTTGAACCTTCAATTTTCTGATCTGAAGTCAGACACCTTATCCATTAGGCCACGAGGCCGTCTTCAGGCCACAACCAAAACTAAATTTACGAACCACGATCACGAATGATAATGGTGATACTTTTTGGATTATTTTCCTCTTATTTTTGTGACAAATTGTCAGATATCCTTTAATAATTCCTGGCTTACTTGTTTAGTAATGTGCTCCTCTTTTAAGGTGCGAGTGGTCACAAGTTCGATCCGCGTGCAAGCCCATAGTTAAAAAACTGCACAAAAAGAACTTTCTTGAGTGATTGATAAGCTTGGAAACGTTTGTGACAATTGCATATCATTTATTTTAATGTTTTATGTTCTGACGCACTTTCTCCCGAGAAGCCCCATTAAAAGTATTGCTTTAAAAATTTAATTTCTGTCCTACACGAAATATTACAAACAGCGCAAATAGTGACTGAAAAAGAATCTGGAAGTGGGTCTGGAACCACCAGTTCATGTCTGGTGCAGAACACAATAAATTTACTGACCTCGATCACAGTTGCCGATGGTATAACCTTGTTATTGTTTTTCAAATCCTTTCTTAAAAAAATGTTGGATGTTGGTGGGATTGTTCTCGGCTTGCTGGTCTAGAGGTATCATTCTCTCTTCGGGTGCGAGAGGTCACGGGTTCGACTCCCGTGCAAACCCATAATTCCAAGACTTGTAACATTACTAACTTTGGAAACCAGGTCTATTTTTATGTTATATATTCTGAAAAACTTTCTCCGAAATAGCTATTTGGAAATATTACTTTTTTAAATTTTACTTCTGTCGTAGAAAATGTTAGGAATCCCGTAAATAATACCTGAAAGCGAGAGAGATTGCCATACTAAATATATAATTAGGGCGTGTAAAGAAAAAAGAAACACCATCGAGATGAACGTGGTAGCGTGGCCGAGTGGTCTAAGGCGCTGGTTTTAGGCACCAGTCATTCTATGGCGTGGGTTCGAATCCAACCGCTGCCAGTTTCGTTTTATTTATCGGCCATCAGCTGTTACATGTGCCATGCTGTTTCATTGAAGTTGTTGTGTGGGATGTGGAAACTTGTTGCATGGCAGTTGCTATAGATTCAGTAACCCTCGCCTTGCATGTTCGCCTGGCACAGCAACAGTAGTACACTAACAGTTTTTTGTCAAATAATAATTTGGAAAAGGCATATCAAAATTAAGAGAAAAAATTCCACTTTTTTTGCAGGAATTGCATAGTTTAACAACATGCAGAAAATAATGCAACCCCGACAGGATTTGAACCTTCAATTTTCTGATCCGAAGTCAGACACCTTATCCATTAGGCCACGAGGCCGTCTTCAGGCCACAACCAAAACTAAATTTACGAACCACGATCACGAATGATAATGGTGATACTTTTTGGATTATTTTCCTCTTATTTTTGTGACAAATTGTCAGATATCCTTTAATAATTCCTGGCTTACTTGTTTAGTAATGTGCTCCTCTTTTAAGGTGCGAGTGGTCACAAGTTTGATCCACGTGCAAGCCCATAATTAAAAAACTGCAGAAAAAGAACTTTTTTGAGTGATTGATAAGCTTGGAAACGTTTGTGACGATTGCATATCATTTATTTTAATGTTGTATGTTCTGACACACTTTCTCCCGAGAAGCCCCATTAAAAGTATTGCTTTAAAAATTTAATTTCTGTCCTACACGAAATATTACAAACAGCGCAAATAGTGACTGAAAAAGAATCTGGAAGTGGGTCTGGAACCACCAGTTCATCTCTGGTGCAGAACACAATAAATTTACTGACCTCGATCACAGTTGCTAATGGTATTACCTTGTTATTGTTTTTCAAATCCTTTCTTAAAAAAATGGTGGATGTTGGTGGGATTGTTCTCGGCTTGCTGGTCTACAGTTATTATTCCCGCTTCGGGTGCGAGAGGTCACGGGTTCGATTCCCATGCAAACCCATAATTCTGGGACTCGTAACATTACTAACTTTGGAAACCAGGTCTATTTTTATGTTATATATTCTGAAAAACTTTCTCCGAAATAGGTATTTGGAAATATTACTTTTTTAAATTTTACTTCTGTCGCACAAAATGTTAGGAATCCCGTAAATAATACCTGAAAGCGAGAGAGATTACCATACTAAATATATAATTAGGGCGTGTAAAGCAAAAAGAAACACCATCGAGATGAAGGTGGTAGCGTGGCCGAGTGGTCTAAGTCATTCTATGGCGTGGGTTCGAATCCCACCGCTGCCAGTTTCGTTTTATTTATGGGCCATCAGCTGTTAGAATTGCCATGCTGTTTCATTGAAGTTGTTGTGCGGGATGTGGAAACTTGTTGCATGGCAGTTGCTAGAGATTCAGTAACCCTCGCCTTGCATGTTCGCCTGGGACAGCAACAGTAGTACATTAACAGTTTTTTGTCAAATAGTAATTTGGAATAGGCATATCAAAATTGAGAGAAAAAAAATTCCACTTTTATGCCACAATTGCATAGTTTAACAACATGCAGAAAAGATTGCAACCCCGACAGGATTGGAGCCTTCAATTTTCTGATCCAAAGTCAGACACGTTATCCATTTGGCCACAAGGCCATCTTCAGGCCACAACCAAACCTAAATTACTAACGACGATCACGAATGATAATGGTGATACTTTTTTAATTTTTTTCCTCTTATTTTTGTGACAAATTGTTAGATATCCTGTAATAATTCCTGGCTTACTTGTTTAGTAATGTGCTCCTCTTTTAAGGTGCGAGTGGTCACAAGTTTGATCCGCGTGCAAGCCCATAATTAAAAAACTGAAGAAAAAGAACTTTTTTGAGTGATTGATAAGATTACAAACAGCGGAAGTAGTGACTGAAAAAGAATCTGGAAGTGGGTCTGGAACCACCAGTTCATCTCTGGTGCAGAACACAATAAATTTACTGACCTCGATCACAGTTGCCGATGGTATTACCTTGCTATTGTTTTTCAAATCCTTTTTTAAAAAAATTTTGATGTTGGTGGGATTGTTCTCGGCTTGCTGGTCTACAGGTATTATTCTCGCTTCGGGTGCGAGAGGTCACGGGTTCGATTCCCGTGCAAACCCATAATTCTGGGACTCGTAACATTACTAACTTTGGAAACCAGGTCTATTTTTATGTTATATATTCTGAAAAACTTTCTCTGAAATAGGTATTTGGAAATATTACTTTTTTAAATTTTACTTCTGTCGTACAAAATGTTAGGAATCCCGTAAATAATACCTGAAAGCGAGAGAGATTACCATACTAAATATATAATTAGGGCGTCTAAAGCAAAAAGAAACACCATGGGGATGAAGGTGGTAGCGTGGCGGAGTGGTCTAAGGCGCTGGTTTTAGGCACCAGTCATTCTATGGCGTGGGTTCGAATCCCACCGCTGCCAGTTTCGTTTTATTTATGGGCCATCAGCTGTTAGATGTGCCATGCTGTTTCATTGAAGTTGTTGTGTGGGATGTGGAAACTTGTTGCATGGCAGTTGCTAGAGATTCAGTAACCCTCGCGTTGCATGTTCGCCTGGCACAGCAACAGTAGTACATTAACAGTTTTTTGTCAAATAGTAATTTGGAAGAGGTATATCAAAATTCAGAGAAAAAAATTCCACTTTTTATGCCACAATTGCATAGTTTAACAACATGCAGAAAATATATCAACCCCGACACGATTTGAACCTTCAATTTTCTGATCCGAAGTCAGACACCTTATCCATTAGGCCACGAGGCCGTCTTCAGGCCACAACCAAAACTAAATTTATGAACCACGATCACGAATGATAATGGTGATACTTTTTGGATTATTTTCCTCTTATTTTTGTGACAAATTGTCAGATATCCTTTAATAATTCCTGGCTTACTTGTTTAGTAATGTGCTCCTCTTTTAAGGTGCGAGTGGTCACAAGTTCGATCCGCGTGCAAGCCCATAGTTCAAAAACTGCACAAAAAGAACTTTCTTGAGTGATTGATAAGCTTGGAAACGTTTGTGACAATTGCATATCATTTATTTTTATGTTTTATGTTCTGACACACTTTCTTCCGAGAAGCCCCATTAAAAGTATTGCTTTAAAAATTTAATTTCTGTCCTACACGAAATATTACAAACAGCGCAAATAGTGACTGAAAAAGAATCTGGAAGAGGGTCTGGAACCACCAGTTCATCTCTGGTGCAGAACACAATAAATTTACTGACCTCGATCACAGTTGCCGATGGTATTACCTTGTTATTGTTTTTCAAATCCTTTCTTAAAAAAATGTTGGATGTTGGTGGGATTGTTCTCGGCTTGCTGGTCTAGAGGTATCATTCTCGTTTCCGGTGCGAGAGGTCACGGGTTCGATTCCCGTGCAAACCCATAATTCCGGGACTTGTAACATTACTAACTTTGGAAACCAGGTCTATTTTTATGTTATATATTCTGAAAAACTTTCTCCGAAATAGGTATTTGGAAATATTACTTTTTTAAATTTTACTTCTTTCGTAGAAAATGTTAGAAATCCCGTAAATAATACCTTAAAGCGAGAGAGATATCCATACTAAATATATAATTAGGGCGTGTAAAGCAAAAAGAAACACCATCGAGATGAAGGTGGTAGCGTGGCTGAGTGGTCTAAGGCGCTGGTTTTAGGCACCAGTCATTCTATGGCGTGGGTTTGAATCCCACCGCTGCCAGTTTCGTTTTATTTATCGGCCATCAGCTGTTAGATGTGCAATGCTGTTTCATTGAAGTTGTTGTGTGGGATGTGGAAACTTGTTGCATGGCAGTTGCTAGAGATTCAGTAACCCTCGCCTTGCATGTTCGCCTTGCACAGCAAGAGTAGTACATTAACAGTTTTTTGTCAAATAGTAATTTGGAAGAGGCATATCAAAATTGAGAGAAAAAAATTCCACTTTTTATGGCAGAATTGCATAGTTTAACAACCTGCAGAAAATATTGCAACCCGAACAGGATTTGAACCTTCAATTTTCTGATCCGAAGTCAGACACCTTATCCATTAGGCCACGAGGCCGTCTTCAGGCCACAACCAAAACTAAATTTACGAACCACGATCACGAATGATAATGGTGATACTTTTTGGATTATTTTCCTCTTATTTTTGTGACAAATTGTCAGATATCCTTTAATAATTCCTGGCTTACTTGTTTAGTAATGTGCTCCTCTTTTAAGGTGCGAGTGGTCACAAGTTCGATCCGCGTGCAAGCCCATAGTTAAAAAACTGCACAAAAAGAACTTTCTTGAGTGATTGATAAGCTTGGAAACGTTTGTGACAATTGCTTATCATTTATTTTAATGTTTTATGTTCTGACACACTTTCTCCCGAGAAGCCCCATTAAAAGTATTGCTTTAAAAATTTAATTTCTGTCCTACACGAAATATTACAAACAGCGCAAATAGTGACTGAAAAAGAATCTGGAAGTGGGTCTGGAACCACCAGTTCATCTCTGGTGCAGAACACAATAAATTTACTGACCTCGATCACAGTTGCCGATGGTATTACCTTGTTATTGTTTTTCAAATCCTTTCTTAAAAAAATGTTGGATGTTGGTGGGATTGTTCTCGGTTTCCTGGTCTAGAGGTAAGATTCTCGCTTCGGGTGCGAGAGGTCACGGGTTCGATTCCCGTGCAAACCCATAATTCCGGGATTCGTAACATTACTAACTTTGGAAAATAGGTCTATTTTTATGTTATATATTCTGAAAAACTTTCTCCGAAATAGGTATTTGAAAATATTACTTTTTTGAATTTTACTTATGTCGTACAAAATGGTAGGAATCCCGTAAATAATACCTGAAAGCGAGAGAGATTGCCATACTAAATATATAATTAGGGCGTGTAAAGCAAAAAGAAACACCATTGAGATGAAGGTGGTAGCGTGGTTGAGTGGTCTAAGGCGCTGGTTTTAGGCACCAGTCATTCTATGGCGTGGGTTCGAATCCCACCGCTGCCAGTTTCATTTTATTTATCGGCCATCAGTGTTAGATGTGCCATGCTGTTTCATTGAAGTTGTTGTGTGGGATGTGGAAACTTGTTGCATGGCACTTTAACAAATAATGTTGGATGTTATTGGATTGTTCTCGGATTGCTGGTGTAGAGGTATGATTCTCGCTTTGGGAGCGAGAGGTCACGGGTTCGATTCCCGTGCAAGCCCATGATTCCAGGACTCGTAACATTACTAACTTTGGAAACCAGGTCTATTTTTATATTATATATTCTGAAAAACTTTCTCCGAAATAAAGATTTGAAAATATTACTTTTTTAAATTTTACTTCTGTCGTGGAAAATGTTAGGAATCCCGTAAATAATACCTGAAAGAAAGAGAGATTTCCATACTAAATATATAACTAGGGCGTGTAAAGCAAAAAGAAACACCATCGAGATGAAGGTGGTAGTGTGGCCGAGTGGTCTAAGGCGCTGGTTTTAGGCACGAGTCATTCTATGGCGTGGGTTCGAATCCCACCGCTGCCAGTTTCGTTTTATTTATCGGCCATCAGTTGTTAGATGTGCCATGCTGTTTCATTGAAGTTTTTGTGTAGGATATGGAAACTTGTTGCATGGCAGTTCTAGAGATTCAGTAACCCTTGCGTTGCATGTTCGCTTGGTACAGCAACAATAGTGCATGAACAGTTTTTTGTCAAATAGTAATTTGGAAGAGGCATATCAAAATTCCGAGAAAAAAATTCCACTTTTTATGCCACAATTGCACAGTTTAACAACATGCAGAAAATATTGCAACCCCGACAGGATTTGAACCTTCAATTTTCTGATCCGGATTCAGACACCTTATCCATTAGGGGACGAGGCCGTCTTCAGGCCACAACCAAAACTAAATTTAAGAATAACGATCACGAATGATAATGGTGATACTTTTTGGATTATTTTCCTCTTATTTTTGTGACAAATTGTTAGATATCCTTTAATAATTCCTGGCTTACTTGTTTAGTAATGTGCTCCTCTTTTAAGGTGCGAGTGGTCACAAGTTCGATCCGCGTGCAAGCCCATAGTTAAAAAACTGCACAAAAAGAACTTTCTTGAGAGATTGATAAGCTTGGAAACGTTTGTGACGATTGCATATCATTTATTTTAATGTTTTATGTTCTGACACACTTTCTCCCGAGAAGCCCCATTAAAAGTACTGCTTTAAAAATTTAATTTCTGTCCTACACGAAATATTACAAACAGCGCAAATAGTGACTGAAAAAGAATCTGAAAGTGGGTCTGGAACCACCAGTTCATCTCTGGTGCAGAACACAATAAATTTACTGATCTCGATCACAGTTGCCGATGGTATAACGTTGTTGTTGTTTTTCAAATACTTTCTTAAAATAATGTTTGATGTTATTGGATTGTTCTCGGCTTGCTGGTGTAGAGGTATGATTCTCGCTTTGAGAGCGAGAGGTCACGGGTTCGATTCCCGTGCAAGCCCATGATTCTGGGACTCGTAACATTACTAACTTTGGAAACCAGGTCTATTTTTATATTATATATTCTGAAAAACTTTCTCGGAAATAAAGATTTGAAAATATTACTTTTTTAAATTTTACTTCTGTCGTAGAAAATGTTACGAATCCCGTAAATAATACCTGAAAGAAAGAGAGATTTCGATACTAAAGATATAACTAGGGCGTCTAAAGCAAAAAGAAACACCATCGAGATGAAGGTGGTAGTGTGGCCGAGTGGTCTAACGCGCTGGTTTTTGGCACCAGTCATTCTATGGCGTGGGTTCGAATCCCACCGCTGCCAGTTTCGTTTTATTTATCGGCCATCAGTTGTTAGATGTGCCATGCTGTTTCATTGAAGTTGTTGTGTGGGATGTGGAAACTTGTTGCATGGCAGTTCTAGAGATTCAGTAACCCTCGCCTTGCATGTTCGCTTGGCACAGCAACAATAGTACATTAACAGTTTTTTGTCAAATAGTAATTTGAAAGAGGCATATCAAAATTCAGAGAAAAAAATTCCACTTTTTATGCCACAATTGCATAGTTTAACAACATGCAGAAAATATTGCAACCCCGACAGGAATTGAACCTTCAATTTTCTGATCCGAAGTCAGACACCTTATCCATTAGGCGACGAGGCCGTCTTCAAGCCACAACCAAAACTAAATTTAAGAACCACGATCACGAATGATAATGGTGATACTTTTTGGATTATTTTCCTCTTATTTTTGTGACAAATTGTTAGATATCCTTTAATAATTCCTGGCTTACTTGTTTAGTAATGTGCTCCTCTTTTAAGGTGCGAGTGGTCACAAGTTCGATCCGCGTGGAAGCCCATAGTTAAAAAACTGCACAAAAAGAAATTTCTTGAGTGATTGATAAGCTTGGAAACGTTTGTGACGATTGCATATCATTTATTTTAATGGTTTATGTTCTGACACACTTTCTCCCGAGAAGCCCCATTAAAAGTATTGCTTTAAAAATTTAATTTCTGTCCTACACGAAATATTACAAACAGCGCAAATAGTGACTGAAAAAGAATCTGGAAGTGGGTCTGGAACCACCAGTTCATCTCTGGTGGACAACACAATAAATTTACTGACCTCGATCACAGTTGCCGATGGTATTACCTTGTTATTGTTTTTCAAATCCTTTCTTAAAAAAATGTTGGATGTTGCTGGGGTTGTTCTCGGCTTCCTGGTATAGAGGTATCATTCTTGCTTCGGGTGCGAGAGGTCACGGGTTCGATTCCCGTGCAAACCCATAATTCCGGATTTGTAACATTACTAACTTTGGAAACCAGGTCTATTTTTATGTTATATATTCTGAAGAACTTTCTCCGAAATAGGTATTTGGAAATATTACTTTTTTAAATTTTACTTCTGTCGTAGAAAATGTTCGGAATCCCGTAAATAATACCTGAAAGAAAGAGAGATTTCGATACTAAAAATATAACTAGGGCGTGTAAAGCAAAAGAAACACCATCGAGATGAAGGTGGTAGTGTGGCCGAGTGGTCTAATGCGCTGGTTTTAGGCACCAGTCATTCTATGGCGTGGGTTCGAATCCCACCGCTGCCAGTTTCGTTCTATTTATCGGCCATCAGTTGTTAGATGTGCCATGCTGTTTCATTGAAGTTGTTGTGTGGGATGTGGAAACTTGTTGACTGGCAGTTCTAGAGATTCAGTAACCCTCGCCTTGCATGTTCGCTTGGCACAGCAACAATAGTACATTAACAGTTTTTTGTCAAATAGGAATTTGAAAGAGGCATATCAAAATTCAGAGAAAAAAATTCCACTTTTTATGCCACAATTGCATAGTTTAACAACATGCAGAAAATATTGCAACCCCGACAGGATTTGAACCTTCAATTTTCTGATCCGAAGTCAGACACCTTATCCATTAGGCGACGAGGCCGTCTTCAGGCCACAACCAAAACTAAATTTAAGAACCACGATCACGAATGATAATGGTGATACTTTTTGGATTATTTTCCTCTTATTTTTGTGACAAATTGTTAGATATCCTTTAATAATTCCTGGCTTACTTGTTTAGTAATGTGCTCCTCTTTTAAGGTGCGAGTGGTCACAAGTTCGATCCGCGTGCAAGCCCATAGTTAAAAAACTGCACAAAAAGAACTTTCTTGAGTGATTGATAAGCTTGGAAACGTTAGTGACGATTCCATATCATTTATTTTAATGTTTTATGTTCTGACACACTTTCTCCCGAGAAGCCCCATTAAAAGTATTGCTTTAAAAATTTAATTTCTGTCCTACACGAAATATTACAAACAGCGCAAATAGTGACTGAAAAAGAATCTGGAAGTGGGTCTGGAACCACCAGTTCATCTCTGGTGGACAACACAATAAATTTACTGACCTCGATCACAGTTGCCGATGGTATTACCTTGTTATTGTTTTTCAAATCCTTTCTTAAAAAAATGTTGGATGTTGCTGGGGTTGTTCTCGGCTTCCTGGTATAGAGGTATCATTCTTGCTTCGGGTGCGAGAGGTCACGGGTTCGATTCCCGTGCAAACCCATAATTCCGGATTTGTAACATTACTAACTTTGGAAACCAGGTCTATTTTTATGTTATATATTCTGAAGAACTTTCTCCGAAATAGGTATTTGGAAATATTACTTTTTTAAATTTTACTTCTGTCGTAGAAAATGTTCGGAATCCCGTAAATAATACCTGAAAGAAAGAGAGATTTCGATACTAAAAATATAACTAGGGCGTGTAAAGCAAAAGAAACACCATCGAGATGAAGGTGGTAGTGTGGCCGAGTGGTCTAACGCGCTGGTTTTAGGCACCAGTCATTCTATGGCGTGGGTTCGAATCCCACCGCTGCCAGTTTCGTTCTATTTATCGGCCATCAGTTGTTAGATGTGCCATGCTGTTTCATTGAAGTTGTTGTGTGGGATGTGGAAACTTGTTGACTGGCAGTTCTAGAGATTCAGTAACCCTCGCCTTGCATGTTCGCTTGGCACAGCAACAATAGTACATTAACAGTTTTTTGTCAAATAGGAATTTGAAAGAGGCATATCAAAATTCAGAGAAAAAAATTCCACTTTTTATGCCACAATTGCATAGTTTAACAACATGCAGAAAATATTGCAACCCCGACAGGATTTGAACCTTCAATTTTCTGATCCGAAGTCAGACACCTTATCCATTAGGCGACGAGGCCGTCTTCAGGCCACAACCAAAACTAAATTTAAGAACCACGATCACGAATGATAATGGTGATACTTTTTGGATTATTTTCCTCTTATTTTTGTGACAAATTGTTAGATATCCTTTAATAATTCCTGGCTTACTTGTTTAGTAATGTGCTCCTCTTTTAAGGTGCGAGTGGTCACAAGTTCGATCCGCGTGCAAGCCCATAGTTAAAAAACTGCACAAAAAGAACTTTCTTGAGTGATTGATAAGCTTGGAAACGTTAGTGACGATTCCATATCATTTATTTTAATGTTTTATGTTCTGACACACTTTCTCCCGAGAAGCCCCATTAAAAGTATTGCTTTAAAAATTTAATTTCTGTCCTACACGAAATATTACAAACAGCGCAAATAGTGACTGAAAAAGAATCTGGAAGTGGGTCTGGAACCACCAGTTCATCTCTGGTGCAGAACACAATAAATTTACTGACCTCGATCACAGTTGCCGATGGTATTACCTTGTTATTGTTTTTCAAATCCTTTCTTAAAAAAATGTTGGATGTTGGTGGGATTGTTCTCGGCTTCCTGGTATAGAGGTATCATTCTTGCTTCGGGTGCGAGAGGTCACGGGTTCGATTCCCGTGCAAACCCATAATTCCGGGACTTGTAACATTACTAACTTTGGAAACCAGGTCTATTTTTATGTTATATATTCTGAGAAACTTTCTCCGAAATAGGTATTTGGAAATATTACTCTTTTAAATTTTACTTCTGTCGTAGAAAATGTTAGGAATCCCGTAAATAATACCTGAAAGAAAGAGAGATTTCCATACTAAATATATAATTAGGGCGTGTAAAGCAAAAAGAAACACCATCGAGATGAAGGTGGTAGTCTGGCCGAGTGGTCTAAGGCGCTGGTTTTAGGCACCAGTCATTCTATGGCGTGGGTTCGAATCCCACCGCTGCCAGTTTCGTTTTATTTATCGGCCATCAGTTGTTAGATGTGCCATGCTGTTTCATTGACGTTGTTGTGTGGGATGTGGAAACTTGTTGCATGGTAGTTTTAGAGATTCAGTAACCCTCGCCTTGCATGTTCGCTTGGCACAGCAACAATAGTACATTAACAGTTTTTTGTCAAATAGTAATTTGGAAGAGGCATATCAAAATTCAGAGATAAAAATTCCACTTTTTATGCCACAATTGCATAGTTTAACAACATGCAGAAAATAATGCAACCCCAACAGGATTGGAACCTTCAATTTTCTGATCCGAAGTCAGACACCTTATCCATTAGGCCACGACGCCGTCTTCAGGCCACAACCAAAACTAAATTTAAGAACCACGATCACGAATGATAATGGTGATACTTTTATGATTATTTCTTCCTTTTTTGTGACAAATTGTTAGATATCCTTTAATAATTCCTGGCTTACTTGTTTAGTAATGTGCTCCTCTTTTAAGGTGCGAGTGGTCATAAGTTCGATCCGTGTGCAAGCCCATAACTAAAAAACTGCACAAAAAGAACTTTCTTGAATGATTGATAAGCTTGGAAACGTTTGTGACGATTGCATATCATTTATTTTAATGTTTTATGTTCTGACACACTTTCTCCCGAGAAGCCCCATTAAAAGTATTGCTTTAAAAATTTAATTTCTGTCCTACACGAAATATTACAAACAGCGCAAATAGTGACTGAAAAAGAATCTGGAAGTGGGTCTGGAACCACCAGTTCATCTCTGGTGCAGAACACAATAAATTTACTGACCTCGATCACAGTTGCCGATGGTATTACCTTGTTATTGTTTTTCAAATCCTTTCTTAAAAAAATGTTGGATGTTGGTGGGATTGTTCTCGGCTTCCTGGTCTAGAGGTATCATTCTCGCTTCGGGTGCGAGAGGTCACGGGTTCGATTCCCGTGCAAACCCATAATTCCGGGACTTGTAACATTACTAACTTTGGAAACCAGGTCTATTTTTATGTTATATATTCTGAAAAACTTTCTCCGAAATAGGTATTTGGAAATATTACTTTTTTAAATTTTACTTCTGTCGTAGAAAATGTTCGGACTCCCGTAAATAATACCTGAAAGAAAGAGAGATTTCGATACTAAAGATATAACTAGGGCGTGTAAAGCAAAAGGAACACCATCGAGATGAAGGTGGTAGTGTGGCCGAGTGGTCTAACGCGCTGGTTTTAGGCACCAGTCATTCTATGGCGTGGGTTCGAATCCCACCGCTGCCAGTTTCGTTCGTTCTATTTATCGGCCATCAGTTGTTAGATGTGCCATGCTGTTTCATTGAAGTTGTTGTGTGGGATGTGGAAACTTGTTGACTGGCAGTTCTAGAGATTCAGTAACCCTCGCCTTGCATGTTCGCTTGGCACAGCAACAATAGTACATTAACAGTTTTTTGTCAAATAGGAATTTGAAAGAGGCATATCAAAATTCAGAGAAAAAAATTCCACTTTTTATGCCACAATTGCATAGTTTAACAACATGCAGAAAATATTGCAACCCCGACAGGATTTGAACCTTCAATTTTCTGATCCGAAGTCAGACACCTTATCCATTAGGCGACGAGGCCGTCTTCAGGCCACAACCAAAACTAAATTTAAGAACCACGATCACGAATGATAATGGTGATACTTTTTGGATTATTTTCCTCTTATTTTTGTGACAAATTGTTAGATATCCTTTAATAATTCCTGGCTTACTTGTTTAGTAATGTGCTCCTCTTTTAAGGTGCGAGTGGTCACAAGTTCGATCCGCGTGCAAGCCCATAGTTAAAAAACTGCACAAAAAGAACTTTCTTGAGTGATTGATAAGCTTGGAAACGTTTGTGACGATTGCATATCATTTATTTTAATGTTTTATGTTCTGACACACTTTCTCCCGAGAAGCCCCATTAAAAGTATTGCTTTAAAAATTTAATTTCTGTCCTACACGAAATATTACAAACAGCGCAAATAGTGACTGAAAAAGAATCTGGAAGTGGGTCTGGAACCACCAGTTCATCTCTGGTGCAGAACACAATAAATTTACTGACCTCGATCACAGTTGCCGATGGTATTACCTTGTTATTGTTTTTCAAATCCTTTCTTAAAAAAATGTTGGATGTTGGTGGGATTGTTCTCGGCTTCCAGGTATAGAGGTATCATTCTTGCTTCGGGTGCGAGAGGTCACGGGTTCGATTCCCGTGCAAACCCATAATTCCGGGACTTGTAACATTACTAACTTTGGAAACCAGGTCTATTTTTATGTTATATATTCTGAAAAACTTTCTCCGAAATAGGTATTTGGAAATATTACTCTTTTAAATTTTACTTCTGTCGTAGAAAATGTTAGGAATCCCGTAAATAATACCTGAAAGCGAGAGAGATTGCCATACTAAATATATAATTAGGGCGTGTAAGGCAAAAAGAAACACCATCGAGATGAAGGTGGTAGCGTGGCCGAGTGGTCTAAGGCGCTGGTTTTAGGCACCAGTCATTCTATGGCGTGGGTTCGAATCCCACCGCTGCCAGTTTCGTTTTATTTATCGGCCATCAGCTGTTAGATGTGCCATGCTGTTTCATTGAAGTTGTTGTGCGGGATGTGGAAACTTGTTGCATGGCAGTTGCTAGAGATTCAGTAACCCTCGCCTTGCATGTTCGCCTGGGACAGCAACAGTAGTACATTAACAGTTTTTTGTGAAATAGTAATTTGGAAGAGGCATATCAAAATTGAGAGAAAAAAATTCCACTTTTTATGGCAGAATTGCATAGTTTAACAACATGCAGAAAATAATGCAACCCCAACAGGATTGGAACCTTCAATTTTCTGATCCGAAGTCAGACACCTTATCCATTAGGCCACGACGCCGTCCTCAGGCTGCAACTAAAACTAAATTTACTAACCACGATCACGAATGATAATGGTGATACTTTTATGATTATTTCTTCCTTTTTTGTGACAAATTGTTAGATATCCTTTAATAATGCCTGGCTTACTTGTTTAGTAATGTGCTCCTCTTTTAAGGTGCGAGTGGTCATAAGTTCGATCCGTGTGCAAGCCCATAACTAAAAAACTGCACAAAAAGAACTTTCTTGAATGATTGATAAGCTTGGAAACGTTTGTGACGATTGCATATCATTTATTTTAATGTTTTATGTTCTGACACACTTTCTCCCGAGAAGCCCCATTAAAAGTATTGCTTTAAAAATTTAATTTCTGTCCTACACGAAATATTACAAACAGCGCAAATAGTGACTGAAAAAGAATCTGGAAGTGGGTCTGGAACCACCAGTTCATCTCTGGTGCAGAACACAATAAATTTACTGACCTCGATCACAGTTGCCGATGGTATTACCTTGTTATTGTTTTTCAAATCCTTTCTTAAAAAAATGTTGGATGTTGGTGGGATTGTTCTCGGCTTCCTGGTCTAGAGGTATCATTCTCGCTTCGGGTGCGAGAGGTCACGGGTTCGATTCCCGTGCAAACCCATAATTCCGGGACTTGTAACATTACTAACTTTGGAAACCAGGTCTATTTTTATGTTATATATTCTGAAAAACTTTCTCCGAAATAGGTATTTGGAAATATTACTTTTTTAAATTTTACTTCTGTCGTAGAAAATGTTCGGAATCCCGTAAATAATACCTGAAAGAAAGAGAGATTTCGATACTAAAGATATAACTAGGGCGTGTAAAGCAAAAGGAACACCATCGAGATGAAGGTGGTAGTGTGGCCGAGTGGTCTAACGCGCTGGTTTTAGGCACCAGTCATTCTATGGCGTGGGTTCGAATCCCACCGCTGCCAGTTTCGTTCTATTTATCGGCCATCAGTTGTTAGATGTGCCATGCTGTTTCATTGAAGTTGTTGTGTGGGATGTGGAAACTTGTTGACTGGCAGTTCTAGAGATTCAGTAACCCTCGCCTTGCATGTTCGCTTGGCACAGCAACAATAGTACATTAACAGTTTTTTGTCAAATAGGAATTTGAAAGAGGCATATCAAAATTCAGAGAAAAAAATTCCACTTTTTATGCCACAATTGCATAGTTTAACAACATGCAGAAAATATTGCAACCCCGACAGGATTTGAACCTTCAATTTTCTGATCCGAAGTCAGACACCTTATCCATTAGGCCACGACGCCGTCTTCAGGCGACAACCAAAACTAAATTTAAGAACCACGATCACGAATGATAATGGTGATACTTTTTGGATTATTTTCCTCTTATTTTTGTGACAAATTGTTAGATATCCTTTAATAATTCCTGGCTTACTTGTTTAGTAATGTGCTCCTCTTTTAAGGTGCGAGTGGTCACAAGTTCGATCCGCGTGCAAGCCCATAGTTAAAAAACTGCACAAAAAGAACTTTCTTGAGTGATTGATAAGCTTGGAAACGTTTGTGACGATTGCATATCATTTATTTTAATGTTTTATGTTCTGACACACTTTCTCCCGAGAAGCCCCATTAAAAGTATTGCTTTAAAAATTTAATTTCTGTCCTACACGAAATATTACAAACAGCGCAAATAGTGACTGAAAAAGAATCTGGAAGTGGGTCTGGAACCACCAGTTCATCTCTGGTGCAGAACACAATAAATTTACTGACCTCGATCACAGTTGCCGATGGTATTACCTTGTTATTGTTTTTCAAATCCTTTCTTAAAAAAATGTTGGATGTTGGTGGGATTGTTCTCGGCTTCCAGGTATAGAGGTATCATTCTTGCTTCGGGTGCGAGAGGTCACGGGTTCGATTCCCGTGCAAACCCATAATTCCGGGACTTGTAACATTACTAACTTTGGAAACCAGGTCTATTTTTATGTTATATATTCTGAAAAACTTTCTCCGAAATAGGTATTTGGAAATATTACTCTTTTAAATTTTACTTCTGTCGTAGAAAATGTTAGGAATCCCGTAAATAATACCTGAAAGCGAGAGAGATTGCCATACTAAATATATAATTAGGGCGTGTAAGGCAAAAAGAAACACCATCGAGATGAAGGTGGTAGCGTGGCCGAGTGGTCTAAGGCGCTGGTTTTAGGCACCAGTCATTCTATGGCGTGGGTTCGAATCCCACCGCTGCCAGTTTCGTTTTATTTATCGGCCATCAGCTGTTAGATGTGCCATGCTGTTTCATTGAAGTTGTTGTGCGGGATGTGGAAACTTGTTGCATGGCAGTTGCTAGAGATTCAGTAACCCTCGCCTTGCATGTTCGCCTGGCACTGCAACAATAGTACATTAACAGTTTTTTGTCAAATAGTAATTTGGAAGAGGCATATCAAAATTGAGAGAAAAAAATTCCACTTTTTATGGCAGAATTGCATAGTTTAACAACATGCAGAAAATAATGCAACCCCAACAGGATTGGAACCTTCAATTTTCTGATCCGAAGTCAGACACCTTATCCATTAGGCCACGACGCCGTCCTCAGGCTGCAACTAAAACTAAATTTACTAACCACGATCACGAATGATAATGGTGATACTTTTATGATTATTTCTTCCTTTTTTGTGACAAATTGTTAGATATCCTTTAATAATGCCTGGCTTACTTGTTTAGTAATGTGCTCCTCTTTTAAGGTGCGAGTGGTCATAAGTTCGATCCGTGTGCAAGCCCATAACTAAAAAACTGCACAAAAAGAACTTTCTTGAATGATTGATAAGCTTGGAAACGTTTGTGACGATTGCATATCATTTATTTTAATGTTTTATGTTCTGACACACTTTCTCCCGAGAAGCCCCATTAAAAGTATTGCTTTAAAAATTTAATTTCTGTCCTACACGAAATATTACAAACAGCGCAAATAGTGACTGAAAAAGAATCTGGAAGTGGGTCTGGAACCACCAGTTCATCTCTGGTGCAGAACACAATAAATTTACTGACCTCGATCACAGTTGCCGATGGTATTACCTTGTTATTGTTTTTCAAATCCTTTCTTAAAAAAATGTTGGATGTTGGTGGGATTGTTCTCGGCTTCCTGGTCTAGAGGTATCATTCTCGCTTCGGGTGCGAGAGGTCACGGGTTCGATTCCCGTGCAAACCCATAATTCCGGGACTTGTAACATTACTAACTTTGGAAACCAGGTCTATTTTTATGTTATATATTCTGAAAAACTTTCTCCGAAATAGGTATTTGGAAATATTACTTTTTTAAATTTTACTTCTGTCGTAGAAAATGTTCGGAATCCCGTAAATAATACCTGAAAGAAAGAGAGATTTCGATACTAAAGATATAACTAGGGCGTGTAAAGCAAAAGGAACACCATCGAGATGAAGGTGGTAGTGTGGCCGAGTGGTCTAACGCGCTGGTTTTAGGCACCAGTCATTCTATGGCGTGGGTTCGAATCCCACCGCTGCCAGTTTCGTTCTATTTATCGGCCATCAGTTGTTAGATGTGCCATGCTGTTTCATTGAAGTTGTTGTGTGGGATGTGGAAACTTGTTGACTGGCAGTTCTAGAGATTCAGTAACCCTCGCCTTGCATGTTCGCTTGGCACAGCAACAATAGTACATTAACAGTTTTTTGTCAAATAGGAATTTGAAAGAGGCATATCAAAATTCAGAGAAAAAAATTCCACTTTTTATGCCACAATTGCATAGTTTAACAACATGCAGAAAATATTGCAACCCCGACAGGATTTGAACCTTCAATTTTCTGATCCGAAGTCAGACACCTTATCCATTAGGCCACGACGCCGTCTTCAGGCGACAACCAAAACTAAATTTAAGAACCACGATCACGAATGATAATGGTGATACTTTTTGGATTATTTTCCTCTTATTTTTGTGACAAATTGTTAGATATCCTTTAATAATTCCTGGCTTACTTGTTTAGTAATGTGCTCCTCTTTTAAGGTGCGAGTGGTCACAAGTTCGATCCGCGTGCAAGCCCATAGTTAAAAAACTGCACAAAAAGAACTTTCTTGAGTGATTGATAAGCTTGGAAACGTTTGTGACGATTGCATATCATTTATTTTAATGTTTTATGTTCTGACACACTTTCTCCCGAGAAGCCCCATTAAAAGTATTGCTTTAAAAATTTAATTTCTGTCCTACACGAAATATTACAAACAGCGCAAATAGTGACTGAAAAAGAATCTGGAAGTGGGTCTGGAACCACCAGTTCATCTCTGGTGCAGAACACAATAAATTTACTGACCTCGATCACAGTTGCCGATGGTATTACCTTGTTATTGTTTTTCAAATCCTTTCTTAAAAAAATGTTGGATGTTGGTGGGATTGTTCTCGGCTTCCTGGTATAGAGGTATCATTCTTGCTTCGGGTGCGAGAGGTCACGGGTTCGATTCCCGTGCAAACCCATAATTCCGGGACTTGTAACATTACTAACTTTGGAAACCAGGTCTATTTTTATGTTATATATTCTGAAAAACTTTCTCCGAAATAGGTATTTGGAAATATTACTCTTTTAAATTTTACTTCTGTCGTAGAAAATGTTAGGAATCCCGTAAATAATACCTGAAAGCGAGAGAGATTGCCATACTAAATATATAATTAGGGCGTGTAAGGCAAAAAGAAACACCATCGAGATGAAGGTGGTAGCGTGGCCGAGTGGTCTAAGGCGCTGGTTTTAGGCACCAGTCATTCTATGGCGTGGGTTCGAATCCCACCGCTGCCAGTTTCGGTTTATTTATCGGCCATCAGCTGTTAGATGTGCCATGCTGTTTCATTGAAGTTGTTGTGCGGGATGTGGAAACTTGTTGCATGGCAGTTGCTAGAGATTCAGTAACCCTCGCCTTGCATGTGCGCCTGGCACAGCAACAGTAGTACATTAACAGTTTTTTGTCAAATAGTAATTTGGAAGAGGCATATCAAAATTGAGAGAAAAAAAATTCCACTTTTTATGCCACAATTGCATAGTTTAACAACATGCAGAAAAGATTGCAACCCCGAATGGTTGTGAACTTTCAATTTTCTGATCCGAAGTCAGACACCTTATCCATTAGGCCACGAGGCCGTTATAAGGCCACAACCAAAACTAAATTTACTAACCACGATCACGAATGATAATGGTGATACTTTTTGGATTATTTTCCTCTTATTTTTGTGACAAATTGTTAGATATCTGTTAATAATTCCTGGCTTACTTGTTTAGTAATGTGCTCCTCTTTTAAGGTGCGAGTGGTCACAAGTTCGATCCGCGTGCAAGCATATAGTTAAAAAACTGCACAAAAAGAACTTTCTTGAGTGATTGATAAGCTTGGAAACGTTTGTGACGATTGCATATCATTTATTTTAATGTTTTATGTTCTGACACACTTTCTCCCGAGAAGCCCCATTAAAAGTATTGCTTTAAAAATTTAATTTCTGTCCTACACGAAATATTACAAACAGCGCAAATAGTGACTGAAAAAGAATCTGGAAGTGGGTTTGGAACCACCAGTTCATCTCTAGTGCAAAACACAATAAATTTACTGACCTCGATCACAGTTGCCGATGGTATTACCTTGTTATTGTTTTTCAAATCCTTTCTTAAAAAAATGTTTGATGTTGGTGGGATTGTTCTCGGCTTCCTGGTCTAGAGGTATCATTCTCGCTTCGGGTGCGAGAGGTCACGGCGCAAATAGTGACTGAAAAAGAATCTGAAAGTGGGTCTGGAACCACCAGTTCATCTCTGGTGCAGAACACAATAAATTTACTGATCTCGATCACAGTTTCCGATGGTATAACGTTGTTATTGTTTTTCAAATACTTTCTTAAAATAATGTTGGATGTTATTGGATTGTTCTCGGCTTCCTGGTCTAGAGGTATGATTCTCGCTTCGGGTGCGAGAGGTCACGGCGCAAATAGTGACTGAAAAAGAATCTGAAAGTGGGTCTGGAACCACCAGTTCATCTCTGGTGCAGAAGACAATAAATTTACTGATCTCGATCACAGTTGCCGATGGTATAACGTTGTTATTGTTTTTCAAATACTTTCTTAAAATAATGTTGCTGGTGTAGAGGTATGATTCTCGTTTTGGGACAGAGAGGTCACGGGTTCGATCCGCGTGCAAGCCCATGATTCCGGGACTCGTAACATTACTAACTTTGGAAACCAGGTCTATTTTTATATTATATATTCTGAAAAACTTTCTCCGAAATAAAGATTTGAAAATATTACTTTTTTAAATTTTACTTCTGTCGTAGAAAATGTTAGGAATCCCGTAAATAATACCTGAAAGAAAGAGAGATTTCCATACTAAATATATAATTAGGGCGTGTAAAGCAAAAAGAAACACCATCGAGATGAAGGAGGTAGTGTGGCCGAGTGGTCTAAGGCGCTGGTTTTAGGCACCAGTCATTCTATGGCGTGGGTTCGAATCCCACCGCTGCCAGTTTCGTTTTATTTATCGGCCATCAGTTGTTAGATGTGCCATGCTGTTTCATTGACGTTGTTGTGTGGGATGTGGAAACTTGTTGCATGGTAGTTTTAGAGATTCAGTAACCCTCGCCTTGCATGTTCGCTTGGCACAGCAACAATAGTACATTAACAGTTTTTTGTCAAATAGTAATTTGGAAGAGGCATATCAAAATTCCGAGATAAAAATTCCACTTTTTATGCCACAATTGCATAGTTCAAAAACATGCAGAAAATATTGCAACCCCACAGGATTTGAACCTTCAATTTTCTGATCCGAAGTAAGACACCTTATCCATTAGGCGACGAGGCCGTCTTCAGGCCACAACCAAAACTAAATTTAAGAACCACGATCACGAATGATAATGGTGATACTTTTTGGATTATTTTCCTCTTATTTTTGTGACAAATTGTTAGATATCCTTTAATAATTCCTGGCTTACTTGTTTAGTGATGTGCTCCTCTTTTAAGGTGCGAGTGGTCACAAGTTCGATCCGTGTGCAAGCCCATAACTAAAAAACTGCAGAAAAAAAACTTTTTTGAGTGATTGATAAGCTTGGAAACGTTTGTGACGATTGCATATCATCTATTTTAATGTTGTATGTGCTGACACACTTTCTCCCGATAAGCCCCATTAAAAGTATTGCTTTAAAAATTTATTTTCTGTCCTACACGAAATATTAC
The DNA here is from genome assembly GCA_963855995.1 of Muricea muricata. Taxonomy (NCBI): domain Eukaryota; kingdom Metazoa; phylum Cnidaria; class Anthozoa; order Malacalcyonacea; family Plexauridae; genus Muricea; species Muricea muricata. The sequence goes on along the minus strand of OY979716.1, from coordinate 53,832,169 downwards.
AAACAGCGCAAATAGTGACTGAAAAAGAATCTGGAAGTGGGTCTGGAACCACCAGTTCATCTCTGGTCACAGAATAGAAATTAACAGAAAGGCCACTCGAGTCGGAACCTTTGAAGTTTGTGTCTCCACGCATGTCTCATTACGCATGTTCATTATGCTGGTTCTGGCCAGTCAATTGCCTTTTCTGGCCATTAGGAACGCTGAACTGGCCGTTCCGCCATTATTCTGGCCAGATAAGTGCATAAAAATAGGGGTCATGTTGTACTGCTGAGTGGCCCTACTGTTTATACCCTATACTGTGCTCTGGTGCAGAACACAATAAATTTACTGACCTCGATCACAGTTGCCGATGGTATTACGTTGTTATTATTTTTCAAATTTTTTCTTAAAAAAATGTTGGATGCTGATCGGATTGTTCTCGGCTTGCTGGTCTAGAGGTATGATTCTCGCGTCGGGTGTGAGAGGTCACGGGTTCGATTCCCGTGCAAGCCCATTATTCCGGGATTCGTAACATTACTAACTTTGGAAACCAGGTCTATTTTTATATTATATATTCTGAAAAACTTTCTCCGAAATAGGTAGTTGAAAATATTACTTTTTTAAATTTTACTTCTGTCGTACAAAATGTTAGGAATCCCGTAAATAATACCTGAAAGCGAGAGAGATTGCCATTGTAAATATATAATTAGGGCGTGTAAAGCAAAAAGAAACACCATCGAGATGAAGGTGGTAGCGTGGCCGAGTAGTCTTAGGCGCTGTTTTTAGGCACCAGTCATTCTATGGCGTGGCTTCGAATCCCTTCGCTGCCAGTTTCGTTTTATTTATCGGCTATCAGCTGTTAGATGTGCCATGCTGTTTCATTGAAGTTGTTGTGTGGGATGTGGAAACTTGTTGCATGGCAGTTGCTGGAGATTCAGTCACCGTCGCCTTGCATGTTCGCCTGGCACAGCAACAGTAGTACATTAACAGTTTTTTGTCAAATAGTAATTTGGAAGAGGCATATCAAAATTGAGAGAAAAAAAATTCCACTTTTTATGCCACAATTGCATAGTTTAACAACATGCAGAAAAGATTGCGACCCCGAATGGATTTGAACTTTCAATCTTCTGATCCAAAGTCAGACACCTTAACCATTAGGCCACGAGGCCGTCTTCAAGCCACAACCAAAACTAAATTTACCAACCACGATCACGAATGATAATGGTGATACTTTTTTGATTATTTTCCTCTTATTTTTGTGACAAATTGTTAGATATCCTTTAATAATTCCTGGCTTACTTGTTTAGTAATGTGCTCCTCTTTTAAGGTGCGAGTGGTCACAAGTTCGATCCGTGTGCAAGCCCATAATTAAAAAACTGCAGAAAAAGAACTTTCTTGAGTGATTTATAAGCTTGGAAACGTTTGTGACGATTGCATATGATTTATTTTAATGTTGTATATTCTGACACACTTTCTCACGATAAGCCCCATTAAAAGTATTGCTTTAAAAATTTAATTTCTGTCCTACACGAAATATTACAAACAGCGCAAATAGTGACTGAAAAAGAATCTGGAAGTGGGTCTGGAACCACCAGTTCATCTCTGCTGCAGAACACAATAAATTTACTGACCTCGATCACAGTTGCCGATGGTATTACGTTGTTATTATTTTTCAAATACTTTCTTAAAAAAATGTTGGATGTTGATCGGATTGTTCTCGGCTTCCTGGTCTAGAGGTATGATTCTCGCTTCGGGTGCGAGAGGTCACGGGTTCGATTCCCGTGCAAGCTTATTATTCCGGGACTCGTAACATTACTAACTTTGGAAACCAGGTCTATTTTTATGTTATATATTCTGAAAACCTTTCTCTGAAATAGGTAGTTGAAAATATTACTTTTTTAAATTTTACTTCTGTCGTACAAAATGTTAGGAATCCCGTAAATAATACCTGAAAGCGAGAGAGATTGCCATACTAAATATATAATTAGGGCGTGTAAAGAAAAAAGAAACACCATCGAGATGAAGGTGGTAGCGTGGCCGAGTGGTCTTAGGTGCTGGTTTTAGGCACCAGTCATTCTATGGTATGGCTTCGAATCCCTTCGCTGCCAGTTTCGTTTTATTTATCGGCTATCAGCTGTTAGATGTGCCATGCTGTTTCATTGAAGTTGTTGTGCGGGATGTGGAAACTATTTGTATGGCAGTTGCTAGAGATTCAGTACCCTCGCCTTGCCTGTTCGCCTGGCACAGCAACAGTAGTACATTAACAGTTTTTTGTCAAATAGTAATTTGGAAGAGGCATATCAAAATTGAGAGAAAAAAAATTCCACTTTTTATGCCACAATTGCTTAGTTTAACAACATGCAGAAAAGACTGCGACCTCGAATGGATTTGAACTTTCAATCTTCTGATCCAAAGTCAGACACCTTATCCATTAGGCCACGAGGCCGTCTTCAAGCCACATCCAAAACTAAATTTAGTAACCACGATCACGAATGATAATGGTGATACTTTTTGGATTATTTTCCTCTTATTTTTGTGACAAATTGTTAGATATCTGTTAATAATTCCTGGCTTACTTGTTTAGTAATGTGCTCCTCTTTTAAGGTGCGAGTGGTCACAAGTTCGATCCGCGTGCAAGCATATAGTTAAAAAACTGCACAAAAAGAACTTTCTTGAGTGATTGATAAGCTTGGAAACGTTTGTGACGATTGCATATCATTTATTTTAATGTTTTATGTTCTGACACACTTTCTCCCGAGAAGCCCCATTAAAAGTATTGCTTTAAAAATTTAATTTCTGTCCTACACGAAATATTACAAACAGCGCAAATAGTGACTGAAAAAGAATCTGGAAGTGGGTTTGGAACCACCAGTTCATCTCTAGTGCAAAACACAATAAATTTACTGACCTCGATCACAGTTGCCGATGGTATTACCTTGTTATTGTTTTTCAAATCCTTTCTTAAAAAAATGTTGGATGTTGGTGGGATTGTTCTCGGCTTCCTGGTCTAGAGGTATCATTCTTGCTTCGGGTGCGAGAGGTCACGGCGCAAATAGTGACTGAAAAAGAATCTGAAAGTGGGTCTGGAACCACCAGTTCATCTCTGGTGCAGAACACAATAAATTTACTGATCTCGATCACAGTTGCCGATGGTATAACGTTGTTATTGTTTTTCAAATACTTTCTTAAAATAATGTTGGATGTCATTGGATTGTTCTCGGCTTCCTGGTCTAGAGGTATGATTCTCGCTTCGGGTGCGAGAGGTCACGGCGCAAATAGTGACTGAAAAAGAATCTGAAAGTGGGTCTGGAACCACCAGTTCATCTCTGGTGCAGAACACAATAAATTTACTGATCTCGATCACAGTTGCCGATGGTATAACGTTGTTATTGTTTTTCAAATACTTTCTTAAAATAATGTTGCTGGTGTAGAGGTATGATTCTCGTTTTGGGACAGAGAGGTCACGGGTTCGATCCGCGTGCAAGCCCATGATTCCGGGACTCGTAACATTACTAACTTTGGTAACCAGGTCTATTTTTATATTATATATTCTGAAAAACTTTCTCCGAAATAAAGATTTGAAAATATTACTTTTTTAAATTTTACTTCTGTCGTAGAAAATGTTAGGAATCCCGTAAATAATACCTGAAAGAAAGAGAGATTTCCATACTAAATATATAATTAGGGCGTGTAAAGCAAAAAGAAACACCATCGAGATGAAGGAGGTAGTGTGGCCGAGTGGTCTAAGGCGCTGGTTTTAGGCACCAGTCATTCTATGGCGTGGGTTCGAATCCCACCGCTGCCAGTTTCGTTTTATTTATCGGCCATCAGTTGTTAGATGTGCCATGCTGTTTCATTGACGTTGTTGTGTAGGATGTGGAAACTTGTTGCATGGTAGTTTTAGAGATTCAGTAACCCTCGCCTTGCATGTTCGCTTGGCACAGCAACAATAGTACATTAACAGTTTTTTGTCAAATAGTAATTTGGAAGAGGCATATCAAAATTCCGAGATAAAAATTCCACTTTTTATGCCACAATTGCATAGTTCAAAAACATGCAGAAAATATTGCAACCCCACAGGATTTGAACCTTCAATTTTCTGATCCGAAGTAAGACACCTTATCCATTAGGCGACGAGGCCGTCTTCAGGCCACAACCAAAACTAAATTTAAGAACCACGATCACGAATGATAATGGTGATACTTTTTGGATTATTTTCCTCTTATTTTTGTGACAAATTGTTAGATATCCTTTAATAATTCCTGGCTTACTTGTTTAGTAATGTGCTCCTCTTTTAAGGTGCGAGTGGTCACAAGTTCGATCCGTGTGCAAGCCCATAACTAAAAAACTGCAGAAAAAAAACTTTTTTGAGTGATTGATAAGCTTGGAAACGTTTGTGACGATTGCATATCATTTATTTTAATGTTGTATGTGCTGACACACTTTCTCCGGATAAGCCCCATTAAAAGTATTGCTTTAAAAATTTATTTTCTGTCCTACACGAAATATTACAAACAGCGCAAATAGTGACTGAAAAAGAATCTGGAAGTGGGTCTGGAACCACCAGTTCATCTCTGGTCACAGAATAGAAATTAACAGAAAGGCCACTCGAGTCGGAACCTTTGAAGTTTGTGTCTCCACGCATGTCTCATTACGCATGTTCATTATGCTGGTTCTGGCCAGTCAATTGCCTTTTCTGGCCAATAGGAACGCTGAACTGGCCGTTCCGCCATTATTCTGGCCAGATAAGTGCATAAAAATAGGGGGACATGTTGTACTGCTGAGTGGCCCTACTGTTTATACCCTATACTGTGCTCTGGTGCAGAACACAATAAATTTACTGACCTCGATCACAGTTGCCGATGGTATTACGTTGTTATTATTTTTCAAATACTTTCTTAAAAAAATGTTGGATGTTGATCGGATTGTTCTCGGCTTCCTGGTCTAGAGGTATGATTCTCGCTTCGGGTGCGAGAGGTCACGGGTTCGATTCCCGTGCAAGCTTATTATTCCGGGACTCGTAACATTACTAACTTTGGAAACCAGGTCTATTTTTATATTATATATTCTGAAAACCTTTCTCTGAAATAGGTAGTTGAAAATATTACTTTTTTAAATTTTACTTCTGTCGTACAAAATGTTAGGAATCCCGTAAATAATACCTGAAAGCGAGAGAGATTGCCTTACTAAATATATAATTAGGGCGTGTAAAGCAAAAAGAAACACCATCGAGATGAAGGTGGTAGCGTGGCCGAGTGGTCTTAGGTGCTGGTTTTAGGCACCAGTCATTCTATGGTATGGCTTCGAATCCCTTCGCTGCCAGTTTCGTTTTATTTATCGGCTATCAGCTGTTAGATGTGCCATGCTGTTTCATTGAAGTTGTTGTGTGGGATGTGGAAACTTGTTGCATGGCAGTTGCTGGAGATTCAGTCACCGTCGCCTTGCATGTTCGCCTGGCACAGCAACAGTAGTACATTAACAGTTTTTTGTCAAATAGTAATTTGGAAGAGGCATATCAAAATTGAGAGAAAAAAAATTCCACTTTTTATGCCACAATTGCATAGTTTAACAACATGCAGAAAAGATTGCGACCCCGAATGGATTTGAACTTTCAATCTTCTGATCCAAAGTCAGACACCTTAACCATTAGGCCACGAGGCCGTCTTCAAGCCACAACCAAAACTAAATTTACCAACCACGATCACGAACGATAATGGTGATACTTTTTTGATTATTTTCCTCTTATTTTTGTGACAAATTGTTAGATATCCTTTAATAATTCCTGGCTTACTTGTTTAGTAATGTGCTCCTCTTTTAAGGTGCGAGTGGTCACAAGTTCGATCCGTGTGGAAGCCCATAATTAAAAAACTGCAGAAAAAGAACTTTCTTGAGTGATTTATAAGCTTGGAAACGTTTGTGACGATTGCATATGATTTATTTTAATGTTGTATATTCTGACACACTTTCTCACGATAAGCCCCATTAAAAGTATTGCTTTAAAAATTTAATTTCTGTCCTACACGAAATATTACAAACAGCGCAAATAGTGACTGAAAAAGAATCTGGAAGTGGGTCTGGAACCACCAGTTCATCTCTGCTGCAGAACACAATAAATTTACTGACCTCGATCACAGTTGCCGATGGTATTACGTTGTTATTATTTTTCAAATACTTTCTTAAAAAAATGTTGGATGTTGATCGGATTGTTCTCGGCTTCCTGGTCTAGAGGTATGATTCTCGCTTCGGGTGCGAGAGGTCACGGGTTCGATTCCCGTGCAAGCTTATTATTCCGGGACTCGTAACATTACTAACTTTGGAAACCAGGTCTATTTTTATGTTATATATTCTGAAAACCTTTCTCTGAAATAGGTAGTTGAAAATATTACTTTTTTAAAATTTACTTCTGTCGTACAAAATGTTAGGAATCCCGTAAATAATACCTGAAAGCGAGAGAGATTGCCATACTAAATATATAATTAGGGCGTGTAAAGCAAAAAGAAACACCAGCGAGATGAAGGTGGTAGCGTGGCCGAGTGGTCTAAGGCGCTGGTTTTAGGCACCAGTCATTCTATGGCGTGGGTTTGAATCCCACCGCTGCTAGTTTTTTTTTATTTATCGGCCATCAGCTGTTAGATGTGCCATGGTGTTTCATTGAAGTTGTTGTGCGGGATGTGGAAACTTGTTGCATGGCAGTTGCTAGAGATTCAGTAACCCTCGCCTTGTATGTTCGCCTGGCACAGCAACAGTAGTACATTAACAGTTTTTTGTCAAATAGTAATTTGGAAGAGGCATATCAAAATTGAGAGAAAAAAAATTCAACTTTTTATGCCACAATTGCATAGTTTAACAACATGCAGAAAAGATTGCGACCCCGAATGGATTTGAACTTTCAATCTTCTGATCCAAAGTCAGACACCTTACCCATTGGGCCACGAGGCCGTCTTCAAGCCACAACCAAAACTAAATTTACTAACCACGATCACGAATGATAATGGTGATACTTTTTTGATTATTTTCCTCTTATTTTTGTGACAAATTGTTAGATATCCTTTAATAATTCCTGGCTTACTTGTTTAGTAATGTGCTCCTCTTTTAAGGTGCGAGTGGTCACAAGTTCGATCCGTGTGCAAGCCCATAAATAAAAAACTGCAGAAAAAGAACTTTTTTGAGTGATTGATAAGCTTGGAAACGTTTGTGACGATTTCATATCATTTATTTTAATGTTGTATGTGCTGACACACTTTCTCCCGATAAGCCCCATTAAAAGTATTGCTTTAAAAATTTAATTTCTGTCCTACACGAAATATTACAAACAGCGCAAATAGTGACTGAAAAAGAATCTGGAAGTGGGTCTGGAACCACCAGTTCATCTGTGGTGCAGAACACAATAAATTTACTGACCTCGATTACAGTTGCCGATGGTATTACGTTGTTATTATTTTTCAAATACTTTCTTAAAAAAATGTTGGATGTTGATCGGATTGTTCTCGGCTTCCTGGTCTAGAGGTATGATTCTCGCTTCGGGTGCGAGAGGTCACGGGTTCGATTCCCGTGCAAACCCATAACTCCGGGACTCGTAACATTACTAACTTTGGAAACCAGGTCTATTTTTATGTTATATATTCTGAAAAACTTTCTTCGAAATAGGTATTTGAAAATATTACTTTTTTAAATTTTACTTCTGTCCTGCAAAATCTTAGGAATCCCGTAAATAATACCTGAAAGCGAGAGAGATTGCCATACTAAATATATAATTAGGGCGTGTAAAGCAAAAAGAAACACCATCGAGATGAAACTGGTAGCAAGGCCGAGTGGTCTATGGCGCTGGTTTTAGGCACCAGTCATTCTATGGCATGGGTTCGAATCCCACCATTGCAGTTTTGCTTTATTTATCGGCCATCAGCTGTTAGATGTGCCATGCTGTTTCATTGAAGTTGTTGTGTGGGATGTGGAAACTTGTTGCATGGCAGTTGCTAGAGATTCAGTACCCTCGCCTTGCATGTTCGCCTGGCACAGCAACAGTAGTACATTAACAGTTTTTTGTCAAATAGTAATTTGGAAGAGGCATATCAAAATTGAGAAAAAAAAATTCCACTTTTTATGCCACAATTGCATAGTTTAACAACATGCAGAAAAGATTGCGACCCCGAATGGATTTGAACTTTCAATCTTCTGATCCAAAGTCAGACACCTTACCCATTGGGCCACGAGGCCGTCTTCAAGCCACAACCAAAACTAAATTTACTAACCACGATCACGAATGATAATGGTGATACTTTTTTGATTATTTTCCTCTTATTTTTGTGACAAATTGTTAGATATCCTTTAATAATTCCTGGCTTACTTGTTTAGTAATGTGCTCCTCTTTTAAGGTGCGAGTGGTCACAAGTTCGATCCGTGTGCAAGCCCATAAATAAAAAACTGCAGAAAAAGAACTTTTTTGAGTGATTGATAAGCTTGGAAACGTTTGTGACGATTTCATATCATTTATTTTAATGTTGTATGTGCTGACACACTTTCTCCCGATAAGCCCCATTAAAAGTATTGCTTTAAAAATTTAATTTCTGTCCTACACGAAATATTACAAACAGCGCAAATAGTGACTGAAAAAGAATCTGGAAGTGGGTCTGGAACCACCAGTTCATCTGTGGTGCAGAACACAATAAATTTACTGACCTCGATTACAGTTGCCGATGGTATTACGTTGTTATTATTTTTCAAATACTTTCTTAAAAAAATGTTGGATGTTGATCGGATTGTTCTCGGCTTCCTGGTCTAGAGGTATGATTCTCGCTTCGGGTGCGAGAGGTCACGGGTTCGATTCCCGTGCAAACCCATAACTCCGGGACTCGTAACATTACTAACTTTGGAAACCAGGTCTATTTTTATGTTATATATTCTGAAAAACTTTCTTCGAAATAGGTATTTGAAAATATTACTTTTTTAAATTTTACTTCTGTCCTGCAAAATCTTAGGAATCCCGTAAATAATACCTGAAAGCGAGAGAGATTGCCATACTAAATATATAATTAGGGCGTGTAAAGCAAAAAGAAACACCATCGAGATGAAACTGGTAGCAAGGCCGAGTGGTCTATGGCGCTGGTTTTAGGCACCAGTCATTCTATGGCATGGGTTCGAATCCCACCATTGCAGTTTTGCTTTATTTATCGGCCATCAGCTGTTAGATGTGCCATGCTGTTTCATTGAAGTTGTTGTGTGGGATGTGGAAACTTGTTGCATGGCAGTTGCTAGAGATTCAGTACCCTCGCCTTGCATGTTCGCCTGGCACAGCAACAGTAGTACATTAACAGTTTTTTGTCAAATAGTAATTTGGAAGAGGCATATCAAAATTGAGAAAAAAAAATTCCACTTTTTATGCCACAATTGCATAGTTTAACAACATGCAGAAAAGATTGCGACCCCGAATGGATTTGAACTTTCAATCTTCTGATCCAAAGTCAGACACCTTACCCATTGGGCCACGAGGCCGTCTTCAAGCCACAACCAAAACTAAATTTACTAACCACGATCACGAATGATAATGGTGATACTTTTTTGATTATTTTCCTCTTATTTTTGTGACAAATTGTTAGATATCCTTTAATAATTCCTGGCTTACTTGTTTAGTAATGTGCTCCTCTTTTAAGGTGCGAGTGGTCACAAGTTCGATCCGTGTGCAAGCCCATAAATAAAAAACTGCAGAAAAAGAACTTTTTTGAGTGATTGATAAGCTTGGAAACGTTTGTGACGATTTCATATCATTTATTTTAATGTTGTATGTGCTGACACACTTTCTCCCGATAAGCCCCATTAAAAGTATTGCTTTAAAAATTTAATTTCTGTCCTACACGAAATATTACAAACAGCGCAAATAGTGACTGAAAAAGAATCTGGAAGTGGGTCTGGAACCACCAGTTCATCTGTGGTGCAGAACACAATAAATTTACTGACCTCGATTACAGTTGCCGATGGTATTACGTTGTTATTATTTTTCAAATACTTTCTTAAAAAAATGTTGGATGTTGATCGGATTGTTCTCGGCTTCCTGGTCTAGAGGTATGATTCTCGCTTCGGGTGCGAGAGGTCACGGGTTCGATTCCCGTGCAAACCCATAACTCCGGGACTCGTAACATTACTAACTTTGGAAACCAGGTCTATTTTTATGTTATATATTCTGAAAAACTTTCTTCGAAATAGGTATTTGAAAATATTACTTTTTTAAATTTTACTTCTGTCCTGCAAAATCTTAGGAATCCCGTAAATAATACCTGAAAGCGAGAGAGATTGCCATACTAAATATATAATTAGGGCGTGTAAAGCAAAAAGAAACACCATCGAGATGAAACTGGTAGCAAGGCCGAGTGGTCTATGGCGCTGGTTTTAGGCACCAGTCATTCTATGGCATGGGTTCGAATCCCACCATTGCAGTTTTGCTTTATTTATCGGCCATCAGCTGTTAGATGTGCCATGCTGTTTCATTGAAGTTGTTGTGTGGGATGTGGAAACTTGTTGCATGGCAGTTGCTAGAGATTCAGTACCCTCGCCTTGCATGTTCGCCTGGCACAGCAACAGTAGTACATTAACAGTTTTTTGTCAAATAGTAATTTGGAAGAGGCATATCAAAATTGAGAAAAAAAAATTCCACTTTTTATGCCACAATTGCATAGTTTAACAACATGCAGAAAAGATTGCGACCCCGAATGGATTTGAACTTTCAATCTTCTGATCCAAAGTCAGACACCTTATCCATTACGCCACGAGGTCCTCTTCAAGCCACAACCAAAACTAAATTTACTAACCACGATCACGAATGATAATGGTGATACTTTTTTGATTATTTTCCTCTTATTTTTGTGACAAATTGTTAGATATCCTTTAATAATTCCTGGCTTACTTGTTTAGTAATGTGCTCCTCTTTTAAGGTGCGAGTGGTCACAAGTTCGATCCGTGTGCAAGCCCATAATTAAAAAACTGCAGAAAAAGAACTTTTTTGAGTGATTGATAAGGTTGGAAACGTTTGTGACGATTGCATATAATTTATTTTAATGTTGTATGTGCTGACACACTTTCTCCCGATAAGCCCCATTAAAAGTATTGCTTTAAAAATTTAATTCCTGTCCTACACGAAATATTACAAACAGCGCAAATAGTGACTGAAAAAGAATCTGGAAGTGGGTCTTGAACCACCAGTCCATCTCTGGTGCAGAACACAATAAATTTACTGACCTCGATCACAGTTGCCGATGGTATTACGTTGTTATTATTTTTCAAATACTTTCTTAAAAAAATGTTGGATGTTGATCGGATTGTTCTCGGCTTCCTGGTCTAGAGGAATGATTCTCGCTTCGGGTGCGAGAGGTCACGGGTTCGATTCCCGTGCAAGCCCATTATTTCGGGACTCGTAACATTACTAACTTTGGAAACCAGGTCTATTTTTATATTATATGTTGTGAAAAACTTTCTTCGAAATAGGTAGTTGAAAATATTACTTTTTTAAATTTTACTTCTGTCGTACAAAATGTTAGGAATCCCGTAAATAATACCTGAAAGCGAGAGAGATTGCCTTACTAAATATATAATTAGGGCGTGTAAAGCAAAAAGAAACACCATTGAGACGAAGGTGGTAGCGTGGCTGAGTGGTCTAAGGCGCTGGTTTTAGGCACCAGTCATTCTATGGCGTGGGTTTGAATCCCACCGCTGCTAGTTTTTTTTTATTTATCGGCCATCAGCGATTAGATGTGCCATGGTGTTTCATTTAAGTTGTTGTGCGGGATGTGTAAACTTGTTGCATGGCAGTTGCTAGAGATTCAGTAACCCTCGCCTTGCATGTTCGCCTAGCACAGCAACAGTAGTACATTAACAGTTTTTTGTCAAATAGTAATTTGGAAGAGGCATATCAAAATTGAGAGAAAAAAATTCCACTTTTTATGCCACAATTGCATAGTTTAACAACATGCAGAAAAGATTGCGACCCCGAATGGATTTGAACTTTCAATCTTCTGACCCAAAGTCAGACACCTTATCCATTAGGCCACGAGGCCGTCTTCAAGCCACAACCAAAACTAAATTGAGTAACCACGATCACGAATGATAATGGTGATACTTTTTTGATTATTTTCCTCTTATTTTTGTGACAAATTGTTAGATATCCTTTAATAATTCCTGGCTTACTTGTTTAGTAATGTGCTCTTCTTTTAAGGTGCGAGTGGTCACAAGTTTGATCGGTGTGCAAGCCCATAATTAAAAAACTGCAGAAAAAGAACTTTTTTGAGTGATTGATAAGCTTGGAAACGTTTGTGACGATTGCATATCATTTATTTTAATGTTGTATGTGCTGACACACTTTCTCCCGATAAGCCCCATTAAAAGTATTGCTTTAAAAATTTAATTTCTGTCCTACACGAAATATTACAGACAGCGCAAATAGTGACTGAAAAAGAATCTGGAAGTGGGTCTGGAACCACCAGTTCATCTCTGGTGCAGAACACAATAAATTTACTGACCTCGATCACAGTTGCCGATGGTATTACGTTGTTATTATTTTTCAAATACTTTCTTAAAAAAATGTTGGATGTTGATCGGATTGTTCTCGGCTTCCTGGTCTAGAGGTATGATTCTCGCTTCGGGTGCGAGAGGTCACGGGTTCGATTCCCGTGCAAGCCCATTATTCCGGGACTCGTAACATTACTAACTTTGGAAACCAGGTCTATTTTTATATTATATATTCTGAAAAACTTTCTCCGAAATAGGTAGTTGAAAATATTACTTTTTTAAATTTTACTTCTGTCGTACAAAATCTTAGGAATCCCGTAAATAATACCTGAAAGGGAGGGAGATTGCCATAAAATATATAATTAGGGCGTGTAAAGAAAAAAGAAACACCATCGAGATGAAGGTGGTAGCGTGGCCGAGCGGTCTTAGGTGCTGGTTTTAGGCACCAGTCATTCTATGGCATGGCTTCGAATCCCACCGCTGCCAGTTTCGTTTTATTTATCGGCTATCAGCTGTTAGATGTGCCATGCTGTTTCATTGAAGTTGTTGTGCGGGATGTGGAAACTATTTGTATGGCAGTTGCAAGAGATTCAGTACCCTCGCCTTGCATGTTCGCCTGGCACAGCAACAGTAGTACATTAACAGTTTTTTGTCGAATAGTAATTTGGAAGAGGCATATCAAAATTGACAGAAAAAAAATTCCACTTTTTATGCCACAATTGCATAGTTTAACAACATGCAGAAAAGATTGCGTCCCCGAATGGATTTGAACTTTCAATCTTCTGATCCAAAGTCAGACACCTTATCCGTTAGGCCACGAGAAAATTTAATTTCTGTCTTACACGAAATATTACAAACAGCGCAAATAGTGACTGAAAAAGAATCTGGAAGTGGGTCTGGAACCACCAGTTCATCTCTGGTGCAGAACACAATAAATTTACTGACCTCGATCACAGTTGCCGATGGTATTACGTTGTCATTAATTTTCAAATACTTTCTTAAAAAAATGTTGGATAATGATCGGATTGTTCTCGGCTTCCTGGTTGAGAGGTATGATTCTCGCTTCGGGTGCGAGAGGTCACGGGTTCCATTCCCGTGCAAGCCCATTATTTCGGGACTCGTAACATTACTAACTTTGGAAACCAGGTCTATTTTTATATTATATATTCTGAAAAACTTTCTTCGAAATAGGTAGTTTAAAATATTACTTTTTTAAATTTTACTTCTGTCGTACAAAATGTTAGGAATCCCGTAAATAATACCTGAAAGCGAGAGTGATTGCCATACTAAATATATAATTAGGGCGTGTAAAGCAAAAAGAAACACCATCGATATGAAGGTGGTAGTGTGGCCGAGTTGTCTAAGGCGCTGGTTTTAGGCACCAGTCATTCTATGGCGTGGGTTTGAATCCCACCGCTGCTAGTTTTTTTTTATTTATCGGCCATCAGCTGTTAGATGTGCCATGGTGTTTCATTGAAGTTGTTGTGCGGGATGTGGAAACTTTTTGCATGGCAGTTGCTAGAGATTCAGTAACCCTCGCCTTGCATGTTCGCCTGGCACAGCAACAGTAGTACATTAACAGTTTTTTGTCAAATAGTAATTTGGACGAGGCATATCAAAATTTAGAGAAAAAAAATTCAACTTTTTATGCCACAATTGCATAGTTTAACAACATGCAGAAAAGATTGCGACCCCGAATGGATTTGAACTTTCAATCTTCTGATCCAAAGTCAGACACCTTACCGATTGGGCCACGAGGCCGTCTTCAAGCCACAACCAAAACTAAATTTACTAACCACGATCACGAATGATAATGGTGATACTTTTTTGATTATTTTCCTCTTATTTTTGTGACAAATTGTTAGATATCCTTTAATAATTCCTGGCTTACTTGTTTAGTAATGTGCTCCTCTTTTAAGGTGCGAGTGGTCACAAGTTCGATCCGTGTGCAAGCCCATAATTAAAAAACTGCAGAAAAAGAACTTTTTTGAGTGATTGATAAGCTTGGAAACGTTTGTGACGATTTCATATCATCTATTTTAATGTTGTATGTGCTGACACACTTTCTCCCGATAAGCCCCATTAAAAGTATTGCTTTGAAAATTTAATTTCTGTCCTACACGAAATATTACAAACAGCGCAAATAGTGACTGAAAAAGAATCTGGAAGTGGGTCTGGAACCACCAGTTCATCTGTGGTGCAGAACACAATAAATTTACTGACCTCGATTACAGTTGCCGATGGTATTACGTTCTTATTATTTTTCAAATACTTTCTTAAAAAAATGTTGGATGTTGATCGGATTGTTCTCGGCTTGCTGGTCTAGAGGTATGATTCTCGCTTCGGGTGCGAGAGGTCACGGGTTCGATTCCCGTGCAAGCCCATTATTCCGGGACTCGTAACATTACTAACTTTGGAAACCAGGTCTATTTTTATATTATATATTGTGAAAAACTTTCTTCGAAATAGGTATTTGAAAATATTACTTTTTTAAATTTTACTTCTGTCGTACAAAATGTTAGGAATCCCGTAAATAATACCTGAAAGCGAGAGAGATTGCCATACTAAATATATAATTAGGGCGTGTAAAGCAAAAAGAAACACCATCGAGATGAAGGTGGTAGCGTGGCCGAGTGGTCTAAGGCGCTGGTTTTAGGCACCAGTCATTCTATGGCGTGGGTTTGAATCCCACCGCTGCTAGTTTTTTTTTATTTATCGGCCATCAGCTGTTAGATGTGCCATGGTGTTTCATTGAAGTTGTTGTGGGGGATGTGGAAACTTGTTGCATGGCAGTTGCTAGAGATTCAGTAACCCTCGCCTTGCATGTTCGCCTGGCACAGCAACAGTAGTACATTAACAGTTTTTTGTCAAATAGTAATTTGGAAGAGGCATATCAAAATTGAGAGAAAAAAAATTCAACTTTTTATGCCACAATTGCATAGTTTAACAACATGCAGAAAAGATTGCGACCCCGAATGGATTTGAACTTTCAATCTTCTGATCCAAAGTCAGACACCTTATCCATTAGGCCACGAGGCCGTCTTCAAGCCACATCCAAAACTAAATTTAGTAACCACGATCACGAATGATAATGGTGATACTTTTTTGATTATTTTCCTCTTATTTTTGTGACAAATTGTTAGATATCCTTTAATAATTCCTGGCTTACTTGTTTAGTAATGTGCTCCTCTTTTAAGGTTCGAGTGGTCACAAGTTCGATCGGTGTGCAAGCCCATAATTAAAAAACTGCAGAAAAAGAACTTTTTTGAGTGATTGATAAGCTTGGAAACGTTTGTGACGATTGCATATCATTTATTTTAATGTTGTATGTGCTGACACACTTTCTCCCGATAAGCCCCATTAAACGTATTGCTTTAAAAATTTAATTTCTGTCCTACACGAAATATTACAAACAGTGCAAATAGTGACTGAAAAAGAATCTGGAAGTGGGTCTGGAACCACCAGTTCATCTCTGGTGCACAACACAATAAATTTACTGACCTCGATCACAGTTGCCGATGGTATTACGTTGTTATTGTTTTTCAAGTACCTCCTTAAAAAAATTGTTGAATGTTGGTTGGATTGTTCTCGGCTTGCTGGTCTAGAGGCATGATTCTCGCTTCGGGTGCGAGAGATCACGGGTTCGATTCCCGTGGAAGCCAATTATTCCGCGACTCGTAACATTACTAACTCTGGAAACCAGGTCTATTTTTATATTATATATTCTGAAAAACTTTCTCCGAAATAGGTAGTTGAAAATATTACTTTTTTAAATTTTACCTTTGTCGTACAAAATGTTAGGAATCCCATAAATAATACCTGAAAGCGAGAGAGATTTCCATACTAAATATAAAATTAGGGCGTGTAAAGCAAAAAGAAACACCATCGAGATGAAGGTGGTAGCGTGGCCGAGTGGTCTTAGGTGCTGGTTTTAGGCACCAGTCATTCTATGGCATGGCTTCGAATCCCACTGCTGCCAGTTTCGTTTTATTTATCGGCTATCAGCTGTTAGATGTGCCATGCTGTTTCATTGAAGTTGTTGTGCGGGATGTGGAAACTATTTGTATGGCAGTTGCTAGAGATTCAGTACCCTCGCCTTGCATGTTCGCCTGGCACAGCAACAGTAGTACATTAACAGTTTTTTGTCAAATAGTAATTTGGAAGAGGCATATCAAAATTAAGAGAAAAAAAATTCCACTTTTTATGCCACAATTGCATAGTTCAAAAACATGCAGAAAATATTGCAACCCCACAGGATTTGAACCTTCAATTTTCTGATCCGAAGTAAGACACCTTATCCATTAGGCGACGAGGCCGTCTTCAGGCCACAACCAAAACTAAATTTAAGAACCACGATCACGAATGATAATGGTGATACTTTTTGGATTATTTTCCTCTTATTTTTGTGACAAATTGTTAGATATCCTTTAATAATTCCTGGCTTACTTGTTTAGTAATGTGCTCCTCTTTTAAGGTGCGAGTGGTCACAAGTTCGATCCGTGTGCAAGCCCATAACTAAAAAACTGCAGAAAAAAAACTTTTTTGAGTGATTGATAAGCTTGGAAACGTTTGTGACGATTGCATATCATTTATTTTAATGTTGTATGTGCTGACACACTTTCTCCCGATAAGCCCCATTAAAAGTATTGCTTTAAAAATTTATTTTCTGTCCTACACGAAATATTACAAACAGCGCAAATAGTGACTGAAAAAGAATCTGGAAGTGGGTCTGGAACCACCAGTTCATCTCTGGTCACAGAATAGAAATTAACAGAAAGGCCACTCGAGTCGGAACCTTTGAAGTTTGTGTCTCCACGCATGTCTCATTACGCATGTTCATTATGCTGGTTCTGGCCAGTCAATTGCCTTTTCTGGCCAATAGGAACGCTGAACTGGCCGTTCCGCCATTATTCTGGCCAGATAAGTGCATAAAAATAGGGGGACATGTTGTACTGCTGAGTGGCCCTACTGTTTTTACCCTATACTGTGCTCTGGTGCAGAACACAATAAATTTACTGACCTCGATCACAGTTGCCGATGGTATTACGTTGTTATTATTTTTCAAATTTTTTCTTAAAAAAATGTTGGATGCTGATCGGATTGTTCTCGGCTTGCTGGTCTAGAGGTATGATTCTCGCTTCGGGTGTGAGAGGTCACGGGTTCGATTCCCGTGCAAGCCCATTATTCCGGGATTCGTAACATTACTAACTTTGGAAACCAGGTCTATTTTTATGTTATATATTCTGAAAAACTTTCTCCGAAATAGGTATTTGGAAATATTACTCTTTTAAATTTTACTTCTGTCGTAGAAAATGTTAGGAATCCCGTAAATAATACCTGAAAGCGAGAGAGATTGCCATACTAAATATATAATTAGGGCGTGTAAGGCAAAAAGAAACACCATCGAGATGAAGGTGGTAGCGTGGCCGAGTGGTCTAAGGCGCTGGTTTTAGGCACCAGTCATTCTATGGCGTGGGTTCGAATCCCACCGCTGCCAGTTTCGTTTTATTTATCGGCCATCAGCTGTTAGATGTGCCATGCTGTTTCATTGAAGTTGTTGTGCGGGATGTGGAAACTTGTTGCATGGCAGTTGCTAGAGATTCAGTAACCCTCGCCTTGCATGTGCGCCTGGCACAGCAACAGTAGTACATTAACAGTTTTTTGTCAAATAGTAATTTGGAAGAGGCATATCAAAATTGAGAGAAAAAAAATTCCACTTTTTATGCCACAATTGCATAGTTTAACAACATGCAGAAAAGATTGCAACCCCGAATGGATGTGAACTTTCAATTTTCTGATCCGAAGTCAGACACCTTATCCATTAGGCCACGAGGCCGTTATAAGGCCACAACCAAAACTAAATTTACTAACCACGATCACGAATGATAATGGTGATACTTTTTGGATTATTTTCCTCTTATTTTTGTGACAAATTGTTAGATATCTGTTAATAATTCCTGGCTTACTTGTTTAGTAATGTGCTCCTCTTTTAAGGTGCGAGTGGTCACAAGTTCGATCCGCGTGCAAGCATATAGTTAAAAAACTGCACAAAAAGAACTTTCTTGAGTGATTGATAAGCTTGGAAACGTTTGTGACGATTGCATATCATTTATTTTAATGTTTTATGTTCTGACACACTTTCTCCCGAGAAGCCCCATTAAAAGTATTGCTTTAAAAATTTAATTTCTGTCCTACACGAAATATTACAAACAGCGCAAATAGTGACTGAAAAAGAATCTGGAAGTGGGTTTGGAACCACCAGTTCATCTCTAGTGCAAAACACAATAAATTTACTGACCTCGATCACAGTTGCCGATGGTATTACCTTGTTATTGTTTTTCAAATCCTTTCTTAAAAAAATGTTGGATGTTGGTGGGATTGTTCTCGGCTTCCTGGTCTAGAGGTATCATTCTCGCTTCGGGTGCGAGAGGTCACGGCGCAAATAGTGACTGAAAAAGAATCTGAAAGTGGGTCTGGAACCACCAGTTCATCTCTGGTGCAGAACACAATAAATTTACTGATCTCGATCACAGTTGCCGATGGTATAACGTTGTTATTGTTTTTCAAATACTTTCTTAAAATAATGTTGGATGTTATTGGATTGTTCTCGGCTTCCTGGTCTAGAGGTATGATTCTCGCTTCGGGTGCGAGAGGTCACGGCGCAAATAGTGACTGAAAAAGAATCTGAAAGTGGGTCTGGAACCACCAGTTCATCTCTGGTGCAGAACACAATAAATTTACTGATCTCGATCACAGTTGCCGATGGTATAACGTTGTTATTGTTTTTCAAATACTTTCTTAAAATAATGTTGCTGGTGTAGAGGTATGATTCTCGTTTTGGGACAGAGAGGTCACGGGTTCGATCCGCGTGCAAGCCCATGATTCCGGGACTCGTAACATTACTAACTTTGGTAACCAGGTCTATTTTTATATTATATATTCTGAAAAACTTTCTCCGAAATAAAGATTTGAAAATATTACTTTTTTAAATTTTACTTCTGTCGTAGAAAATGTTAGGAATCCCGTAAATAATACCTGAAAGAAAGAGAGATTTCCATACTAAATATATAATTAGGGCGTGTAAAGCAAAAAGAAACACCATCGAGATGAAGGAGGTAGTGTGGCCGAGTGGTCTAAGGCGCTGGTTTTAGGCACCAGTCATTCTATGGCGTGGGTTCGAATCCCACCGCTGCCAGTTTCGTTTTATTTATCGGCCATCAGTTGTTAGATGTGCCATGCTGTTTCATTGACGTTGTTGTGTGGGATGTGGAAACTTGTTGCATGGTAGTTTTAGAGATTCAGTAACCCTCGCCTTGCATGTTCGCTTGGCACAGCAACAATAGTACATTAACAGTTTTTTGTCAAATAGTAATTTGGAAGAGGCATATCAAAATTCCGAGATAAAAATTCCACTTTTTATGCCACAATTGCATAGTTCAAAAACATGCAGAAAATATTGCAACCCCACAGGATTTGAACCTTCAATTTTCTGATCCGAAGTAAGACACCTTATCCATTAGGCGACGAGGCCGTCTTCAGGCCACAACCAAAACTAAATTTAAGAACCACGATCACGAATGATAATGGTGATACTTTTTGGATTATTTTCCTCTTATTTTTGTGACAAATTGTTAGATATCCTTTAATAATTCCTGGCTTACTTGTTTAGTAATGTGCTCCTCTTTTAAGGTGCGAGTGGTCACAAGTTCGATCCGTGTGCAAGCCCATAACTAAAAAACTGCAGAAAAAAAACTTTTTTGAGTGATTGATAAGCTTGGAAACGTTTGTGACGATTGCATATCATTTATTTTAATGTTGTATGTGCTGACACACTTTCTCCGGATAAGCCCCATTAAAAGTATTGCTTTAAAAATTTATTTTCTGTCCTACACGAAATATTACAAACAGCGCAAATAGTGACTGAAAAAGAATCTGGAAGTGGGTCTGGAACCACCAGTTCATCTCTGGTCACAGAATAGAAATTAACAGAAAGGCCACTCGAGTCGGAACCTTTGAAGTTTGTGTCTCCACGCATGTCTCATTACGCATGTTCATTATGCTGGTTCTGGCCAGTCAATTGCCTTTTCTGGCCAATAGGAACGCTGAACTGGCCGTTCCGCCATTATTCTGGCCAGATAAGTGCATAAAAATAGGGGGACATGTTGTACTGCTGAGTGGCCCTACTGTTTATACCCTATACTGTGCTCTGGTGCAGAACACAATAAATTTACTGACCTCGATCACAGTTGCCGATGGTATTACGTTGTTATTATTTTTCAAATACTTTCTTAAAAAAATGTTGGATGTTGATCGGATTGTTCTCGGCTTCCTGGTCTAGAGGTATGATTCTCGCTTCGGGTGCGAGAGGTCACGGGTTCGATTCCCGTGCAAGCTTATTATTCCGGGACTCGTAACATTACTAACTTTGGAAACCAGGTCTATTTTTATATTATATATTCTGAAAACCTTTCTCTGAAATAGGTAGTTGAAAATATTACTTTTTTAAATTTTACTTCTGTCGTACAAAATGTTAGGAATCCCGTAAATAATACCTGAAAGCGAGAGAGATTGCCTTACTAAATATATAATTAGGGCGTGTAAAGCAAAAAGAAACACCATCGAGATGAAGGTGGTAGCGTGGCCGAGTGGTCTTAGGTGCTGGTTTTAGGCACCAGTCATTCTATGGTATGGCTTCGAATCCCTTCGCTGCCAGTTTCGTTTTATTTATCGGCTATCAGCTGTTAGATGTGCCATGCTGTTTCATTGAAGTTGTTGTGTGGGATGTGGAAACTTGTTGCATGGCAGTTGCTGGAGATTCAGTCACCGTCGCCTTGCATGTTCGCCTGGCACAGCAACAGTAGTACATTAACAGTTTTTTGTCAAATAGTAATTTGGAAGAGGTATATCAAAATTGAGAGAAAAAAAATTCCACTTTTTATGCCACAATTGCATAGTTTAACAACATGCAGAAAAGATTGCGACCCCGAATGGATTTGAACTTTCAATCTTCTGATCCAAAGTCAGACACCTTAACCATTAGGCCACGAGGCCGTCTTCAAGCCACAACCAAAACTAAATTTACCAACCACGATCACGAATGATAATGGTGATACTTTTTTGATTATTTTCCTCTTATTTTTGTGA
The DNA here is from genome assembly GCA_963855995.1 of Muricea muricata. NCBI lineage: Eukaryota > Metazoa > Cnidaria > Anthozoa > Malacalcyonacea > Plexauridae > Muricea > Muricea muricata. The sequence goes on along the minus strand of OY979716.1, from coordinate 53,810,554 downwards.
CAAATTGTTAGATATCCTTTAATAATTCCTGGCTTACTTGTTTAGTAATGTGCTCCTCTTTTAAGGTGCGAGTGGTCACAAGTTCGATCCGTGTGCAAGCCCATAATTAAAAAACTGCAGAAAAAGAACTTTCTTGAGTGATTTATAAGCTTGGAAACGTTTGTGACGATTGCATATGATTTATTTTAATGTTGTATATTCTGACACACTTTCTCACGATAAGCCCCATTAAAAGTATTGCTTTAAAAATTTAATTTCTGTCCTACACGAAATATTACAAACAGCGCAAATAGTGACTGAAAAAGAATCTGGAAGTGGGTCTGGAACCACCAGTTCATCTCTGCTGCAGAACACAATAAATTTACTGACCTCGATCACAGTTGCCGATGGTATTACGTTGTTATTATTTTTCAAATACTTTCTTAAAAAAATGTTGGATGTTGATCGGATTGTTCTCGGCTTCCTGGTCTAGAGGTATGATTCTCGCTTCGGGTGCGAGAGGTCACGGGTTCGATTCCCGTGCAAGCTTATTATTCCGGGACTCGTAACATTACTAACTTTGGAAACCAGGTCTATTTTTATGTTATATATTCTGAAAACCTTTCTCTGAAATAGGTAGTTGAAAATATTACTTTTTTAAATTTTACTTCTGTCGTACAAAATGTTAGGAATCCCGTAAATAATACCTGAAAGCGAGAGAGATTGCCATACTAAATATATAATTAGGGCGTGTAAAGAAAAAAGAAACACCATCGAGATGAAGGTGGTAGCGTGGCCGAGTGGTCTTAGGTGCTGGTTTTAGGCACCAGTCATTCTATGGTATGGCTTCGAATCCCTTCGCTGCCAGTTTCGTTTTATTTATCGGCTATCAGCTGTTAGATGTGCCATGCTGTTTCATTGAAGTTGTTGTGCGGGATGTGGAAACTATTTGTATGGCAGTTGCTAGAGATTCAGTACCCTCGCCTTGCCTGTTCGCCTGGCACAGCAACAGTAGTACATTAACAGTTTTTTGTCAAATAGTAATTTGGAAGAGGCATATCAAAATTGAGAGAAAAAAAATTCCACTTTTTATGCCACAATTGCATAGTTTAACAACATGCAGAAAAGACTGCGACCTCGAATGGATTTGAACTTTCAATCTTCTGATCCAAAGTCAGACACCTTATCCATTAGGCCACGAGGCCGTCTTCAAGCCACATCCAAAACTAAATTTAGTAACCACGATCACGAATGATAATGGTGATACTTTTTTGATTATTTTCCTCTTATTTTTGTGACAAATTGTTAGATATCCTTTAATAATTCCTGGCTTACTTGTTTAGTAATGTGCTCCTCTTTTAAGGTTCGAGTGGTCACAAGTTCGATCGGTGTGCAAGCCCATAATTAAAAAACTGCAGAAAAAGAACTTTTTTGAGTGATTGATAAGCTTGGAAACGTTTGTGACGATTGCATATCATTTATTTTAATGTTGTATGTGCTGACACACTTTCTCCCGATAAGCCCCATTAAACGTATTGCTTTAAAAATTTAATTTCTGTCCTACACGAAATATTACAAACAGTGCAAATAGTGACTGAAAAAGAATCTGGAAGTGGGTCTGGAACCACCAGTTCATCTCTGGTGCACAACACAATAAATTTACTGACCTCGATCACAGTTGCCGATGGTATTACGTTGTTATTGTTTTTCAAGTACCTCCTTAAAAAAATTGTTGAATGTTGGTTGGATTGTTCTCGGCTTGCTGGTCTAGAGGCATGATTCTCGCTTCGGGTGCGAGAGATCACGGGTTCGATTCCCGTGGAAGCCAATTATTCCGCGACTCGTAACATTACTAACTCTGGAAACCAGGTCTATTTTTATATTATATATTCTGAAAAACTTTCTCCGAAATAGGTAGTTGAAAATATTACTTTTTTAAATTTAACCTTTGTCGTACAAAATGTTAGGAATCCCATAAATAATACCTAAAAGCGAGAGAGATTTCCATATTAAATATAAAATTAGGGCGTGTAAAGCAAAAAGAAACACCATCGAGATGAAGGTGGTAGCGTGGCCGAGTGGTCTTAGGTGCTGGTTTTAGGCACCAGTCATTCTATGGCATGGCTTCGAATCCCACCGCTGCCAGTTTCGTTTTATTTATCGGCTATCAGCTGTTAGATGTGCCATGCTGTTTCATTGAAGTTGTTGTGCGGGATGTGGAAACTATTTGTATGGCAGTTGCTAGAGATTCAGTACCCTCGCCTTGCATGTTCGCCTGGCACAGCAACAGTAGTACATTAACAGTTTTTTGTCAAATAGTAATTTGGAAGAGGCATATCAAAATTAAGAGAAAAAAATTCCACTTTTTATGCCACAATTGCATAGTTTAACAACATGCAGAAAAGATTGCGACCCCGAAAGGATTTGAACTTTCAATCTTCTGATCCAAAGTCAGACACCTTATCCATTAGGCCACGAGGCCGTCTTCAAGCCACAACCAAAACTAAATTTACTAACCACGATCACGAATGATAATGGTGATACTTTTTTGATTATTTTCCTCTTATTTTTGTGACAAATTGTTAGATATCCTTTAATAATTCCTGGCTTACTTGTTTAGTAATGTGCTCCTCTTTTAAGGTGCGAGTGGTCACAAGTTCGATCCGTGTGCAAGCCCATAATTAAAAAACTGCAGAAAAAGAACTTTTTTGAGTGATTGATAAGCTTGGAAACGTTTGTGACGATTGCATATCATTTATTTTAATGTTGTATGTGCTGACACACTTTCTCCCGATAAGCCCCATTAAAAGTATTGCTTTAAAAATTTAATTTCCGTCCTACACGAAATATTACAAACAGCGCAAATAGTGACTGAAAAAGAATCTGGAAGTGGGTCTGGAACCACCAGTTCATCTCTGGTGCAGAACACAATAAATTTACTGACCTCGATCACAGTTGCCGATGGTATTACGTTGTTATTGTTTTTGAAATACTTTGTTAAAAAAATGTTGGATGTTGATCGGATTGTTCTCGGCTTGCTGGTCTAGAGGTATGATTCTCGCTTCGGGTGCGAGAGGTCACGGGTTCGATTCCCGTGCAAGCCCATTATTCCGGGACTCGTAACATTACTAACTTTGGAAACCAGGTCTATTTTTATTTTATGTATTCTGAAAAACTTTCTCTGAAATAGGTAGTTGAAAATATTACTTTTTTAAATTTTACTTCTGTCGTACAAAATGTTAGGAATCCCGTAAATAATACCTGAAAGCGAGAGAGATTGCCATACTAAATATATAATTAGGGCGTGTAAAGCAAAAAGAAACACCAGCGAGATGAAGGTGGTAGCGTGGCCGAGTGGTCTAAGGCGCTGGTTTTAGGCACCAGTCATTCTATGGCGTGGGTTTGAATCCCACCGCTGCTAGTTTTTTTTTATTTATCGGCCATCAGCTGTTAGATGTGCCATGGTGTTTCATTGAAGTTGTTGTGCGGGATGTGGAAACTTGTTGCATGGCAGTTGCTAGAGATTCAGTAACCCTCGCCTTGTATGTTCGCCTGGCACAGCAACAGTAGTACATTAACAGTTTTTTGTCAAATAGTAATTTGGAAGAGGCATATCAAAATTGAGAGAAAAAAAATTCAACTTTTTATGCCACAATTGCATAGTTTAACAACATGCAGAAAAGATTGCGACCCCGAATGGATTTGAACTTTCAATCTTCTGATCCAAAGTCAGACACCTTACCCATTGGGCCACGAGGCCGTCTTCAAGCCACAACCAAAACTAAATTTACTAACCACGATCACGAATGATAATGGTGATACTTTTTTGATTATTTTCCTCTTATTTTTGTGACAAATTGTTAGATATCCTTTAATAATTCCTGGCTTACTTGTTTAGTAATGTGCTCCTCTTTTAAGGTGCGAGTGGTCACAAGTTCGATCCGTGTGCAAGCCCATAAATAAAAAACTGCAGAAAAAGAACTTTTTTGAGTGATTGATAAGCTTGGAAACGTTTGTGACGATTTCATATCATTTATTTTAATGTTGTATGTGCTGACACACTTTCTCCCGATAAGCCCCATTAAAAGTATTGCTTTAAAAATTTAATTTCTGTCCTACACGAAATATTACAAACAGCGCAAATAGTGACTGAAAAAGAATCTGGAAGTGGGTCTGGAACCACCAGTTCATCTGTGGTGCAGAACACAATAAATTTACTGACCTCGATTACAGTTGCCGATGGTATTACGTTGTTATTATTTTTCAAATACTTTCTTAAAAAAATGTTGGATGTTGATCGGATTGTTCTCGGCTTCCTGGTCTAGAGGTATGATTCTCGCTTCGGGTGCGAGAGGTCACGGGTTCGATTCCCGTGCAAACCCATAACTCCGGGACTCGTAACATTACTAACTTTGGAAACCAGGTCTATTTTTATGTTATATATTCTGAAAAACTTTCTTCGAAATAGGTATTTGAAAATATTACTTTTTTAAATTTTACTTCTGTCCTGCAAAATCTTAGGAATCCCGTAAATAATACCTGAAAGCGAGAGAGATTGCCATACTAAATATATAATTAGGGCGTGTAAAGCAAAAAGAAACACCATCGAGATGAAACTGGTAGCAAGGCCGAGTGGTCTATGGCGCTGGTTTTAGGCACCAGTCATTCTATGGCATGGGTTCGAATCCCACCATTGCAGTTTTGCTTTATTTATCGGCCATCAGCTGTTAGATGTGCCATGCTGTTTCATTGAAGTTGTTGTGTGGGATGTGGAAACTTGTTGCATGGCAGTTGCTAGAGATTCAGTACCCTCGCCTTGCATGTTCGCCTGGCACAGCAACAGTAGTACATTAACAGTTTTTTGTCAAATAGTAATTTGGAAGAGGCATATCAAAATTGAGAAAAAAAAAATTCCACTTTTTATGCCACAATTGCATAGTTTAACAACATGCAGAAAAGATTGCGACCCCGAATGGATTTGAACTTTCAATCTTCTGATCCAAAGTCAGACACCTTACCCATTGGGCCACGAGGCCGTCTTCAAGCCACAACCAAAACTAAATTTACTAACCACGATCACGAATGATAATGGTGATACTTTTTTGATTATTTTCCTCTTATTTTTGTGACAAATTGTTAGATATCCTTTAATAATTCCTGGCTTACTTGTTTAGTAATGTGCTCCTCTTTTAAGGTGCGAGTGGTCACAAGTTCGATCCGTGTGCAAGCCCATAAATAAAAAACTGCAGAAAAAGAACTTTTTTGAGTGATTGATAAGCTTGGAAACGTTTGTGACGATTTCATATCATTTATTTTAATGTTGTATGTGCTGACACACTTTCTCCCGATAAGCCCCATTAAAAGTATTGCTTTAAAAATTTAATTTCTGTCCTACACGAAATATTACAAACAGCGCAAATAGTGACTGAAAAAGAATCTGGAAGTGGGTCTGGAACCACCAGTTCATCTGTGGTGCAGAACACAATAAATTTACTGACCTCGATTACAGTTGCCGATGGTATTACGTTGTTATTATTTTTCAAATACTTTCTTAAAAAAATGTTGGATGTTGATCGGATTGTTCTCGGCTTCCTGGTCTAGAGGTATGATTCTCGCTTCGGGTGCGAGAGGTCACGGGTTCGATTCCCGTGCAAACCCATAACTCCGGGACTCGTAACATTACTAACTTTGGAAACCAGGTCTATTTTTATGTTATATATTCTGAAAAACTTTCTTCGAAATAGGTATTTGAAAATATTACTTTTTTAAATTTTACTTCTGTCCTGCAAAATCTTAGGAATCCCGTAAATAATACCTGAAAGCGAGAGAGATTGCCATACTAAATATATAATTAGGGCGTGTAAAGCAAAAAGAAACACCATCGAGATGAAACTGGTAGCAAGGCCGAGTGGTCTATGGCGCTGGTTTTAGGCACCAGTCATTCTATGGCATGGGTTCGAATCCCACCATTGCAGTTTTGCTTTATTTATCGGCCATCAGCTGTTAGATGTGCCATGCTGTTTCATTGAAGTTGTTGTGTGGGATGTGGAAACTTGTTGCATGGCAGTTGCTAGAGATTCAGTACCCTCGCCTTGCATGTTCGCCTGGCACAGCAACAGTAGTACATTAACAGTTTTTTGTCAAATAGTAATTTGGAAGAGGCATATCAAAATTGAGAAAAAAAAATTCCACTTTTTATGCCACAATTGCATAGTTTAACAACATGCAGAAAAGATTGCGACCCCGAATGGATTTGAACTTTCAATCTTCTGATCCAAAGTCAGACACCTTATCCATTACGCCACGAGGTCCTCTTCAAGCCACAACCAAAACTAAATTTACTAACCACGATCACGAATGATAATGGTGATACTTTTTTGATTATTTTCCTCTTATTTTTGTGACAAATTGTTAGATATCCTTTAATAATTCCTGGCTTACTTGTTTAGTAATGTGCTCCTCTTTTAAGGTGCGAGTGGTCACAAGTTCGATCCGTGTGCAAGCCCATAATTAAAAAACTGCAGAAAAAGAACTTTTTTGAGTGATTGATAAGGTTGGAAACGTTTGTGACGATTGCATATAATTTATTTTAATGTTGTATGTGCTGACACACTTTCTCCCGATAAGCCCCATTAAAAGTATTGCTTTAAAAATTTAATTCCTGTCCTACACGAAATATTACAAACAGCGCAAATAGTGACTGAAAAAGAATCTGGAAGTGGGTCTTGAACCACCAGTCCATCTCTGGTGCAGAACACAATAAATTTACTGACCTCGATCACAGTTGCCGATGGTATTACGTTGTTATTATTTTTCAAATACTTTCTTAAAAAAATGTTGGATGTTGATCGGATTGTTCTCGGCTTCCTGGTCTAGTGGAATGATTCTCGCTTCGGGTGCGAGAGGTCACGGGTTCGATTCCCGTGCAAGCCCATTATTTCGGGACTCGTAACATTACTAACTTTGGAAACCAGGTCTATTTTTATATTATATATTGTGAAAAACTTTCTTCGAAATAGGTAGTTGAAAATATTACTTTTTTAAATTTTACTTCTGTCGTACAAAATGTTAGGAATCCCGTAAATAATACCTGAAAGCGAGAGAGATTGCCTTACTAAATATATAATTAGGGCGTGTAAAGCAAAAAGAAACACCATTGAGACGAAGGTGGTAGCGTGGCTGAGTGGTCTAAGGCGCTGGTTTTAGGCACCAGTCATTCTATGGCGTGGGTTTGAATCCCACCGCTGCTAGTTTTTTTTTATTTATCGGCCATCAGCGATTAGATGTGCCATGGTGTTTCATTTAAGTTGTTGTGCGGGATGTGTAAACTTGTTGCATGGCAGTTGCTAGAGATTCAGTAACCCTCGCCTTGCATGTTCGCCTAGCACAGCAACAGTAGTACATTAACAGTTTTTTGTCAAATAGTAATTTGGAAGAGGCATATCAAAATTGAGAGAAAAAAATTCCACTTTTTATGCCACAATTGCATAGTTTAACAACATGCAGAAAAGATTGCGACCCCGAATGGATTTGAACTTTCAATCTTCTGACCCAAAGTCAGACACCTTATCCATTAGGCCACGAGGCCGTCTTCAAGCCACAACCAAAACTAAATTGAGTAACCACGATCACGAATGATAATGGTGATACTTTTTTGATTATTTTCCTCTTATTTTTGTGACAAATTGTTAGATATCCTTTAATAATTCCTGGCTTACTTGTTTAGTAATGTGCTCTTCTTTTAAGGTGCGAGTGGTCACAAGTTTGATCGGTGTGCAAGCCCATAATTAAAAAACTGCAGAAAAAGAACTTTTTTGAGTGATTGATAAGCTTGGAAACGTTTGTGACGATTGCATATCATTTATTTTAATGTTGTATGTGCTGACACACTTTCTCCCGATAAGCCCCATTAAAAGTATTGCTTTAAAAATTTAATTTCTGTCCTACACGAAATATTACAGACAGCGCAAATAGTGACTGAAAAAGAATCTGGAAGTGGGTCTGGAACCACCAGTTCATCTCTGGTGCAGAACACAATAAATTTACTGACCTCGATCACAGTTGCCGATGGTATTACGTTGTTATTATTTTTCAAATACTTTCTTAAAAAAATGTTGGATGTTGATCGGATTGTTCTCGGCTTCCTGGTCTAGAGGTATGATTCTCGCTTCGGGTGCGAGAGGTCACGGGTTCGATTCCCGTGCAAGCCCATTATTCCGGGACTCGTAACATTACTAACTTTGGAAACCAGGTCTATTTTTATATTATATATTCTGAAAAACTTTCTCCGAAATAGGTAGTTGAAAATATTACTTTTTTAAATTTTACTTCTGTCGTACAAAATCTTAGGAATCCCGTAAATAATACCTGAAAGCGAGGGAGATTGCCATAAAATATATAATTAGGGCGTGTAAAGAAAAAAGAAACACCATCGAGATGAAGGTGGTAGCGTGGCCGAGTGGTCTAAGGCGCTGGTTTTAGGCACCAGTCATTCTATGGCATGGCTTCGAATCCCACCGCTGCCAGTTTCGTTTTATTTATCGGCTATCAGCTGTTAGATGTGCCATGCTGTTTCATTGAAGTTGTTGTGCGGGATGTGGAAACTATTTGTATGGCAGTTGCAAGAGATTCAGTACCCTCGCCTTGCATGTTCGCCTGGCACAGCAACAGTAGTACATTAACAGTTTTTTGTCGAATAGTAATTTGGAAGAGGCATATCAAAATTGACAGAAAAAAAATTCCACTTTTTATGCCACAATTGCATAGTTTAACAACATGCAGAAAAGATTGCGTCCCCGAATGGATTTGAACTTTCAATCTTCTGATCCAAAGTCAGACACCTTATCCGTTAGGCCACGAGAAAATTTAATTTCTGTCCTACACGAAATATTACAAACAGCGCAAATAGTGACTGAAAAAGAATCTGGAAGTGGGTCTGGAACCACCAGTTCATCTCTGGTGCAGAACACAATAAATTTACTGACCTCGATCACAGTTGCCGATGGTATTACGTTGTCATTAATTTTCAAATACTTTCTTAAAAAAATGTTGGATAATGATCGGATTGTTCTCGGCTTCCTGGTTGAGAGGTATGATTCTCGCTTCGGGTGCGAGAGGTCACGGGTTCGATTCCCGTGCAAGCCCATTATTTCGGGACTCGTAACATTACTAACTTTGGAAACCAGGTCTATTTTTATATTATATATTCTGAAAAACTTTCTTCGAAATAGGTAGTTTAAAATATTACTTTTTTAAATTTTACTTCTGTCGTACAAAATGTTAGGAATCCCGTAAATAATACCTGAAAGCGAGAGTGATTGCCATACTAAATATATAATTAGGGCGTGTAAAGCAAAAAGAAACACCATCGATATGAAGGTGGTAGTGTGGCCGAGTTGTCTAAGGCGCTGGTTTTAGGCACCAGTCATTCTATGGCGTGGGTTTGAATCCCACCGCTGCTAGTTTTTTTTTATTTATCGGCCATCAGCTGTTAGATGTGCCATGGTGTTTCATTGAAGTTGTTGTGCGGGATGTGGAAACTTTTTGCATGGCAGTTGCTAGAGATTCAGTAACCCTCGCCTTGCATGTTCGCCTGGCACAGCAACAGTAGTACATTAACAGTTTTTTGTCAAATAGTAATTTGGACGAGGCATATCAAAATTTAGAGAAAAAAAATTCCACTTTTTATGCCACAATTGCATAGTTTAACAACATGCAGAAAAGATTGCGACCCCGAATGGATTTGAACTTTCAATCTTCTGATCCAAACTCAGACACCTTACCGATTGGGCCACGAGGCCGTCTTCAAGCCACAACCAAAACTAAATTTACTAACCACGATCACGAATGATAATGGTGATACTTTTTTGATTATTTTCCTCTTATTTTTGTGACAAATTGTTAGATATCCTTTAATAATTCCTGGCTTACTTGTTTAGTAATGTGCTCCTCTTTTAAGGTGCGAGTGGTCACAAGTTCGATCCGTGTGCAAGCCCATAATTAAAAAACTGCAGAAAAAGAACTTTTTTGAGTGATTGATAAGCTTGGAAACGTTTGTGACGATTTCATATCATCTATTTTAATATTGTATGTGCTGACACACTTTCTCCCGATAAGCCCCATTAAAAGTATTGCTTTGAAAATTTAATTTCTGTCCTACACGAAATATTACAAACAGCGCAAATAGTGACTGAAAAAGAATCTGGAAGTGGGTCTGGAACCACCAGTTCATCTGTGGTGCAGAACACAATAAATTTACTGACCTCGATTACAGTTGCCGATGGTACTACGTTGTTATTATTTTTCAAATACTTTCTTAAAAAAATGTTGGATGTTGATCGGATTGTTCTCGGCTTGCTGGTCTAGAGGTATGATTCTCGCTTCGGGTGCGAGAGGTCACGGGTTCGATTCCCGTGCAAGCCCATTATTCCGGGACTCGTAACATTACTAACTTTGGAAACCAGGTCTATTTTTATATTATATATTGTGAAAAACTTTCTTCGAAATAGGTATTTGAAAATATTACTTTTTTAAATTTTACTTCTGTCGTACAAAATGTTAGGAATCCCGTAAATAATACCTGAAAGCGAGAGAGATTGCCATACTAAATATATAATTAGGGCGTGTAAAGCAAAAAGAAACACCATCGAGATGAAGGTGGTAGCGTGGCCGAGTGGTCTAAGGCGCTGGTTTTAGGCACCAGTCATTCTATGGCGTGGGTTTGAATCCCACCGCTGCTAGTTTTTTTTTATTTATCGGCCATCAGCTGTTAGATGTGCCATGGTGTTTCATTGAAGTTGTTGTGGGGGATGTGGAAACTTGTTGCATGGCAGTTGCTAGAGATTCAGTAACCCTCGCCTTGCATGTTCGCCTGGCACAGCAACAGTAGTACATTAACAGTTTTTTGTCAAATAGTAATTTGGAAGAGGCATATCAAAATTGAGAGAAAAAAAATTCAACTTTTTATGCCACAATTGCATAGTTTAACAACATGCAGAAAAGATTGCGACCCCGAATGGATTTGAACTTTCAATCTTCTGATCCAAAGTCAGACACCTTACCCATTGGGCCACGAGGCCGTCTTCAAGCCACAACCAAAACTAAATTTACTAACCACGATCACGAATAATAATGGTGATACTTTTTTGATTATTTTCCTCTTATTTTTGTGACAAATTGTTAGATATCCTTTAATAATTCCTGGCTTACTTGTTTAGTAATGTGCTCCTCTTTTAAGGTGCGAGTGGTCACAAGTTCGATCCGTGTGCAAGCCCATAATTAAAAAACTGCAGAAAAAGAACTTTTTTGAGTGATTGATAAGCTTGGAAACGTTTGTGACGATTTCATATCATTTATTTTAATGTTGTATGTGCTGACACACTTTCTCCCGATAAGCCCCATTAAAAGTATTGCTTTAAAAATTTAATTTCTGTCCTACACGAAATATTACAAACAGCGCAAATAGTGACTGAAAAAGAATCTGGAAGTGGGTCTGGAACCACCAGTTCATCTGTGGTGAAGAACACAATAAATTTACTGACCTCGATTACAGTTGCCGATGGTATTACGTTGTTATTATTTTTCAAATACTTTCTTAAAAAAATGTTGGATGTTGATCGGATTGTTCTCGGCTTCTTGGTCTAGAGGTATGATTCTCGCTTCGGGTGCGAGAGGTCACGGGTTCGATTCCCGTGCAAACCCATAACTCCGGGACTCGTAACATTACTAACTTTGGAAACCAGGTCTATTTTTATGTTATATATTCTGAAAAACTTTCTTCGAAATAGGTATTTGAAAATATTACTTTTTTAAATTTTACTTCTGTCCTGCAAAATCTTAGGAATCCCGTAAATAATACCTGAAAGCGAGAGAGATTGCCATACTAAATATATAATTAGGGCGTGTAAAGCAAAAAGAAACACCATCGAGATGAAACAGGTAGCAAGGCCGAGTGGTCTATGGCGCTGGTTTTAGGCACCAGTCACTCTATGGCATGGGTTCGAATCCCACCGTTGCAGTTTTGCTTTATTTATCGGCCATCAGCTGTTAGATGTGCCATGCTGTTTCATTGAAGTTGTTGTGTGGGATGTGGAAACTTGTTGCATGGCAGTTGCTAGAGATTCAGTACCCTCGCCTTGCATGTTCGCCTGGCACAGCAACAGTAGTACATTAACAGTTTTTTGTCAAATAGTAATTTGGAAGAGGCATATCAAAATTGAGAAAAAAAAATTCCACTTTTTATGCCACAATTGCATAGTTTAACAACATGCAGAAAAGATTGCGACCCCGAATGGATTTGAACTTTCAATCTTCTGATCCAAAGTCAGACACCTTATCCATTACGCCACGAGGTCATCTTCAAGCCACAACCAAAACTAAATTTACTAACCACGATCACGAATGATAATGGTGATACTTTTTTGATTATTTTCCTCTTATTTTTGTGACAAATTGTTAGATATCCTTTAATAATTCCTGGCTTACTTGTTTAGTAATGTGCTCCTCTTTTAAGGTGCGAGTGGTCACAAGTTCAATCCGTGTGCAAGCCCATAATTAAAAAACTGCAGAAAAAGAACTTTTTTGAGTGATTGATAAGCTTGGAAACGTTTGTGACGATTGCATATCATTTATTTTAATGTTGTATGTGCTGACACACTTTCTCCCGATAAGCCCCATTAAAAGTATTGCTTTAAAAATTTAATTTCTGTCCTACACGAAATATTACAAACAGCGCAAATAGTGACTGAAAAAGAATCTGGAAGTGGGTCTGGAACCACCAGTCCATTTCGGTGCAGAACACAATAAATTTACTGACCTCGATCACAGTTGCCGATGGTATTACGTTGTTATTATTTTTCAAATACTTTCTTAAAAAAATGTTGGATGCTGATGGGGTTGTTCTCGGCTTCCTGGTCTAGAGGAATGATTCTCGCTTCGGGTGCGAGAGGTCACGGGTTCGATTCCCGTGCAAGCCCATTATTTCGGGACTCGTAACATTACTAACTTTGGAAACCAGGTCTATTTTTATATTATATATTGTGAAAAACTTTCTTCGAAATAGGTAGTTGAAAATATTACTTTTTTAAATTTTACTTCTGTCGTACAAAATGTTAGGAATCCCGTAAATAATACCTGAAAGCGAGAGAGATTGCCATACTAAATATATAATTAGGGCGTGTAAAGCAAAAAGAAACACCATCGAGATGAAACTGGTAGCAAGGCCGAGTGGTCTATGGCGCTGGTTTTAGGCACCAGTCATTCTATGGCATGGGTTCGAATCCCACCATTGCAGTTTTGCTTTATTTATCGGCCATCAGCTGTTAGATGTGCCATGCTGTTTCATTGAAGTTGTTGTGTGGGATGTGGAAACTTGTTGCATGGCAGTTGCTAGAGATTCAGTACCCTCGCCTTGCATGTTCGCCTGGCACAGCAACAGTAGTACATTAACAGTTTTTTGTCAAATAGTAATTTGGAAGAGGCATATCAAAATTGAGAAAAAAAAATTCCACTTTTTATGCCACAATTGCATAGTTTAACAACATGCAGAAAAGATTGCGACCCCGAATGGATTTGAACTTTCAATCTTCTGATCCAAAGTCAGACACCTTATCCATTACGCCACGAGGTCCTCTTCAAGCCACAACCAAAACTAAATTTACTAACCACGATCACGAATGATAATGGTGATACTTTTTTGATTATTTTCCTCTTATTTTTGTGACAAATTGTTAGATATCCTTTAATAATTCCTGGCTTACTTGTTTAGTAATGTGCTCCTCTTTTAAGGTGCGAGTGGTCACAAGTTCGATCCGTGTGCAAGCCCATAATTAAAAAACTGCAGAAAAAGAACTTTTTTGAGTGATTGATAAGGTTGGAAACGTTTGTGACGATTGCATATAATTTATTTTAATGTTGTATGTGCTGACACACTTTCTCCCGATAAGCCCCATTAAAAGTATTGCTTTAAAAATTTAATTCCTGTCCTACACGAAATATTACAAACAGCGCAAATAGTGACTGAAAAAGAATCTGGAAGTGGGTCTTGAACCACCAGTCCATCTCTGGTGCAGAACACAATAAATTTACTGACCTCGATCACAGTTGCCGATGGTATTACGTTGTTATTATTTTTCAAATACTTTCTTAAAAAAATGTTGGATGTTGATCGGATTGTTCTCGGCTTCCTGGTCTAGAGGAATGATTCTCGCTTCGGGTGCGAGAGGTCACGGGTTCGATTCCCGTGCAAGCCCATTATTTCGGGACTCGTAACATTACTAACTTTGGAAACCAGGTCTATTTTTATATTATATATTGTGAAAAACTTTCTTCGAAATAGGTAGTTGAAAATATTACTTTTTTAAATTTTACTTCTGTCGTACAAAATGTTAGGAATCCCGTAAATAATACCTGAAAGCGAGAGAGATTGCCTTACTAAATATATAATTAGGGCGTGTAAAGCAAAAAGAAACACCATTGAGACGAAGGTGGTAGCGTGGCTGAGTGGTCTAAGGCGCTGGTTTTAGGCACCAGTCATTCTATGGCGTGGGTTTGAATCCCACCGCTGCTAGTTTTTTTTTATTTATCGGCCATCAGCGATTAGATGTGCCATGGTGTTTCATTTAAGTTGTTGTGCGGGATGTGGAAACTTGTTGCATGGCAGTTGCTAGAGATTCAGTAACCCTCGCCTTGCATGTTCGCCTAGCACAGCAACAGTAGTACATTAACAGTTTTTTGTCAAATAGTAATTTGGAAGAGGCATATCAAAATTGAGAGAAAAAAATTCCACTTTTTATGCCACAATTGCATAGTTTAACAACATGCAGAAAAGATTGCGACCCCGAATGGATTTGAACTTTCAATCTTCTGACCCAAAGTCAGACACCTTATCCATTAGGCCACGAGGCCGTCTTCAAGCCACAACCAAAACTAAATTGAGTAACCACGATCACGAATGATAATGGTGATACTTTTTTGATTATTTTCCTCTTATTTTTGTGACAAATTGTTAGATATCCTTTAATAATTCCTGGCTTACTTGTTTAGTAATGTGCTCTTCTTTTAAGGTGCGAGTGGTCACAAGTTTGATCGGTGTGCAAGCCCATAATTAAAAAACTGCAGAAAAAGAACTTTTTTGAGTGATTGATAAGCTTGGAAACGTTTGTGACGATTGCATATCATTTATTTTAATGTTGTATGTGCTGACACACTTTCTCCCGATAAGCCCCATTAAAAGTATTGCTTTAAAAATTTAATTTCTGTCCTACACGAAATATTACAGACAGCGCAAATAGTGACTGAAAAAGAATCTGGAAGTGGGTCTGGAACCACCAGTTCATCTCTGGTGCAGAACACAATAAATTTACTGACCTCGATCACAGTTGCCGATGGTATTACGTTGTTATTATTTTTCAAATACTTTCTTAAAAAAATGTTGGATGTTGATCGGATTGTTCTCGGCTTCCTGGTCTAGAGGTATGATTCTCGCTTCGGGTGCGAGAGGTCACGGGTTCGATTCCCGTGCAAGCCCATTATTCCGGGACTCGTAACATTACTAACTTTGGAAACCAGGTCTATTTTTATATTATATATTCTGAAAAACTTTCTCCGAAATAGGTAGTTGAAAATATTACTTTTTTAAATTTTACTTCTGTCGTACAAAATCTTAGGAATCCCGTAAATAATACCTGAAAGCGAGGGAGATTGCCATAAAATATATAATTAGGGCGTGTAAAGAAAAAAGAAACACCATCGAGATGAAGGTGGTAGCGTGGCCGAGCGGTCTTAGGTGCTGGTTTTAGGCACCAGTCATTCTATGGCATGGCTTCGAATCCCACCGCTGCCAGTTTCGTTTTATTTATCGGCTATCAGCTGTTAGATGTGCCATGCTGTTTCATTGAAGTTGTTGTGCGGGATGTGGAAACTATTTGTATGGCAGTTGCAAGAGATTCAGTACCCTCGCCTTGCATGTTCGCCTGGCACAGCAACAGTAGTACATTAACAGTTTTTTGTCGAATAGTAATTTGGAAGAGGCATATCAAAATTGACAGAAAAAAAATTCCACTTTTTATGCCACAATTGCATAGTTTAACAACATGCAGAAAAGATTGCGTCCCCGAATGGATTTGAACTTTCAATCTTCTGATCCAAAGTCAGACACCTTATCCGTTAGGCCACGAGAAAATTTAATTTCTGTCCTACACGAAATATTACAAACAGCGCAAATAGTGACTGAAAAAGAATCTGGAAGTGGGTCTGGAACCACCAGTTCATCTCTGGTGCAGAACACAATAAATTTACTGACCTCGATCACAGTTGCCGATGGTATTACGTTGTCATTAATTTTCAAATACTTTCTTAAAAAAATGTTGGATAATGATCGGATTGTTCTCGGCTTCCTGGTTGAGAGGTATGATTCTCGCTTCGGGTGCGAGAGGTCACGGGTTCGATTCCCGTGCAAGCCCATTATTTCGGGACTCGTAACATTACTAACTTTGGAAACCAGGTCTATTTTTATATTATATATTCTGAAAAACTTTCTTCGAAATAGGTAGTTTAAAATATTACTTTTTTAAATTTTACTTCTGTCGTACAAAATGTTAGGAATCCCGTAAATAATACCTGAAAGCGAGAGTGATTGCCATACTAAATATATAATTAGGGCGTGTAAAGCAAAAAGAAACACCATCGATATGAAGGTGGTAGTGTGGCCGAGTTGTCTAAGGCGCTGGTTTTAGGCACCAGTCATTCTATGGCGTGGGTTTGAATCCCACCGCTGCTAGTTTTTTTTTATTTATCGGCCATCAGCTGTTAGATGTGCCATGGTGTTTCATTGAAGTTGTTGTGCGGGATGTGGAAACTTTTTGCATGGCAGTTGCTAGAGATTCAGTAACCCTCGCCTTGCATGTTCGCCTGGCACAGCAACAGTAGTACATTAACAGTTTTTTGTCAAATAGTAATTTGGACGAGGCATATCAAAATTTAGAGAAAAAAAATTCAACTTTTTATGCCACAATTGCATAGTTTAACAACATGCAGAAAAGATTGCGACCCCGAATGGATTTGAACTTTCAATCTTCTGATCCAAAGTCAGACACCTTACCGATTGGGCCACGAGGCCGTCTTCAAGCCACAACCAAAACTAAATTTACTAACCACGATCACGAATGATAATGGTGATACTTTTTTGATTATTTTCCTCTTATTTTTGTGACAAATTGTTAGATATCCTTTAATAATTCCTGGCTTACTTGTTTAGTAATGTGCTCCTCTTTTAAGGTGCGAGTGGTCACAAGTTCGATCCGTGTGCAAGCCCATAATTAAAAAACTGCAGAAAAAGAACTTTTTTGAGTGATTGATAAGCTTGGAAACGTTTGTGACGATTTCATATCATCTATTTTAATGTTGTATGTGCTGACACACTTTCTCCCGATAAGCCCCATTAAAAGTATTGCTTTGAAAATTTAATTTCTGTCCTACACGAAATATTACAAACAGCGCAAATAGTGACTGAAAAAGAATCTGGAAGTGGGTCTGGAACCACCAGTTCATCTGTGGTGCAGAACACAATAAATTTACTGACCTCGATTACAGTTGCCGATGGTACTACGTTGTTATTATTTTTCAAATACTTTCTTAAAAAAATGTTGGATGTTGATCGGATTGTTCTCGGCTTGCTGGTCTAGAGGTATGATTCTCGCTTCGGGTGCGAGAGGTCACGGGTTCGATTCCCGTGCAAGCCCATTATTCCGGGACTCGTAACATTACTAACTTTGGAAACCAGGTCTATTTTTATATTATATATTGTGAAAAACTTTCTTCGAAATAGGTATTTGAAAATATTACTTTTTTAAATTTTACTTCTGTCGTACAAAATGTTAGGAATCCCGTAAATAATACCTGAAAGCGAGAGAGATTGCCATACTAAATATATAATTAGGGCGTGTAAAGCAAAAAGAAACACCATCGAGATGATGGTGGTAGCGTGGCCGAGTGGTCTAAGGCGCTGGTTTTAGGCACCAGTCATTCTATGGCGTGGGTTTGAATCCCACCGCTGCTAGTTTTTTTTTATTTATCGGCCATCAGCTGTTAGATGTGCCATGGTGTTTCATTGAAGTTGTTGTGGGGGATGTGGAAACTTGTTGCATGGCAGTTGCTAGAGATTCAGTAACCCTCGCCTTGCATGTTCGCCTGGCACAGCAACAGTAGTACATTAACAGTTTTTTGTCAAATAGTAATTTGGAAGAGGCATATCAAAATTGAGAGAAAAAAAATTCAACTTTTTATGCCACAATTGCATAGTTTAACAACATGCAGAAAAGATTGCGACCCCGAATGGATTTGAACTTTCAATCTTCTGATCCAAAGTCAGACACCTTACCCATTGGGCCACGAGGCCGTCTTCAAGCCACAACCAAAACTAAATTTACTAACCACGATCACGAATAATAATGGTGATACTTTTTTGATTATTTTCCTCTTATTTTTGTGACAAATTGTTAGATATCCTTTAATAATTCCTGGCTTATTTGTTTAGTAATGTGCTCCTCTTTTAAGGTGCGAGTGGTCACAAGTTCGATCCGTGTGCAAGCCCATAATTAAAAAACTGCAGAAAAAGAACTTTTTTGAGTGATTGATAAGCTTGGAAACGTTTGTGACGATTTCATATCATTTATTTTAATGTTGTATGTGCTGACACACTTTCTCCCGATAAGCCCCATTAAAAGTATTGCTTTAAAAATTTAATTTCTGTCCTACACGAAATATTACAAACAGCGCAAATAGTGACTGAAAAAGAATCTGGAAGTGGGTCTGGAACCACCAGTTCATCTGTGGTGAAGAACACAATAAATTTACTGACCTCGATTACAGTTGCCGATGGTATTACGTTGTTATTATTTTTCAAATACTTTCTTAAAAAAATGTTGGATGTTGATCGGATTGTTCTCGGCTTGCTGGTCTAGAGGTATGATTCTCGCTTCGGGTGCGAGAGGTCACGGGTTCGATTCCCGTGCAAACCCATAACTCCGGGACTCGTAACATTACTAACTTTGGAAACCAGGTCTATTTTTATGTTATATATTCTGAAAAACTTTCTTCGAAATAGGTATTTGAAAATATTACTTTTTTAAATTTTACTTCTGTCCTGCAAAATCTTAGGAATCCCGTAAATAATACCTGAAAGCGAGAGAGATTGCCATACTAAATATATAATTAGGGCGTGTAAAGCAAAAAGAAACACCAGCGAGATGAAGGTGGTAGCGTGGCCGAGTGGTCTAAGGCGCTGGTTTTAGGCACCAGTCATTCTATGGCGTGGGTTTGAATCCCACCGCTGCTAGTTTTTTTTTATTTATCGGCCATCAGCTGTTAGATGTGCCATGGTGTTTCATTGAAGTTGTTGTGGGGGATGTGGAAACTTGTTGCATGGCAGTTGCTAGAGATTCAGTAACCCTCGCCTTGCATGTTCGCCTGGCACAGCAACAGTAGTACATTAACAGTTTTTTGTCAAATAGTAATTTGGAAGAGGCATATCAAAATTGAGAGAAAAAAAATTCAACTTTTTATGCCACAATTGCATAGTTTAACAACATGCAGAAAAGATTGCGACCCCGAATGGATTTGAACTTTCAATCTTCTGATCCAAAGTCAGACACCTTACCCATTGGGCCACGAGGCCGTCTTCAAGCCACAACCAAAACTAAATTTACTAACCACGATCACGAATAATAATGGTGATACTTTTTTGATTATTTTCCTCTTATTTTTGTGACAAATTGTTAGATATCCTTTAATAATTCCTGGCTTATT
This sequence comes from Muricea muricata, assembly GCA_963855995.1. NCBI lineage: Eukaryota > Metazoa > Cnidaria > Anthozoa > Malacalcyonacea > Plexauridae > Muricea > Muricea muricata. The sequence continues at coordinate 53,790,772 of OY979716.1, read as the reverse complement.
TGTTTAGTAATGTGCTCCTCTTTTAAGGTGCGAGTGGTCACAAGTTCGATCCGTGTGCAAGCCCATAATTAAAAAACTGCAGAAAAAGAACTTTTTTGAGTGATTGATAAGCTTGGAAACGTTTGTGACGATTTCATATCATTTATTTTAATGTTGTATGTGCTGACACACTTTCTCCCGATAAGCCCCATTAAAAGTATTGCTTTAAAAATTTAATTTCTGTCCTACACGAAATATTACAAACAGCGCAAATAGTGACTGAAAAAGAATCTGGAAGTGGGTCTGGAACCACCAGTTCATCTGTGGTGAAGAACACAATAAATTTACTGACCTCGATTACAGTTGCCGATGGTATTACGTTGTTATTATTTTTCAAATACTTTCTTAAAAAAATGTTGGATGTTGATCGGATTGTTCTCGGCTTGCTGGTCTAGAGGTATGATTCTCGCTTCGGGTGCGAGAGGTCACGGGTTCGATTCCCGTGCAAACCCATAACTCCGGGACTCGTAACATTACTAACTTTGGAAACCAGGTCTATTTTTATGTTATATATTCTGAAAAACTTTCTTCGAAATAGGTATTTGAAAATATTACTTTTTTAAATTTTACTTCTGTCCTGCAAAATCTTAGGAATCCCGTAAATAATACCTGAAAGCGAGAGAGATTGCCATACTAAATATATAATTAGGGCGTGTAAAGCAAAAAGAAACACCATCGAGATGAAACAGGTAGCAAGGCCGAGTGGTCTATGGCGCTGGTTTTAGGCACCAGTCACTCTATGGCATGGGTTCGAATCCCACCGTTGCAGTTTTGCTTTATTTATCGGCCATCAGCTGTTAGATGTGCCATGCTGTTTCATTGAAGTTGTTGTGTGGGATGTGGAAACTTGTTGCATGGCAGTTGCTAGAGATTCAGTACCCTCGCCTTGCATGTTCGCCTGGCACAGCAACAGTAGTACATTAACAGTTTTTTGTCAAATAGTAATTTGGAAGAGGCATATCAAAATTGAGAAAAAAAAATTCCACTTTTTATGCCACAATTGCATAGTTTAACAACATGCAGAAAAGATTGCGACCCCGAATGGATTTGAACTTTCAATCTTCTGATCCAAAGTCAGACACCTTATCCATTACGCCACGAGGTCATCTTCAAGCCACAACCAAAACTAAATTTACTAACCACGATCACGAATGATAATGGTGATACTTTTTTGATTATTTTCCTCTTATTTTTGTGACAAATTGTTAGATATCCTTTAATAATTCCTGGCTTACTTGTTTAGTAATGTGCTCCTCTTTTAAGGTGCGAGTGGTCACAAGTTCAATCCGTGTGCAAGCCCATAATTAAAAAACTGCAGAAAAAGAACTTTTTTGAGTGATTGATAAGCTTGGAAACGTTTGTGACGATTGCATATCATTTATTTTAATGTTGTATGTGCTGACACACTTTCTCCCGATAAGCCCCATTAAAAGTATTGCTTTAAAAATTTAATTTCTGTCCTACACGAAATATTACAAACAGCGCAAATAGTGACTGAAAAAGAATCTGGAAATGGGTCTGGAACCACCAGTCCATTTCGCTGCAGAACACAATAAATTTACTGACCTCGATCACAGTTGCCGATGGTATTACGTTGTTATTATTTTTCAAATACTTTCTTAAAAAAATGTTGGATGCTGATGGGGTTGTTCTCGGCTTCCTGGTCTAGAGGAATGATTCTCGCTTCGGGTGCGAGAGGTCACGGGTTCGATTCCCGTGCAAGCCCATTATTTCGGGACTCGTAACATTACTAACTTTGGAAACCAGGTCTATTTTTATATTATATATTGTGAAAAACTTTCTTCGAAATAGGTAGTTGAAAATATTACTTTTTTAAATTTTACTTCTGTCGTACAAAATGTTAGGAATCCCGTAAATAATACCTGAAAGCGAGAGAGATTGCCATACTAAATATATAATTAGGGCGTGTAAAGCAAAAAGAAACACCATTGAGATGAAGGTGGTAGCGTGGCTGAGTGGTCTAAGGCGCTGGTTTTAGGCACCAGTCATTCTATGGCGTGGGTTTGAATCCCACCGCTGCTAGTTTTTTTTTATTTATCGGCCATCAGCGATTAGATGTGCCATGGTGTTTCATTGAAGTTGTTTGCGGGATGTGGAAACTTGTTGCATAACAGTTGCTAGAGATTCAGTAACCCTCGCCTTGCATGTTCGCCTGGCACAGCAACAGTAGTACATTAACAGTTTTTTGTCAAATAGTAATTTGGAAGAGGCATATCAAAATTGAGAAAAAAAAATTCCACTTTTTATGCCACAATTGCATAGTTTAACAACATGCAGAAAAGATTGCGACCCCGAATGGATTTGAACTTTCAATCTTCTGATCCAAAGTCAGACACCTTATCCATTACGCCACGAGGTCATCTTCAAGCCACAACCAAAACTAAATTTACTAACCACGATCACGAATGATAATGGTGATACTTTTTTGATTATTTTCCTCTTATTTTTGTGACAAATTGTTAGATATCCTTTAATAATTCCTGGCTTACTTGTTTAGTAATGTGCTCCTCTTTTAAGGTGCGAGTGGTCACAAGTTCAATCCGTGTGCAAGCCCATAATTAAAAAACTGCAGAAAAAGAACTTTTTTGAGTGATTGATAAGCTTGGAAACGTTTGTGACGATTGCATATCATTTATTTTAATGTTGTATGTGCTGACACACTTTCTCCCGATAAGCCCCATTAAAAGTATTGCTTTAAAAATTTAATTTCTGTCCTACACGAAATATTACAAACAGCGCAAATAGTGACTGAAAAAGAATCTGGAAATGGGTCTGGAACCACCAGTCCATTTCGGTGCAGAACACAATAAATTTACTGACCTCGATCACAGTTGCCGATGGTATTACGTTGTTATTATTTTTCAAATACTTTCTTAAAAAAATGTTGGATGCTGATGGGGTTGTTCTCGGCTTCCTGGTCTAGAGGAATGATTCTCGCTTCGGGTGCGAGAGGTCACGGGTTCGATTCCCGTGCAAGCCCATTATTTCGGGACTCGTAACATTACTAACTTTGGAAACCAGGTCTATTTTTATATTATATATTGTGAAAAACTTTCTTCGAAATAGGTAGTTGAAAATATTACTTTTTTAAATTTTACTTCTGTCGTACAAAATGTTAGGAATCCCGTAAATAATACCTGAAAGCGAGAGAGATTGCCATACTAAATATATAATTAGGGCGTGTAAAGCAAAAAGAAACACCATTGAGATGAAGGTGGTAGCGTGGCTGAGTGGTCTAAGGCGCTGGTTTTAGGCACCAGTCATTCTATGGCGTGGGTTTGAATCCCACCGCTGCTAGTTTTTTTTTATTTATCGGCCATCAGCGATTAGATGTGCCATGGTGTTTCATTGAAGTTGTTTGCGGGATGTGGAAACTTGTTGCATGGCAGTTGCTAGAGATTCAGTAACCCTCGCCTTGCATGTTCGCCTGGCACAGCAACAGTAGTACATTAACAGTTTTTTGTCAAATAGTAATTTGGAAGAGGCATATCAAAATTGAGAGAAAAAAAATTCAACTTTTTATGCCACAATTGCATAGTTTAACAACATGCAGAAAAGATTGCGACCCCGAATGGATTTGAACTTTCACTCTTCTGACCCAAAGTCAGACACCTTATCCATTAGGCCACGAGGCCGTCTTCAAGCCACAACCAAAACTAAATTGAGTAACCACGATCACGAATGATAATGGTGATACTTTTTTGATTATTTTCCTCTTATTTTTGTGACAAATTGTTAGATATTCTTTAATAATTCCTGGCTTACTTGTTTAGTAATGTGCTCTTCTTTTAAGGTGCGAGTGGTCACAAGTTCGATCGGTGTGCAAGCCTATAATTAAAAAACTGCAGAAAAAGAACTTTTTTGAGTGATTGATAAGCTTGGAAACGTTTGTGAGGATTGCATATCATTTATTTTAATGTTGTATGTGCTGACACACTTTCTCCCGATAAGCCCCATTAAAAGTATTGCTTTAAAAATTTAATTTCTGTCCTACACGAAATATTACAGACAGCGCAAATAGTGACTGAAAAAGAATCTGGAAGTGGGTCTGGAACCACCAGTTCATCTCTGGTGCAGAACACAATAAATTTACTGACCTCGATCACAGTTGCCGATGGTATTACGTTGTTATTATTTTTCAAATACTTTCTTAAAAAAATGTTGGATGTTGATCGGATTGTTCTCGGCTTCCTGGTCTAGAGGTATGATTCTCGCTTCGGGTGCGAGAGGTCACGGGTTCGATTCCCGTGCAAGCCCATTATTCCGGGACTCGTAACATTACTAACTTTGGAAACCAGGTCTATTTTTATAGTATATATTCTGAAAAACTTTCTCCGAAATAGGTAGTTGAAAATATTACTTTTTTAAATTTTACTTCTGTCGTACAAAATGTTAGGAATCCCGTAAATAATACCTGAAAGCGAGGGAGATTGCCATAAAATAAATAATTAGGGCGTGTAAAGAAAAAAGAAACACCATCGAGATGAAGGTGGTAGCGTGGCCGAGCGGTCTTAGGTGCTGGTTTTAGGCACCAGTCATTCTATGGCATGGCTTCGAATCCCACCGCTGCCAGTTTCGTTTTATTTATCGGCTATCAGCTGTTAGATGTGCCATGCTGTTTCATTGAAGTTGTTGTGCGGGATGTGGAAACTATTTGTATGGCAGTTGCAAGAGATTCAGTACCCTCGCCTTGCATGTTCGCCTGGCACAGCAACAGTAGTACATTAACAGTTTTTTGTCGAATAGTAATTAGGAAGAGGCATAACAAAATTGAGAGAAAAAAAATTCAACTTTTTATGCCACAATTGCATAGTTTAACAACATGCAGAAAAGATTGCGTCCCCGAATGGATTTGAACTTTCAATCTTCTGATCCAAAGTCAGACACCTTATCCATTAGGCCACGAGAAAATTTAATTTCTGTCCTACACGAAATATTACAAACAGCGCAAATAGTGACTGAAAAAGAATCTGGAAGTGGGTCTGGAACCACCAGTTCATCTCTGGTGCAGAACACAATAAATTTACTGACCTCGATCACAGTTGCCGATGGTATTACGTTGTCATTAATTTTCAAATACTTTCTTAAAAAAATGTTGGATAAAGATCGGATTGTTCTCGGCTTCTTGGTCTAGAGGTATGATTCTCGCTTGGGGTGCGAGAGGTCACGGGTTCGATTCCCGTGCAAGCCCATTATTTCGGGACTCGTAACATTACTAACTTTGGAAACCAGGTCTATTTTTATATTATATATTGTGAAAAACTTTCTTCGAAATAGGTAGTTGAAAATATTACTTTTTTAAATTTTACTTCTGTCGTACAAAATGTTAGGAATCCCGTAAATAATACCTGAAAGCGAGAGTGATTGCCATACTAAATATATAATTAGGGCGTGTAAAGCAAAAAGAAACACCATCGATATGAAGGTGGTAGTGTGGCCGAGTTGTCTAAGGCGCTGGTTTTAGGCACCAGTGATTCTATGGCGTGGGTTTGAATCCCACCGCTGCTAGTTTTTTTTTATTTATCGGCCATCAGCTGTTAGATGTGCCATGGTGTTTCATTGAAGTTGTTGTGCGGGATGTGGAAACTTGTTGCATGGCAGTTGCTAGAGATTCAGTAACCCTCGCCTTGCATGTTCGCCTGGCACAGCAACAGTAGTACATTAACAGTTTTTTGTCAAATAGTAATTTGGAAGAGGCATATCAAAATTGAGAGAAAAAAATTGCACTTTTTATGCCACAATTGCATAGTTTAACAACATGCAGAAAAGATTGAAACCCCGAATGGATTTGAAGTTTCAATCTTCTGATCAAAGGCAGATACCTTAACCATTAGGCCGCGAGGCCATCTTCGGGCCACAACCAAAACTAAATTTACTAACCACGATCACGAATGATAATGGTGATACTTTTTTGATTATTTTCGTCTTATTTTTGTGACAAATTGTTGGATATCGTTTAATAATTCCTGGCTTACTTGTTTAGTAATGTGCTCCTCTTTTAAGGTGCGAGTGGTCACAAGTTCGATCCGTGTGCAAGCCCATAATTAAAAAACTGCAGAAAAAGAACTTTTTTGAGTGATTGATAAGCTTGGAAACGTTTGTGACGATTGCATATCATTTATTTTAATGTTGTATGTGCTGACACACTTTCTCCCGATAAGCCCCATTAAAAGTATTGCTTTAAAAATTTAATTTCTGTCCTACACGAAATATTACAAACAGCGCAAATAGTGACTGAAAAAGAATCTGGAAGTGGGTCTGGAACCACCAGTTCATCTGTGGTGCAGAACACAATAAATTTACTGACCTCGATTACAGTTGCCGATGGTACTACGTTGTTATTATTTTTCAAATACTTTCTTAAAAAAATGTTGGATGTTGATCGGATGGTTCTCGGCTTGCTGGTCTAGAGGTATGATTCTCGCTTCGGGTGCGAGACGTCACGGGTTCGATTCCCGTGCAAGCCCATTATTCCGGGACTCGTAACATTACTAACTTTGGAAACCAGGTCTATTTTTATATTATATATTGTGAAAAACTTTCTTCGAAATAGGTATTTGAAAATATTACTTTTTTAAATTTTACTTCTGTCGTACAAAATGTTAGGAATCCCGTAAATAATACCTGAAAGCGAGAGAGATTGCCATACTAAATATATAATTAGGGCGTGTAAAGCAAAAAGAAACACCATCGAGATGAAGGTGGTAGCGTGGCCGAGTGGTCTAAGGCGCTGGTTTTAGGCACCAGTCATTCTATGGCGTGGGTTTGAATCCCACCGCTGCTAGTTTTTTTTTATTTATCGGCCATCAGCTGTTAGATGTGCCATGGTGTTTCATTGAAGTTGTTGTGCGGGATGTGGAAACTTGTTGCATGGCAGTTGCTAGAGATTCAGTAACCCTCGCCTTGCATGTTCGCCTGGCACAGCAACAGTAGTACATTAACAGTTTTTTGTCAAATAGTAATTTGGAAGAGGCATATCAAAATTGAGAGAAAAAAAATTAAACTTTTTATGCCACAATTGCATTGTTTAACAACATGCAGAAAAGATTGCGACCCCGAATGGATTTGAACTTTCAATCTTCTGATCCAAAGTCAGACACCTTATCCATTAGGCCACGAGGCCGTCTACAAGCCACAACCAAAACTAAATTTACTAACCACGATCACGAATGATAATGGTGATACTTTTTTGATTATTTTCCTCTTATTTTTGTGACAAATTGTTAGATATCCTTTAATAATTCCTGGCTTACTTGTTTAGTAATGTGCTCCTCTTTTAAGGTGCGAGTGGTCACAAGTTCGATCCGTGTGCAAGCCCATAATTAAAAAACTGCAGAAAAAGAACTTTTTTGAGTGATTGATAAGCTTGGAAACGTTTGTGACGATTTCATATAATTTATTTTAATGTTGTATGTGCTGACACACTTTCTCCCGATAAGCCCCATTAAAAGTATTGCTTTAAAAATTTAATTTCTGTCCTACACGAAATATTACAAACAGCGCAAATAATGACTGAAAAAGAATCTGGAAGTGGGTCTGGAACCACCAGTTCATCTGTGGTGCAGAACACAATAAATTTACTGACCTCGATTACAGTTGCCGATGGTATTACGTTGTTATTATTTTTCAAATACTTTCTTAAAAAAATGTTGGATGTTGATCGGATTGTTCTCGGCTTCCTGGTCTAGAGGTATGATTCTCGCTTCGGGTGCGAGAGGTCACGGGTTCGATTCCCGTGCAAGCCCATTATTCCGGGACTCGTAACATTACTAACTTTAGAAACCAGGTCTATTTTTATATTATATATTGTGAAAAACCTTCTTCGAAATAGGTATTCGAAAATATTACTTTTTTAAATTTTACTTCTGTCGTACAAAATGTTAGGAATCCCGTAAATAATACCTGAAAGCGAGAGAGATTGCCATACTAAATATATAATTAGGGCGTGTAAAGCAAAAAGAAACACCATCGAGATGAAGGTGGTAGCGTGGCCGAGTGGTCTAAGGCGCTGGTTTTAGGCACCAGTCATTCTATGGCGTGGGTTTGAATCCCACCGCTGCTAGTTTTTTTTTATTTATCGGCCATCAGCTGTTAGATGTGCCATGGTGTTTCATTGAAGTTGTTGTGGGGGATGTGGAAACTTGTTGCATGGCAGTTTCTAGAGATTCAGTAACCCTCGCCTTGCATGTTCGCCTGGCACAGCATCAGTAGTACATTAACAGTTTTTTGTCAAATAGTAATTTGGAAGAGGCATATCAAAATTGAGAGAAAAAAAATTCAACTTTTTATGCCACAATTGCATAGTTTAACAACATGCAGAAAAGATTGCGACCCCGAATGGATTTGAACTTTCAATCTTCTGATCCAAAGTCAGACACCTTATCCATTAGGCCACGAGGTCATCTTCACCCACAACCAAAACTAAATTTACTAACCACGATCACGAATGATAATGGTGATACTTTTTTGATTATTTTCCTCTTATTTTTGTGACAAATTGTTAGATATCCTTTAATAATTCCTGGCTTACTTGTTTAGTAATGTGCTCCTCTTTTAAGGTGCGAGTGGTCACAAGTTCGATCCGTGTGCAAGCCCATAATTAAAAAACTGCAGAAAAAGAACTTTTTTGAGTGATTGATACGCTTGGAAACGTTTGTGACGATTGCATATCATTTATTTTAATGTTGTATGTGCTGACACACTTTCTCCCGATAAGCCCCATTAAAAGTATTGCTTTAAAAATTTAATTTCTGTCCTACACGAAATATTACAAACAGCGCAAATAGTGACTGAAAAAGAATCTGGAAGTGGGTCTGGAACCACCAGTCCATTTCGGTGCAGAACACAATAAATTTACTGACCTCGATCACAGTTGCCGATGGTATTACGTTGTTATTATTTTTCAAATACTTTCTTAAAAAAATGTTGGATGCTGATCGGGTTGTTCTTGGCTTCCTGGTCTAGAGGAATGATTCTCGCTTCGGGTGCGAGAGGTCACGGGTTCGATTCCCGTGCAAGCCCATTATTTCGGGACTCGTAACATTACTAACTTTGGAAACCAGGTCTATTTTTATATTATATATTGTGAAAAACTTTCTTCGAAATAGGTAGTTGAAAATATTACTTTTTTAAATTTTACTTCTGTCGTACAAAATGTTAGGAATCCCGTAAATAATACCTGAAAGCGAGAGAGATTGCCACACTAAATATATAATTAGGGCGTGTAAAGCAAAAAGAAACACCATTGAGATGAAGGTGGTAGCGTGGCTGAGTGGTCTAAGGCGCTGGTTTTAGGCACCAGTCATTCTATGGCGTGGGTTTGAATCCCACCGCTGCTAGTTTTTTTTTATTTATCGGCCATCAGCGATTAGATGTGCCATGGTGTTTCATTGAAGTTGTTTGCGGGATGTGGAAACTTGTTGCATGGCAGTTGCTAGAGATTCAGTAACCCTCGCCTTGCATGTTCGCCTGGCACAGCAACAGTAGTACATTAACAGTTTTTTGTCAAATAGTAATTTGGAAGAGGCATATCAAAATTGAGAGAAAAAAACTTCAACTTTTTATGCCACAATTGCATAGTTTAACAACATGCAGAAAAGATTGCGACCCCGAATGGATTTGAACTTTCAATCTTCTGATCCGAAGTCAGACACCTTATCCATTAGGCCACGAGGCCGTCTTCAAGCCACAACCAAAACTAAATTGAGTAACCACGATCACGAATGATAATGGTGATACTTTTTTGATTATTTTCCTCTTATTTTTGTGACAAATTGTTAGATATTCTTTAATAATTCCTGGCTTACTTGTTTAGTAATGTGCTCTCCTTTTAAGGTGCGAGTGGTCACAAGTTCGATCGGTGTGCAAGCCTATAATTAAAAAACTGCAGAAAAAGAACTTTTTTGAGTGATTGATAAGCTTGGAAACGTTTGTGACGATTGCATATCATTTATTTTAATGTTGTATGTGCTGACACACTTTCTCCCGATAAGCCCCATTAAAAGTATTGCTTTAAAAATTTAATTTCTGTCCTACACGAAATATTACAGACAGCGCAAATAGTGACTGAAAAAGAATCTGGAAGTGGGTCTGGAACCACCAGTTCATCTCTGGTGCAGAACACAATAAATTTACTGACCTCGATCACAGTTGCCGATGGTATTACGTTGTTATTATTTTTCAAATACTTTCTTAAAAAAATGTTGGATGTTGATCGGATTGTTCTCGGCTTCCTGGTCTAGAGGTATGATTCTCGCTTCGGGTGCGAGAGGTCACGGGTTCGATTCCCGTGCAAGCCCATTATTCCGGGACTCGTAACATTACTAACTTTGGAAACCAGGTCTATTTTTATAGTATATATTCTGAAAAACTTTCTCCGAAATAGGTAGTTGAAAATATTACTTTTTTAAGTTTTACTTCTGTCGTACAAAATGTTAGGAATCCCGTAAATAATACCTGAAAGCGAGGGAGATTGCCATAAAATAAATAATTAGGGCGTGTAAAGAAAAAAGAAACACCATCGAGATGAAGGTGGTAGCGTGGCCGAGCGGTCTTAGGTGCTGGTTTTAGGCACCAGTCATTCTATGGCATGGCTTCGAATCCCACCGCTGCCAGTTTCGTTTTATTTATCGGCTATCAGCTGTTAGATGTGCCATGCTGTTTCATTGAAGTTGTTGTGCGGGATGTGGAAACTATTTGTATGGCAGTTGCAAGAGATTCAGTACCCTCGCCTTGCATGTTCGCCTGGCACAGCAACAGTAGTACAATAACAGTTTTTTGTCGAATACTAATTTGAAAGAGGCATATCAAAATTGAGAGAAAAAAAATTCAACTTTTTATGCCACAATTGCATAGTTTAACAACATGCAGAAAAGATTGCGTCCCCGAATGGATTTGAACTTTCAATCTTCTGATCCAAAGTCAGACACCTTATCCATTAGGCCACGAGAAAGTTTAATTTCTGTCCTACACGAAATATTACAAACAGCGCAAATAGTGACTGAAAAAGAATCTGGAAGTGGGTCTGGAACCACCAGTTCATCTCTGGTGCAGAACACAATAAATTTACTGACCTCGATCACAGTTGCCGATGGTATTACGTTGTCATTAATTTTCAAATACTTTCTTAAAAAAATGTTGGATAAAGATCGGATTGTTCTCGGCTTCTTGGTCTAGAGGTATGATTCTCGCTTGGGGTGCGAGAGGTCACGGGTTCGATTCCCGTGCAAGCCCATTATTTCGGGACTCGTAACATTACTAACTTTGGAAACCAGGTCTATTTTTATATTATATATTGTGAAAAACTTTCTTCGAAATAGGTAGTTGAAAATATTACTTTTTTAAATTTTACTTCTGTCGTACAAAATGTTAGGAATCCCGTAAATAATACCTGAAAGCGAGAGTGATTGCCATACTAAATATATAATTAGGGCGTGTAAAGCAAAAAGAAACACCATCGATATGAAGGTGGTAGTGTGGCCGAGTTGTCTAAGGCGCTGGTTTTAGGCACCAGTGATTCTATGGCGTGGGTTTGAATCCCACCGCTGCTAGTTTTTTTTTATTTATCGGCCATCAGCTGTTAGATGTGCCATGGTGTTTCATTGAAGTTGTTGTGCGGGATGTGGAAACTTGTTGCATGGCAGTTGCTAGAGATTCAGTAACCCTCGCCTTGCATGTTCGCCTGGCACAGCAACAGTAGTACATTAACAGTTTTTTGTCAAATAGTAATTTGGAAGAGGCATATCAAAATTGAGAGAAAAAAATTGCACTTTTTATGCCACAATTGCATAGTTTAACAACATGCAGAAAAGATTGAAACCCCGAATGGATTTGAAGTTTCAATCTTCTGATCAAAGGCAGATACCTTAACCATTAGGCCGCGAGGCCATCTTCGGGCCACAACCAAAACTAAATTTACTAACCACGATCACGAATGATAATGGTGATACTTTTTTGATTATTTTCGTCTTATTTTTGTGACAAATTGTTGGATATCGTTTAATAATTCCTGGCTTACTTGTTTAGTAATGTGCTCCTCTTTTAAGGTGCGAGTGGTCACAAGTTCGATCCGTGTGCAAGCCCATAATTAAAAAACTGCAGAAAAAGAACTTTTTTGAGTGATTGATAAGCTTGGAAACGTTTGTGACGATTGCATATCATTTATTTTAATGTTGTATGTGCTGACACACTTTCTCCCGATAAGCCCCATTAAAAGTATTGCTTTAAAAATTTAATTTCTGTCCTACACGAAATATTACAAACAGCGCAAATAGTGACTGAAAAAGAATCTGGAAGTGGGTCTGGAACCACCAGTTCATCTGTGGTGCAGAACACAATAAATTTACTGACCTCGATTACAGTTGCCGATGGTACTACGTTGTTATTATTTTTCAAATACTTTCTTAAAAAAATGTTGGATGTTGATCGGATGGTTCTCGGCTTGCTGGTCTAGAGGTATGATTCTCGCTTCGGGTGCGAGACGTCACGGGTTCGATTCCCGTGCAAGCCCATTATTCCGGGACTCGTAACATTACTAACTTTGGAAACCAGGTCTATTTTTATATTATATATTGTGAAAAACTTTCTTCGAAATAGGTATTTGAAAATATTACTTTTTTAAATTTTACTTCTGTCGTACAAAATGTTAGGAATCCCGTAAATAATACCTGAAAGCGAGAGAGATTGCCATACTAAATATATAATTAGGGCGTGTAAAGCAAAAAGAAACACCATCGAGATGAAGGTGGTAGCGTGGCCGAGTGGTCTAAGGCGCTGGTTTTAGGCACCAGTCATTCTATGGCGTGGGTTTGAATCCCACCGCTGCTAGTTTTTTTTTATTTATCGGCCATCAGCTGTTAGATGTGCCATGGTGTTTCATTGAAGTTGTTGTGCGGGATGTGGAAACTTGTTGCATGGCAGTTGCTAGAGATTCAGTAACCCTCGCCTTGCATGTTCGCCTGGCACAGCAACAGTAGTACATTAACAGTTTTTTGTCAAATAGTAATTTGGAAGAGGCATATCAAAATTGAGAGAAAAAAAATTAAACTTTTTATGCCACAATTGCATTGTTTAACAACATGCAGAAAAGATTGCGACCCCGAATGGATTTGAACTTTCAATCTTCTGATCCAAAGTCAGACACCTTATCCATTAGGCCACGAGGCCGTCTACAAGCCACAACCAAAACTAAATTTACTAACCACGATCACGAATGATAATGGTGATACTTTTTTGATTATTTTCCTCTTATTTTTGTGACAAATTGTTAGATATCCTTTAATAATTCCTGGCTTACTTGTTTAGTAATGTGCTCCTCTTTTAAGGTGCGAGTGGTCACAAGTTCGATCCGTGTGCAAGCCCATAATTAAAAAACTGCAGAAAAAGAACTTTTTTGAGTGATTGATAAGCTTGGAAACGTTTGTGACGATTTCATATAATTTATTTTAATGTTGTATGTGCTGACACACTTTCTCCCGATAAGCCCCATTAAAAGTATTGCTTTAAAAATTTAATTTCTGTCCTACACGAAATATTACAAACAGCGCAAATAATGACTGAAAAAGAATCTGGAAGTGGGTCTGGAACCACCAGTTCATCTGTGGTGCAGAACACAATAAATTTACTGACCTCGATTACAGTTGCCGATGGTATTACGTTGTTATTATTTTTCAAATACTTTCTTAAAAAAATGTTGGATGTTGATCGGATTGTTCTCGGCTTCCTGGTCTAGAGGTATGATTCTCGCTTCGGGTGCGAGAGGTCACGGGTTCGATTCCCGTGCAAGCCCATTATTCCGGGACTCGTAACATTACTAACTTTAGAAACCAGGTCTATTTTTATATTATATATTGTGAAAAACCTTCTTCGAAATAGGTATTCGAAAATATTACTTTTTTAAATTTTACTTCTGTCGTACAAAATGTTAGGAATCCCGTAAATAATACCTGAAAGCGAGAGAGATTGCCATACTAAATATATAATTAGGGCGTGTAAAGCAAAAAGAAACACCATCGAGATGAAGGTGGTAGCGTGGCCGAGTGGTCTAAGGCGCTGGTTTTAGGCACCAGTCATTCTATGGCGTGGGTTTGAATCCCACCGCTGCTAGTTTTTTTTTATTTATCGGCCATCAGCTGTTAGATGTGCCATGGTGTTTCATTGAAGTTGTTGTGGGGGATGTGGAAACTTGTTGCATGGCAGTTTCTAGAGATTCAGTAACCCTCGCCTTGCATGTTCGCCTGGCACAGCATCAGTAGTACATTAACAGTTTTTTGTCAAATAGTAATTTGGAAGAGGCATATCAAAATTGAGAGAAAAAAAATTCAACTTTTTATGCCACAATTGCATAGTTTAACAACATGCAGAAAAGATTGCGACCCCGAATGGATTTGAACTTTCAATCTTCTGATCCAAAGTCAGACACCTTATCCATTAGGCCACGAGGTCATCTTCACCCACAACCAAAACTAAATTTACTAACCACGATCACGAATGATAATGGTGATACTTTTTTGATTATTTTCCTCTTATTTTTGTGACAAATTGTTAGATATCCTTTAATAATTCCTGGCTTACTTGTTTAGTAATGTGCTCCTCTTTTAAGGTGCGAGTGGTCACAAGTTCGATCCGTGTGCAAGCCCATAATTAAAAAACTGCAGAAAAAGAACTTTTTTGAGTGATTGATACGCTTGGAAACGTTTGTGACGATTGCATATCATTTATTTTAATGTTGTATGTGCTGACACACTTTCTCCCGATAAGCCCCATTAAAAGTATTGCTTTAAAAATTTAATTTCTGTCCTACACGAAATATTACAAACAGCGCAAATAGTGACTGAAAAAGAATCTGGAAGTGGGTCTGGAACCACCAGTCCATTTCGGTGCAGAACACAATAAATTTACTGACCTCGATCACAGTTGCCGATGGTATTACGTTGTTATTATTTTTCAAATACTTTCTTAAAAAAATGTTGGATGCTGATCGGGTTGTTCTCGGCTTCCTGGTCTAGAGGAATGATTCTCGCTTCGGGTGCGAGAGGTCACGGGTTCGATTCCCGTGCAAGCCCATTATTTCGGGACTCGTAACATTACTAACTTTGGAAACCAGGTCTATTTTTATATTATATATTGTGAAAAACTTTCTTCGAAATAGGTAGTTGAAAATATTACTTTTTTAAATTTTACTTCTGTCGTACAAAATGTTAGGAATCCCGTAAATAATACCTGAAAGCGAGAGAGATTGCCACACTAAATATATAATTAGGGCGTGTAAAGCAAAAAGAAACACCATTGAGATGAAGGTGGTAGCGTGGCTGAGTGGTCTAAGGCGCTGGTTTTAGGCACCAGTCATTCTATGGCGTGGGTTTGAATCCCACCGCTGCTAGTTTTTTTTTATTTATCGGCCATCAGCGATTAGATGTGCCATGGTGTTTCATTGAAGTTGTTTGCGGGATGTGGAAACTTGTTGCATGGCAGTTGCTAGAGATTCAGTAACCCTCGCCTTGCATGTTCGCCTGGCACAGCAACAGTAGTACATTAACAGTTTTTTGTCAAATAGTAATTTGGAAGAGGCATATCAAAATTGAGAGAAAAAAACTTCAACTTTTTATGCCACAATTGCATAGTTTAACAACATGCAGAAAAGATTGCGACCCCGAATGGATTTGAACTTTCAATCTTCTGATCCGAAGTCAGACACCTTATCCATTAGGCCACGAGGCCGTCTTCAAGCCACAACCAAAACTAAATTGAGTAACCACGATCACGAATGATAATGGTGATACTTTTTTGATTATTTTCCTCTTATTTTTGTGACAAATTGTTAGATATTCTTTAATAATTCCTGGCTTACTTGTTTAGTAATGTGCTCTCCTTTTAAGGTGCGAGTGGTCACAAGTTCGATCGGTGTGCAAGCCTATAATTAAAAAACTGCAGAAAAAGAACTTTTTTGAGTGATTGATAAGCTTGGAAACGTTTGTGACGATTGCATATCATTTATTTTAATGTTGTATGTGCTGACACACTTTCTCCCGATAAGCCCCATTAAAAGTATTGCTTTAAAAATTTAATTTCTGTCCTACACGAAATATTACAGACAGCGCAAATAGTGACTGAAAAAGAATCTGGAAGTGGGTCTGGAACCACCAGTTCATCTCTGGTGCAGAACACAATAAATTTACTGACCTCGATCACAGTTGCCGATGGTATTACGTTGTTATTATTTTTCAAATACTTTCTTAAAAAAATGTTGGATGTTGATCGGATTGTTCTCGGCTTCCTGGTCTAGAGGTATGATTCTCGCTTCGGGTGCGAGAGGTCACGGGTTCGATTCCCGTGCAAGCCCATTATTCCGGGACTCGTAACATTACTAACTTTGGAAACCAGGTCTATTTTTATAGTATATATTCTGAAAAACTTTCTCCGAAATAGGTAGTTGAAAATATTACTTTTTTAAGTTTTACTTCTGTCGTACAAAATGTTAGGAATCCCGTAAATAATACCTGAAAGCGAGGGAGATTGCCATAAAATAAATAATTAGGGCGTGTAAAGAAAAAAGAAACACCATCGAGATGAAGGTGGTAGCGTGGCCGAGCGGTCTTAGGTGCTGGTTTTAGGCACCAGTCATTCTATGGCATGGCTTCGAATCCCACCGCTGCCAGTTTCGTTTTATTTATCGGCTATCAGCTGTTAGATGTGCCATGCTGTTTCATTGAAGTTGTTGTGCGGGATGTGGAAACTATTTGTATGGCAGTTGCAAGAGATTCAGTACCCTCGCCTTGCATGTTCGCCTGGCACAGCAACAGTAGTACAATAACAGTTTTTTGTCGAATACTAATTTGAAAGAGGCATATCAAAATTGAGAGAAAAAAAATTCAACTTTTTATGCCACAATTGCATAGTTTAACAACATGCAGAAAAGATAGCGTCCCCGAATGGATTTGAACTTTCAATCTTCTGATCCAAAGTCAGACACCTTATCCATTAGGCCACGAGAAAATTTAATTTCTGTCCTACACGAAATATTACAAACAGCGCAAATAGTGACTGAAAAAGAATCTGGAAGTGGGTCTGGAACCACCAGTTCATCTCTGGTGCAGAACACAATAAATTTACTGACCTCGATCACAGTTGCCGATGGTATTACGTTGTCATTAATTTTCAAATACTTTCTTAAAAAAATGTTGGATAATGATCGGATTGTTCTCGGCTTCCTGGTCTAGAGGTATGATTCTCGCTTCGGGTGCGAGAGGTCACGGGTTCGATTCCCGTGCAAGCCCATTATTTCGGGACTCGTAACATTACTAACTTTGGAAACCAGGTCTATTTTTATATGATATATTCTGAAAAACTTTCTTCGAAATAGGTAGTTGAAAATATTACTTTTTTAAATTTTACTTCTGTCGTACAAAATGTTAGGAATCCCGTAAATAATACCTGAAAGCGAGAGTGATTGCCATACTAAATATATAATTAGGGCGTGTAAAGCAAAAAGAAACACCATCCATATGAAGGTGGTAGTGTGGCCGAGTTGTCTAAGGCGCTGGTTTTAGGCACCAGTCATTCTATGGCGTGGGTTTGAATCCCACCGCTGCTAGTTTTTTTTTATTTATCGGCCATCAGCTGTTAGATGTGCCATGGTGTTTCATTGAAGTTGTTGTGCGGGATGTGGAAACTTGTTGCATGGCAGTTGCTAGAGATTCAGTAACCCTCGCCTTGCATGTTCGCCTGGCACAGCAACAGTAGTACATTAACAGTTTTTTGTCAAATAGTAATTTGGAAGAGGCATATCAAAATTGAGAGAAAAAAATTGCACTTTTTATGCCACAATTGCATAGTTTAACAACATGCAGAAAAGATTGAAACCCCGAATGGATTTGAAGTTTCAATCTTCTGATCAAAGGCAGATACCTTAACCATTAGGCCGCGAGGCCATCTTCGGGCCACAACCAAAACTAAATTTACCAACCACGATCACGAATGATAATGGTGATACTTTTTTGATTATTTTCGTCTTATTTTTGTGACAAATTGTTAGATATCCTTTAATAATTCCTGGCTTACTTGTTTAGTAATGTGCTCCTCTTTTAAGGTGCGAGTGGTCACAAGTTCGATCCGTGTGCAAGCCCATAATTAAAAAACTGCAGAAAAAGAACTTTTTTGAGTGATTGATAAGCTTGGAAACGTTTGTGACGATTGCATATCATTTATTTTAATGTTGTATGTGCTGACACACTTTCTCCCGATAAGCCCCATTAAAAGTATTGCTTTAAAAATTTAATTTCTGTCCTACACGAAATATTACAAACAGCGCAAATAGTGACTGAAAAAGAATCTGGAAGTGGGTCTGGAACCACCAGTTCATCTGTGGTGCAGAACACAATAAATTTACTGACCTCGATTACAGTTGCCGATGGTATTACGTTGTTATTATTTTTCAAATACTTTCTTAAAAAAATGTTGGATGTTGATCGGATTGTTCTCGGCTTGCTGGTCTAGAGGAATGATTCTCGCTTCGGGTGCGAGAGGTCACGGGTTCGATTCCCGTGCAAGCCCATTATTCCGGGACTCGTAACATTACTAACTTTAGAAACCAGGTCTATTTTTATATTATATATTGTGAAAAACTTTCTTCGAAATAGGTATTTGAAAATATTACTTTTTTAAATTTTACTTCTGTCGTACAAAATGTTAGGAATCCCGTAAATAATACCTGAAAGCGAGAGAGATTGCCATACTAAATATATAATTAGGGCGTGTAAAGCAAAAAGAAACAGCATTGAGATGAAGGTGGTAGCGTGGCCGAGTGGTCTAAGGCGCTGGTTTTAGGCACCAGTCATTCTATGGCGTGGGTTTGAATCCCACCGCTGCTAGTTTTTTTTTATTTATCGGCCATCAGCTGTTAGATGTGCCATGGTGTTTCATTGAAATTGTTGTGCGGGATGTGGAAACTTGTTGCATGGCAGTTGCTAGAGATTCAGTAACCCTCGCCTTGCATGTTCGCCTGGCACAGCAACAGTAGTACATTAACAGTTTTTTGTCAAATAGTAATTTGGAAGAGGCATATCAAAATTGAGAGCAAAAAAATTCAACTTTTTATGCCACAATTGCATAGTTTAACAACATGCAGAAAAGATTGCGACCCGGAATGGATTTGAACTTTCAATCTTCTGATCCAAAGTCAGACACCTTATCCATTAGGCCACGAGGCCGTCTTCAAGCCACAACCAAAACTAAATTTACTAACCACGATCACGAATGATAATGGTGATACTTTTTTGATTATTTTCCTCTTGTTTTTGTGACAAATTGTTAGATATCCTTTAATAATTCCTGGCTTACTTGTTTAGTAATGTGCTCCTCTTTTAAGGTGCGAGTGGTCACAAGTTCGATCCGTGTGCAAGCCCATAATTAAAAAACTGCATAAAAAGAACTTTTTTGAGTGATTGATAAGCTTGGAAACGTTTGTGACGATTTCATATCATTTATTTTAATGTTGTATGTGCTGACACACTTTCTCCCGATAAGCCCCATTAAAAGTATTGCTTTAAAAATTTAATTTCTGTCCTACACGAAATATTACAAACAGCGCAAATAGTGACTGAAAAAGAATCTGGAAGTGGGTCTGGAACCACCAGTTCATCTGTGGTGCAGAACACAATAAATTTACTGACCTCGAGTACAGTTGCCGATGGTATTACGTTGTTATTATTTTTCAAATACTTTCTTAAAAAAATGTTGGATGTTGATCGGATTGTTCTCGGCTTGCTGGTCTAGAGGTATGATTCTCGCTTCGGGTGCGAGAGGTCACGGGTTCGATTCCCGTGCAAGCCCATTATTCCGGGACTCGTAACATTACTAACTTTGGAAACCAGGTCTATTTTTATATTATATATTGTGAAAAACTTTCTTCGAAATAGGTATTTGAAAATATTACTTTTTTAAATTTTACTTCTGTCGTACAAAATGTTAGGAATCCCGTAAATAATACCTGAAAGCGAGAGAGATTGCCATACTAAATATATAATTTGGGCGTGTAAAGCAAAAAGAAACACCATTGAGATGAAGGTGGTAGCGTGGCCGAGTGGTCTAAGGCGCTGGTTTTAGGCACCAGTCATTCTATGGCGTGGGTTTGAATCCCACCGCTGCTACTTTTTTTTTATTTATCGGCCATCAGCTGTTAGATGTGCCATGGTGTTTCATTGAAGTTGTTGTGCGGGATGTGGAAACTTGTTGCATGGCAGTTGCTAGAGATTCAGTAACCCTCACCTTGCATGTTCGCCTGGCACAGCAACAGTAGTACATTAACAGTTTTTTGTCAAATAGTAATTTGGAAGAGGCATATCAAAATTGTGAGAAAAAAAATTCAACTTTTTATGCCACAATTGCATAGTTTAACAACATGCAGAAAAGATTGCGACCCCGAATGGATTTGAACTTTCAATCTTCTGATCCAAAGTCAGACACCTTATCCATTAGGCCACGAGGCCGTCTTCAAGCCACAACCAAAACTAAATTTACTAACCACGATCACGAATGATAATGGTGATACTTTTTTGATTATTTTCCTCTTATTTTTGTGACAAATTGTTAGATATCCTTTAATAATTCCTGGCTTACTTGTTTAGTAATGTGCTCCTCTGTTAAGGTGCGAGTGGTCACAAGTTCGATCCGTGTGCAAGCCCATAGTTAAAAAACTGCAGAAAAAGAACTTTTTTGAGTGATTGATAAGCTTGGAAACGTTTGTGACGATTGCATATCATTTATTTTAATGTTGTATGTGCTGACACACTTTCTCCCGATAAGCCCCATTAAAAGTATTGCTTTAAAAATTTAATTTCTGTCCTACACGAAATATTACAAACAGCGCAAATAGTGACTGAAAAAGAATCTGGAAGTGGGTCTGGAACCACCAGTTCATCTCTGGTGCAGAACACAATAAATTTACTGACCTCGATCACAGTTGCCGATGGTATTACGTTGTTATTATTTTTCAAATACTTTCTTAAAAAAATGTTGGATGTTGATCGGATTGTTCTCGGCTTGCTGGTCTAGAGGTATGATTCTCGCTTCGGGTGCGAGAGGTCACAGGTTCGATTCCCGTGCAAGCCTATTATTCCGGGACTCGTAACATTACTAACTTTGGAAACCAGGTCTATTTTTATATTATATATTCTGAAAAACTTTCTCCGAAATAGGTATTTGAAAATATTACTTTTTTAAATTTTACTTCTGTCGTACAAAATGTTAGGTATCCCGTAAATAATACCTGAAAGCGAGAGAGATTGCCATACTAAATATATAATTAGGGCGTGTAAAGCAAAAAGAAACACCATCGAGATGAAGGTGGTAGCGTGGCCGAGTGGTCTTAGATGCTGGTTTTAGGCACCAGTCATTCTATGGCATGGCTTCGAATCCCACCGCTGCCAGTTTCGTTTTATTTATCGGCTATCAGCTGTTAGATGTGCCATGGTGTTTCATTGAAGTTGTTGTGCGGGATGTGGAAACTATTTGTATGGCAGTTGCTAGAGATTCAGTACCCTCGCCTTGCATGTTCGCCTGGCACAGCAACAGTAGTACATTCACAGTTTTTTGTCAAATAGTAATTTGGAAGAGGCATATCAAAATTGAGAGACAAAAAATTGCACTTTTTATGCCACAATTGCATGGTTTAACAACATGCAGAAAAGATTGCGATCCCGAATGGATTTGAACTTTCAATCTTCTGATCCAAAGTCAGACACCTTATCCATTAGGCCACGAGGCCGTCTTGAAGCCACAACCAAAACAAAATTTACTAACCACGATCACGAATGATAATGGTGATACTTTTTTGATTATTTTCCTCTTATTTTTGTGACAAATTGTTAGATATCCTTTAATAATTCCTGGCTTACTTGTTTAGTAATGTGCTCCTGTTTTTAGGTGCGAGTGGTCACAAGTTCGATCCGTGTGCAAGCCCATAATTAAAAAACTGCAGAAAAAGAACTTTTTTGAGTGATTGATAAGCTTGGAAACGTTTGTGAGGATTGCATATCATTTATTTTAATGTTGTATGTGCTGACACACTTTCTCCCTATAAGCCCCATTAAAAGTATTGCTTTAAAAATTTAATTTCTGTCCTACACGAAATATTACAAACAGCGCAAATAGTGACTGAAAAAGAATCTGGAAGTGGGTCTGGAACCACCAGTTCATCTCTGGTGCAGAACACAATAAATTTACTGACCTCGATCACAGTTGCCGATGGTATTACGTTGTTATTATTTTTCAAATACTTTCTTAAAAAAATGTTGGATGTTGATCGGATTGTTCTCGGCTTGCTGGTCTAGAGGTATGATTCTCGCTTCGGGTGCGAGAGGTCACGGGTTCGATTCCCGTGCAAGCCCATTATTCCGGGAGTGGTAACATGATTAAATTTGGAAACCTGGTCTATTTTTATATTATATATTGTGAAAAACTTTCTTCGAAATAGGTATTTGAAAATATTACTTTTTTAAATTTTACTTCTGTCGTACAAAATGTTAGGAATCCCGTAAATAATACCTGAAAGCGAGAGAGATTGCCATACTAAATATATAATTAGGGCGTGTAAAGCAAAAAGAAACACCATCGAGATGAAGGTGGTAGCGTGGCCGAGTGGTCTAAGGTGCTGGTTTTAGGCACCAGTCATTCTATGGCATGGGTTCGAATCCCACCGTTTCAGTTTTGCTTTATTTATCGGCCATCAGCTGTTAGATGTGCCATGCTGTTTCATTGAAGTTGTTGTGTGGGATGTGGAAACTTGTTGCATGGCAGTTGCTAGAGATTCAGTCACCGTCGCCTTGCATGTTCGCCTGGCACAGCAACAGTAGTACATTAACAGTTTTTTGTCAAATAGTAATTTGGAAGAGGCATATCAAAATTGAGAGAAAAAAAATTCCACTTTTTATGCCACAATTGCATAGTTTTACAACATGCAGAAAAGATTGCGACCCCGAATGGATTTGAACTTTCAATCTTCTGATCCAAAGCCAGACACCTTATCCATTACGCCACGAGGTCATCTTCACCCACAACAAAAACTAAATTTACTAATTACGATCACGAATGATAATGGTGATACTTTTTTGATTATTTTCCTCTTATTTTTGTGACAAATTGTTAGATATCCTTTAATAATTCCTGGCTTACTTGTTTAGTAATGTGCTCCTCTTTTAAGGTGCGAGTGGTCACAAGTTCGATCCGTGTGCAAGCCCATAATTAAAAAACTGCAGAAAAAAGAACTTTTTTGAGTGATTGATAAGCTTGGAAACGTTTGTGACGATTGGATATCATTTATTTTAATGTTGTATGTGCTGACACACTTTCTCCCGATAAGCCCCATTAAAAGTATTGCTTTAAAAATTTAATTTCTGTCCTACACGAAATATTACAAACAGCGCAAATAGTGACTGAAAAAGAATCTGGAAGTGGGTCTGGAACCACCAGTTCATCTCTGGTGCAGAACACAATAAATTTACTGACCTCGATCACAGTTGCCGATGGTATTACGTTGTCATTAATTTTCAAATACTTTCTTAAAAAAATGTTGGATAATGATCGGATTGTTCTCGGCTTCCTGGTCTAGAGGTATGATTCTCGCTTCGGGTGCGAGAGGTCACGGGTTCGATTCCCGTGCAAGCCCATTATTTCGGGACTCGTAACATTACTAACTTTGGAAACCAGGTCTATTTTTATATTATATATTCTGAAAAACTTTCTTCGAAATAGGTAGTTGAAAATATTACTTTTTTAAATTTTACTTCTGTCGTACAAAATATTAGGAATCCCGTAAATAATACCTGAAAGCGAGAGTGATTGCCATACTAAATATATAATTAGGGCGTGTAAAGCAAAAAGAAACACCATCGATATGAAGGTGGTAGTGTGGCCGAGTTGTCTAAGGCGCTGGTTTTAGGCACCAGTCATTCTATGGCGTGGGTTTGAATCCCACCGCTGCTAGTTTTTTTTTATTTATCGGCCATCAGCTGTTAGATGTGCCATGGTGTTTCATTGAAGTTGTTGTGCGGGATGTGGAAACTTGTTGCATGGCAGTTGCTAGAGATTCAGTAACCCTCGCCTTGCATGTTCGCCTGGCACAGCAACAGTAGTACATTAACAGTTTTTTGTCAAATAGTAATTTGGAAGAGGCATATCAAAATTGAGAGAAAAAAATTGCACTTTTTATGCCACAATTGCATAGTTTAACAACATGCAGAAAAGATTGAAACCCCGAATGGATTTGAAGTTTCAATCTTCTGATCAAAGGCAGATACCTTAACCATTAGGCCGCGAGGCCATCTTCGGGCCACAACCAAAACTAAATTTACTAACCACGATCACGAATGATAATGGTGATACTTTTTTGATTATTTTCGTCTTATTTTTGTGACAAATTGTTGGATATCGTTTAATAATTCCTGGCTTACTTGTTTAGTAATGTGCTCCTCTTTTAAGGTGCGAGTGGTCACAAGTTCGATCCGTGTGCAAGCCCATAATTAAAAAACTGCAGAAAAAGAACTTTTTTGAGTGATTGATAAGCTTGGAAACGTTTGTGACGATTGCATATCATTTATTTTAATGTTGTATGTGCTGACACACTTTCTCCCGATAAGCCCCATTAAAAGTATTGCTTTAAAAATTTAATTTCTGTCCTACACGAAATATTACAAACAGCGCAAATAGTGACTGAAAAAGAATCTGGAAGTGGGTCTGGAACCACCAGTTCATCTGTGGTGCAGAACACAATAAATTTACTGACCTCGATTACAGTTGCCGATGGTACTACGTTGTTATTATTTTTCAAATACTTTCTTAAAAAAATGTTGGATGTTGATCGGATTGTTCTCGGCTTGCTGGTCTAGAGGTATGATTCTCGCTTCGGGTGCGAGAGGTCACGGGTTCGATTCCCGTGCAAGCCCATTATTCCGGGACTCGTAACATTACTAACTTTGGAAACCAGGTCTATTTTTATATTATATATTGTGAAAAACTTTCTTCGTAATAGGTATTTGAAAATATTACTTTTTTAAATTTTACTTCTGTCGTACAAAATGTTAGGAATCCCGTAAATAATACCTGAAAGCGAGAGAGATTGCCATACTAAATATATAATTAGGGCGTGTAAAGCAAAAAGAAACACCATCGAGATGAAGGTGGTAGCGTGGCCGAGTGGTCTAAGGCGCTGGTTTTAGGCACCAGTCATTCTATGGCGTGGGTTTGAATCCCACCGCTGCTAGTTTTTTTTTATTTATCGGCCATCAGCTGTTAGATGTGCCATGGTGTTTCATTGAAGTTGTTGTGGGGGATGTGGAAACTTGTTGCATGGCAGTTTCTAGAGATTCAGTAACCCTCGCCTTGCATGTTCGCCTGGCACAGCATCAGTAGTACATTAACAGTTTTTTGTCAAATAGTAATTTGGAAGAGGCATATCAAAATTGAGAGAAAAAAAATTAAACTTTTTATGCCACAATTGCATAGTTTAACAACATGCAGAAAAGATTGCGACCCCGAATGGATTTGAACTTTCAATCTTCTGATCCAAAGTCAGACACCTTATCCATTAGGCCACGAGGCCGTCTTCAAGCCACAACCAAAACTAAATTTACTAACCACGATCACGAATGATAATGGTGATACTTTTTTGATTATTTTCCTCTTATTTTTGTGACAAATTGTTAGATATCCTTTAATAATTCCTGGCTTACTTGTTTAGTAATGTGCTCCTCTTTTAAGGTGCGAGTGGTCACAAGTTCGATCCGTGTGCAAGCCCATAATTAAAAAACTGCAGAAAAAGAACTTTTTTGAGTGATTGATAAGCTTGGAAACGTTTGTGACGATTGCATATCATTTATTTTAATGTTGTATGTGCTGACACACTTTCTCCCGATAAGCCCCATTAAAAGTATTGCTTTAAAAATTTAATTTCTGTCCTACACGAAATATTACAAACAGCGCAAATAGTGACTGAAAAAGAATCTGGAAGTGGGTCTGGAACCACCAGTCCATTTCGGTGCAGAACACAATAAATTTACTGACCTCGATCACAGTTGCCGATGGTATTACGTTGTTATTATTTTTCAAATACTTTCTTAAAAAAATGTTGGATGCTGATCGGGTTGTTCTCGGCTTCCTGGTCTAGAGGAATGATTCTCGCTTCGGGTGCGAGAGGTCACGGGTTCGATTCCCGTGCAAGCCCATTATTTCGGGACTCGTAACATTACTAACTTTGGAAACCAGGTCTATTTTTATATTATATATTGTGAAAAACTTTCTTCGAAATAGGTAGTTGAAAATATTACTTTTTTAAATTTTACTTCTGTCGTACAAAATGTTAGGAATCCCGTAAATAATACCTGAAAGCGAGAGAGATTGCCATACTAAATATATAATTAGGGCGTGTAAAGCAAAAAGAAACACCATTGAGATGAAGGTGGTAGCGTGGCTGAGTGGTCTAAGGCGCTGGTTTTAGGCACCAGTCATTCTATGGCGTGGGTTTGAATCCCACCGCTGCTAGTTTTTTTTTATTTATCGGCCATCAGCGATTAGATGTGCCATGGTGTTTCATTGAAGTTGTTTGCGGGATGTGGAAACTTGTTGCATGGCAGTTGCTAGAGATTCAGTAACCCTCGCCTTGCATGTTCGCCTGGCACAGCAACAGTAGTACACTAACAGTTTTTTGTCAAATAGTAATTTGGAAGAGGCATATCAAAATTGAGAGAAAAAAACTTCAACTTTTTATGCCACAATTGCATAGTTTAACAACATGCACAAAAGATTGCGACCCCAAATGGATTTGAACTTTCAATCTTCTGATCCAAAGTCAGACACCTTATCCATTAGGCCACGAGGCCGCCTTCAAGCCACAACCAAAACTAAATTGAGTAACCACGATCACGAATGATAATGGTGATACTTTTTTGATTATTTTCCTCTTATTTTTGTGACAAATTGTTAGATATTCTTTAATAATTCCTGGCTTACTTGTTTAGTAATGTGCTCTCCTTTTAAGGTGCGAGTGGTCACAAGTTCGATCGGTGTGCAAGCCTATAATTAAAAAACTGCAGAAAAAGAACTTTTTTGAGTGATTGATAAGCTTGGAAACGTTTGTGACGATTGCATATCATTTATTTTAATGTTGTATGTGCTGACACACTTTCTCCCGATAAGCCCCATTAAAAGTATTGCTTTAAAAATTTAATTTCTGTCCTACACGAAATATTACAGACAGCGCAAATAGTGACTGAAAAAGAATCTGGAAGTGGGTCTGGAACCACCAGTTCATCTCTGGTGCAGAACACAATAAATTTACTGACCTCGATCACAGTTGCCGATGGTATTACGTTGTTATTATTTTTCAAATACTTTCTTAAAAAAATGTTGGATGTTGATCGGATTGTTCTCGGCTTGCTGGTCTAGAGGTATGATTCTCGCTTCGGGTGCGAGAGGTCACGGGTTCGATTCCCGTGCAAGCCCATTATTCCGGGACTCGTAACATTACTAACTTTGGAAACCAGGTCTATTTTTATAGTATATATTCTGAAAAACTTTCTCCGAAATAGGTAGTTGAAAATATTACTTTTTTAAGTTTTACTTCTGTCGTACAAAATGTTAGGAATCCCGTAAATAATACCTGAAAGCGAGGAAGATTGCCATAAAATAAATAATTAGGGCGTGTAAAGAAAAAAGAAACACCATCGAGATGAAGGTGGTAGCGTGGCCGAGCGGTCTTAGGTGCTGGTTTTAGGCACCAGTCATTCTATGGCATGGCTTCGAATCCCACCGCTGCCAGTTTCGTTTTATTTATCGGCTATCAGCTGTTAGATGTGCCATGCTGTTTCATTGAAGTTGTTGTGCGGGATGTGGAAACTATTTGTATGGCAGTTGCAAGAGATTCAGTACCCTCGCCTTGCATGTTCGCCTGGCACAGCAACAGTAGTACATTAACAGTTTTTTGTCGAATAGTAATTTGGAAGAGGCATATCAAAATTGAGAGAAAAAAAATTCAACTTTTTATGCCACAATTGCATAGTTTAACAACATGCAGAAAAGATTGCGTCCCCGAATGGATTTGAACTTTCAATCTTCTGATCCAAAGTCAGACA
The DNA here is from genome assembly GCA_963855995.1 of Muricea muricata. Classification (NCBI taxonomy): domain Eukaryota; kingdom Metazoa; phylum Cnidaria; class Anthozoa; order Malacalcyonacea; family Plexauridae; genus Muricea; species Muricea muricata. Next base: position 53,762,594 of record OY979716.1, on the reverse strand, counting down.
CCTTATCCATTAGGCCACGAGAAAATTTAATTTCTGTCCTACACGAAATATTACAAACAGCGCAAATAGTGACTGAAAAAGAATCTGGAAGTGGGTCTGGAACCACCAGTTCATCTCTGGTGCAGAACACAATAAATTTACTGACCTCGATCACAGTTGCCGATGGTATTACGTTGTCATTAATTTTCAAATACTTTCTTAAAAAAATGTTGGATAATGATCGGATTGTTCTCGGCTTCCTGGTCTAGAGGTATGATTCTCGCTTCGGGTGCGAGAGGTCACGGGTTCGATTCCCGTGCAAGCCCATTATTTCGGGACTCGTAACATTACTAACTTTGGAAACCAGGTCTATTTTTATATTATATATTCTGAAAAACTTTCTTCGAAATAGGTAGTTGAAAATATTACTTTTTTAAATTTTACTTCTGTCGTACAAAATGTTAGGAATCCCGTAAATAATACCTGAAAGCGAGAGTGATTGCCATACTAAATATATAATTAGGGCGTGTAAAGCAAAAAGAAACACCATCCATATGAAGGTGGTAGTGTGGCCGAGTTGTCTAAGGCGCTGGTTTTAGGCACCAGTCATTCTATGGCGTGGGTTTGAATCCCACCGCTGCTAGTTTTTTTTTATTTATCGGCCATCAGCTGTTAGATGTGCCATGGTGTTTCATTGAAGTTGTTGTGCGGGATGTGGAAACTTGTTGCATGGCAGTTGCTAGAGATTCAGTAACCCTCGCCTTGCATGTTCGCCTGGCACAGCAACAGTAGTACATTAACAGTTTTTTGTCAAATAGTAATTTGGAAGAGGCATATCAAAATTGAGAGAAAAAAATTGCACTTTTTATGCCACAATTGCATGGTTTAACAACATGCAGAAAAGATTGCGATCCCGAATGGATTTGAACTTTCAATCTTCTGATCCAAAGTCAGACACCTTATCCATTAGGCCACGAGGCCGTCTTGAAGCCACAACCAAAACAAAATTTACTAACCACGATCACGAATGATAATGGTGATACTTTTTTGATTATTTTCCTCTTATTTTTGTGACAAATTGTTAGATATCCTTTAATAATTCCTGGCTTACTTGTTTAGTAATGTGCTCCTCTTTTTAGGTTCGAGTGGTCACAAGTTCGATCCGTGTGCAAGCCCATAATTAAAAAACTGCAGAAAAAGAACTTTTTTGAGTGATTGATAAGCTTGGAAACGTTTGTGAGGATTGCATATCATTTATTTTAATGTTGTATGTGCTGACACACTTTCTCCCTATAAGCCCCATTAAAAGTATTGCTTTAAAAATTTAATTTCTGTCCTACACGAAATATTACAAACAGCGCAAATAGTGACTGAAAAAGAATCTGGAAGTGGGTCTGGAACCACCAGTTCATCTGTGGTGCAGAACACAATAAATTTACTGACCTCGATTACAGTTGCCGATGGTATTACGTTCTTATTATTTTTCAAATACTTTCTTAAAAAAATGTTGGATGTTGATCGGATTGTTCTCGGCTTGCTGGTCTAGAGGAATGATTCTCGCTTCGGGTGCGAGAGGTCACGGGTTCGATTCCCGTGCAAGCCCATTATTCCGGGACTCGTAACATTACTAACTTTGGAACCATGTCTATTTTTATATTATATATTGTGAAAAACTTTCTTCGAAATAGGTAGTTGAAAATATTACTTTTTTAAATTTTACTTCTGTCGTACAAAATGTTAGGAATCCCGTAAATAATACCTGAAAGCGAGAGAGATTGCCATACTAAATATATAATTAGGGCGTGTAAAGCAAAAAGAAACACCATTGAGATGAAGGTGGTAGCGTGGCCGAGTGGTCTAAGGCGCTGGTTTTAGGCACCAGTCATTCTATGGCGTGGGTTTGAATCCCACCGCTGCTAGTTTTTTTTTATTTATCGTCCATCAGCTGTTAGATGTGCCATGGTGTTTCATTGAAGTTGTTGTGCGGGATGTGGAAACTTGTTGCATGGCAGTTGCTAGAGATTCAGTAACCCTCGCCTTGCATGTTCGCCTGGCACAGCAACAGTAGTACATTAACAGTTTTTTGTCAAATAGTAATTTGGAAGAGGCATATCAAAATTGAGAGAAAAAAAATTTAACTTTTTATGCCACAATTGCATAGTTTAACAACATGCACAAAAGATTGCGACCCGGAATGGATTTGAACTTTCAATCTTCTGATCCAAAGTCAGACACCTTATCCATTAGGCCACGAGGCCGTCTTCAAGCCACAACCAAAACTAAATTTACTAACCACGATCACGAATGATAATGGTGATACTTTTTTGATTATTTTCCTCTTGTTTTTGTGACAAATTGTTAGATATCCTTTAATAATTCCTGGCTTACTTGTTTAGTAATGTGCTCCTCTTTTAAGGTGCGAGTGGTCACAAGTTCGATCCGTGTGCAAGCCCATAATTAAAAAACTGCACAAAAAGAACTTTTTTGAGTGATTGATAAGCTTGGAAACGTTTGTGACGATTTCATATCATTTATTTTAATGTTGTATGTGCTGACACACTTTCTCCCGATAAGCCCCATTAAAAGTATTGCTTTAAAAATTTAATTTCTGTCCTACACGAAATATTACAAACAGCGCAAATAGTGACTGAAAAAGAATCTGGAAGTGCGTCTGGAACCACCAGTTCATCTGTGGTGCAGAACACAATAAATTTACTGACCTCGAGTACAGTTGCCGATGGTATTACGTTGTTATTATTTTTCAAATACTTTCTTAAAAAAATGTTGGATGTTGATCGGATTGTTCTCGGCTTGCTGGTCTAGAGGTATGATTCTCGCTTCGGGTGCGAGAGGTCACGGGTTCGATTCCCGTGCAAGCCCATTATTCCGGGACTCGTAACATTACTAACTTTGGAAACCAGGTCTATTTTTATATTATATATTGTGAAAAACTTTCTTCGAAATAGGTATTTGAAAATATTACTTTTTTAAATTTTACTTCTGTCGTACAAAATGTTAGGAATCCCGTAAATAATACCTGAAAGCGAGAGAGATTGCCATACTAAATATATAATTAGGGCGTGTAAAGCAAAAAGAAACACTATTGAGATGAAGGTGGTAGCGTGGCCGAGTGGTCTAAGGCGCTGGTTTTAGGCACCAGTCATTCTATGGCGTGGGTTTGAATCCCACCGCTGCTAGTTTTTTTTTATTTATCGGCCATCAGCTGTTAGATGTGCCATGGTGTTTCATTGAAGTTGTTGTGCGGGATGTGGAAACTTGTTGCATGGCAGTTGCTAGAGATTCAGTAACCCTCACCTTGCATGTTCGCCTGGCACAGCAACAGTAGTACATTAACAGTTTTTTGTCAAATAGTAATTTGGAAGAGGCATATCAAAATTGTGAGAAAAAAAATTCAACTTTTTATGCCACAATTGCATAGTTTAACAACATGCAGAAAAGATTGCGACCCCGAATGGATTTTAACTTTCAATCTTCTGATCCAAAGTCAGACACCTTATCCATTAGGCCACGAGGCCGTCTTCAAGCCACAACCAAAACTAAATTTACTAACCACGATCACGAATGATAATGGTGATACTTTTTTGATTATTTTCCTCTTATTTTTGTGACAAATTGTTAGATATCCTTTAATAATTCCTGGCTTACTTGTTTAGTAATGTGCTCCTCTGTTAAGGTGCGAGTGGTCACAAGTTCGATCCGTGTGCAAGCCCATAATTAAAAAACTGCAGAAAAAGAACTTTTTTGAGTGATTGATAAGCTTGGAAACGTTTGTGACGATTGCATATCATTTATTTTAATGTTGTATGTGCTGACACACTTTCTCCCGATAAGCCCCATTAAAAGTAATGCTTTAAAAATTTAATTTCTGTCCTACACGAAATATTACAGACAGCGCAAATAGTGACTGAAAAAGAATCTGGAAGTGGGTCTGGAACCACCAGTTCATCTCTGGTGCAGAACACAATAAATTTACTGACCTCGATCACAGTTGCCGATGGTATTACGTTGTTATTATTTTTCAAATACTTTCTTAAAAAAATGTTGGATGTTGATCGGATTGTTCTCGGCTTCCTGGTCTAGAGGTATGATTCTCGCTTCGGGTGCGAGAGGTCACGGGTTCGATTCCCGTGCAAGCCTATTATTCCGGGACTCGTAACATTACTAACTTTGGAAACCAGGTCTATTTTTATATTATATATTCTGAAAAACTTTTTCCGAAATAGGTATTTGAAAATATTACTTTTTTAAATTTTACTTCTGTCGTACAAAATGTTAGGTATCCCGTAAATAATACCTGAAAGCGAGAGAGATTGCCATACTAAATATATAATTAGGGCGTGTAAAGCAAAAAGAATCACCATCGAGATGAAGGTGGTAGCGTGGCCGAGTGGTCTAAGGCGCTGGTTTTAGGCACCAGTCATTCTATGGCGTGGGTTTGAATCCCACCGCTGCTAGTTTTTTTTTATTTATCGGCCATCAGCTGTTAGATGTGCCATGGTGTTTCATTGAAGTTGTTGTGTGGGATGTGGAAACTTGTTGCATGGCAGTTGCTAGAGATTCAGTAACCCTCGCCTTGCATGTTCGCCTGGCACAGCAACAGTAGTACATTAACAGTTTTTTGTCAAATAGTAATTTGGAAGAGGCATATCAAAATTGAGAGAAAAAAATTCAACTTTTTATGCCACAATTGAATAGTTTAACAACATGCAGAAAAGATTGCGACCCCGAATGGATTTGAACTTTCAATCTTCTGATCCAAAGTCAGACACCTTATCCATTAGGCCACGAGGCCGTGATCAAACCACAACCAAAACTAAATTTACTAACCACGATCACGAATGATAATGGTGATACTTTTTTGATTATTTTCCTCTTATTTTTGTGAAAAATTGTTAGATATCCTTTAATAATTCCTGGCTTACTTGTTTAGTAATGTGCTCCTCTTTTAAGGTGCGAGTGGTCACAAGTTCGATCGTTGTGCAAGCCCATAATTAAAAAACTGCAGAAAAAGAACTTTTTTGAGTGATTGATAAGCTTGGAAACGTTTGTGACGATTGCATATCATTTATTTTAATGTTGTATGTGCTGACACACTTTCTCCCGATAAGCCCCATTAAAAGTATTGCTTTAAAAATTTAATTTCTGTCCTACACGAAATATTACAAACAGCGCAAATAGTGACTGAAAAAGAATCTGGAAGTGGGTCTGGAACCACCAGTTCATCTGTGGTGCAGAACACAATAAATTTACTGACCTCGATTACAGTTGCCGATGGTATTACGTTGTTATTATTTTTCAAATACTTTCTTAAAAAAATGTTGGATGTTGATCGGATTGTTCTCGGCTTGCTGGTCTAGAGGTATGATTCTCGCTTTGGGTGCGAGATGTCACGGGTTCGATTCCCGTGCAAGCCCATTATTCCGGGACTCGTAACATTACTAACTTTTGAAACCAGGTCTATTTTTATAGTATATATTCTGAAAAACTTTCTCCGAAATAGGTAGTTGAAAATATTACTTTTTTAAATTTTACTTCTGTCGTACAAAATGTTAGGAATCCCGTAAATAATACCTGAAAGCGAGGGAGATTGCCATAAAATAAATAATTAGGGCGTGTAAAGAAAAAAGAAACACCATCGAGATGAAGGTGGTAGCGTGGCCGAGTGGTCTTAGGTGCTGGTTTTAGGCACCAGTCATTCTATGGCATGGCTTCGAATCCCACCGCTGCCAGTTTCGTTTTATTTATCGGCTATCAGCTGTTAGATGTGCCATGCTGTTTCATTGAAGTTGTTGTGCGGGATGTGGAAACTATTTGTATGGCAGTTGCAAGAGATTCAGTACCCTCGCTTTGCATGTTCGCCTGGCACAGCAACAGTAGTACATTAACAGTTTTTTGTCGAATAGTAATTTGGAAGAGGCATATCAAAATTGAGAGAAAAAAAATTCAACTTTTTATGCCACAATTGCATAGTTTAACAACATGCAGAAAAGATTGCGTCCCCGAATGGATTTGAACTTTCAATCTTCTGATCCAAAGTCAGACACCTTATCCATTAGGCCACGAGAAAATTTAATTTCTGTCCTGCACGAAATATTACAAACAGCGCAAATAGTGACTGAAAAAGAATCTGGAAGTGGGTCTGGAACCACCAGTTCATCTCTGGTGCAGAACACAATAAATTTACTGACCTCGATCACAGTTGCCGATGGTATTACGTTGTCATTAATTTTCAAATACTTTCTTAAAAAAATGTGGGATAATGATCGGATTGTTCTCGGCTTCCTGGTCTAGAGGTATGATTCTCGCTTCGGGTGCGAGAGGTCACGGGTTCGATTCCCGTGCAAGCCCATTATTTCGGGACTCGTAACATTACTAACTTTGGAAACCAGGTCTATTTTTATATTATATATTCTGAAAAACTTTCTTCGAAATAGGTAGTTGAAAATATTACTTTTTTAAATTTTACTTCTGTCGTACAAAATGTTAGGAATCCCGTAAATAATACCTGAAAGCGAGAGTGATTGCCATACTAAATATATAATTAGGGCGTGTAAAGCAAAAAGAAACACCATCCATATGAAGGTGGTAGTGTGGCCGAGTTGTCTAAGGCGCTGGTTTTAGGCACCAGTCATTCTATGGCGTGGGTTTGAATCCCACCGCTGCTAGTTTTTTTTTATTTATCGGCCATCAGCTGTTAGATGTGCCATGGTGTTTCATTGAAGTTGTTGTGCGGGATGTGGAAACTTTTGCATGGCAGTTGCTAGAGATTCAGTAACCCTCGCCTTGCATGTTCGCCTGGCACAGCAACAGTAGTACATTAACAGTTTTTTGTCAAATAGTAATTTGGAAGAGGCATATCAAAATTGAGAGAAAAAAATTGCACTTTTTATGCCACAATTGCATAGTTTAACAACATGCAGAAAAGATTGAAACCCCGAATGGATTTGAAGTTTCAATCTTCTGATCAAAGGCAGATACCTTAACCATTAGGCCGCGAGGCCATCTTTGGGCCACAACCAAAACTAAATTTACTAACCACGATCACGAATGATAATGGTGATACTTTTTTGATTATTTTCCTCTTATTTTTGTGACAAATTGTTAGATATCCTTTAATAATTCCTGGCTTACTTGTTTAGTAATGTGCTCCTCTTTTAAGGTGCGAGTGGTCACAAGTTCGATCCGTGTGCAAGCCCATAATTAAAAAACTGCAGAAAAAGAACTTTTTTGAGTGATTGATAAGCTTGGAAACGTTTGTGACGATTGCATATCATTTATTTTAATGTTGTATGTGCTGACACACTTTCTCCCGATAAGCCCCATTAAAAGTATTGCTTTAAAAATTTAATTTCTGTCCTACACGAAATATTACAAACAGCGCAAATAGTGACTGAAAAAGAATCTGGAAGTGGGTCTGGAACCACCAGTTCATCTGTGGTGCAGAACACAATAAATTTACTGACCTCGATTACAGTTGCCGATGGTATTACGTTGTTATTATTTTTCAAATACTTTCTTAAAAAAATGTTGGATGTTGATCGGATTGTTCTCGGCTTGCTGGTCTAGAGGAATGATTCTCGCTTCGGGTGCGAGAGGTCACGGGTTCGATTCCCGTGCAAGCCCATTATTCCGGGACTCGTAACATTACTAACTTTGGAAACCAGGTCTATTTTTATATCATATATTGTGAAAAACTTTCTTCGAAATAGGTATTTGAAAATATTACTTTTTTAAATTTTACTTCTGTCGTACAAAATGTTAGGAATCCCGTAAATAATACCTGAAAGCGAGAGAGATTGCCATACTAAATATATAATTAGGGCGTGTAAAGCAAAAAGAAACACCATTGAGATGAAGGTGGTAGCGTGGCCGAGTGGTCTAAGGCGCTGGTTTTAGGCACCAGTCATTCTATGGCGTGGGTTTGAATCCCACCGCTGCTAGTTTTTTTTTATTTATCGGCCATCAGCTGTTAGATGTGCCATGGTGTTTCATTGAAGTTGTTGTGGGGGATGTGGAAACTTGTTGCATGGCAGTTGCTAGAGATTCAGTAACCCTCGCCTTGCATGTTCGCCTGGCACAGCAACAGTAGTACATTAACAGTTTTTTGTCAAATAGTAATTTGGAAGAGGCATATCAAAATTGAGAGAAAAAAAATTCAACTTTTTATGCCACAATTGCATAGTTTAACAACATGCAGAAAAGATTGCGACCCGGAATGGATTTGAACTTTCAATCTTCTGATCCAAAGTCAGACACCTTATCCATTAGGCCACGAGGCCGTCTTCAAGCCACAACCAAAACTAAATTTACTAACCACGATCACGAATGATAATGGTGATACTTTTTTGATTATTTTCCTCTTGTTTTTGTGACAAATTGTTAGATATCCTTTAATAATTCCTGGCTTACTTGTTTAGTAATGTGCTCCTCTTTTAAGGTGCGAGTGGTCACAAGTTCGATCCGTGTGCAAGCCCATAATTAAAAAACTGCATAAAAAGAACTTTTTTGAGTGATTGATAAGCTTGGAAACGTTTGTGACGATTTCATATCATTTATTTTAATGTTGTATGTGCTGACACACTTTCTCCCGATAAGCCCCATTAAAAATATTGCTTTAAAAATTTAATTTCTGTCCTACACGAAATATTACAAACAGCGCAAATAGTGACTGAAAAAGAATCTGGAAGTGGGTCTGGAACCACCAGTTCATCTGTGGTGCAGAACACAATAAATTTACTGACCTCGAGTACAGTTGCCGATGGTATTACGTTGTTATTATTTTTCAAATACTTTCTTAAAAAAATGTTGGATGTTGATCGGATTGTTCTCGGCTTGCTGGTCTAGAGGTATGATTCTCGCTTCGGGTGCGAGAGGTCACGGGTTCGTTTCCCGTGCAAGCCCATTATTCCGGGACTCGTAACATTACTAACTTTGGAAACCAGGTCTATTTTTATATTATATATTGTGAAAAACTTTCTTCGAAATAGGTATTTGAAAATATTACTTTTTTAAATTTTACTTCTGTCGTACAAAATGTTAGGAATCCCGTAAATAATACCTGAAAGCGAGAGAGATTGCCATACTAAATATATAATTAGGGCGTGTAAAGCAAAAAGAAACACCATTGAGATGAAGTAGCGTGGCCGAGTGGTCTAAGGCGCTGGTTTTAGGCACCAGTCATTCTATGGCGTGGGTTTGAATCCCACCGCTGCTAGTTTTTTTTTATTTATCGGATATCAGCTGTTAGATGTGCCATGGTGTTTCATTGAAGTTGTTGTGCGGGATGTGGAAACTTGTTGCATGGCAGTTGCTAGAGATTCAGTAACTCTCACCTTGCATGTTCGCCTGGCACAGCAACAGTAGTACATTAACAGTTTTTTGTCAAATAGTAATTTGGAAGAGGCATATCAAAATTGTGAGAAAAAAAATTCAACTTTTTATGCCACAATTGCATAGTTTAACAACATGCAGAAAAGATTGCGACCCCGAATGGATTTGAACTTTCAATCTTCTGATCCAAAGTCAGACACCTTATCCATTAGGCCACGAGGCCGTCTTCAAGCCACAACCAAAACTAAATTTACTAACCACGATCACGAATGATAATGGTGATACTTTTTTGATTATTTTCCTCTTATTTTTGTGACAAATTGTTAGATATCCTTTAATAATTCCTGGCTTACTTGTTTAGTAATGTGCTCCTCTGTTAAGGTGCGAGTGGTCACAAGTTCGATCCGTGTGCAAGCCCATAATTAAAAAACTGCAGAAAAAGAACTTTTTTGAGTGATTGATAAGCTTGGAAACGTTTGTGACGATTGCATATCATTTATTTTAATGTTGTATGTGCTGACACACTTTCTCCCGATAAGCCCCATTAAAAGTATTGCTTTAAAAATTTAATTTCTGTCCTACACGAAATATTACAAACAGCGCAAATAGTGACTGAAAAAGAATCTGGAAGTGGGTCTGGAACCACCAGTTCATCTCTGGTGCAGAACACAATAAATTTACTGACCTCGATCACAGTTGCCGATGGTATTACGTTGTTATTATTTTTCAAATACTTTCTTAAAAAAATGTTGGATGTTGATCGGATTGTTCTCGGCTTGCTGGTCTAGAGGTATGATTCTCGCTTCGGGTGCGAGAGGTCACAGGTTCGATTCCCGTGCAAGCCCATTATTCCGGGACTCGTAACATTACTAACTTTAGAAACCAGGTCTATTTTTATATTATATATTGTGAAAAACCTTCTTCGAAATAGGTATTTGAAAATATTACTTTTTTAAATTTTACTTCTGTCGTACAAAATGTTAGGAATCCCGTAAATAATACCTGAAAGCGAGAGAGATTGCCATACTAAATATATAATTAGGGCGTGTAAAGCAAAAAGAAACACCATCGAGATGAAGGTGGTAGCGTGGCCGAGTGGTCTAAGGCGCTGGTTTTAGGCACCAGTCATTCTATGGCGTGGGTTTGAATCCCACCGCTGCTAGTTTTTTTTTATTTATCGGCCATCAGCTGTTAGATGTGCCATGGTGTTTCATTGAAGTTGTTGTGGGGGATGTGGAAACTTGTTGCATGGCAGTTTCTAGAGATTCAGTAACCCTCGCCTTGCATGTTCGCCTGGCACAGAATCAGTAGTACATTAACAGTTTTTTGTCAAATAGTAATTTGGAAGAGGCATATCAAAATTGAGAGAAAAAAAATTCACCTTTTTTGCCACAATTGCATAGTTTAACAACATGCAGAAAAGATTGCGACCCCGAATGGATTTGAACTTTCAATCTTCTGATCCAAAGTCAGACACCTTATCCATTAGGCCACGAGGCCGTCTTCAAGCCACAACCAAAACTAAATTTACTAACCACGATCACGAATGATAATGGTGATACTTTTTTGATTATTTTCCTCTTATTTTTGTGACAAATTGTTAGATACTCTTTAATAATTCCTGGCTTACTTGTTTAGTAATGTGCTCCTCTTTTAAGGTGCGAGTGGTCACAAGTTCGATCCGTGTGCAAGCCCATAATTAAAAAACTGCAGAAAAAGAACTTTTTTGAGTGATTGATAAGCTTGGAAACGTTTGTGACGATTGCATATCATTTATTTTAATGTTGTATGTGCTGACACACTTTCTCCCGATAAGCTCCATTAAAAGTATTGCTTTAAAAATTTAATTTCTGTCCTACACGAAATATTACAAACAGCGCAAATAGTGACTGAAAAAGAATCTGGAAGTGGGTCTGGAACCACCAGTTCATCTGTGGTGCAGAACACAATAAATTTACTGACCTCGATTACAGTTGCCGATGGTATTACGTTGTTATTATTTTTCAAATACTTTCTTAAAAAAATGTCGGATGTTGATCGGATTGTTCTCTGCTTGCTGGTCTAGAGGTATGATTCTCGCTTCGGGTGCGAGAGGTCACGGGTTCGATTCCCGTGCAAGCCCATTATTCCGGGACTCGTAACATTACTAACTCTGGAAACCAGGTCTATTTTTATATTATATATTGTGAAAAACTTTCTTCGAAATAGGTATTTGAAAATATTACTTTTTTAAATTTTACTTCTGTCGTACAAAATGTTAGGAATCCCGTAAATAATACCTGAAAGCGAGAGAGATTGCCATACTAAATATATAATTAGGGCGTGTAAAGCAAAAAGAAACACCATCGAGATGAAGGTGGTAGCGTGGCCGAGTGGTCTAAGGCGCTGGTTTTAGGCACCAGTCATTCTATGGCGTGGGTTTGAATCCCACCGCTGCTAGTTTTTTTTTATTTATCGGCCATCAGCTGTTAGATGTGCCATGGTGTTTCATTGAAGTTGTTGTGGGGGATGTGGAAACTTGTTGCATGGCAGTTTCTAGAGATTCAGTAACCCTCGCCTTGCATGTTCGCCTGGCACAGCATCAGTAGTACATTAACAGTTTTTTGTCAAATAGTAATTTGGAAGAGGCATATCAAAATTGAGAGAAAAAAAATTCAACTTTTTATGCCACAATTGCATAGTTTAACAACATGCAGAAAAGATTGCGACCCCGAATGGATTTGAACTTTCAATCTTCTGATCCAAAGTCAGACACCTTATCCATTAGGCCACGAGGCCGTCTTCAAGCCACAACCAAAACTAAATTTACTAACCACGATCACGAATGATAATGGTGATACTTTTTTGATTATTTTCCTCTTATTTTTGTGACAAATTGTTAGATATCCTTTAATAATTCCTGGCTTACTTGTTTAGTAATGTGCTCCTCTTTTAAGGTGCGAGTGGTCACAAGTTCGATCCGTGTGCAAGCCCATAATTAAAAAACTGCAGAAAAAGAACTTTTTTGAGTGATTGATAAGCTTGGAAACGTTTGTGACGATTGCATATCATTTATTTTAATGTTGTATGTGCTGACACACTTTCTCCCGATAAGCCCCATTAAAAGTATTGCTTTAAAAATTTAATTTCTGTCCTACACGAAATATTACAAACAGCGCAAATAGTGACTGAAAAAGAATCTGGAAGTGGGTCTGGAACCACCAGTCCATTTCGGTGCAGAACACAATAAATTTACTGACCTCGATCACAGTTGCCGATGGTATTACGTTGTTATTATTTTTCAAATACTTTCTTAAAAAAATGTTGGATGCTGATCGGGTTGTTCTCGGCTTCCTGGTCTAGAGGAATGATTCTCGCTTCGGGTGCGAGAGGTCACGGGTTCGATTCCCGTGCAAGCCCATTATTTCGGGACTCGTAACATTACTAACTTTGGAAACCAGGTCTATTTTTATATTATATATTGTGAAAAACTTTCTTCGAAATAGGTATTTGAAAATATTACTTTTTTAAATTTTACTTCTGTCGTACAAAATGTTAGGAATCCCGTAAATAATACCTGAAAGCGAGAGAGATTGCCATACTAAATATATAATTAGGGCGTGTAAAGCAAAAAGAAACACCATTGAGATGAAGTAGCGTGGCCGAGTGGTCTAAGGCGCTGGTTTTAGGCACCAGTCATTCTATGGCGTGGGTTTGAATCCCACCGCTGCTAGTTTTTTTTTATTTATCGGATATCAGCTGTTAGATGTGCCATGGTGTTTCATTGAAGTTGTTGTGCGGGATGTGGAAACTTGTTGCATGGCAGTTGCTAGAGATTCAGTAACTCTCACCTTGCATGTTCGCCTGGCACAGCAACAGTAGTACATTAACAGTTTTTTGTCAAATAGTAATTTGGAAGAGGCATATCAAAATTGTGAGAAAAAAAATTCAACTTTTTATGCCACAATTGCATAGTTTAACAACATGCAGAAAAGATTGCGACCCCGAATGGATTTGAACTTTCAATCTTCTGATCCAAAGTCAGACACCTTATCCATTAGGCCACGAGGCCGTCTTCAAGCCACAACCAAAACTAAATTTACTAACCACGATCACGAATGATAATGGTGATACTTTTTTGATTATTTTCCTCTTATTTTTGTGACAAATTGTTAGATATCCTTTAATAATTCCTGGCTTACTTGTTTAGTAATGTGCTCCTCTGTTAAGGTGCGAGTGGTCACAAGTTCGATCCGTGTGCAAGCCCATAATTAAAAAACTGCAGAAAAAGAACTTTTTTGAGTGATTGATAAGCTTGGAAACGTTTGTGACGATTGCATATCATTTATTTTAATGTTGTATGTGCTGACACACTTTCTCCCGATAAGCCCCATTAAAAGTATTGCTTTAAAAATTTAATTTCTGTCCTACACGAAATATTACAAACAGCGCAAATAGTGACTGAAAAAGAATCTGGAAGTGGGTCTGGAACCACCAGTTCATCTCTGGTGCAGAACACAATAAATTTACTGACCTCGATCACAGTTGCCGATGGTATTACGTTGTTATTATTTTTCAAATACTTTCTTAAAAAAATGTTGGATGTTGATCGGATTGTTCTCGGCTTGCTGGTCTAGAGGTATGATTCTCGCTTCGGGTGCGAGAGGTCACAGGTTCGATTCCCGTGCAAGCCCATTATTCCGGGACTCGTAACATTACTAACTTTAGAAACCAGGTCTATTTTTATATTATATATTGTGAAAAACCTTCTTCGAAATAGGTATTTGAAAATATTACTTTTTTAAATTTTACTTCTGTCGTACAAAATGTTAGGAATCCCGTAAATAATACCTGAAAGCGAGAGAGATTGCCATACTAAATATATAATTAGGGCGTGTAAAGCAAAAAGAAACACCATCGAGATGAAGGTGGTAGCGTGGCCGAGTGGTCTAAGGCGCTGGTTTTAGGCACCAGTCATTCTATGGCGTGGGTTTGAATCCCACCGCTGCTAGTTTTTTTTTATTTATCGGCCATCAGCTGTTAGATGTGCCATGGTGTTTCATTGAAGTTGTTGTGGGGGATGTGGAAACTTGTTGCATGGCAGTTTCTAGAGATTCAGTAACCCTCGCCTTGCATGTTCGCCTGGCACAGAATCAGTAGTACATTAACAGTTTTTTGTCAAATAGTAATTTGGAAGAGGCATATCAAAATTGAGAGAAAAAAAATTCACCTTTTTTGCCACAATTGCATAGTTTAACAACATGCAGAAAAGATTGCGACCCCGAATGGATTTGAACTTTCAATCTTCTGATCCAAAGTCAGACACCTTATCCATTAGGCCACGAGGCCGTCTTCAAGCCACAACCAAAACTAAATTTACTAACCACGATCACGAATGATAATGGTGATACTTTTTTGATTATTTTCCTCTTATTTTTGTGACAAATTGTTAGATACTCTTTAATAATTCCTGGCTTACTTGTTTAGTAATGTGCTCCTCTTTTAAGGTGCGAGTGGTCACAAGTTCGATCCGTGTGCAAGCCCATAATTAAAAAACTGCAGAAAAAGAACTTTTTTGAGTGATTGATAAGCTTGGAAACGTTTGTGACGATTGCATATCATTTATTTTAATGTTGTATGTGCTGACACACTTTCTCCCGATAAGCTCCATTAAAAGTATTGCTTTAAAAATTTAATTTCTGTCCTACACGAAATATTACAAACAGCGCAAATAGTGACTGAAAAAGAATCTGGAAGTGGGTCTGGAACCACCAGTTCATCTGTGGTGCAGAACACAATAAATTTACTGACCTCGATTACAGTTGCCGATGGTATTACGTTGTTATTATTTTTCAAATACTTTCTTAAAAAAATGTCGGATGTTGATCGGATTGTTCTCTGCTTGCTGGTCTAGAGGTATGATTCTCGCTTCGGGTGCGAGAGGTCACGGGTTCGATTCCCGTGCAAGCCCATTATTCCGGGACTCGTAACATTACTAACTCTGGAAACCAGGTCTATTTTTATATTATATATTGTGAAAAACTTTCTTCGAAATAGGTATTTGAAAATATTACTTTTTTAAATTTTACTTCTGTCGTACAAAATGTTAGGAATCCCGTAAATAATACCTGAAAGCGAGAGAGATTGCCATACTAAATATATAATTAGGGCGTGTAAAGCAAAAAGAAACACCATCGAGATGAAGGTGGTAGCGTGGCCGAGTGGTCTAAGGCGCTGGTTTTAGGCACCAGTCATTCTATGGCGTGGGTTTGAATCCCACCGCTGCTAGTTTTTTTTTATTTATCGGCCATCAGCTGTTAGATGTGCCATGGTGTTTCATTGAAGTTGTTGTGGGGGATGTGGAAACTTGTTGCATGGCAGTTTCTAGAGATTCAGTAACCCTCGCCTTGCATGTTCGCCTGGCACAGCATCAGTAGTACATTAACAGTTTTTTGTCAAATAGTAATTTGGAAGAGGCATATCAAAATTGAGAGAAAAAAAATTCAACTTTTTATGCCACAATTGCATAGTTTAACAACATGCAGAAAAGATTGCGACCCCGAATGGATTTGAACTTTCAATCTTCTGATCCAAAGTCAGACACCTTATCCATTAGGCCACGAGGCCGTCTTCAAGCCACAACCAAAACTAAATTTACTAACCACGATCACGAATGATAATGGTGATACTTTTTTGATTATTTTCCTCTTATTTTTGTGACAAATTGTTAGATATCCTTTAATAATTCCTGGCTTACTTGTTTAGTAATGTGCTCCTCTTTTAAGGTGCGAGTGGTCACAAGTTCGATCCGTGTGCAAGCCCATAATTAAAAAACTGCAGAAAAAGAACTTTTTTGAGTGATTGATAAGCTTGGAAACGTTTGTGACGATTGCATATCATTTATTTTAATGTTGTATGTGCTGACACACTTTCTCCCGATAAGCCCCATTAAAAGTATTGCTTTAAAAATTTAATTTCTGTCCTACACGAAATATTACAAACAGCGCAAATAGTGACTGAAAAAGAATCTGGAAGTGGGTCTGGAACCACCAGTCCATTTCGGTGCAGAACACAATAAATTTACTGACCTCGATCACAGTTGCCGATGGTATTACGTTGTTATTATTTTTCAAATACTTTCTTAAAAAAATGTTGGATGCTGATCGGGTTGTTCTCGGCTTCCTGGTCTAGAGGAATGATTCTCGCTTCGGGTGCGAGAGGTCACGGGTTCGATTCCCGTGCAAGCCCATTATTTCGGGACTCGTAACATTACTAACTTTGGAAACCAGGTCTATTTTTATATTATATATTGTGAAAAACTTTCTTCGAAATAGGTAGTTGAAAATATTACTTTTTTAAATTTTACTTCTGTCGTACAAAATGTTAGGAATCCCGTAAATAATACCTGAAAGCGAGAGAGATTTCCATACTAAATATATAATTAGGGCGTGTAAAGCAAAAAGAAACACCATTGAGATCAAGGTGGTAGCGTGGCTGAGTGGTCTAAGGCGCTGGTTTTAGGCACCAGTCATTCTATGGCGTGGGTTTGAATCCCACCGCTGCTAGTTTTTTTTTATTTATCGGCCATCAGCGATTAGATGTGCCATGGTGTTTCATTGAAGTTGTTTGCGGGATGTGGAAACTTGTTGCATGGCAGTTGCTAGAGATTCAGTAACCCTCGCCTTGCATGTTCGCCTGGCACAGCAGCAGTAGTACATTAACAGTTTTTTGTCAAATAGTAATTTGGAAGAGGCATATCAAAATTGAGAGAAAAAAACTTCAACTTTTTATGCCACAATTGCATAGTTTAACAACATGCACAAAAGATTGCGACTCCAAATGGATTTGAACTTTCAATCTTCTGATCCAAAGTCAGACACCTTATCCATTAGGCCACGAGGCCGCCTTCAAGCCACAACCAAAACTAAATTGAGTAACCACGATCACGAATGATAATGGTGATACTTTTTTGATTATTTTCCTCTTATTTTTGTGACAAATTGTTAGATATTCTTTAATAATTCCTGGCTTACTTGTTTAGTAATGTGCTCCTCTTTTAAGGTGCGAGTGGTCACAAGTTCGATCCGTGTACAAGCCCATAATTAAAAAACTGCATAAAAAGAACTTTTTTGAGTGATTGATAAGCTTGGAAACGTTTGTGACGATTTCATATCATTTATTTTAATGTTGTATGTGCTGACACACTTTCTCCCGATAAGCCCCATTAAAAGTATTGCTTTAAAAATTTAATTTCTGTCCTACACGAAATATTACAAACAGCGCAAATAGTGACTGAAAAAGAATCTGGAAGTGCGTCTGGAACCACCAGTTCATCTGTGGTGCAGAACACAATAAATTTACTGACCTCGAGTACAGTTGCCGATGGTATTACGTTGTTATTATTTTTCAAATACTTTCTTAAAAAAATGTTGGATGTTGATCGGATTGTTCTCGGCTTGCTGGTCTAGAGGTATGATTCTCGCTTCGGGTGCGAGAGGTCACGGGTTCGATTCCCGTGCAAGCCCATTATTCCGGGACTCGTAACATTACTAACTTTGGAAACCAGGTCTATTTTTATATTATATATTGTGAAAAACTTTCTTCGAAATAGGTATTTGAAAATATTACTTTTTTAAATTTTACTTCTGTCGTACAAAATGTTAGGAATCCCGTAAATAATACCTGAAAGCGAGAGAGATTGCCATACTAAATATATAATTAGGGCGTGTAAAGCAAAAAGAAACACTATTGAGATGAAGGTGGTAGCGTGGCCGAGTGGTCTAAGGCGCTGGTTTTAGGCACCAGTCATTCTATGGCGTGGGTTTGAATCCCACCGCTGCTAGTTTTTTTTTATTTATCGGCCATCAGCTGTTAGATGTGCCATGGTGTTTCATTGAAGTTGTTGTGCGGGATGTGGAAACTTGTTGCATGGCAGTTGCTAGAGATTCAGTAACCCTCACCTTGCATGTTCGCCTGGCACAGCAACAGTAGTACATTAACAGTTTTTTGTCAAATAGTAATTTGGAAGAGGCATATCAAAATTGTGAGAAAAAAAATTCAACTTTTTATGCCACAATTGCATAGTTTAACAACATGCAGAAAAGATTGCGACCCCGAATGGATTTGAACTTTCAATCTTCTGATCCAAAGTCAGACACCTTATCCATTAGGCCACGAGGCCGTCTTCAAGCCACAACCAAAACTAAATTTACCAACCACGATCACGAATGATAATGGTGATACATTTTTTATTATTTTCCTCTTATTTTTGTGACAAATTGTTAGATATCCTTTAATAATTCCTGGCTTACTTGTTTAGTAATGTGCTCCTCTTTTTAGGTGCGAGTGGTCACAAGTTCGATCCGTGTGCAAGCCCATAATTAAAAAACTGCAGAAAAAGAACTTTTTTGAGTGATTGATAAGCTTGGAAACGTTTGTGAGGATTGCATATCATTTATTTTAATGTTGTATGTGCTGACACACTTTCTCCCTATAAGCCCCATTAAAAGTATTGCTTTAAAAATTTAATTTCTGTCCTACACGAAATATTACAAGCAGCGCAAAAAAGAATCTGGAAGTGGGTCTGGAACCACCAGTTCATCTCTGGTGCAGAACACAATAAATTTACTGACCTCGATCACAGTTGCCGATGGTATTACGTTGTTATTATTTTTCAAATACTTTCTTAAAAAAATGTTGGATGTTGATCGGATTGTTCTCGGCTTGCTGGTCTAGAGGTATGATTCTCGCTTCGGGTGCGAGAGGTCACGGGTTCGATTCCCGTGCAAGCCCATTATTCCGGGACTCGTAACATGATTAAATTTGGAAACCTGGTCTATTTTTATATTATATATTCTGAAAAACTTTCTTCGAAATAGGTATTTGAAAATATTACTTTTTTAAATTTTACTTCTGTCGTACAAAATGTTAGGAATCCCGTAAATAATACCTGAAAGCGAGAGAGATTGCCATACTAAATATATAATTAGGGCGTGTAAAGCAAAAAGAAACACCATCGAGATGAAGGTGGTAGCGTGGCCGAGTGGTCTAAGGCGCTGGTTTTAGGCACCAGTCATTCTATGGCGTGGATTTGAATCCCACCGCTGCTAGTTTTTTTTTATTTATCGGCCATCAGCTGTTAGATGTGCCATGGTGTTTCATTGCAGTTGTTGTGTGGGATGTGGAAACTTGTTGCATGGCAGTTGCTAGAGATTCAGTAACCCTCGCCTTGCATGTTCGCCTGGCACAGCAACAGTAGTACATTAACAGTTTTTTGTCAAATAGTAATTTGGAAGAGGCATATCAAAATTGAGAGAAAAAAATTCAACTTTTTATGCCACAATTGAATAGTTTAACAACATGCAGAAAAGATTGCGACCCCGAATGGATTTGAACTTTCAATCTTCTGATCCAAAGTCAGACACCTTATCCATTAGGCCACGAGGCCGTGATCAAACCACAACCAAAACTAAATTTACTAACCACGATCACGAATGATAATGGTGATACTTTTTTGATTATTTTCCTCTTATTTTTGTGAAAAATTGTTAGATATCCTTTAATAATTCCTGGCTTACTTGTTTAGTAATGTGCTCCTCTTTTAAGGTGCGAGTGGTCACAAGTTCGATCGTTGTGCAAGCCCATAATTAAAAAACTGCAGAAAAAGAACTTTTTTGAGTGATTGATAAGCTTGGAAACGTTTGTGACGATTGCATATCATTTATTTTAATGTTGTATGTGCTGACACACTTTCTCCCGATAAGCCCCATTAAAAGTATTGCTTTAAAAATTTAATTTCTGTCCTACACGAAATATTACAAACAGCGCAAATAGTGACTGAAAAAGAATCTGGAAGTGGGTCTGGAACCACCAGTTCATCTGTGGTGCAGAACACAATAAATTTACTGACCTCGATTACAGTTGCCGATGGTATTACGTTGTTATTATTTTTCAAATACTTTCTTAAAAAAATGTTGGATGTTGATCGGATTGTTCTCGGCTTGCTGGTCTAGAGGTATGATTCTCGCTTTGGGTGGGAGATGTCACGGGTTCGATTCCCGTGCAAGCCCATTATTCCGGGACTCGTAACATTACTAACTTTTGAAACCAGGTCTATTTTTATAGTATATATTCTGAAAAACTTTCTCCGAAATAGGTAGTTGAAAATATTACTTTTTTAAATTTTACTTCTGTCGTACAAAATGTTAGGAATCCCGTAAATAATACCTGAAAGCGAGGGAGATTGCCATAAAATAAATAATTAGGGCGTGTAAAGAAAAAAGAAACACCATCGAGATGAAGGTGGTAGCGTGGCCGAGCGGTCTTAGGTGCTGGTTTTAGGCACCAGTCATTCTATGGCATGGCTTCGAATCCCACCGCTGCCAGTTTCGTTTTATTTATCGGCTATCAGCTGTTAGATGTGCCATGCTGTTTCATTGAAGTTGTTGTGCGGGATGTGGAAACTATTTGTATGGCAGTTGCAAGAGATTCAGTACCCTCGCCTTGCATGTTCGCCTGGCACAGCAACAGTAGTACATTAACAGTTTTTTGTCGAATAGTAATTTGGAAGAGGCATATCAAAATTGAGAGAAAAAAAATTCAACTTTTTATGCCACAATTGCATAGTTTAACAACATGCAGAAAAGATTGCGTCCCCGAATGGATTTGAACTTTCAATCTTCTGATCCAAAGTCAGACACCTTATCCATTAGGCCACGAGAAAATTTAATTTCTGTCCTACACGAAATATTACAAACAGCGCAAATAGTGACTGAAAAAGAATCTGGAAGTGGGTCTGGAACCACCAGTTCATCTCTGGTGCAGAACACAATAAATTTACTGACCTCGATCACAGTTGCCGATGGTATTACGTTGTCATTAATTTTCAAATACTTTCTTAAAAAAATGTTGGATAATGATCGGATTGTTCTCGGCTTCCTGGTCTAGAGGTATGATTCTCGCTTCGGGTGCGAGAGGTCACGGGTTCGATTCCCGTGCAAGCCCATTATTTCGGGACTCGTAACATTACTAACTTTGGAAACCAGGTCTATTTTTATATTATATATTCTGAAAAACTTTCTTCGAAATAGGTAGTTGAAAATATTACTTTTTTAAATTTTACTTCTGTCGTACAAAATGTTAGGAATCCCGTAAATAATACCTGAAAGCGAGAGTGATTGCCATACTAAATATATAATTAGGGCGTGTAAAGCAAAAAGAAACACCATCCATATGAAGGTGGTAGTGTGGCCGAGTTGTCTAAGGCGCTGGTTTTAGGCACCAGTCATTCTATGGCGTGGGTTTGAATCCCACCGCTGCTAGTTTTTTTTTATTTATCGGCCATCAGCTGTTAGATGTGCCATGGTGTTTCATTGAAGTTGTTGTGCGGGATGTGGAAACTTGTTGCATGGCAGTTGCTAGAGATTCAGTAACCCTCGCCTTGCATGTTCGCCTGGCACAGCAACAGTAGTACATTAACAGTTTTTTGTCAAATAGTAATTTGGAAGAGGCATATCAAAATTGAGAGAAAAAAAATTCAACTTTTTATGCCACAATTGCATAGTTTAACAAGATGCAGAAAAGATTGCGACCCGGAATGGATTTGAACTTTCAATCTTCTGATCCAAAGTCAGACACCTTATCCATTAGGCCACGAGGCCGTCTTCAAGCCACAACCAAAACTAAATTTACTAACCACGATCACGAATGATAATGGTGATACTTTTTTGATTATTTTCCTCTTATTTTTGTGACAAATTGTTAGATATCCTTTAATAATTCCTGGCTTACTTGTTTAGTAATGTGCTCCTCTTTTAAGGTGCGAGTGGTCACAAGTTCGATCCGTGTGCAAGCCCATAATTAAAAAACTGCAGAAAAAGAACTTTTTTGAGTGATTGATAAGCTTGGAAACGTTTGTGACGATTGCATATCATTTATTTTAATGTTGTATGTGCTGACACACTTTCTCCCGATAAGCCCCATTAAAAGTATTGCTTTAAAAATTTAATTTCTGTCCCACACGAAATATTACAAACAGCGCAAATAGTGACTGAAAAAGAATCTGGAAGTGGGTCTGGAACCACCAGTTCATCTGTGGTGCAGAACACAATAAATTTACTGACCTCGATTACAGTTGCCGATGGTATTACGTTGTTATTATTTTTCAAATACTTTCTTAAAAAAGTGTTGGATGTTGATCGGATTGTTCTCGGCTTGCTGGTCTAGAGGTATGATTCTCGCTTCGGGTGCGAGAGGTCACGGGTTCGATTCCCGTGCAAGCCCATTATTCCGGGACTCGAAACATTACTAACTTTGGAAAGCAGGTCTATTTTTATATTATATATTCTGAAAAACTTTCTCCGAAATAGGTAGTTGAAAATATTACTTTTTTAAATTTTACTTCTGTCGTACAAAATGTTAGGAATCCCGTAAATAATACCTGAAAGCGAGAGAGATTGCCATACTAAATATATAATTAGGGCGTGTAAAGCAAAAAGAAACACCATTGAGATGAAGGTGGTAGCGTGGCCGAGTGGTCTAAGGCGCTGGTTTTAGGCACCAGTCATTCTATGGCGTGGGTTTGAATCCCACCGCTGCTAGTTTTTTTTTATTTATCGGCCATCAGCTGTTAGATGTGCCATGCTGTTTCATTGAAGTTGTTGTGCGGGATGTGGAAACTTGTTGCATGGCGGTTGCTAGAGATTCAGTAACCCTCGCCTTGCATGTTCGCCTGGCACAGCAACAGTAGTACATTAACAGTTTTTTGTCAAATAGTAATTTGGAAGAGGCATATCAAAATTGAGAGAAAAAAATTCAACTTTTTATGCCACAATTGCATAGTTTAACAACATGCAGAAAAGATTGCGACCCCGAATGGATTTGAACTTTCAATCTTCTGATCCAAAGTCAGACACCTTATCCATTAGGCCACGAGGCCGTCTTCAAGCCACAACCAAAACTAAATTTACTAACCACGATCACGAATGATAATGGTGATACTTTTTTGACTATTTTCCTCTTATTTTTGTGACAAATTGTTAGATATCCTTTAATAATTCCTGGCTTACTTGTTTAGTAATGTGCTCCTCTTTTAAGGTGCGAGTGGTCACAAGTTCGATCCGTGTGCAAGCTCATAATTAAAAAACTGCAGAAAAAGAACTTTTTTGAGTGATTGATAAGCTTGGAAACGTTTGTGACGATTGCATATCATTTATTTTAATGTTGTATGTGCTGACACACTTTCTCCCGATAAGCCCCATTAAAAGTATTGCTTTAAAAATTTAATTTCTGTCCTACACGAAATATTACAAACAGCGCAAATAGTGACTGAAAAAGAATCTGGAAGTGGGTCTGGAACCACCAGTTCATCTGTGGTGCAGAACAAATAAATTTACTGACCTCGATTACAGTTGCCGATGGTATTACGTTGTCATTATTTTTCAAATACTTTCTTAAAAAAATGTTGGATGTTGATCGGATTGTTCTCGGCTTCCTGGTCTAGAGGTATGATTCTCGCTTCGGGTGCGAGAGGTCACGGGTTGGATTCCCGTGCAAGCCCATTACTCCGGGACTCGTAACATTACTAACTTTGGAAACCAGGTCCATTTTTATATTATATATTCTGAAAAACTTTCTCCGAAATAGGTAGTTGAAAATATTACTTTTTTAAATTTTACTTCTGTCGTACAAAATGTTAGGAATCCCGTAAATAATACCTGAAAGCGAGAGAGATTGCCATACTAAATATATAATTAGGGCGTGTAAAGCAAAAAGAAACACCATCGAGATGAAGGTGGTAGCGTGGCCGAGTGGTCTTAGGTGCTGGTTTTAGGCACCAGTCATTCTATGGCATGGCTTCGAATCCCACCGCTGCCAGTTTCGTTTTATTTATCGGTTATCAGCTGTTAGATGTGCCATGCTGTTTCAGTGAAGTTGCTGTGCGGGATGTGGAAACTATTTGTATGGCAGTTGCTAGAGATTCAGTACCCTCGCCTTGCATGTTCGCCTGGCACAGCAACAGTAGTACATTAACAGTTTTTTGTCAAATAGTAATTTGGAAGAGGCATATCAAAATTGAGAGAAAAAAATTCCACGTTTTATGGCAGAATTGCATAGTTTAACAACATGCAGAAGATAATGCAACCCCGACAGGATTTGAACCTTCAATTTTCTGATCCGAAGTCAGACACCTTATCCATTAGGCCACGAGGCCATCTTCAGGCCATAACCAAAACTAAATTTACTAACCACGATCACGAATGATAATGGTGATACTTTTTTGGTTATTTTCTTCTTATTTTTGTGACAAATTGTTAGATATCCTTTAATAATTCCTGGCTTACTTGTTTAGTAATGTGCTCCTCTTTTAAGGTGCGAGTGGTCACAAGTTCGATCCGCGTGCAAGCCCATAACTAAAAAGCTGCAGAAAAAGAACTTTTTTGAGTGATTGATAAGCTTGGAAACGTTTGTGACGATTGCATATAATTTATTTTAATGTTGTATGTTCTGACACACTTTCTCCCGATAAGCCCCATTAAAAGTATTGCTTTAAAAATTTAATTTCTGTCCTACACGAAATATTACAAACAGCGCAAATAGTGACTGAAAAAGAATCTGGAAGTGGGTCTGGAACCACCAGTTCATCTCTGGTGCAGAACACAATAAATTTACTGACCTCGATCACAGTTGCCGATGGTGATATGTTGTTATTGTTTTTCAAATCCTTTCTTAAAAAAATGTTGGATGTTGATTGGATTGTTATTGGCTTGCTGGTCTAGAGGTATGATTCTCGCTTCGGGTTCGAGAGGTCACGGGTTCGATTCCCGTGCAAACCCATAATTCCGGGACTCGTAACATTACTAACTTTGGAAACCAGGTCTGTTTTTATGTTATATATTCTGAAAAACTTTCATCGAAATAGGTATTTGAAAATATTACTTTTTTAAATTTTACTTCTGTCCTGCAAAATGTTAGGAGTCCCGTAAATAATACCTGAAAGCGAGAGAGATTGCCATACTAAATATATAATTAGGGCGTGTAAAGCAAAAAGAAACACCATCGAGATGAAGGTGGTAGCGTGGCCGAGTGGTCTAAGGTGCTGGTTTTAGGCACCAGTCATTCTATGGCATGGGTTCGAATCCCACCGTTTCAGTTTTGCTTTATTTATCGGCCATCAGCTGTTAGATGTGCCATGCTGTTTCATTGAAGTTGTTGTGTGGGATGTGGAAACTTGTTGCATGGCAGTTGCTAGAGATTCAGTCACCGTCGCCTTGCATGTTCGCCTGGCACAGCAACAGTAGTACATTAACAGTTTTTTGTCAAATAGTAATTTGGAAGAGGCATATCAAAATTGAGAGAAAAAAAATTCCACTTTTTATGCCACAATTGCATAGTTTTACAACATGCAGAAAAGATTGCGACCCCGAATGGATTTGAACTTTCAATCTTCTGATCCAAAGTCAGACACCTTATCCATTACGCCACGAGGCCGTCTTCACCCACAACCAAAACTAAATTTACTAATTACGATCACGAATGATAATGGTGATACTTTTTTGATTATTTTCCTCTTATTTTTGTGACAAATTGTTAGATATCCTTTAATAATTCCTGGCTTACTTGTTTAGTAATGTGCTCCTCTTTTAAGGTGCGAGTGGTCACAAGTTCGATCCGTGTGCAAGCCCATAATTAAAAAACTGCAGAAAAAAGAACTTTTTTGAGTGATTGATAAGCTTGGAAACGTTTGTGACGATTGGATATCATTTATTTTAATGTTGTATGTGCTGACACACTTTCTCCCGATAAGCCCCATTAAAAGTATTGCTTTAAAAATTTAATTTCTGTCCTACACGAAATATTACAAACAGCGCAAATAGTGACTGAAAAAGAATCTGGAAGTGGGTCTGGAACCACCAGTTCATCTGTGGTGCAGAACACAATAAATTTATACTCTAACACTTCGTGAACGAGCATAAAGCATTTTATAGCTAAACTACATTAAGCAATAATAAGACAACAAGATAGGAGGCGGGCATCTCTTATTTGTGACGTCGGATATTACAACATACACGATTACAAAGTGTAGAACCGTAATATGATGTTTCTATAGACTACGAGTCATATAGTTTGCCATAAACTGATAAAGGGATCCTTGGACTGCGACCACCAGTCACCACGTTGCCATAAAAACTTGCACTTTCCACTGGAAGAAGTTGAAGCCGGTTAGACCAACAATCTGGTAAAACTTTTCGTGTTAGAAAAACAAACTACAGAAAGAAAACACATGCTAATTGCGTAACGCAACAAAATACATTTACTGACCTCGATTACAGTTGCCGATGGTAATGCGTTGTTATTATTTTTCAAATACTTTCTTAAAAAAATGTTGGATGTTGATCGGATTGTTCTCGGCTTGCTGGTCTAGAGGTACGATTCTCGCTTCGGGTGCGAGAGGTCACGGGTTCGATTCCCGTACAAGCCCATTATACCGGGACTCGTAACATTACTAACTTTGGAAACCAGGTCTATTTTTATATTATATATTCTGAAAAACTTTCTCCGAAATAGGTATTTGAAAATATTACTTTTTTAAATTTTACTTCTGTCGTACAAAATGTTAGGAATCCCGTAAATAATACCTGAAAGCGAGAGAGATTGCCATACTAAATATATAATTAGGGCGTGTAAAGAAAAAAGAAACACCATCGAGATGGAGGTGGTAGCGTGGCCGAGTGGTCTTAGGTGCTGGTTTTAGGCACCAGTCATTCTATGGCATGGCTTCGAATCCCACCGCTGCCAGTTTCGTTTTATTTATCGGCTATCAGCTGTTAGATGTGCCATGCTGTTTCATTGAAGTTGTTGTGCGGGATGTGGAAACTATTTGTATGGCAGTTGCTAGAGATTCAGTACCCTCGCCTTGCATGTTCGCCTGGCACAGCAACAGTAGTACATTAACAGTTTTTTGTCAAATAGTAATTTGGAAGAGGCATATCAAAATTGAGAGACAAAAAATTCCACCTTTTATGCCACAATTGCATAGTTTAACAACATGCAGAAAAGATTGCGACCCCGAATGGATTCGAACATTCAATCTTCTGATCCAAAGTCAGACACCTTATCCATTAGGCCACGAGGCCGTGTTCAGGGCACAACCAAAACTAAATTTACCAACCACGATCACCAATGATAATAGTGATACTTTTTTGATTATTTTTCTCTCATTTTTGTGACAAATTGTTAGATATCCTTTAATAATTCCTGGCTTACTTGTTTAGTAATGTGCTCCTCTTTTAAGGTGCGAGTGGTCACAAGTTCGATTCGCGTGCAAGCCCATAATTAAAAAACTGCACAAAAAGAACTTTTTTGAGTGATTGATAAGCTTGGAAACGTTTGTGACGATTGCATATAATTTATTTTAATGTTGTATGTTCTGACACACTTTCTCCCGATAAGCCCCATTAAAAGTATTGCTTTAAAAATTTAATTTCTGTCCTACACGAAATATTACAAACAGCGCAAATAGTGACTGAAAAAGAATCTGGAAGTGGGTCTGGAACCACCAGTTCATCTCTGGTGCAGAACACAATAAATTTACTGACCTCGATCACAGTTGCCGATGGTATTACGTTGTTATTATTTTTCAAATACTTTCTTAAAAAAATGTTGGATCTTGATCGGGTTGTTCTCGGCTTGCTGGTCTAGAGGTATGATTCTCGCTTCGGGTGCGAGAGGTCACGGGTTCGGTTCCCGTGCAAGCCCATTATTCCGGGACTCGTAACATTACTAACTTTGGAGACCAGGTCTATTTTTATATTAAATATTCTGAAAAACTTTCTCCGAAATAGGTATTTGAAAATATTACTTTTTTAAATTTTACTTCTGTCGTACAAAATGTTAGGAATCCCGTAAAGAATACCTGAAAGCGAGAGAGATTGCCATACTAAATATATAATTAAGGCGTCTAAAGCAAAAAGAAACATCATGGAGATGAAGGTGGTAGCGTGGCCGAGTGGTCTAAGGTGCTGGTTTTAGGCACCAGTCATTCTATGGCGTTGGTTCGAATCCCACCGCTGCCAGTTTCATTTTATTTATTGGGCATCAGTTGTTAGATGTGCCATGCTGTTTCATTGAAGTTGTTGTGCGGAATGTGGGAACTTGTTGCATTGCAGTTGCTAGAGATTCAGTAACCCTCGCCTTGCATTTTTGCCTGGCACTGCAACAGTAGTACATTAACAGTTTTTTGTCAAATAGTAATTTGGAAGAGGCATATCAAAATTGAGAGAAAAAAATTCCACTTTTTATGCAACAATTGCATACTTTAACAACATGCAGAAAAGGTTGCGACCCCGACAGGGTTTGAATTTTCAATCTTCTGGTCCGAAGTCAGACACCTTATCCATTAGGCTACGAGGCCATCTTCAGGCCACAACCAAAACTAAATTTACTAACCACGATCACGAATGATAATGGTGATACTTTTGTGATTATTTTCCTCTTATTTTTGTGACAAATTGTTAGATATCCTTTAATAATTCCTGGCTTACTTGTTTAGTAATGTGCTCCTCTTTTAAGGTGCAAGTGGTCACAAGTTCGATCCGCGTGCAAGGCCATAATTAAAAAACTGCAGAAAAAGAACTTTTTTGAGTGATTGATAAGCTTGGGAACGTTTGTGACGATTGCTTATAATTTATTTTAATATTGTATGTTCTGACACACTTTCTCCCGATAAGCCCCATTAAAAGTATTGCTTTAAAAATTTAATTTCTGTCCTACACGAAATATTACAAACAGCACAAATATTGACTGAAAAAGAATCTGGAAGTGGGTCTGGAACCACCAGTTCATCTCTGGTGCAGAACACAATAAATTCACTGACCTCGATCACAGTTTCCGATGGTTTTACGTTGTTATTATTTTTCAAATACTTTCTTAAAAAAATGTTGGATGTTGGTCGGATTTTTCTCGGCTTGCTGGTCTAGAGGTATGATTCTCGCTTTGGGTGCGAGAGGTCACGGGCTCGATTCCCGTGCAAGCCCTTAAATGTGTGACTCGTAACGTTACAAACGATGTCATCCGGATTTTTTTTATATTATATATTCTGAAAGACTTTCTCCGAAATACTTATTTGAAAATATTACTTTTTTAAATTTTACTTCTGTCGTGCAAAATCTTAGGAATCTCGTAAATAATACTTGAAAGGGAGGAAGATTACCACATTAAATATATAATTAGGGAGCGTGAAGCAAAAAGAAACACCATTGAGATGAAGCTGGTAGCAAGGCCAAGTGTTCTAAAGTGCTGGTTTAAGGGACCAGTCATTCTATGGCATGGATTCGAATCCCACCGTTGCAGTTTTGTTTTATTTATCGGCCATCAGCTGTGAGATGTGCCATGCTGTTTCATTGAAGTTGTTGTGTGGGATGTGGAAACTTGTTGCATGGCAGTTGCTAGAGATTCAGTCACCGTCGCCTTGCATGTCCGCCTGGCACAGCAACGGCAGCATATTAACAGTTTTTTGTCAAAAAGTAATTTCGAAGAGGCATATCAAAATTAAGATAAAATAAAAAAATCCACTTTTTATGCCACAATTGCATAGTTTGAACAACATGCAGAGAAGACTGCAACCCAGGCAGGAATTGAACCTGCAATCTTCTGATCTAAAGTCAGACGCCTTATCCATTACGCCATGAGGTCATCTTCGGGCAACAACCCAAACTAAATTTACTAACCACGATCACGAATGATGATGGTGATATTTTTTTGATTATTTTCCACTTATTTTTGTAAAAAATTGTTAGATATCCTTTAATAATTCCTGGTTTACTTGTTTAGTATTGTGCTCTTATTTTAAGGTGCAAGTGGTAAAAAGTTTGATCCGCGTGCAAGCCCATAATTAAAAAACTGCAAAAAAGGAACTTTCTTGAGTGATTGATTAGCTTGGAAACGTTTATGAGGATTGCACAAAATTTTTTTTAATATTGTATGTTCTGACACACTTTCTCCCGATAAGCCCCATTAAAAGTATTGCTTTAAAAATTTAATTTCTGTCCTACACGAAATATTATAAACAGCGCAAATAGTGACTGAAAAAGAATCTGGAAGTGGGTCTGGAACCACCAGTTCATCTCTGGTCCAGAACACAAACTAAATTTACTGACCTCGATCACAGTTTCTGCTGGTATTATGCTGTTATTGTTTTTCAAATACTTTCTGGTCTTGTCGTATGATTTTCGGGTTGCGTGCGAGAGGTCACGGGTTCGATTCCCGTGCAAGCCCTTAAACCCGTGACTCGTAACGTTACAAACGATGTCATCCGGTTTTTTTTTATATATTCTGAAAGACTTTCTGTGAAATAGGTATTTGAAAATATTGCTTTTTTAAATTGTACTTCTGTCGTGGAAAATGTTAGGAATCGCGTAAATAATACTTGAAAGGGAGGAAGATTACCACATTAAATATATAATTAGGGAGCCTGAAGCAAAAAGAAACACCATTGAGATGAAGCCGGTAGCGTGGCCAAGTGTTTTAAGGTGCTGGTTTAAGGGACCAGTCATTCTATGGCATAGGTTCGAATCCCACCGTTGCAGTTTCGTTTTATTTATCCGGCCATCAGCTGTTAGATGTGCCATGCTGTTTCATTGAAGTTGTTGTGTGGGATGCGGAAACTTGTTGCATGGCAGTTGCTAGAGATTCAGTCACCGTCGCCTTGCATGTTCGCCTGGCACAGCAACGGCAGTATATTAACAGTTTTTTGTCAAAAAGTAATTTGGAAGAGGCATATCAAAATTGAGATAAAATAAAAAAAATCCACTTTTCATGCCACAATTGCATAGTTTGAACAACATGCAGAAAAGATTGCCACCCCGACAGGATTTGAACCTTCAATCTTCTGATCCGAAGTCAGACACCTTATCCACTAGGCCACGAGGCCATCTTCAGGCCACAACCAAAACTAAATTGACTAACCACGATCACGAATGATAATGGTGATACTTTTTTGATTATTTTCCTCTTATTTTTGTGACAAATTGTTAGATATCCTTTAATAATTCCTGGCTTACTTGTTTAGTAATGTGCTCCTATTTTAAGGTGCGAGTGGTAAAAAGTTCGATCCTCGTGCAAGCCCATAATTAAGAAACTGCAAAAAAAGAACTTTCTTGAGTGATTGATAAGCTTGGAAACGTTTATGACGATTGCACAAAATTTTTTTAATATTGTATATTCTGACACACTTTCTCCCGATAAGCCTCATTAAAAGTATATCTTTAAAACTTTAATTTCTCTCCTACACGAAATACTACAAGCAGCGCAAATAGTGACTGAAAAAGAATCTGGAAGTGGGTCTGGGAACCACCACTTCATCTCTGGTCCAGAACACAAACTAAATTTACTGACCTCGATCACAGTTGCTGCTGGTATTACGTTGTTATTGTTTTTCAAATACTTTCTTAAAAAAATGTTGGATGCTGGTCGGATTGTTC
This sequence comes from Muricea muricata, assembly GCA_963855995.1. Lineage (NCBI taxonomy): Eukaryota > Metazoa > Cnidaria > Anthozoa > Malacalcyonacea > Plexauridae > Muricea > Muricea muricata. The sequence goes on along the minus strand of OY979716.1, from coordinate 53,730,807 downwards.
TCAGCTTGCTGGTCTAGAGGTATGATTCTCGCTTCAGGTGGGAGAGGTCACGGGTTCGATTCCCGTGCAAGCCCATAATTCCGAGACTCGTAACATAACTAACTTTGGAAACCAGGTCTATTTTAAATTATATATTCTGAAAAACTTTCTCCGAAATAGGTATTTGAAAATATTACTTTTTTAAATTTTACTTCTGTCATACAAAATGTTAGGAATCCCGTAAATAATACCTGAAAGCGAGAGAGATTGCCATACTAAATATATAATTAGGGCGTGTAAAGCAAAAAGAAACACCATCGAGATGAAGGTGGTAGCGTGGCCGAGTGGTCTTAGATGCTGGTTTTAGGCACCAGTCATTCTATGGCATGGCTTCGAATCCCACCGCTGCCAGTTTCGTTTTATTTATCGGCTATCAGCTGTTAGATGTGCCATGGTTTTTCATTGAAGTTGTTGTGCGGGATGTGGAAACTATTTGTATGGCAGTTGCTAGAGATTCAGTACCCTCGCCTTGCATGTTCGCCTGGCACAGCAACAGTAGTACATTAACAGTTTTTTGTCAAATAGTAATTTGGAAGAGGCATATCATAATTGAGAGAAAAAAAATTGCACTTTTTATGCCACAATTGCATGGTTTAACAACATGCAGAAAAGATTGCGATCCCGAATGGATTTGAACTTTCAATCTTCTGATCCAAAGTCAGACACCTTATCCATTAGGCCACGAGGCCGTCTTGAAGCCACAACCAAAACAAAATTTACTAACCACGATCACGAATGATAATGGTGATACTTTTTTGATTATTTTCCTCTTATTTTTGTGACAAATTGTTAGATATCCTTTAATAATTCCTGGCTTACTTGTTTAGTAATGTGCTCCTCTTTTTAGGTGCGAGTGGTCACAAGTTCGATCCGTGTGCAAGCCCATAATTAAAAAACTGCAGAAAAAGAACTTTTTTGAGTGATTGATAAGCTTGGAAACGTTTGTGACGATTGCATATCATTTATTTTAATGTTGTATGTGCTGACACACTTTCTCCCTATAAGCCCCATTAAAAGTATTGCTTTAAAAATTTAATTTCTGTCCTACACGAAATATTACAAACAGCGCAAATAGTGACTGAAAAAGAATCTGGAAGTGGGTCTGGAACTACCAGTTCATCTCTGGTGCAGAACACAATAAATTTACTGACCTCGATCACAGTTGCCGATGGTATTACGTTGTTATTATTTTTCAAATACTTTCTTAAAAAAATGTTGGATGTTGATCGGATTGTTCTCGGCTTGCTGGTCTAGAGGTATGATTCTCGCTTCGGGTGCGAGAGGTCACGGGTTCGATTCCCGTGCAAGCCCATTATTCCGGGACTCGTAACATGACTAAATTTGGAAACCTGGTCTATTTTTATATTATATATTGTGAAAAACTTTCTTCGAAATAGGTATTTGAAAATATTACTTTTTTAAATTTTACTTCTGTCGTACAAAATGTTAGGAATCCCGTAAATAATACCTGAAAGCGAGAGAGATTGCCATACTAAATATATAATTAGGGCGTGTAAAGCAAAAAGAAACACCATCGAGATGAAGGTGGTAGCGTGGCCGAGTGGTCTAAGGCGCTGGTTTTAGGCACCAGTCATTCTATGGCGTGGGTTTGAATCCCACCGCTGCTAGTTTTTTTTTATTTATCGGCCATCAGCTGTTAGATGTGCCATGGTGTTTCATTGAAGTTGTTGTGTGGGATGTGGAAACTTGTTGCATGGCAGTTGCTAGAGATTCAGTAACCCTCGCCTTGCATGTTCGCCTGGCACAGCAACAGTAGTACATTAACAGTTTTTTGTCAAATAGTAATTTGGAAGAGGCATATCAAAATTGAGAGAAAAAAATTCAACTTTTTATGCCACAATTGAATAGTTTAACAACATGCAGAAAAGATTGCGACCCCGAATGGATTTGAACTTTCAATCTTCTGATCCAAAGTCAGACACCTTATCCATTAGGCCACGAGGCCGTCTTCAAACCACAACCAAAACTAAATTTACTAACCACGATCACGAATGATAATGGTGATACTTTTTTGATTATTTTCCTCTTATTTTTGTGAAAAATTGTTAGATATCCTTTAATAATTCCTGGCTTACTATTTTAGTAATGTGCTCCTCTTTTAAGGTGCGAGTGGTCACAAGTTCGATCGTTGTGCAAGCCCATAATTAAAAAACTGCAGAAAAAGAACTTTTTTGAGTGATTGATAAGCTTGGAAACGTTTGTGACGATTGCATATCATTTATTTTAATGTTGTATGTGCTGACACACTTTCTCCCGATAAGCCCCATTAAAAGTAATGCTTTAAAAATTTAATTTCTGTCCTACACGAAATATTACAAACAGCGCAAATAGTGACTGAAAAAGAATCTGGAAGTGGGTCTGGAACTACCAGTTCATCTGTGGTGCAGAACACAATAAATTTACTGACCTCGATTACAGTTGCCGATGGTATTACGTTGTTATTATTTTTCAAATACTTTCTTAAAAAAATGTTGGATGTTGATCGGATTGTTCTCGGCTTGCTGGTCTAGAGGTATGATTCTCGCTTTGGGTGCGAGAGGTCACGGGTTCGATTCCCGTGCAAGCCCATTATTCCGGGACTCGTAACATTACTAACTTTGGAAACCAGGTCTATTTTTATATTATATATTGTGAAAAGCTTTCTTCGAAATAGGTATTTGAAAATATTACTTTTTTAAATTTTACTTCTGTCGTACAAAATGTTAGGAATCCCGTAAATAATACCTGAAAGCGAGAGAGATTGCCATACTAAATATATAATTAGGGCGTGTAAAGCAAAAAGAAACACCATTGAGATGAAGGTGGTAGCGTGGCCGAGTGGTCTAAGGCGCTGGTTTTAGGCACCAGTCATTCTATGGCGTGGGTTTGAATCCCACCGCTGCTAGTTTTTTTTTATTTATCGGCCATCAGCTGTTAGATGTGCCATGGTGTTTCATTGAAGTTGTTGTGCGGGATGTGGAAACTTGTTGCATGGCAGTTGCTAGAGATTCAGTAACCCTCGCCTTGCATGTTCGCCTGGCACAGCAACAGTAGTACATTAACAGTTTTTTGTCAAATAGTAATTTGGAAGAGGCATATCAAAATTGAGAGAAAAAAAATTCAACTTTTTATGCCACAATTGCATAGTTTAACAACATGCAGAAAAGATTGCGACCCCGCATGGATTTGAACTTTCAATCTTCTGATCCAAAGTCAGACACCTTATCCATTAGGCCACGAGGCCGTCTTCAAACCACAACCAAAACTAAATTTACTAACCACGATCACGAATGATAATGGTGATACTTTTTTGATTATTTTCCTCTTATTTTTGTGACAAATTGTTAGATATCCTTTAATAATTCCTGGCTTACTTGTTTAGTAATGTGCTCCTCTGTTAAGGTGCGAGTGGTCACAAGTTCGATCCGTGTGCAAGCCCATCATTAAAAAACTGCAGAAAAAGAACTTTTTTGAGTGATTGATAAGCTTGGAAACGTTTGTGACGATTGCATATCATTTATTTTAATGTTGTATGTGCTGACACACTTTCTCCCGATAAGCCCCATTAAAAGTATTGCTTTAAAAATTTAATTTCTGTCCTACACGAAATATTACAAACAGCGCAAATAGTGACTGAAAAAGAATCTGGAAGTGGGTCTGGAACCACCAGTTCATCTGTGGTGCAGAACACAATAAATTTACTGACCTCGATTACAGTTGCCGATGGTATTACGTTGTTATTATTTTTCAAATACTTTCTTAAAAAAGTGTTGGATGTTGATCGGATTGTTCTCGGCTTGCTGGTCTAGAGGTATGATTCTCGCTTCGGGTGCGAGAGGTCACGGGTTCGATTCCCGTGCAAGCCCATTATTCCGGGACTCGAAACATTACTAACTTTGGAAAGCAGGTCTATTTTTATATTATATATTCTGAAAAACTTTCTCCGAAATAGGTATTTGAAAATATTACTTTTTTAAATTTTACTTCTGTCGTACAAAATGTTAGGAATCCCGTAAATAATACCTGAAAGCGAGAGAGATTGCCATACTAAATATATAATTAGGGCGTGTAAAGCAAAAAGAAACACCATTGAGATGAAGGTGGTAGCGTGGCCGAGTGGTCTAAGGCGCTGGTTTTAGGCACCAGTCATTCTATGGCGTGGGTTTGAATCCCACCGCTGCTAGTTTTTTTTTATTTATCGGCCATCAGCTGTTAGATGTGCCATGGTGTTTCATTGAAGTTGTTGTGCGGGATGTGGAAACTTGTTGCATGGCGGTTGCTAGAGATTCAGTAACCCTCGCCTTGCATGTTCGCCTGGCACAGCAACAGTAGTACATAAACAGTTTTTTGTCAAATAGTAATTTGGAAGAGGCATATCAAAATTGAGAGAAAAAAATTCAACTTTTTATGCCACAATTGCATAGTTTAACAACATGCAGAACAGATTGCGACCCCGAATGGATTTGAACTTTCAATCTTCTGATCCAAAGTCAGACACCTTATCCATTAGGCCACGAGGCCGTCTTCAAGCCGCAACCAAAACTAAATTTACTAACCACGATCACGAATGATAATGGTGATACTTTTTTGATTATTTTCCTCTTATTTTTGTGACAAATTGTTAGATATCCTTTAATAATTCCTGGCTTACTTGTTTAGTAATGTGCTCCTCTTTTAAGGTGCGAGTGGTCACAAGTTCGATCCGTGTGCAAGCCCATAATTAAAAAACTGCAGAGAAAGAACTTTTTTGAGTGATTGATAAGCTTGGAAACGTTTGTGACGATTGGATATCATTTATTTTAATGTTGTATGTGCTGACACACTTTCTCCCGATAAGCCCCATTAAAAGTATTGCTTTAAAAATTTAATTTCTGTCCTACACGAAATATTACAAACAGCGCAAATAGTGACTGAAAAAGAATCTGGAAGTGGGTCTGGAACCACCAGTTCATCTGTGGTGCAAAACACAATAAATTTACTGACCTCGATTACAGTTGCCGATGATATTACGTTGTTATTATTTTTCAAATACTTTCTTAAAAAAATGTTGGATGTTGATCGGATTGTTCTCGGCTTGCTGGTCTAGAGGTATGATTCTCGCTTCGGGTGCGAGAGGTCACAGGTTCGATTCCCGTGCAAGCCTATTATTCCGGGACTCGTAACATTACTAAGTTTGGAAACCAGGTCTATTTTTATATTATATATTCTGAAAAACTTTCTCCGAAATAGGTATTTGAAAATATTACTTTTTTAAATTTTACTTCTGTCGTACAAAATGTTAGGAATCCCGTAAATAATACCTGAAAGCGAGAGAGATTGCCATACTAAATATATAATTAGGGCGTGTAAAGCAAAAAGAAACACCATCGAGATGAAGGTGGTAGCGTGGCCGAGTGGTCTTAGGTGCTGGTTTTAGGCACCAGTCATTCTATGGCATGGCTTCGAATCCCACCGCTGCCAGTTTCGTTTTATTTATCGGCTATGAGCTGTTAGATGTGCCATGGTGTTTCATTGAAGTTGTTGTGCGGGATGTGGAAACTATTTGTATGGCAGTTGCTAGAGATTCAGTACCCTCGCCTTGCATGTTCGCCTGGCACAGCAACAGTAGTACATTAACAGTTTTTTGTCAAATAGTAATTTGGAAGAGGCATATCAAAATTAAGAGAAAAAAAATTGCACTTTTTATGCCACAATTGCATGGTTTAACAACATGCAGAAAAGATTGCGATCCCGAATGGATTTGAACTTTCAATCTTCTGATCCAAAGTCAGACACCTTATCCATTAGGATACGAGGCCGTCTTGAAGCCACAACCAAAACAAAATTTACTAACCACGATCACGAATGATAATGGTGATACTTTTTTGATTATTTTCCTCTTATTTTTGTGACAAATTGTTAGATATCCTTTAATAATTCCTGGCTTACTTGTTTAGTAATGTGCTCCTCTTTTTAGGTGCGAGTGGTCACAAGTTCGATCCGTGTGCAAGCCCATAATTAAAAAACTGCAGAAAAAGAACTTTTTTGAGTGATTGATAAGCTTGGAAACGTTTGTGACGATTGCATATCATTTATTTTAATGTTGTATGTGCTGACACACTTTCTCCCTATAAGCCCCATTAAAAGTATTGCTTTAAAAATTTAATTTCTGTCCTACACGAAATATTACAAACAGCGCAAATAGTGACTGAAAAAGAATCTGGAAGTGGGTCTGGAACCACCAGTTCATCTGTGGTGCAGAACACAATAAATTTACTGACCTCGATTACAGTTGCCGATGGTATTACGTTGTTATTATTTTTCAAATACTTTCTTAAAAAAATGTTGGATGTTGATCGGATTGTTCTCGGCTTGCTGGTCTAGAGGTATGATTCTCGCTTCGGGTGCGAGAGGTCACGGGTTCGATTTCCGTGCAAGCCCATTATTCCGGGACTCGTAACATTACTAACTTTGGAAACCAGGTCTATTTTTATATTATATATTCTGAAAAACTTTCTCCGAAATAGGTATTTGAAAATATTACTTTTTTAAATTTTACTTCTGTCGTACAAAATGTTAGGAATCCCGTAAATAATACCTGAAAGCGAGAGAGATTGCCATACTAAATATATAATTAGGGCGTGTAAAGCAAAAAGAAACACCATCGAGATGAAGGTGGTAGCGTGGCCGAGTGGTCTTAGGTGCTGGTTTTAGGCACCAGTCATTCTATGGCATGGCTTCGAATCCCACCGCTGCCAGTTTCGTTTTATTTATCGGCTATCAGCTGTTAGATGTGCCATGCTGTTTCATTGAAGTTGTTGTGCGGGATGTGGAAACTATTTGTATGGCAGTTGCTAGAGATTCAGTACCCTCGCCTTGCATGTTCGCCTGGCACAGCAACAGTAGTACATTAACAGTTTTTTGTCAAATAGTAATTTGGAAGAGGCATATCAAAATTGAGAGACAAAAAATTCCACCTTTTATGCCACAATTGCATAGTTTAACAACATGCAGAAAAGATTGCGACCCCGAATGGATTTGAACTTTCAATCTTCTGATCCAAAGTCAGACACCTTATCCATTAGGCCACGAGGCCGTGTTCAGGGCACAACCAAAACTAAATTTACCAACCACGATCACCAATGATAATAGTGATACTTTTTTGATTATTTTTCTCTCATTTTTGTGACAAATTGTTAGATATCCTTTAATAATTCCTGGCTTACTTGTTTAGTAATGTGCTCCTCTTTTAAGGTGCGAGTGGTCACAAGTTCGATCCGTGTGCAAGCCCATAATTAAAAAACTGCAGAAAAAGAACTTTTTTGAGTGATTGATAAGCTTGGAAACGTTTGTGACGATTGCATATCATTTATTTTAATGTTGTATGTGCTGACACACTTTCTCCCGATAAGCCCCATTAAAAGTATTGCTTTAAAAATTTAATTTCTGTCCTACACGAAATATTACAAACAGCGCAAATAGTGACTGAAAAAGAATCTGGAAGTGGGTCTGGAACCACCAGTTCATCTGTGGTGCAGAACACAATAAATTTACTGACCTCGATTACAGTTGCCGATGGTATTACGTTGTTATTATTTTTCAAATACTTTCTTAAAAAAATGTTGGATGTTGATCGGATTGTTCTCGGCTTGCTGGTCTAGAGGTTTGATTCTCGCTTCGGGTGCGAGAGGTCACGGGTTCGATTCCCGTGCAAGCCCATTATTCCGGGACTCGAAACATTACTAACTTTGGAAACCAGGTCTATTTTTATAGTATATATTCTGAAAAACTTTCTCCGAAATAGGTAGTTGAAAATATTACTTTTTTAAATTTTACTTCTGTCGTACAAAATGTTAGGAATCCCGTAAATAATACCTGAAAGCGAGAGAGATTGCCATACTAAATATATAATTAGGGCGTGTAAAGCAAAAAGAAACACCATCGAGATGAAGGTGGTAGCGTGGCCGAGTGGTCTTAGATGCTGGTTTTAGGCACCAGTCATTCTATGGCATGGCTTCGAATCCCACCGCTGCCAGTTTCGTTTTATTTATCGGCTATGAGCTGTTAGATGTGCCATGGTGTTTCATTGAAGTTGTTGTGCGGGATGTGGAAACTATTTGTATGGCAGTTGCTAGAGATTCAGTACCCTCGCCTTGCATGTTCGCCTGGCACAGCAACAGTAGTACATTAACAGTTTTTTGTCAAATAGTAATTTGGAAGAGGCATATCAAAATTGAGAGAAAAAAATTGCACTTTTTATGCCACAATTGCATAGTTTAACAACATGCAGAAATGATTGCGATCCCGAATGGATTTGAACTTTCAATCTTCTGATCCAAAGTCAGACACCTTATCCATTAGGCCACGAGGCCGTCTTGAAGCCACAACCAAAACAAAATTTACTAACCACGATCACGAATGATAATGGTGATACTTTTTTGATTATTTTCCTCTTATTTTTGTGACAAATTGTTAGATATCCTTTAATAATTCCTGGCTTACTTGTTTAGTAATGTGCTCCTCTTTTAAGGTGCGAGTGGTCACAAGTTCGATCCGTGTGCAAGCCCATAATTAAAAAACTTCAGAAAAAGAACTTTTTTGAGTGATTGATAAGCTTGGAAACGTTTGTGACGATTGCATATCATTTATTTTAATGTTGTATGTGCTGACACACTTTCTCCCGATAAGCCCCATTAAAAGTATTGCTTTAAAAATTTAATTTCTGTCCTACACGAAATATTACAAACAGCGCAAATAGTGACTGAAAAAGAATCTGGAAGTGGGTCTGGAACCACCAGTTCATCTGTGGTGCAGAACACAATAAATTTACTGACCTCAATTACAGTTGCCGATGGTATTACGTTGTTATTATTTTTCAAATACTTTCTTAAAAAAATGTTGGATGTTGATCGGATTGTTCTCGGCTTCCTGGTCTAGAGGTATGATTCTCGCTTCGGGTGCGAGAGGTCACGGGTTCGATTCCCGTGCAAGCCCATTACTCCGGGACTCGTAACATTACTAACTTTGGAAACCAGGTCCATTTTTATATTATATATTCTGAAAAACTTTCTCCGAAATAGGTAGTTGAAAATATTACTTTTTTAAATTTTACTTCTGTCGTACAAAATGTTAGGAATCCCGTAAATAATACCTGAAAGCGAGAGAGATTGCCATACTAAATATATAATTAGGGCGTGTAAAGCAAAAAGAAACACCATCGAGATGAAGGTGGTAGCGTGGCCGAGTGGTCTTAGGTGCTGGTTTTAGGCACCAGTCATTCTATGGCATGGCTTCGAATCCCACCGCTGCCAGTTTCGTTTTATTTATCGGTTATCAGCTGTTAGATGTGCCATGCTGTTTCATTGAAGTTGCTGTGCGGGATGTGGAAACTATTTGTATGGCAGTTGCTAGAGATTCAGTACCCTCGCCTTGCATGTTCGCCTGGCACAGCAACAGTAGTACATTAACAGTTTTTTGTCAAATAGTAATTTGGAAGAGGCATATCAAAATTGAGAGAAAAAAATTCCACTTTTTATGGCAGAATTGCATAGTTTAACAACATGCAGAAGATAATGCAACCCCGACAAGATTTGAACCTTCAATTTTCTGATCCGAAGTCAGACACCTTATCCATTAGGCCACGAGGCCATCTTCAGGCCATAACCAAAACTAAATTTACTAACCACGATCACGAATGATAATGGTGATACTTTTTTGGTTATTTTCCTCTTATTTTTGTGACAAATTGTTAGATATCCTTTAATAATTCCTGGCTTACTTGTTAGTAATGTGCTCCTCTTTTAAGGTGCGAGTGGTCACAAGTTCGATCCGCGTGCAAGCCCATAACTAAAAAACTGCAGAAAAAGAACTTTTTTGAGTGATTGATAAGCTTGGAAACGTTTGTGACGATTGCATATAATTTATTTTAATGTTGTATGTTCTGACACACTTTCTCCCGATAAGCCCCATTAAAAGTATTGCTTTAAAAATTTAATTTCTGTCCTACACGAAATATTACAAACAGCGCAAATAGTGACTGAAAAAGAATCTGGAAGTGGGTCTGGAACCACCAGTTCATCTCTGGTGCAGAACACAATAAATTTACTGACCTCGATCACAGTTGCCGATGGTGATATGTTGTTATTGTTTTTCAAATCCTTTCTTAAAAAAATGTTGGATGTTGATTGGATTGTTCTTGGCTTGCTGGTCTAGAGGTATGATTCTCGCTTCGGGTGCGAGAGGTCACGGGTTCGATTCCCGTGCAAACCCATAATTCCGGGACTCGTAACATTACTAACTTTGGAAACCAGGTCTATTTTTATGTTATATATTCTGAAAAACTTTCATCGAAATAGGTATTTGAAAATATTACTTTTTTAAATTTTACTTCTGTCCTGCAAAATGTTAGGAATCCCGTAAATAATACCTGAAAGCGAGAGAGATTGCCATACTAAATATATAATTAGGGCGTGTAAAGCAAAAAGAAACACCATCGAGACGAAGCTGGTAGCAAGGCCGAGTGGTCTAAGGCGCTGGTTTTAGGCACCAGTCATTCTATGGCATGGGTTCGAATCCCACCGTTTCAGTTTTGCTTTATTTATCGGCCATCAGCTGTTAGATGTGCCATGCTGTTTCATTGAAGTTGTTGTGTGGGATGTGGAAACTTGTTGCATGGCAGTTGCTAGAGATTCAGTCACCGTCGCCTTGCATGTTCGCCTGGTACAGCAACAGTAGTACATTAACAGTTTTTTGTCAAATAGTAATTTGGAAGAGGCATATCAAAATTGAGAGAAAAAAAATTCCACTTTTTATGCCACAATTGCATAGTTTAACAACATGCAGAAAAGATTGCGACCCCGAATGGATTTGAACTTTCAATCTTCTGATCCAAAGTCAGACACCTTATCCATTACGCCACGAGGTCATCTTCACCCACAACCAAAACTAAATTTACTAACCACGATCACGAATGATAATGGTGATACTTTTTTGATTATTTTCCTCTTATTTTTGTGACAAATTGTTAGATATCCTTTAATAATTCCTGGCTTACTTGTTTAGTAATGTGCTCCTCTTTTAAGGTGCGAGTGGTCACAAGTTCGATCCGTGTGCAAGCCCATAATTAAAAAACTGCGGAAAAAGAACTTTTTTGAGTGATTGATAAGCTTGGAAACGTTTGTGACGATTGGATATCATTTATTTTAATGTTGTATGTGCTGACACACTTTCTCCCGATAAGCCCCATTAAAAGTATTGCTTTAAAAATTTAATTTCTGTCCTACACGAAATATTACAAACAGCGCAAATAGTGACTGAAAAAGAATCTGGAAGTGGGTCTGGAACCACCAGTTCATCTGTGGTGCAGAACACAATAAATTTATACTCTAACACTTCGTGAACGAGCATAAAGCATTTTATAGCTAAACTACATTACGCAATAATAAGACAACAAGATAGGAGGCGGGCATCTCTTATTTGTGACGTCGGATATTACAACATACACGATTACAAAGTGTAGAACCGTAATATGATGTTTCTATAGACTACGAGTCATATAGTTTGCCATAAACTGATAAAGGGATCCTTGGACTGCGACCACCAGTCACCACGTTGCCATAAAAACTTGCACTTTCCACTGGAAGAAGTTGAAGCCGGTTAGACCAACAATCTGGTAAAACTTTTCGTGTTAGAAAAACAAACTACAGAAAGAAAACACAAATTTAGGTTGTTGTTGCGAGTATAGATGCCTTCGATAACTGTGGTCACTTACCACGATCTTATATACTCACGCCGTAACTCCCTTGAGTACATTCCTTTGTTACCTGCACAATGCAGCACATGCTAATTGCGTAACGCAACGAAATACATTTATACTCTAACACTTCGTGAACGAGCATAAAGCATTTTATAGCTAAACTACATAACGCAATAATAAGACAACAAGATAGGAGGCGGGCATCTCTTATTTGTGCCCGCCTGCTTCGATACACCAAGAAAGCCGTTTGCAATACAAATTTATTGTTTACACTAAATGCTAATTCACTATAATCACATATGCAAACTTTTTGAAACAGACAAAAGTGCGTCCAGTTTGTCTTCACATAACCATCTTTGGCGGTTTCTGATCGCCCACGACGATGACGCTTAAATAGACGATCATGAACACCAGCATTGGCTGCTGCCGTCGCACCTCCACTCCGAAGACTGTGAAGTCCAAATGCTTTCGGTGAATACCCCAAACTAGAAAACGCACTCAAAACCAGCTCTCTGGTACGAGAATAAGAAAGGCTAGTTGATCGCAGTTTATACAATCGCTTTGATTTGCAAAAATAAACAGTGCGAAAGGACAGGTTACTGGAGTTTAAATCAATATTAGCTGCTTCAACGTACCGAGACAGGATTTTAAAAGGACAAGAATGATCAGCCGGTTCAGCCATCAACACTCTATTGCCATCACGATAACGTCAGCTTTGCTCTTAAAATAGGGACCTTTGTATTAACGCAGGCGTATTGAATTTAGCCGGTGGAGTTTTAAATTAGATCAAGTTAAGAACTCTTCTCAAACATGTAGCTCATGTCTTCAACCAAGGTGTTGTTAACATGTGTTAACTCAACTTATGCGATTGATGATAAACAACTTCTATGCTTTGCTAAGCTATATCATAAAGTGTTTTCTTGCCGTCGCCGTCGCGTTGCCGTCCTATAGTTCGTACGGTCCCTAATGAATAGCTCAACGAAACGAATGTCGCAGCCAGTATACGTACTCATGAACTTGACATCACAACAGCGTAAACTTGCAAAGCTCGCTAAATCGTAGAAAAGCATGAAAAGCGGTCACACATATAGCTGCAACACGCAGGTCAAATATATAGATTGGCACCTTCTGACACATACTTTTCGCAAAGCTTTACCATCATATCAATGGTAACAGGCTCTTTTTTCAAAACTGGTTGTTTTTTTTTTTGTTTTTTTTTTTTTGTTTTTTTTTTTTTTCAGTTGCCGCTTCGCCGCTTCCAAAATGTTCGTAACAAGACCCGAGGCGCAAGGACTATCGAACCCGTACAGTTGATGAGCCCAGTTAGTACCGTAAACAGCAGACTCTAACCTAGAATAAGGACTGTTACTCTCTATCAGATGCTGTAAATACAAACCAACAGAGCACGCGTTTGCCGGGAAAACTTGCAAGTCCTTTAAACCCGGCAGCCCAGGTTTTAAACTTTATAAACCCGCGAGAATACTTGTCGACAGTACTGGGAGCCTTAGCTTGCACCAACAACGTGGGTAGATTGAGAGCAAGACGCTGAAGACGTTGTTGGCAACGAGCAATTTTCATCACACTTGAAACAAACATTTCACCCTGGTAAGATCAAAGTCGAACAATAAGCATTGATACACCTCATGTATATAACTCTCCACAGCTGCTATACGTTCGGTAGCCAGCGTCTAGGAGCAAAAATAAGACAAGACTATTGAATCGATCGGACCCAAACAACGACCATGGGTTCGCGCCCATGTCAAACACATCTTTCCCATTCTCAATATAAACTTAACACAGTCCAGAACGAAAGGACAGAAATTCCCGTCCTCCGTAATAAGGAACCGTCAAAACACTGCTGACGGCCAAAAGGGAATAGTCAGTAGTGCACGACAGCGTGACATACAAACATGCTTAACTGCCCTTGGGATCAATCTAACAGGCGGGACGAGCCAACAAAACTCTCCTGACCAATTAAATGAGAAGCAGTCAACCCCCAAAGAATTAGGATTAAAATATTTAGAATAAAACCGCTTAATTTTGAAATTCTGGCAACTAGCAAAACAATAAACTGTGCAATCGCCCCAACGGGCCTGAAGCAGTTGAAAGTAGTGGTCTTTAACCCTCATGTCATCAGGGTCAATAATTCTGCTTAAATAATCAGCTCTCTCGCTTAAAGTACGGGAAATCCATTCTATTTCCATCTCAATATTGCTATCTTTAAGAGTGTAGAATATATCAAGCGCTAATTTGTGCAAGTGCACTTTCATGCTTCCCGAGTTTACAATGGCTACAACAGCTTGATTATCTGTAAGTCTTTCACTGTATTACTATGTAAAATAGGAATAAAACTACGTAATGCATTCGTCCCTAACACACATTAGTTCTCTCCAAGTGGAGCTTTGTTTCATCTCAATGGCATCCCAGTTCTTATAAAAAATTGGAGTACTGTCAATGGAAATGAATGCTGCACAACCAGTGTTGCTGGCATCTGAATATACAACTTTCCTACACAAGCTTGGTTTCAGTACAATTAAATGACAATTCAAATTCTTAACAGAGCGTAGCCAAAACTGGAGCTCTTTTATCGAGTCAGAATCTAAAGTGAGTACAGAATCCCAAGTGAGCACACAATTAATCCGTCGATGCAAAGCCTTGGTCATTAATTTACAGATGCTGCCAAAAACAATAGAGGTAGAATTAATCAAACCCGTCACGGAAGCCAGCTGCCTGGCTTTAATTTTACGTGATGCCAGTGCATCATTAATAGAAGTTTGTAACTTAACAATCTTCTTTTGTGGAATGGATAAAGTTTGAAACTGCAAATTCCAGTCTAGGCCCAACCAAGTTAACTGTTGGTTGGGACACCAAATAGATTTTTCATCATTCGGAACCAGACCGCTATTTATTAGATCAGATTTAACTCAGTTAGTTTGATGCACACAAGACGAAAAAGAATGCGAGGCTCCCATGCCATCATCTAAATAGACAACAATTTTACAGGCGGAAGCCCGCCAGCGTTTAACGAGTGGTCTCATAAGCTTGGTGAATATGTATGGCCCTGTGGCCAAGCCAAATGGAAAAACAGTAAATTTGAAATATTTAACTAGCCCCGGTCGGTCCAAGAAAACCTAAAAATTGTTGATCATCCGGAAAAATCTCTATGTGATGATAACCCGACTTAATATCGAACGAAAAGAAGTACTGCTGTGGGCGGTCCGACAACACTGTTAACATATCTTGAACTCCTTCAAACTTAACTTTGCGTTTCTTTAAAAAACTATTAGGATAGCGGAGGTCTAAAATGAGTCTCTTTTTACCGTTTGACTGAATAGCAACAGATAATGGGTTCACCACAGTAGGTGGAGAAAGACATTCTACAATAGAACCGGCAGTGATTAACTCGGTGATGGCACGGTTAACAAATACTGGGTACGCCAAGGCTGATCTATTGTTCTTAAAACAAGCTTTTGGCGGTGTAGTTAAAAAAGGGATAATATAGCCACGAGAAATGGTATCAACGATAAACTCAGAGGCCCCAATAGGCTTCCAAGAGGTAACATGAATGCGTAGTCGCCCCTTACCTAATTCACTCTTACCGAACAAGAATTCTCTAAAAACTCATGAACACTATCTAACGCATGTGCGTCATTATCAATACATTATCTAAAGAAAAATACTCATCTGCACACATTCTTGCAGCAGCCATCGCATGCCTTGAATCGGTAAACAAGTTAGTTTTGGGAGGCGGGAGCTGTGCCTTGCTGATGGAAGTCGGCGCCTGTAACTCATCACTGGCTTCAGACAAATCACCGTCCAAAACGCATTTCGAAACCTTCTCAAGACTGTCAATGCATGCGACGTTGAACTCATATTGTATCAGTTTATTGCCTTTAAATTTTAACGAGCTGGTAGCTTTGGATTCAAGCTTTAATTTTTTTGAGCTGGGAAGCATGGTGTTCGTCTTTGTCGTCGAAATTTCTTTTGAAGCTAGCGAGCTTGTGATCCAGCTTATTATCCAGCATTTGAACAAATTGCTGAAATAGCTGCTGTGTGCCAGACGCATCCATAGGCAAAGACGCAGAGACAGTTGTAGACGGTGGAAGCACACTAGGCTGAGCCGAGATAGATGGCGATGTTTCATTATCACTCGCCAAAAGTTCCCGTTCCTAATCCGACGTCATCGCAAATTTAGGTTGTTGTTGCGAGTATAGATGCCTTCGATAACTGTGGTCACTTACCACGATCTTATATACTCACGCCGTAACTCCCTTGAGTACATTCCTTTGTTACCTGCACAATGCAGCACATGCTAATTGCGTAACGCAACAAAATACATTTACTGACCTCGATTACAGTTGCCGATGGTATTACGTTGTTATTATTTTTCAAATACTTTCTTAAAAAAATGTTGGATGTTGATCGGATTGTTCTCCGCTTGCTGGTCTAGAGGTATGATTCTCGCTTCGGGTGCGAGAGGTCACGGGTTCGATTCCCGTGCAAGCCCATTATTCCGCGACTCGTAACATTACTAACTTTGGAAACCAGGTCTATTTTTATATTATATATTCTGAAAAACTTTCTCCGAAATAGGTATTTGAAAATATTACTTTTTTAAATTTTACTTCTGTCGTACAAAATGTTAGGAATCCCGTAAATAATACCTGAAAGCGAGAGAGATTGCCATACTAAATATATAATTAGGGCGTGTAAAGCAAAAAGAAACATCATGGAGATGAAGGTGGTAGCGTGGCTGAGTGGTCTAAGGTGCTGGTTTTAGGCACCAGTCATTCTATGGCATGGCTTCGAATCCCACCGCTGCCAGTTTCGTTTTATTTATCGGCTATCAGCTGTTAGATGTGCCATGCTGTTTCATTGAAGTTGTTGTGCGGAATGTGGGAACTTGTTGCATTGCAGTTGCTAGAGATTCAGTAACCCTCGCCTTGCATTTTTGCCTGGCACTGCAACAGTAGTACATTAACAGTTTTTTGTCAAATAGTAATTTGGAAGAGGCATATCAAAATTGAGAGAAAAAAATTCCACTTTTTATGCAACAATTGCATACTTTAACAACATGCAGAAAAGGTTGCGACCCCGACAGGGTGTGAATTTTCAATCTTCTGGTCCGAAGTCAGACACCTTATCCACTAGGCCACGAGGCCATCTTCAGGCCACAACCAAAACTAAATTTACTAACCACGATCACGAATGATAATGGTGATACTTTTGTGATTATTTTCCTCTTATTTTTGTGACAAATTGTTAGATATCCTTTAATAATTCCTGGCTTACTTGTTTAGTAATGTGCTCCTATTTTAAGGTGCGAGTGGTAAAAAGTTCGATCCGCGTGCAAGGCCATAATTAAAAAACTGCAAAAAAAGAACTTTTTTGAGTGATTGATAAGCTTGGGAACGTTTGTGACGATTGCACAAAATTTTTTTAATATTGTATGTTCTGACACACTTTCTCCCGATAAGCCTCATTAAAAGTATATCTTTAAAACTTTAATTTCTCTCCTACACGAAATACTACAAGCAGCGCAAATAGTGACTGAAAAAGAATCTGGAAGTGGGTCTGGGAACCACCAGTTCATCTCTGGTCCAGAACACAAACTAAATTTACTGACCTCGATCACAGTTGCTGCTGGCATTACGTTGTTATTGTTTTTCAAATACTTTCTTAAAAAAATGTTGGATGCTGGTCGGATTGTTCTCAGCTTGCTGGTCTAGAGGTATGATTCTCGCTTCAGGTGGGAGAGGTCACGGGTTCGATTCCCGTGCAAGCCCATAATTCCGAGACTCGTAACATTACTAACTTTGGAAACCAGGTCTATTTTAAATTATATATTCTGAAAAACTTTCTCCGAAATAGGTATTTGAAAATATTACTTTTTTAAATTTTACTTCTGTCATACAAAATGTTAGGAATCCCGTAAATAATACCTGAAAGCGAGAGAGATTGCCATACTAAATATATAATTAGGGCGTGTAAAGCAAAAAGAAACACCATCGAGATGAAGGTGGTAGCGTGGCTGAGTGGTCTAAGGTGCTGGTTTTAGGCACCAGTCATTCTATGGCATGGCTTCGAATCCCACCGCTGCCAGTTTCGTTTTATTTATCGGCTATCAGCTGTTAGATGTGCCATGCTGTTTCATTGAAGTTGTTGTGCGGAATGTGGGAACTTGTTGCATTGCAGTTGCTAGAGATTCAGTAACCCTCGCCTTGCATTTTTGCCTGGCACTGCAACAGTAGTACATTAACAGTTTTTTGTCAAATAGTAATTTGGAAGAGGCATATCAAAATTGAGAGAAAAAAATTCCACTTTTTATGCAACAATTGCATACTTTAACAACATGCAGAAAAGGTTGCGACCCCGACAGGGTGTGAATTTTCAATCTTCTGGTCCGAAGTCAGACACCTTATCCACTAGGCCACGAGGCCATCTTCAGGCCACAACCAAAACTAAATTTACTAACCACGATCACGAATGATAATGGTGATACTTTTGTGATTATTTTCCTCTTATTTTTGTGACAAATTGTTAGATATCCTTTAATAATTCCTGGCTTACTTGTTTAGTAATGTGCTCCTATTTTAAGGTGCGAGTGGTAAAAAGTTCGATCCGCGTGCAAGGCCATAATTAAAAAACTGCAAAAAAAGAACTTTTTTGAGTGATTGATAAGCTTGGGAACGTTTGTGACGATTGCACAAAATTTTTTTAATATTGTATGTTCTGACACACTTTCTCCCGATAAGCCTCATTAAAAGTATATCTTTAAAACTTTAATTTCTCTCCTACACGAAATACTACAAGCAGCGCAAATAGTGACTGAAAAAGAATCTGGAAGTGGGTCTGGGAACCACCAGTTCATCTCTGGTCCAGAACACAAACTAAATTTACTGACCTCGATCACAGTTGCTGCTGGCATTACGTTGTTATTGTTTTTCAAATACTTTCTTAAAAAAATGTTGGATGCTGGTCGGATTGTTCTCAGCTTGCTGGTCTAGAGGTATGATTCTCGCTTCAGGTGGGAGAGGTCACGGGTTCGATTCCCGTGCAAGCCCATAATTCCGAGACTCGTAACATTACTAACTTTGGAAACCAGGTCTATTTTAAATTATATATTCTGAAAAACTTTCTCCGAAATAGGTATTTGAAAATATTACTTTTTTAAATTTTACTTCTGTCATACAAAATGTTAGGAATCCCGTAAATAATACCTGAAAGCGAGAGAGATTGCCATACTAAATATATAATTAGGGCGTGTAAAGCAAAAAGAAACACCATCGAGATGAAGGTGGTAGCGTGGCCGAGTGGTCTTACATGCTGGTTTTAGGCACCAGTCATTCTATGGCATGGCTTCGAATCCCACCGCTGCCAGTTTCGTTTTATTTATCGGCTATCAGCTGTTAGATGTGCCATGGTGTTTCATTGAAGTTGTTGTGCGGGATGTGGAAACTATTTGTATGGCAGTTGCTAGAGATTCAGTACCCTCGCCTTGCATGTTCGCCTGGCACAGCAACAGTAGTACATTAACAGTTTTTTGTCAAATAGTAATTTGGAAGAGGCATATCAAAATTGAGAGAAAAAAAATTGCACTTTTTATGCCACAATTGCATGGTTTAACAACATGCAGAAAAGATTGCGATCCCGAATGGATTTGAACTTTCAATCTTCTGATCCAAAGTCAGACACCTTATCCATTAGGCCACGAGGCCGTCTTGAAGCCACAACCAAAACAAAATTTACCAACCACGATCACGAATGATAATGGTGATACTTTTTTGATTATTTTCCTCTTATTTTTGTGACAAATTGTTAGATATCCTTTAATAATTCCTGGCTTACTTGTTTAGTAATGTGCTCCTCTTTTTAGGTGCGAGTGGTCAGAAGTTCGATCCGTGTGCAAGCCCATAATTAAAAAACTGCAGAAAAAGAACTTTTTTGAGTGATTGATAAGCTTGGAAACGTTTGTGACGATTGCATATCATTTATTTTAATGTTGTATGTGCTGACACACTTTCTCCCTATAAGCCCCATTAAAAGTATTGCTTTAAAAATTTAATTTCTGTCCTACACGAAATATTACAAACAGCGCAAATAGTGACTGAAAAAGAATCTGGAAGTGGGTCTGGAACCACCAGTTCATCTCTGGTGCAGAACACAATAAATTTACTGACCTCGATCACAGTTGCCGATGGTATTACGTTGTTATTATTTTTCAAATACTTTCTTAAAAAAATGTTGGATGTTGATCGGATTGTTCTCGGCTTGCTGGTCTAGAGGTATGATTCTCGCTTCGGGTGCGAGAGGTCACGGGTTCGATTCCCGGGCAAGCCCATTATTCCGGGACTCGTAACATGACTAAATTTGGAAACCTGGTCTATTTTTATATTATATATTGTGAAAAACTTTCTTCGAAATAGGTATTTGAAAATATTACTTTTTTAAATTTTACTTCTGTCGTACAAAATGTTAGGAATCCCGTAAATAATACCTGAAAGCGAGAGAGATTGCCATACTAAATATATAATTAGGGCGTGTAAAGCAAAAAGAAACACCATCGAGATGAAGGTGGTAGCGTGGCCGAGTGGTCTAAGGCGCTGGTTTTAGGCACCAGTCATTCTATGGCGTGGGTTTGAATCCCACCGCTGCTAGTTTTTTTTTATTTATCGGCCATCAGCTGTTAGATGTGCCATGGTGTTTCATTGAAGTTGTTGTGTGGGATGTGGAAACTTGTTGCATGGCAGTTGCTAGAGATTCAGTAACCCTCGCCTTGCATGTTCGCCTGGCACAGCAACAGTAGTACATTAACAGTTTTTTGTCAAATAGTAATTTGGAAGAGGCATATCAAAATTGAGAGAAAAAAATTCAACTTTTTATGCCACAATTGAATAGTTTAACAACATGCAGAAAAGATTGCGACCCCGAATGGATTTGAACTTTCAATCTTCCGATCCAAAGTCAGACACCTTATCCATTAGGCCACGAGGCCGTCTTCAAACCACAACCAAAACTAATTTTACTAACCACGATCACGAATGATAATGGTGATACTTTTTTGATTATTTTCCTCTTATTTTTGTGACAAATTGTTAGATATCCTTTAATAATTCCTGGCTTACTTGTTTAGTAATGTGCTCCTCTTTTTAGGTGCGAGTGGTCACAAGTTCGATCCGTGTGCAAGCCCATAATTAAAAAACTGCAGAAAAATAACTTTTTTGAGTGATTGATAAGCTTGGAAACGTTTGTGACGATTGCATATCATTTATTTTAATGTTGTATGTGCTGACACACTTTCTCCCTATAAGCCCCATTAAAAGTATTGCTTTAAAAATTTAATTTCTGTCCTACACGAAATATTACAAACAGCGCAAATAGTGACTGAAAAAGAATCTGGAAGTGGGTCTGGAACCACCAGTTCATCTCTGGTGCAGAACACAATAAATTTACTGACCTCGATCACAGTTGCCGATGGTATTACGTTGTTATTATTTTTCAAATACTTTCTTAAAAAAATGTTGGATGTTGATCGGATTGTTCTCGGCTTGCTGGTCTAGAGGTATGATTCTCGCTTCGGGTGCGAGAGGTCACGGGTTCGATTCCCGTGCAAGCCCATTATTCCGGGACTCGTAACATGACTAAATTTGGAAACCTGGTCTATTTTTATATTATATATTGTGAAAAGCTTTCTTCGAAATAGGTATTTGAAAATATTACTTTTTTAAATTTTACTTCTGTCGTACAAAATGTTAGGAATCCCGTAAATAATACCTGAAAGCGAGAGAGATTGCCATACTAAATATATAATTAGGGCGTGTAAAGCAAAAAGAAACACCATCGAGATGAAGGTGGTAGCGTGGCCGAGTGGTCTAAGGCGCTGGTTTTAGGCACCAGTCATTCTATGGCGTGGGTTTGAATCCCACCGCTGCTAGTTTTTTTTTATTTATCGGCCATCAGCTGTTAGATGTGCCATGGTGTTTCATTGAAGTTGTTGTGTGGGATGTGGAAACTTGTTGCATGGCAGTTGCTAGAGATTCAGTAACCCTCGCCTTGCATGTTCGCCTGGCACAGCAACAGTAGTACATTAACAGTTTTTTGTCAAATAGTAATTTGGAAGAGGCATATCAAAATTGAGAGAAAAAAATTCAACTTTTTATGCCACAATTGAATAATTTAACAACATGCAGAAAAGATTGCGACCCCGAATGGATTTGAACTTTCAATCTTCCGATCCAAAGTCAGACACCTTATCCATTAGGCCACGAGGCCGTCTTCAAACCACAACCAAAACTAAATTTACTAACCACGATCACGAATGATAATGGTGATACTTTTTTGATTATTTTCCTCTTATTTTTGTGACAAATTGTTAGATATCCTTTAATAATTCCTGGCTTACTTGTTTAGTAATGTGCTCCTCTTTTTAGGTGCGAGTGGTCACAAGTTCGATCCGTGTGCAAGCCCATAATTAAAAAACTGCAGAAAAAGAACTTTTTTGAGTGATTGATAAGCTTGGAAACGTTTGTGACGATTGCATATCATTTATTTTAATGTTGTATGTGCTGACACACTTTCTCCCTATAAGCCCCATTAAAAGTATTGCTTTAAAAATTTAATTTCTGTCCTACACGAAATATTACAAACAGCGCAAATAGTGACTGAAAAAGAATCTGGAAGTGGGTCTGGAACCACCAGTTCATCTGTGGTGCAGAACACAATAAATTTACTGACCTCGATCACAGTTGCCGATGGTATTACGTTGTTATTATTTTTCAAATACTTTCTTAAAAAAATGTTGGATGTTGATCGGATTGTTCTCGGCTTGCTGGTCTAGAGGTATGATTCTCGCTTCGGGTGCGAGAGGTCACGGGTTCGATTCCCGTGCAAGCCCATTATTCCGGGACTCGTAACATGACTAAATTTGGAAACCTGGTCTATTTTTATATTATATATTGTGAAAAACTTTCTTCGAAATAGGTATTTGAAAATATTACTTTTTTAAATTTTACTTCTGTCGTACAAAATGTTAGGAATCCCGTAAATAATACCTGAAAGCGAGAGAGATTGCCATACTAAATATATAATTAGGGCGTGTAAAGCAAAAAGAAACACCATCGAGATGAAGGTGGTAGCGTGGCCGAGTGGTCTAAGGCGCTGGTTTTAGGCACCAGTCATTCTATGGCGTGGGTTTGAATCCCACCGCTGCTAGTTTTTTTTTATTTATCGGCCATCAGCTGTTAGATGTGCCATGGTGTTTCATTGAAGTTGTTGTGTGGGATGTGGAAACTTGTTGCATGGCAGTTGCTAGAGATTCAGTAACCCTCGCCTTGCATGTTCGCCTGGCACAGCAACAGTAGTACATTAACAGTTTTTTGTCAAATAGTAATTTGGAAGAGGCATATCAAAATTGAGAGAAAAAAATTCAACTTTTTATGCCACAATTGAATAGTTTAACAACATGCAGAAAAGATTGCGACCCCGAATGGATTTGAACTTTCAATCTTCCGATCCAAAGTCAGACACCTTATCCATTAGGCCACGAGGCCGTCTTCAAACCACAACCAAAACTAAATTTACTAATCACGATCACGAATGATAATGGTGATACTTTTTTGATTATTTTCCTCTTATTTTTGTGAAAAATTGTTAGATATCCTTTAATAATTCCTGGCTTACTTGTTTAGTAATGTGCTCCTCTTTTAAGGTGCGAGTGGTCACAAGTTCGATCGTTGTGCAAGCCCATAATTAAAAAACTGCAGAAAAAGAACTTTTTTGAGTGATTGATAAGCTTGGAAACGTTTGTGACGATTGCATATCATTTATTTTAATGTTGTATGTGCTGACACACTTTCTCCCGATAAGCCCCATTAAAAGTATTGCTTTAAAAATTTAATTTCTGTCCTACACGAAATATTACAAACAGCGCAAATAGTGACTGAAAAAGAATCTGGAAGTGGGTCTGAAACCACCAGTTCATCTGTGGTGCAGAACACAATAAATTTACTGACCTCGATCACAGTTGCCGATGGTATTACGTTGTTATTATTTTTCAAATACTTTCTTAAAAAAATGTTGGATGTTGATCGGATTGTTCTCGGCTTGCTGGTCTAGAGGTATGATTCTCGCTTTGGGTGCGAGAGGTCACGGGTTCGATTCCCGTGCAAGCCCATTATTCCGGGACTCGTAACATTACTAACTTTGGAAACCAGGTTTATTTTTATATTATATATTGTGAAAAGCTTTCTTCGAAATAGGTATTTGAAAATATTACTTTTTTAAATTTTACTTCTGTCGTACAAAATGTTAGGAATCCCGTAAATAATACCTGAAAGCGAGAGAGATTGCCATACTAAATATATAATTAGGGCGTGTAAAGCAAAAAGAAACACCATCGAGATGAAGGTGGTAGCGTGGCCGAGTGGTCTAAGGCGCTGGTTTTAGGCACCAGTCATTCTATGGCGTGGGTTTGAATCCCACCGCTGCTAGTTTTTTTTTATTTATCGGCCATCAGCTGTTAGATGTGCCATGGTGTTTCATTGAAGTTGTTGTGTGGGATGTGGAAACTTGTTGCATGGCAGTTGCTAGAGATTCAGTAACCCTCGCCTTGCATGTTCGCCTGGCACAGCAACAGTAGTACATTAACAGTTTTTTGTCAAATAGTAATTTTGAAGACGCATATCAAAATTGAGAGAAAAAAATTCAACTTTTTATGTCACAATTGAATAGTTTAACAACATGCAGAAAAGATTGCGACCCCGAATGGATTTGAACTTTCAATCTTCTGATCCAAAGTCAGACACCTTATCCATTAGGCCACGAGGCCGTCTTCAAGCCACAACCAAAACTAAATTTACTAACCACGATCACGAATGATAATGGTGATACTTTTTTGATTATTTTCCTCTTATTTTTGTGAAAAATTGTTAGATATCCTTTAATAATTCCTGGCTTATTTGTTTAGTATTGTGCTCCTCTTTTAAGGTGCGAGTGGTCACAAGTTCGATCGTTGTGCAAGCCCATAATTAAAAAACTGCAGAAAAAGAACTTTTTTGAGTGATTGATAAGCTTGGAAACGTTTGTGACGATTGCATATCATTTATTTTAATGTTGTATGTGCTGACACACTTTCTCCCGATAAGCCCCATTAAAAGTATTGCTTTAAAAATTTAATTTCTGTCCTACACGAAATATTACAAACAGCGCAAATAGTGACTGAAAAAGAATCTGGAAGTGGGTCTGGAACCACCAGTTCATCTGTGGTGCAGAACACAATAAATTTACTGACCTCGATTACAGTTTCCGATGGTATTACGTTGTTATTATTTTTCAAATACTTTCTTAAAAAAATGTTGGATGTTGATCGGATTGTTCTCGGCTTCTTGGTCTAGAGGTATGATTCTCGCTTTGGGTGCGAGATGTCACGGGTTCGATTCCCGTGCAAGCCCATTATTCCGGGACTCGTAACATTACTAACTTTGGAAACCAGGTCTATTTTTATATTATATATTGTGAAAAGCTTTCTTCGAAATAGGTATTTGAAAATATTACTTTTTTAAATTTTACTTCTGTCGTACAAAATGTTAGGAATCCCGTAAATAATACCTGAAAGCGAGAGAGATTGCCATACTAAATATATAATTAGGGCGTGTAAAGCAAAAAGAAACACCATGGAGATGAAGGTGGTAGCGTGGCCGAGTGGTCTAAGGCGCTGGTTTTAGGCACCAGTCATTCTATAGCGTGGGTTTGAATCCCACCGCTGCTAGTTTTTTTTTATTTATCGGCCATCAGCTGTTAGATGTGCCATGGTGTTTCATTGAAGTTGTTGTGCGGGATGTGGAAACTTGTTGCATGGCAGTTGCTAGAGATTCAGTAACCCTCGCCTTGCATGTTCGCCTGGCACAGCAACAGTAGTACATTAACAGTTTTTTCTCAAATAGTAATTTGGAAGAGGCATATCAAAATTGAGAGAAAAAAAATTCCACTTTTTATGCCACAATTGCATAGTTTAACAACATGCAGAAAAGATTGCGACCCCGAATGGATTTGAACTTTCAATCTTCTGATCCAAAGTCAGACAACTTATCCATTAAGCCACGAGGCCGTCTTCAAGCCACAACCAAAACTAAATTTACTAACCACGATCACGAATGATAATGGTGATACTTTTTTGATTATTTTCCTCTTATTTTTGTGACAAATTGTTAGATATCCTTTAATAATTCCTGGCTTACTTGTTTAGTAATGTGCTCCTCTTTTAAGGTGCGAGTGGTCACAAGTTCGATCCGTGTGCAAGCCCATAATTAAAAAACTGCAGAAAAAGAACTTTTTTGTGTGATTGATAAGCTTGGAAACGTTTGTGACGATTGCATATCATTTATTTTAATGTTGTATGTGCTGTACACACTTTCTCCCGATAAGCCCCAATAAAAGTATTGCTTTAAAAATTTAATTTCTGTCCTACACGAAATATTACAAACAGCGCAAATAGTGACTGAAAAAGAATCTGGAAGTGGGTCTGGAACTACCAGTTCATCTCTGGTGCAGAACACAATAAATTTACTGACCTCGATCACAGTTGCCGATGGTATTACGTTGTTAATATTTTTCAAATACTTTCCTAAAAAAATGTTGGATGTTGATCGGATTGTTCTCGGCTTGCTGGTCTAGAGGTATGATTCTCGCTTCGGGTGCGAGAGGTCACGGGTTCGATTCCCGTGCAAGCCCATTATTCCGGGGCTGGTAACATTACTAACTTTGGAAACCAGGTATATTTTTATATTATATATTCTGAAAAACTTTCTCCGAAATAAGTAGTTGAAAATATTACTTTTTTAAATTTTACTTCTGTCGTACAAAATGTTAGGAATCCCGTAAATAATACCTGAAAGCGAGAGAGATTGCCATACTAAATATATAATTAGGGCGTGTAAAGCAAAAAGAAACACCATCGAGATGAAGGCGGTAGCGTGGCCGAGTGGTCTAAGGCGCTGGTTTTCGGCACCAGTCATTCTATGGCGTGGGTTTGAATCCCACCGCTGCTAGTTTTTTTTATATTTATCGGCCATCAGCTGTTAGATGTGCCACGGTGTTGTGCGGGATGTGGAAAGTTGTTGCATGGCAGTTGCTAGAGATTCAGTAACCCTCGCCTTGCATGTTCGCCTGGCACAGCAACAGTAGTACATTAACAGTTCTTTGTCAAATAGTAATTTGGAAGAGGCATATCAAAATTGAGAGAAAAAAAATTCCACTTTTTATGCCACAATTGCATAGTTTAACAACATGCAGAAAAAATTGCGACCCCGAATGGATTTGAACTTTCAATCTTCTGATCCAAAGTCAGACACCTTATCCATTAGGCCACGAGGCCGTCTACAAGCCACAACCAAAACTAAATTTACTAACTACGATCACGAATGATAATGGTGATACTTTTTTGATTATTTTCCTCTTATTTTTGTGACAAATTGTTAGATATCCTTTAATAATTCCTGGCTTACTTGTTTAGTAATGTGCTCCTCTTTTAAGGTGCGAGTGGTCACAAGTTCGATCCGTGTGCAAGCCCATAATTAAAAAACTGCAGAAAAAGAACTTTTTTGTGTGATTGATAAGCTTGGAAACGTTTGTGACGATTGCATATTATTTATTTTAATGTTGTATGTGCTGACACACTTTCTCCCGATAAGCCCCAATAAAAGTATTGCTTTAAAAATTTAATTTCTGTCCTACACGAAATATTACAAACAGCGCAAATAGTGACTGAAAAAGAATGTGGAAGTGGGTCTGGAACTACCAGTTCATCTCTGGTGCAGAACACAATAAATTTACTGACCTCGATCACAGTTGTCGATGGTATTACGTTGTTAATATTTTTCAAATACTTTCTTAGAAAAATGTTGGATGTTAATCGGATTGTTCTCGGCTTGCTGGTCTAGAGGTATGATTCTCGCTTCGGGTGCGAGAGGTCACGGGTTCGATTCCCGTGCAAGCCCATTATTCCGGGACTCGTACCATTACTAACTTTGGAAACCGGGTCTATTTTTATATTATATATTCTGAAAAACTTTCTCCGAAATAGGTAGTTGAAAATATTACTTTTTTAAATTTTACTTCTGTCGTACAAAATGTTAGGAATCCCGTAAATAATACCTGAAAGCGAGAGAGATTGCCATACTAAATATATAATTAGGGCGTGTAAAGCAAAAAGAAACACCATCGAGATGAAGGCGGTAGCGTGGCCGAGTGGTCTAAGGCGCTGGTTTTAGGCACCAGTCATTCTATGGCGTGGGTTTGAATCCCACCGTTGCTGGTTTTTTTTTATTTATCGGCCATCAGCTGTTAGATGTGCCATGGTGTTTCATTGAAGTTGTTGTGCGGGATGTGGAAACTTGTTGCATGGCAGTTTCTAGAGATTCAGTAACCCTCGCCTTGCATGTTCGCCTGGCACAGCAACAGTAGTACATTAACAGTTTTTTGTCAAATAGTAATTTGGAAGAGGCATATCAAAATTGAGAGAAAAAAAATTCCACTTGTTATGCCACAATTGCATAGTTTAACAACATGCAGAAAAGATTGCGACCCCGAATGGATTTGAACTTTCAATCTTCTGATCCAAAGTCAGACACCTTATCCATTAGGCCACGAGGCCGTCTTCAAGCCACAACCAAAACTAAATTTACTAACCACGATCACGAATGATAATGGTGATACTTTTTTGATTATTTTCCTCTTATTTTTGTGACTCTTATTTTTCCTCTTGTTTCCTCTTATTTAGGCCACGAGGCCGTCTTCAAGCCACAACCAAAACTAAATTTACTAATAATTCCTGGCTTACTTGTTTAGTAATGTGCTCCTCTTTTAAGGTGCGAATGGTCACAAGTTCGATCCGTGTGCAAGCCCATAATTAAAAAACTGCAGAAAAAGAACTTTTTTGAGTGATTGATAAGCTTGGAAACGTTTGTGACGATTGCATATCATTTATTTTAATGTTGTATGTGCTGACACACTTTCTCCCGATAAGCCCCATTAAAAGTATTGCTTTAAAAATTTAATTTCTGTCCTACACGAAATATTACAAACAGCGCAAATAGTGACTGAAAAAGAATCTGGAAGTGGGTCTGGAACTACCAGTTCATCTCTGGTGCAGAACACAATAAATTTACTGACCTCGATCACAGTTGCCGATGGTATTACGTTGTTATTATTTTTCAAATACTTTCTTAAAAAAATGTTGGATGTTGATCGGATTGTTCTCGGCTTGCTGGTCTAGAGGTATGATTCTCGCTTCGGGTGCGAGAGGTCACGGGTTCGATTCCCGTGCAAGCCC
The DNA here is from genome assembly GCA_963855995.1 of Muricea muricata. Classification (NCBI taxonomy): domain Eukaryota; kingdom Metazoa; phylum Cnidaria; class Anthozoa; order Malacalcyonacea; family Plexauridae; genus Muricea; species Muricea muricata. The sequence continues at coordinate 53,701,708 of OY979716.1, read as the reverse complement.
ATTATTCCGGGAGTCGTAACATTACTAACTTTGGAAACCAGGTCTATTTTTATATTATATATTCTGAAAAACTTTCTCCGAAATAGGTAGTTGAAAATATTACTTTTTTAAATTTTACTTCTGTCGTACAAAATGTTAGGAATCCCGTAAATAATACCTGAAAGCGAGAGAGATTGCCATACTAAATATATAATTAGGGCGTGTAAAGCAAAAAGAAACACCATCGAGATGAAGGTGGTAGCGTGGCCGAGTGGTCTAAGGCGCTGGTTTTAAACACCAGTCATTCTATGGCGTGGGTTTGAGTCCCACCGCTGCTAGTTTTTTTTTATTTATCGGCCATCAGCTGTTAGATGTGCCATGGTGTTTCATTGAAGTATTTGTGCGGGATGTGGAAAGTTGTTGCATGGCAGTTGCTAGAGATTCAGTAACCCTCGCCTTGCATGTTCGCCTGGCACAGCAACAGTAGTACATTAACAGTTTTTTGTCAAATAGTAATTTGGAAGAGGCATATCAAAATTGAGAGAAAAAAAATTCCACTTGTTATGCCACAATTGCATAGTTTAACAACATGCAGAAAAGATTGCGACCCCGAATGGATTTGAACTTTCAATCTTCTGATCCAAAGTCAGACACCTTATCCATTAGGCCACGAGGCCGTCTTCAAGCCACAACCAAAACTAAATTTACTAACCACGATCACGAATGATAAAGGTGATACTTTTTTGATTATTTTCCTCTTATTTTTGTGACAAATTGTTAGATATCCTTTAATAATTCCTGGCTTACTTGTTTAGTAATGTGCTCCTCTTTTAAGGTGCGAGTGGTCACAAGTTCGATCCGTGTGCAAGCCCATAGTTAAAAAACTGCAGAAAAAGAACTTTTTTGAGTGATTGATAAGCTTGGAAACGTTTGTGACGATTGCATATCATTTATTTTAATGTTGTATGTGCTGACACACTTTCTTCCGATAAGCCCCATTAAAAGTATTGCTTTAAAAATTTAATTTCTGTCCTACACGAAATATTACAAACAGCGCAAATAGTGACTGAAAAAGAATGTGGAAGTGGGTCTGGAACTACCAGTTCATCTCTGGTGCAGAACACAATAAATTTACTGACCTCGATCACAGTTGCCGATGGTATTACGTTGTTATTATTTTTCAAATACTTTCTTAAAAAAATGTAGGATGTTGATCGGATTGTTCTCGGCTTGCTGGTCTAGAGGTATGATTCTCGCTTCGGGTGCGAGAGGTCACGGGTTTGATTCCCGTGCAAGCCCATTATTCCGGGAGTCGTAACATTACTAACTTTGGAAACCAGGTCTATTTTTATATTATATATTCTGAAAAACTTTCTCCGAAATAGGTAGTTGAAAATATTACTTTTTTAAATTTTACTTCTGTCGTACAAAATGTTAGGAATCCCGTAAATAATACCTGAAAGCGAGAGAGATTGCCATACTAAATATATAATTAGGGCGTGTAAAGCAAAAAGAAACACCATCGAGATGAAGGTGGTAGCGTGGCCGAGTGGTCTAAGGCGCTGGTCTTAGGCACCAGTCATTTTATGGCGTGGGTTTGAATCCCACCGCTGCTAGTTTTTTTTTATTTATCGGCCATCAGCTGTTAGATGTGCCATGGTGTTTCATTGAAGTTGTTGTGCGGGATGTGGAAACTTGTTGCATGGCAGTTGCTAGAGATTCAGTAACCCTCGCCTTGCATGTTCGCCTGGCACAGCAACAGTAGTACATTAACAGTTTTTTGTCAAATAGTAATTTGGAAGAGGCATATCAAAATTGAGAGAAAAAAAATTCCACTTTCTATGCCACAATTGCATAGTTTAACAACATGCAGAAAAGATTGCGACCCCGAATGGATTTGAACTTTCAATCTTCTGATCCAAAGTCAGACACCTTATCCATTAAGCCACGAGGCCGTCTTCAAGCCACAACCAAAACTAAATTTACTAACCACGATCACGAATGATAATGGTGATACTTTTTTGATTATTTTCCTGTTATTTTTGTGACAAATTGTTAGATATCCTTTAATAATTCCTGGCTTACTTGTTTAGTAATGTGCTCCTCTTTTAAGGTGCGAGTGGTCACAAGTTCGATCCGTGTGCAAGCCCATAATTAAAAACTGCAGAAAAAGAACTTTTTTGTGTGATTGATAAGCTTGGAAACGTTTGTGACGATTGCATATCATTTATTTTAATGTTGTATGTGCTGACACACTTTCTCCGGATAAGCCCCAATAAAAGTATTGCTTTAAAAATTTAATTTCTGTCCTACACGAAATATTACAAACAGCGCAAATAGTGACTGAAAAAGAATCCGGAAGTGGGTCTGGAACTACCAGTTCATCTCTGGTGCAGAACACAATAAATTTACTGACCTCGATCACAGTTGCCGATGGTATTACGTTGTTATTATTTTTCAAATACTTTCTTAAAAAAATGTTGGATGTTGATCGGATTGTTCTCGGCTTGCTGGTCTAGAGGTATGATTCTCGCTTCGGGTGCGAGAGGTCACGGGTGCGATTCCCGTGCAAGCCCATTATTCCGGGAGTCGTAACATTACTAACTTTGGAAACCAGGTCTATTTTTATATTATATATTCTGAAAAACTTTCTCCGAAATAGGTAGTTGAAAATATTACTTTTTTAAATTTTACTTCTGTCGTACAAAATGTTAGGAATCCCGTAAATAATACCTGAAAGCGAGAGAGATTGCCATACTAAATATATAATTAGGGCGTGTAAAGCAAAAAGAAAAACCATCGAGATGAAGGTGGCAGCGTGGCCTAGTGGTCTAAGGCGCTGGTTTTAGGCACCAGTCATTCTATGGCGTGGGTTTGAATCCCACCGCTGCTAGTTTTTTTTTATTTATCGGCCATCAGCTGTTAGATGTGCCATGGTGTTTCATTGAAGTTGTTGTGCGGGATGTGGAAACTTGTTGCATGGCAGTTGCTAGAGATTCAGTAACCCTCGCCTTGCATGTTCGCCTGGCACAGCAACAGTAGTACATTAACAGTTTTTTGTCAAATAGTAATTTGGAAGAGGCATATCAAAATTGAGAGCAAAAAAATTCCACTTGTTATGCCACAATTGCATAGTTTAACAACATGCAGAAAAGATTGCGACCCCGAATGGATTTGAACTTTCAATCTTCTGATCCAAAGTCAGACACCTTATCCATTAGGCCACGAGGCCGTCTTCAAGCCACAACCAAAACTAAATTTACTAACCACGATCACGAATGATAATGGTGATACTTTTTTGATTATTTTCCTCTTATTTTTGTGACAAATTGTTAGATATCCTTTAATAATTCCTGGCTTACTTGTTTAGTAATGTGCTCCTCTTTTAAGGTGCGAGTGGTCACAAGTTCGATCCGTGTGCAAGCCCATAATTAAAAAACTGCAGAAAAAGAACTTTTTTGAGTGATTGATAAGCTTGGAAACGTTTGTGACGATTGCATATCATTTATTTTAATGTTGTATGTGCTGACACACTTTCTCCCGATAAGCCCCATTAAAAGTATTGCTTTAAAAATTTAATTTCTGTCCTACACGAAATATTACAAACAGCGCAAATAGTGACTGAAAAAGAATGTGGAAGTGGGTCTGGAACTACCAGTTCATCTCTGGTGCAGAACACAATAAATTTACTGACCTCGATGACAGTTGCCGATGGTATTACGTTGTTATTATTTTTCAAATACTTTCTTAAAAAAATGTTGGATGTTGATCGGATTGTTCTCGGCTTGCTGGTCTAGAGGTATGATTCTCGCTTCGGGTGCGAGAGGTCACGGGTTCGATTCCCGTGCAAGCCCATTATTCCGGGAGTCGTAACACTACTAACTTTGGAAACCAGGTCTATCTTTATATTATATATTCTGAAAAAGTTTCTCCGAAATAGGTAGTTGAAAATATTACTTTTTTAAATTTTACTTCTGTCGTACAAAATGTTAGGAATCCCGTAAATAATACCTGAAAGCGAGAGAGATTGCCATACTAAATATATAATTAGGGCGTGTAAAGCAAAAAGAAACACCATCGAGATGAAGGTGGTAGCGTGGCCGAGTGGTCTAAGGCGCTGGTTTTAGGCACCAGTCATTCTATGGCGTGGGTTTGAATCCCACCGCTGCTAGTTTTTTTTTATTTATCGGCCATCAGCTGTTAGATGTGCCATGGTGTTTCATTGAAGTTGTTGTGCGGGATGTGGAAACTTGTTGCATGGCAGTTGCTAGAGATTCAGTAACCCTCGCCTTGCATGTTCGCCTGGCACAGCAACAGTAGTACATTAACAGTTTTTTGTCAAATAGTAATTTGGAAGAGGCATATCAAAATTGAGAGAAAAAAAATTCCACTTTTTATGCCACAATTGCATAGTTTAACAACATGCAGAAAAGATTGCGACTCCGAATGGATTTGAACTTTCAATCTTCTGATCCAAAGTCAGACACCTTATCCATTACGCCACGAGGCCGTCTTCAAGCCACAACCAAAACTAAATTTACTAACCACGATCACGAATGATAATGGTGATACTTTTTTGATTATTTTCCTCTTATTTTTGTGACAAATTGTTAGATATCCTTTAATAATTCCTGGCTTACTTGTTTAGTAATGTGCTCCTCTTTTAAGGTGCGAGTGGTCACAAGTTCGATCCGTGTGCAAGCCCATAATTAAAAAACTGCAGAAAAAGAACTTTTTTGAGTGATTGATAAGCTTGGAAACGTTTGTGACGATTGCATATCATTTATTTTAATGTTGTATGGGCTGACACACTTTCTCCCGATAAGCCCCATTAAAAGTATTGCTTTAAAAATTTAATTTCTGTCCTACACGAAATATTACAAACAGCGCAAATAGTGACTGAAAAAGAATGTGGAAGTGGGTCTGGAACTACCAGTTCATCTCTGGTGCAGAACACAATAAATTTACTGACATCGATCACAGTTGCCGATGGTATTACGTTGTTATTATTTTTCAAATACTTTCTTAAAAAAATGTTGGATGTTGATCGGATTGTTCTCGGCTTGCTGGTCTAGAGGTATGATTCTCGCTTCGGGTGCGAGAGGTCACGGGTTCGATTCCCGTGCAAGCCCATTATTCCGGGAGTCGTAACATTACTAACTTTGGAAACCAGGTCTATTTTTATATTATATATTCTGAAAAACTTTCTCCGAAATAGGTAGTTGAAAATATTACTTTTTTAAATTTTACTTCTGTCGTACAAAATGTTAGGAATCCCGTAAATAATACCTGAAAGCGAGAGAGATTGCCATACTAAATATATAATTAGGGCGTGTAAAGCAAAAAGAAACACCATCGAGATGAAGGTGGTAGCGTGGCCGAGTGGTCTAAGGCGCTGGTTTTAGGCACCAGTCATTCTATGGCGTGGGTTTGAATCCCACCGCTGCTAATTTTTTTTTATTTATCGGCCATCAGCTGTTAGATGTGCCATGGTGTTTCATTGAAGTTGTTGTGCGGGATGTGGAAACTTGTTGCATGGCAGTTGCTAGAGATTCAGTAACCCTCGCCTTGCATGTTCGCCTGGCACAGCAACAGTAGTACATTAACAGTTTTTTGTCAAATAGTAATTTGGAAGAGGCATATCAAAATTGAGAGAAAAAAAATTCCACTTTTTATGCCACAATTGCATAGTTTAACAACATGCAAATAGTGACTGAAAAAGAATCTGGAAGTGGGTCTGGAACTACCAGTTCATCTCTGGTGCAGAACACAATAAATTTACTGACCTCGATCACAGTTGCCGATGGTATTACGTTGTTACTATTTTTCAAATACTTTCTTAAAAAAATGTTGGATGTTGATCGGATTGTTCTCGGCTTGCTGGTCTAGAGGTATGATTCCCGCTTCAGGTGCGAGAGGTCACGGGTTCGATTCCCGTGCAAGCCCATTATTCCAGGTGCTAAGGCGCTGGTTTTAGGCACCAGTCATTCTATGGCGAGGGTTTGAATCCCACCGCTGCTAGTTTTTTTTTATTTATCGGCCATCAGCTGTTAGATGTGCCATGGTGTTTCATTGAAGTTGTTGTGCGGGATGTGGAAACTTGTTGCATGGCAGTTGCTAGAGATTCAGTAACCCTCGCCTTGCATGTTCCCCTGGCACAGCAACAGTAGTACATTAACAGTTTTTTGTCAAATAGTAATTTGGAAGAGGCATATCAAAATTGAGAGAAAAAAAATTCCACTTGTTATGCCACAATTGCATAGTTTAACAACATGCAGAAAAGATTGCGACCCCGAATGGATTTGAACTTTCAATCTTCTGATCCAAAGTCAGACACCTTATCCATTAGGCCACGAGGCCGTCTTCAAGCCACAATCAAAACTAAATTTACTAACCACGATCACGAATGATAATGGTGATACTTTTTTGATTATTTTCCTCTTATTTTTGTGACAAATTGTTAGATATCCTTTAATAATTCCTGGCTTACTTGTTTAGTAATGTGCTCCTCTTTTAAGGTGCGAGTGTTCACAAGTTCGATCCGTGTGCAAGCCCATAATTAAAAAACTGCAGAAAAAGAACTTTTTTGAGTGATTGATAAGCTTGGAAACGTTTGTGACGATTGCATATCATTTATTTTAATGTTGTATGTGCTGACACACTTTCTCCCGATAAGCCCCATTAAAAGTATTGCTTTAAAAATTTAATTTCTGTCCTACACGAAATATTACAAACAGCGCAAATAGTGACTGAAAAAGAATGTGGAAGTGGGTCTGGAACTACCAGTTCATCTCTGGTGCAGAACACAATAAATTTACTGACCTCGATCACAGTTGCCGATGGTATTACGTTGTTATTATTTTTCAAATACTTTCTTAAAAAAATGTTGGATGTTGATCGGATTGTTCTCGGCTTGCTGGTCTAGAGGTATGATTCTCGCTTCGGGTGCGAGAGGTCACGGGTTCGATTCCCGTGCAAGCCCATTATTCCGGGAGTCGTAACATTACTAACTTTGGAAACCAGGTCTATTTTTATATTATATATTCTGAAAAACTTTCTCCGAAATAGGTAGTTGAAAATATTACTTTTTTAAATTTTACTTCTGTCGTACAAAATGTTAGGAATCCCGTAAATAATACCTGAAAGCGAGAGAGATTGCCATACTAAATATATAATTAGGGCGTGTAAAGCAAAAAGAAACACCATCGAGATGAAGGTGGTAGCGTGGCCGAGTGGTCTAAGGCGCTGGTTTTAGGCACCAGTCATTCTATGGCGTGGGTTTGAATCCCACCGCTGCTAGTTTTTTTTTATTTATTGGCCATCAGCTGTTAGATGTGCCATGGTGTTTCATTGAAGTTGTTGTGCGGGATGTGGAAACTTGTTGCATGGCAGTTGCTAGAGATTCAGTAACCCTCGCCTTGCATGTACGCCTGGCACAGCAACAGTAGTACATTAACAGTTTTTTGTCAAATAGTAATTTGGAAGAGGCATATCAAAATTGAGAGAAAAAAAATTCCACTTGTTATGCCACAATTGCATAGTTTAACAACATGCAGAAAAGATTGCGACCCCGAATGGATTTGAACTTTCAATCTTCTGATCCAAAGTCAGACACCTTATCCATTAGGCCACGAGGCCGCCTTCAAGCCACAACCAAAACTAAATTTACTAACCACGATCACGAATGATAATGGTGATACTTTTTTGATTATTTTCCTCTTATTTTTGTGACAAATTGTTAGATATCCTTTAATAATTCCTGGCTTACTTGTTTAGTAATGTGCTCCTCTTTTAAGGTGCGAGTGGTCACAAGTTCGATCCGTGTGCAAGCCCATAATTAAAAAACTGCAGAAAAAGAACTTTTTTGAGTGATTGATAAGCTTGGAAACGTTTGTGACGATTGCATATCATTTATTTTAATGTTGTATGGGCTGACACACTTTCTCCCGATAAGCCCCATTAAAAGTATTGCTTTAAAAATTTAATTTCTGTCCTACACGAAATATTACAAACAGCGCAAATAGTGACTGAAAAAGAATGTGGAAGTGGGTCTGGAACTACCAGTTCATCTCTGGTGCAGAACACAATAAATTTACTGACATCGATCACAGTTGCCGATGGTATTACGTTGTTATTATTTTTCAAATACTTTCTTAAAAAAATGTTGGATGTTGATCGGATTGTTCTCGGCTTGCTGGTCTAGAGGTATGATTCTCGCTTCGGGTGCGAGAGGTCACGGGTTCGATTCCCGTGCAAGCCCATTATTCCGGGAGTCGTAACATTACTAACTTTGGAAACCAGGTCTATTTTTATATTATATATTCTGAAAAACTTTCTCCGAAATAGGTAGTTGAAAGTATTACTTTTTTAAATTTTACTTCTGTCGTACAAAATGTTAGGAATCCCGTAAATAATACCTGAAAGCGAGAGAGATTGCCATACTAAATATATAATTAGGGCGTGTAAAGCAAAAAGAAACACCATCGAGATGAAGGTGGTAGCGTGGCCGAGTGGTCTAAGGCGCTGGTTCTAGGCACCAGTCATTGTATTGCGTGGGTTTGAATCCCACCGCTGCTAGTTTTTTTTTATTTATCGGCCATCAGCTGTTAGATGTGCCATGGTGTTTCATTGAAGTTGTTGTGCGGGATTTGGAAACTTGTTGCATGGCAGTTGCTAGAGATTCAGTAACCCTCGCCTTGCATGTTCGCCTGGCACAGCAACAGTAGTACATTAACAGTTTTTTGTCAAATAGTAATTTGGAAGAGGCATATCAAAATTGAGAGAAAAAAATTCCACTTTTTATGCCACAATTGCATAGTTTAACAACATGCAGAAAAGATTGCGACCCCGAATGGATTTGAACTTTCAATCTTCTGATCCAAAGTCAGACACCTTATCCATTAGGCCACGAGGCCGTCTTCAAGCCACAACCAAAACTAAATTTACTAACCACGATCACGAATGATAATGGTGATACTTTTTTGATTATTTTCCTCTTATTTTTGTGACAAATTGTTAGATATCCTTTAATAATTCCTGGCTTACTTGTTTAGTAATGTGCTCCTCTTTTAAGGTGCGAGTGGTCACAAGTTCGATCCGTGTGCAAGCCCATAATTAAAAAACTGCAGAAAAAGAACTTTTTTGAGTGATTGATAAGCTTGGAAACGTTTGTGACGATTGCATATCATTTATTTTAATGTTGTATGTGCTGACACACTTTCTCCCGATAAGCCCCATTAAAAGTATTGCTTTAAAAATTTAATTTCTGTCCTACACGAAATATTACAAACAGCGCAAATAGTGACTGAAAAAGAATGTGGAAGTGGGTCTGGAACTACCAGTTCATCTCTGGTGCAGAACACAATAAATTTACTGACCTCGATCACAGTTGCCGATGGTATTACGTTGTTATTATTTTTCAAATACTTTCTTAAAAAAATGTTGGATGTTGATCGGATTGTTCTCGGCTTGCTGGTCTAGAGGTATGATTCTCGCTTCGGGTGCGAGAGGTCACGGGTTCGATTCCCGTGCAAGCCCATTATTCCGGGAGTCGTAACATTACTAACTTTGGAAACCAGGTCTATTTTTATATTATATATTCTGAAAAACTTTCTCCGAAATAGGTAGTTGAAAATATTACTTTTTTAAATTTTACTTCTGTCGTACAAAATGTTAGGAATCCCGTAAATAATACCTGAAAGCGAGAGAGATTGCCATACTAAATATATAATTAGGGCGTGTAAAGCAAAAAGAAACACCATCGAGATGAAGGTGGTAGCGTGGCCGAGTGGTCTAAGGCGCTGGTTTTAGGCACCAGTCATTCTATGGCGTGGGTTTGAATCCCACCGCTGCTAGTTTTTTTTTATTTATCGGCCATCAGCTGTTAGATGTGCCATGGTGTTTCATTGAAGTTGTTGTGCGGGATGTGGAAACTTGTTGCATGGCAGTTGCTAGAGATTCAGTAACCCTCGCCTTGCATGTACGCCTGGCACAGCAACAGTAGTACATTAACAGTTTTTTGTCAAATAGTAATTTGGAAGAGGCATATCAAAATTGAGAGAAAAAAAATTCCACTTGTTATGCCACAATTGCATAGTTTAACAACATGCAGAAAAGATTGCGACCCCGAATGGATTTGAACTTTCAATCTTCTGATCCAAAGTCAGACACCTTATCCATTAGGCCACGAGGCCGCCTTCAAGCCACAACCAAAACTAAATTTACTAACCACGATCACGAATGATAATGGTGATACTTTTTTGATTATTTTCCTCTTATTTTTGTGACAAATTGTTAGATATCCTTTAATAATTCCTGGCTTACTTGTTTAGTAATGTGCTCCTCTTTTAAGGTGCGAGTGGTCACAAGTTCGATCCGTGTGCAAGCCCATAATTAAAAAACTGCAGAAAAAGAACTTTTTTGAGTGATTGATAAGCTTGGAAACGTTTGTGACGATTGCATATCATTTATTTTAATGTTGTATGGGCTGACACACTTTCTCCCGATAAGCCCCATTAAAAGTATTGCTTTAAAAATTTAATTTCTGTCCTACACGAAATATTACAAACAGCGCAAATAGTGACTGAAAAAGAATGTGGAAGTGGGTCTGGAACTACCAGTTCATCTCTGGTGCAGAACACAATAAATTTACTGACATCGATCACAGTTGCCGATGGTATTACGTTGTTATTTTTTTTCAAATACTTTCTTAAAAAAATGTTGGATGTTGATCGGATTGTTCTCGGCTTGCTGGTCTAGAGGTATGATTCTCGCTTCGGGTGCGAGAGGTCACGGGTTCGATTCCCGTGCAAGCCCATTATTCCGGGAGTCGTAACATTACTAACTTTGGAAACCAGGTCTATTTTTATATTATATATTCTGAAAAACTTTCTTCGAAATAGGTAGTTGAAAGTATTACTTTTTTAAATTTTACTTCTGTCGTACAAAATGTTAGGAATCCCGTAAATAATACCTGAAAGCGAGAGAGATTGCCATACTAAATATATAATTAGGGCGTGTAAAGCAAAAAGAAACACCATCGAGATGAAGGTGGTAGCGTGGCCGAGTGGTCTAAGGCGCTGGTTCTAGGCACCAGTCATTCTATGGCGTGGGTTTGAATCCCACCGCTGCTAGTTTTTTTTTATTTATCGGCCATCAGCTGTTAGATGTGCCATGGTGTTTCATTGAAGTTGTTGTGCGGGATTTGGAAACTTGTTGCATGGCAGTTGCTAGAGATTCAGTAACCCTCGCCTTGCATGTTCGCCTGGCACAGCAACAGTAGTACATTAACAGTTTTTTGTCAAATAGTAATTTGGAAGAGGCATATCAAAATTGAGAGAAAAAAATTCCACTTTTTATGCCACAATTGCATAGTTTAACAACATGCAGAAAAGATTGCGACCCCGAATGGATTTGAACTTTGAATCTTCTGATCCAAAGTCAGACACCTTATCCATTAGGCCACGAGGCCGTCTTCAAGCCACAACCAAAACTAAATTTACTAACCACGATCACGAATGATAATGGTGATACTTTTTTGATTATTTTCCTCTTATTTTTGTGACAAATTGTTAGATATCCTTTAATAATTCCTAGCTTACTTGTTTAGTAATGTGCTCCTCTTTTAAGGTGCGAGTGGTCACAAGTTCGATCCGTGTGCAAGCGCATAATTAAAAAACTGCAGAAAAGAACTTTTTTGAGTGATTGATAAGCTTGGAAACGTTTGTGACGATTGCATATCATTTATTTTAATGTTGTATGTGCTGACACACTTTCTCCCGATAAGCCCCATTAAAAGTATTGCTTTAAAAATTTAATTTCTGTCCTGCACGAAATATTAGAAACAGCGCAAATAGTGACTGAAAAAGAATCCGGAAGTGGGTCTGGAACTACCAGTTCATCTCTGGTGCAGAACACAATAAATTTACTGACCTCGATCACAGTTGCCGATGGTATTACGTTGTTATTATTTTTCAAATACTTTTTTAAAAAAATGTTGGATGTTGATCGGATTGTTCTCGGCTTGCTGGTCTAGAGGTATGATTCTCGTTTCGGGTGCGAGAGGTCACGGGTTCGATTCCCGTGCAAGCCCATTATTCCGGGAGTCGTAACATTACTAACTTTGGAAACCAGGTTTATTTTTATATTATATATTATGAAAAACTTTCTCCGAAATAGGTAGTTGAAAATATTACTTTTTTAAATTTTACTTCTGTCGTACAAAATGTCAGGAATCCCGTAAATAATACCTGAAAGCGAGAGAGATTGCCATACTAAATATATAATTAGGGCGTGTAAAGCAAAAAGAAACACTATCGAGATGAAGGTGGTAGCGTGGCCGAGTGGTCTAAGGCGCTGGTTTTAGGCACCAGTCATTCTATGGCGTGGGTTTGAATCCCACCGCTGCTAGTTTTTTTTTATTTATCGGCCATCAGCTGTTAGATGTGCCATGGTGTTTCATTGAAGTTGTTGTGCGGGATGTGGAAACTTGTTGCATGGCAGTTGCTAGAGATTCAGTAACCCTCGCCTTGCATGTTCGCCTGGCACAGCAACAGTAGTACATTAACAGTTTTTTGTCAAATAGTAATTTGGAAGAGGCATATCAAAATTGAGAAAAAAAAAATTCCACTTTTTATGCCACAATTGCATAGTTTAACAACATGCAGAAAAGATTGCGACCCCGAATGGATTTGAACTTTCAATCTTCTGATCCAAAGTCAGACACCTTATCCATTAGGCCACGAGGCCGTCTTCAAGCCACAACCAAAACTAAATTTACTAACCACGATGACGAATGATAATGGTGATACTTTTTTGATTATTTTCCTCTTATTTTTGTGACAAATTGTTAGATATCCTTTAATAATTCCTGGCTTACTTGTTTAGTAATGTGCTCCTCTTTTAAGGTGCGAGTGGTCACAAGTTCGATCCGTGTGCAAGCCCATAATTAAAAAACTGCAGAAAAAGAACTTTTTTGTGTGATTGATAAGCTTGGAAACATTTGTGACGATTGCATATCATTTATTTTAATGTTGTATGTGCTGACACACTTTCTCCCGATAAGCCCCATTAAAAGTATTGCTTTAAAAATTTAATTTCTGTCCTACACGAAATATTACAAACAGCGCAAATAGTGACTGAAAAAGAATCTGGAAGTGGGTCTGGAACTACCAGCTCATCTCTGGTGCAGAACACAATAAATTTACTGACCTCGATCACAGTTGCCGATGGTATTACGTTGTTATTATTTTTCAAATACTTTGTTAAAAAAATGTTGGATGTTGATCGGATTGTTCTCGGCTTGCTGGTCTAGAAGTATGATTCTCGCTTCGGGTGCGAGAGGTCACGGGTTCGATTCCCGTGCAAGCCCAGTATTCCGGGAGTCGTAACATTACTAACTTTGGAAACCAGGTCTATTTTTATATTATATATTCTGAAAAACTTTCTCCGAAATAGGTAGTTGAAAATATTACTTTTTTAAATTTTACTTCTGTCGTACAAAATGTTAGGAATCCCGTAAATAATACCTGAAAGCGAGAGAGATTGCCATAATAAATATATAATTAGGGCGTGTAAAGCAAAAAGAAACACCATCGAGATGAAGGTGGTAGCGTGGCCGAGTGGTCTAAGGCGCTGGTTTTAGGCACCAGTCATTCTATGGCATGGGTTTGAATCCCACCGCTGCTAGTTTTTTTTTATTTATCGGCCATCAGCTGTTAGATGTGCCATGGTGTTTCATTGAAGTTGTTGTGCGGGATGTGGAAACTTGTTGCATGGCAGTTGCTAGAGATTCAGTAACCCTCGCCTTGCATGTTCGCCTGGCACAGCAACAGTAGTACATCAACAGTTTTTTGTCAAATAGTAATTTGGAAGAGGCATATCAAAATTGAGAGAAAAAAAATTCCACTTTTTATGCCACAATTGCATAGTTTAACAACATGCAGAAAAGATTGCGACCCCGAATGGATTTGAACTTTCAATCTTCTGATCCAAAGTCAGACACCTTATCCATTAGGCCACGAGGCCGTCTTCAAGCCACAACCAAAACTAAATTTACTAACCACGATCACGAATGATAATGGTGATACTTTTTTTATTATTTTCCTCTTATTTTTGTGACAAATTGTTAGATATCCTTTAATAATTCCTGGCTTACTTGTTTAGTAATGTGCTCCTCTTTTAAGGTGCGAGTGGTCACAAGTTCGATCCGTGTGCAAGCCCATAATTAAAAAACTGCAGAAAAAGAACTTTTTTGTGTGATTGATAAGCTTGGAAACATTTGTGACGATTGCATATCATTTATTTTAATGTTGTATGTGCTGACACACTTTCTCCCGATAAGCCCCATTAAAAGTATTGCTTTAAAAATTTAATTTCTGTCCTACACGAAATATTACAAACAGCGCAAATAGTGACTGAAAAAGAATCTGGAAGTGGGTCTGGAACTACCAGCTCATCTCTGGTGCAGAACACAATAAATTTACTGACCTCGATCACAGTTGCCGATGGTATTACGTTGTTATTATTTTTCAAATACTTTGTTAAAAAAATGTTGGATGTTGATCGGATTGTTCTCGGCTTGCTGGTCTAGAGGTATGATTCTCGCTTCGGGTGCGAGAGGTCACGGGTTCGATTCCCGTGCAAGCCCATTATTCCGGGAGTCGTAACATTACTAACTTTGGAAACTAGGTCTATTTTTATATTATATATTCTGAAAAACTTTCTCCGAAATAGGTAGTTGAAAATATTACTTTTTTAAATTTTACTTCTGTCGTACAAAATGTTAGGAATCCCGTAAATAATACCTGAAAGCGAGAGAGATTGCCATACTAAATATATAATTAGGGCGTGTAAAGCAAAAAGAAACACCATCGAGATGAAGGTGGTAGCGTGGCCGAGTGGTCTAAGGCGCTGGTTTTAGGCACCAGTCATTCTATGGCGTGGGTTTGAATCCCACCGCTGCTAGTTTTTTTTTATTTATCGGCCATCAGCTGTTAGATGTGCCATGGTGTTTCATTGAAGTTGTTGTGCGGGATGTGGAAACTTGTACCATGGCAGTTGCTAGAGATTCAGTAACCCTCGCCTTGCATGTTCGCCTGGCACAGCAACAGTAGTACATTAACAGTTTTTTGTCAAATAGTAATTTGGAAGAGGCATATCAAAATTGAGAGAAAAAAAATTCCACTTTTTATGCCACAATTGCATAGTTTAACAACATGCAGAAAAGATTGCGACGCCGAATAAGTTTGAACTTTTAATCTTCTGATCCAAAGTCAGACACCTTATCCATTAGGCCACGAGGCCGTCTTCCAGCCACAACCAAAACTAAATTTACTAACCACGATCACGAATGATAATGGTGATACTTTTTTGATTATTTTCCTCTTATTTTTGTGACAAATTGTTAGATATCCTTTAATAATTCCTGGCTTACTTGTTTAGTAATGTGCTCCTCTTTTAAGGTGCGAGTGGTCACAAGTTCGATCCGTGTGCAAGCCCATAATTAAAAAACTGCAGAAAAAGAACTTTTTTGTGTGATTGATAAGCTTGGAAACGTTTGTGACGATTGCATATCATTTATTTTAATGTTGTATGTGCTGACACACTTTCTCCCGATAAGCCCCATTAAAAGTATTGCTTTAAAAATTTAATTTCTGTCCTACACGAAATATTACAAACAGCGCAAATAGTGACTGAAAAAGAATCTGGAAGTGGGTCTGGAACTACCAGTTCATCTCTGGTGCAGAACACAATAAATTTACTGACCTCGATCACAGTTGCCGATGGTATTACGTTGTTATTATTTTTCAAATACTTTCTTAAAAAAATGTTGGATGTTGATCGGATTGTTCTCGGCTTGCTGGTGTAGAGGTATGATTCTCGCTTCGGGTGCGAGAGGTCACGGGTTCGATTCCCGTGCAAGCCCAATTTTCCGGGAGTCGTAACATTACTAACTTTGGAAACCAGGTCTATTTTTATATTTATATATTCTGAAAAACTTTCTCCGAAATAGGTAGTTGAAAATATTACTTTTTTAAATTTTACTTCTGTCGTACAAAATGTTAGGAATCCCGTAAATAATACCTGAAAGCGAGAGAGATTGCCATACTAAATATATAATTAGGGCGTGTAAAGCAAAAAGAAACACCATCGAGATGAAGGTGGTAGCGTGGCCGAGTGGTCTAAGGCGCTGGTTTTAGGCACCAGTCATTCCATGGCGTGGGTTTGAATCCCACCGCTGCTAGTTTTTTTTTATTTATCGGCCATCAGCTGTTAGATGTGCCATGGTGTTTCATTGAAGTATTTGTGCGGGATGTGGAAACTTGTACCATGGCAGTTGCTAGAGATTCAGTAACCCTCGTATGGAAAGCCAGAACTGTCTTAAGTGCTAACATTTCATTTCATGCGGTGCATTCGTCACTTTATACGGTGCGTTCGTCATTGTGTGCAGTGCTTTTGCCATTCTGTACAGTGCTTTTGCCATTCTGTGCGGTGCTTTCACTATTATACGCAGTGTTATCGCCATTATGTGCGGGGCATTAGCCATTATATGCGGTCATTCCATCATCGTGTGAGGTGATCTTGCCATTAAAGGCAGTGCTATTGCCTTTTGGTGTAGTGTTTTTGTCATTATACCGGGTACTTTTACACTTATTCGATGCTCGTTGCCATCATGTGCGGTGCTTATGTAATTACTACGTAATATGCTTCCAAGCAGTTGTTCTTGTCCAGACATTGCGGTGCTTAGTCACTTCGCGTGGTTATATTGTCATGTTGCGAAGTGCATCTGTTGTTTTACGAGGTGCTTTCGTCGCTTCGTGACGTGCAATCGCTGGCGCTTAGCGATTCAGCGGTCAGTGTAAAAAATATATGAATAATTTTCTGGAATAATTTTTAATAAGTTTTCACGGCGCCAAAATATTTTAAAATAAATTATGAACTCGTTGAATTTTTAAAACAAAATATGTATCGAGTGTTTAAAACTCCCGTTCCCTAACTTTTCTCCTGATTTTATAAAGTTATAAATCGTAAATGGTAATATGGACGAGGTTTTACGAAGATTGAACCTTGACCATTTTGTTGAGAATTTCAAAGAACAAAAAATCTCTCCGGATATCGTGTGCAAATTGTCATCACAAGATCTGGAAATTCTGGGCATCACGAACAAACAAGATGTTATGTCACTCAGAATTGCGTGTTCAACATACGGCGAAAGAAGTCCAACAAAACTGAGCTCAGACTGTGGTGCCCCAAAATTTTTTATTCCAAAATCTGTACTTGAATCTTGGTTAGATGAAGATTTCACCATTGCTGAAATAGCAAGGCTTTTATGTGTTTCTGAAAGCACTGTTTATCGACGAATGCGGGAGTATAATTTAAGTAAACTGGCATTTACTGATATCTCCGATCAAGAACTTGATGATAAGGTAAGGATAAAAGATGTTTAAAATAATGAAGTCTACTGTAGCTTTAAGGTTTGAGGATTTTGCATATTGTTGAAGGAGATTTTTGTTTCAGCCCCCACCAACCCCCCTTTCCTCCCCCTTTCCCTTCAACCCTTCTCTCTCCCCCATCCTACCTCATTACAATTACAGACTGATAGAAACATTTCTAAAGAAATGTATTAAGCCCAGTGGTGAAGCCAGCCCTTGGTCATGCAAATGCAAATTTTTCTGTATTCATAGACTGCATAGCGAATCAATTTCTAAAGAAATGGATTATGGTAATGATTTAAATTTACATTTGCATGACCAAATGTCCGGCTGGCGTTGAATAACTTCAGCTTTTTAGCTAGTTTCTAAGATATTTCTGGTTTTCCATGATCTATCTAGAATTTATTATGTGTTAGAAGATGAAATCACAAGGTATTTGCATGTTTTAAAACAATGAATATCTGGAGAACAAGACAAGTTATTGAAAAACTAAAAATGCCTTGTATGTTTACGTTGATATTATGTTTGATTGAGATCAAGTTTTTTTTTAAATTGCCCCTTTAAAAGCACTATAATTAGTCCTCCCTTCACCCACAAGCCTAATGAACTTACATGTTTTACTAATGACAAATGTTACCTATTAATCTATATTTGGCTTGTATATTACAAGATATAAATTATATATTGTAGGTGGAAGAGATGTCTCAAGAGTTTCCTTATTGTGGGGAAAACATGATGCGACAAATTTTACATGGGAGTGGAATCAAGGTAACAAGGTCAAGAGTAAGAGATAGCATTCATCGCGTGGACAGTGATGGAGTAAAAGCAAGGAAAAATGGCCGGTTACATCGCCGAGTTTACAATGTAAAAGGTCCAAACCACCTGTGGCACCTTGACACAAACCACAAGTTGGTCAGATGGTCATTTATTATTGTTGGTTGTATTGATGGATATAGTCGACTACCTGTTGTGATTGAGTGTACAAACAACAACAAAGCAAAAACTGTGTTAAACTGTTTCTTAAAAGGAGTTGAAGAATATGGTCTTCCCAGCAGGGTACGATCTGACAAGGGTCTTGAGAATGTATCAGTCGCTGACTATATGGTTGAGAAAATGGGTGCTAATAGAGGTAGCATGATTACTGGAAAAAGCACCCATAACCAGCGCATAGAACGACTTTGGCGAGATGTATATGAAAGTGTTTTGAGCTTGTTCTATCAGATATTCTACTTTATGGAAGATGCTGGAATTTTAGATTCAATGAATGAAGACCACATATCTGCTCTTCACTATGTATATTTACCTAGGATAAATGAAAATTTGAAGATTTGGCAATACGCATGGAGTAAACACAGAATACGTACCGCAAAGTCAACACCCCTTCAGCTGTTCATGGCAGGCCAATTGCAAAATCCTACCGGTATTACTGTAGATAATGAAGCTCTTCATTTTTACGGAACAGAGGGCCCAGATTATGAAGATGACGATTTATTTGAAGAGAGCAGGCCAATTTTTGAGGGTCCTTCAAGTGTTCCTGAGCAGTGTATGCAAGTTTTGAGAGATCAAATTCCAAACATTTGGGCATCTCAGAATCATGGCATTGATATTTACCAACAAGCACTTCAAGTCATAGTGAATTACAATCAGATGCAGTTGCATGCATGAACAATAACTTATTTATTAATGAACAAATATGAACAAATGTTGATGTTTCATTTTAAATAACTACTATAATTGTACCAATACCAGAGGTGGAAAAAGTATTGCATCACAGGAACCTACTTGCCAGAAATTTCTGAGGTTTGATACTGTAATTAAATATATATTAATAATATTAAATACTATACCATTGAAACTTAAATACTGACAGCTCGGTACAATTTGATCAGCCAATGAAAACAATCTGACTGATTTATTTTAGATTTTTAGTCATAATGCCAGGTTCTCAGAAAGGAAAAACTTTTTCCACCTTTAACAATTACAAACTATAACCACCTAATACATGACTTGTGTAGTTTCTAACAGTGGTGAACAGTTTCACAAATCAGAGACAGCCTATTATATTTTTCTATTAAATGTTTGCTGCTATGATGTAATTTGCAAATATGATTCTTTAAATTCCTTTGAGTTTATGCACCTGGCCAGTGTTGTAGCCAGCCCCACAATTTAGTCCTGCTATGCAAATTTCAAATCATAATTAGACCAAAAAATGTTGGTTTCAGGTTTCAGACCTACAGATACCTGTTGACAATACAACCTACCATAAACATTTTATTGACATTTTCTAGCATTTTTGTCAATTTACAATACAGTTTCCAAGTTTCCTAATATCAATTTTATATGTATGCAAGTATGTTTCTTAAAATTTTCTTTAGGTAAAAGATTAAAGCAATAATGAGATTTATACTTACTGTATACTTCTAATTGACTGTACACTTCCAGAAATAAAATATTTTTCACAAAATAAAATGTTTTTTCGACCGACCCACCCACCCCATATAAACTATGAAACCTGAAACCAACATTTTATTTTTTTGGCCTTATTCATTTTGTGAGTAATTGATAGGTTTCACAGTCAATGAACACAAAAATATTTGCATAGTGGATCTAAATCATTGGGGTGGCAACACTACTGCACCTGGCAAGCAATTCTCATTCATGTTCTATGTTTGCTTCATGACAACAATAATGAAATACAAGCTGTATCCTTAGAAAAATAATGTGAATGATAGTCAATCTGTGTATCTAAGTCCAACATGACTACATTATGCCAATGATCTACACCAAACCAAAATATGAATTTGCAAATGCATGATCATATAAATTGAAAAGAAACTCTTTAGGTGGCAGAGATTGTCGGACTGAAGCACGTGGGATCTTCAAACGATTGATGCACGTATTTGCAGTGGGCATAAAACTGTTACAATCCACAAAAATTATGGAAGGCTGCAATACAAACCCTAGCACTGGCTCCTCATCTGTACCAGTTGTGAATCCCAGCACATGTCCCAATGTTATATTTCCTCTTCGTCCACCTGAAATTCAAAATGTAATTAGAACAGTGCTTTATGTCAGTCTAGTAACAACAGATAAGAGCTGAGCTGCAATGGGCTTCTTTTAGACATAATAATCCAGCAGAAACATCAGGTAAGCAGTGCAGCAAAAATTGCTGACAGATGCAAATACTGCTGACAGATTGTTGAAAAAATGCATAATTGAGTGACTGATGATTATCGGTACCAGGGTTGGCCAAGCACACACACCCCTCCTAACCAGACCATGCTGGATCCATCCCTTCAGTAACATACTTTCAAAATCTAGCCTATTTATTGCCTATTTAGTATTTGCACTAAAGATTGCAAAACAATGAAGAAATGGTTTAAAACATTTATTGTACAGATACAGTACATACTTGCAGCTTCTCTCATGTATTTCAATAATAGTGCATACACTTCTCCTTCAAATTTTCTTGCATTTGAACCATCCTCACTAAACTCTGGCTGAAATAATTTAGTAAACCTCTTGAAGGTTAATGTTTTGTAGCCTTGTTTGAAAAGATCGAGAAATGCTGGGAGTTCTTGGCAAATCTTGAAAAGAAACACAAAACAAAACCAATTAGTCTTCAGTTAGATAGTTCTACATCCAACCCTTTCTAAACGGGGACAAGCTTTACCCACAAAAGACAAGGAAGTGGAAGATTACTGAAGGGGAGGATTACCAGTAGCGAAGCCTGCCTGACATTTGGTCATGCGAATGCAAATTTTTCTGCGTTTTTGACCGAATAAGGAATTAATTTCTAAAGAAATGAGTAATGATAGTGACTTAAATTTGCATAGCATGACCAAATTGTCGGGCTGGTCAATATGTCCCCTTAGCCCATACACCTGATAAATCTAGTACCATACAATATACAGTAGACTGTAGTGTACCTGAAATATTCCCAAGTCTTGAAGCCCCTTTCTCAATTGAATTAAACATGGTGAGTCAGTAGCAACTTTGAAGATCTGTTCAATGAGATCATTACCAAGAAATTGGGGAATCTTCCCATTCTGTAATATACTGAGTCCTAGAAAAAGAGCATAGTTACAGAATTTATTTCAGTAGCTATAAAGGCACTATATAGCAAATCCAAAGTTCAACAATATTCTTAGGTTTGCAAGATGTGCCAAGTGATTATATAATAGCTCATTATGTATATACAATATAAATACAAACATTTACTTTCTATTCTCAAAACTTTACTGAGAATAATCTGCTATTTATTTAGTGACATATGTAGCATCTTACACTTGATGTTCATTTAAAATATAACTATTCATATATATATATATATATATATATATATATATATATATATATAGACAAGTAATATGTTTAAAATCATATGAACAGAGTGCTCAATACCGAAGTAGAGCAAGATAACTAGATGAAACAAGATTGGTTACTTCATAGATTTATTCGCTACAAATTTGTTTCGTATGGCAAGCAACGCTTGCCACACTCTTCAGGCGATAATCGCGTTTGGTAAGCAGATATATATAGTTTATTTAAAACAATTAGTTACAAATTTCGCTACACAATTAGCTTGCCACACTCTTCAGGCGATAATCGCGTTTTGTTTCAAACGAAACTTGCCATACGAAACAAATTTGTAGCGAATAAATCTATGAAGTAACCAATCTTGTTTCATCTAGTTATATATATATATATATATATATATATATATATATATATATATATATATATATATATATATATATATATATATATATATATATATATATATATATATATATATATATATATATATATATATATATATATATATATATATATACAGTATATATGATATATATATTAATTTTAACTAAGTATTCAGCACCTGAGGAGCTTCTAATAAAAGTGAAAACGTTTGTGCAAAATGAGTGTTATTTAATGATATCCTTTATTCCATCTTCATTGTTACTACAACAAACTTTATATATATATATATATATATAATAATAACTTTTGAAAGTATTCAAGATTGAAGAGTGCTCGATATTAATTTTAATAGAGCAACTCAAATAGTTTATTTAAAACAATTAGTTACAAATTTCGCTACACGGTGTTTCACGCCAGAAGGCGATACAATGAAACACTGTGTAGCGAAATTTGTAACTAATTGTTTTAAATAAACTATATATATCTGCTTACCAATAACCAAACCAACAATGTAATAATCACTCTCTTTAGTATCATTTAATCCAAGATCAAAATATTTCTCCTTAATTTCGCGCAACATCAACATGAAAAATTCTCCTCTTGGTCCACCATAGTCTGATGCACACTATATATAACATAAATAATTGCCATGGATAGATTTGCACTAAGTCTGCCTATTGAATTTAGGCCCACCCTAAATCCAGGAGGCAGCTTCGCACAAGCCTATGCAATGTTCCAGAAAAGATCCCCCCTCCACACCCCATGGAGAAAATTAAAAATACCACCTCCTCTCTTGAAATCCTTTGTAAATTTAAGACATTCTTTAGATTATTCCCTGCCTCTGTTGGTGGATTATGAATCTTTTTTGGAATGACCCAATGACAAAGAAATGAGTGGTTAATCATGGTAATAAAATAATAAATCCTCTCTGAAGGGGTTAGGAATTGGCTGAAATGCAACCACGCACTCTGCTATTTTATAGGTTCATATTCAACTTTATAATTCTCACCTGTAGACAGTATTTTTATTGTAAGGCTGATTGCTTCTCAATTACTTACCTCATTATAGAATTGAACTTCCAATGTAATATGCTTATTTTCCAAACCAGTAATTTCTTCAAATGCAGTTTCCAAAATGTTTTGGCGATCAATCATTATCAAGTTTGTTGCACCTTCTGGGCACTCGTTAGGACTTGTGATTTCTAAATCACGACCAACAACCAATCTTTTCTGCAATGAACGTAGAATTTCAATAGCATTACCACTGAATCCATTTTCTTGACAATGTTTAGCAGTCTCAGCAACCTTTTCATCAATATCAGTCACATCAGGAGGTGCATTAACTTGGTTTTCTTCAACACCAACAATCTCTTCAGTCTGATCAATTAATGACTGATGTAAAACAGCATCATCTGAATAATTCACCTGTGTACTTACAGTCAGGTCAACTTGATCTGTTGAGGCTTGTGATACCACACTATTTCCCTGTGTACCAATGTCAACTTGATCAATTACGTTTAGTGGCTCTGCAACAACAGTTGCTGATGTTGAACTACCTGTTTTATCTGCAGTTACTTGATCTTCTGCCGACAGCCATCTGTCTAATGTTCCATCTTCCCATTCACAATCCAGAATATCCTTGTTGCACCACAGGAAATGAGCCCTCAGTTCAGACAACAGAATCTCTTCGTCACACATTTTGCACTTTTCCTTTAAAGTCGTCTTTGTTTTCTTCTCACTTGCAGCCTTAGTTGAAATTGACATTTGTATAGGTCGAAGATAAATCTTGGACTGACCTCCTCCTAAAACCGACTTAAGACTTTTTGCATCCCAGGCACTATCTATGCGAGTCAGTTCTCGACAGCTGGATGTGCAAACCATCATTTCGAATCCTCCACAGTCACTTAACTGAGGAAAACCAATGGTTTCTCCATCTTTTAAATCATTTGAGCATAATTTAGCCAGCACCACTTGTTCATCATCGTCCATATCTAGCTGGATCTTTTTAAGGCCCAAACCAGCTGCATGAAGTATTTGCTTTTCGTTAACATTTGGAATTTTGAATGCTAATCTATCTGCAAGGCAAACAAAATTCACTGTCCAAGGTCGTTTGGGTTGTTTTGCCGATCTGCCCGTACTCCGTCTACTTGATGTACTCCTTGAGCTGCGGCCCCCTGACCGACTTGTTGATCCAGGTGCAAATAATAAGCTTCTCTCATTACGGATTTGTGAAGCAACAGTGGACCTCTCAACCTAGATGGTCGATAAAAATATTTAATGCTCTGAAATGAAACAATTCTAGTTTAATGAAGTTTAACGAAGTATATAATTTATATGAATTTATACTTTGTCTGTCTCTTCTATTTAATATTAAAATATACAACGTACACGTCGGGAGAAGTCTTGCTGCAGCTGCTGTCCATTACTTTCTTCCTCTTTACATAATTCTCTCAACCGCACACGATCCCCAATTGTAGAAACTCCTAGCCTGGCTAATTCCCCATCAGATGAAGACAAAACAGCTGAAGGATCCATTCGTTGTTCTTTAAATTTTTCGATCAAAGTCCCCATATTCAATCTTTGCAGGATACGCTCCATCGCCGCCATATTTGCAAATATAATCAGAAGTTCATAATTTATATTTTGACGCCGTGAAAACTTATTTTATTATTCCAGAAAATTATTCATATATTTTTTACACTGACCGCTGAATCGCTAGACGCCAGCGATTGCACGTCACGAAGCGACGAAAGCACCTCGTAAAACAACAGATGCACTTCGCAACATGACAATATAACCACGCGAAGTGACTAAGCACCGCAATGTCTGGACAAGAACAACTGCTTGGAAGCACATTACGTAGTAATTACATAAGCACCGCACATGATGGCAACGAGCATCGAATAAGTGTAAAAGTACCCGGTATAATGACAAAAACACTACACCAAAAGGCAATAGCACTGCCTTTAATGGCAAGATCACCTCACACGATGATGGAATGACCGCATATAATGGCTAATGCCCCGCACATAATGGCGATAACACTGCGTATAATAGTGAAAGCATCGCACAGAATGGCAAAAGCACTGTACAGAATGGCAAAACCACTGCACAGAATGGCAAAAGCACTGCACAGAATGGCAAAAGCACAGCACACAATGACGAACGCACCGTATAAAGTAACGAATGCACCGCATGAAATGAAATGTTAGCACTTAAGACAGTTCTGGCTTTCCATACCCTCGCCTTGCATGTTCGCCTGGCACAGCAACAGTAGTACATTAACAGTTTTTTGTCAAATAGTAATTTGGAAGAGGCATATCAAAATTGAGAGAAAAAAAATTCCACTTTTTATGCCACAATTGCATAGTTTAACTACATGCAGAAAAGATTGCGACGCCGAATAAGTTTGAACTTTTAATCTTCTGATCCAAAGTCAGACACCTTATCCATTAGGCCACGAGGCCGTCTTCAAGCCACAACCAAAACTAAATTTACTAACCACGATCACGAATGATAATGGTGATACTTTTTTGATTATTTTCCTCTTATTTTTGTGACAAATTGTTAGATATCCTTTAATAATTCCTGGCTTACTTGTTTAGTAATGTGCTCCTCTTTTAAGGTGCGAGTGGTCACAAGTTCGATCCGTGTGCAAGCCCATAATTAAAAAACTGCAGAAAAAGAACTTTTTTGTGTGATTGATAAGCTTGGAAACGTTTGTGACGATTGCATATCATTTACTTTAATGTTGTATGTGCTGACACACTTTTTCAGAATATTATATATTCTGAAAAACTTTCTCCGAAATAGGTAGTTGAAAATATTACTTTTTTAAATTTTACTTCTGTCGTACAAAATGTTAGGAATCCGTAAATAATACCTGAAAGCGAGAGAGATTGCCATAGTAAATATATAATTAGGGCGTGTAAAGCAAAAAGAAACGAGTGGCCGAGTGGTCTAAGGCGCTGGTTTTAGGCACCAGTCATTCTATGGCGTGGGTTTGAATCCCACCGCTGCTAGTTTTTTTTTATTTATCGGCCATCAGCTGTTAGATGTGCCATGGTGTTTCATTGAAGTTGTTGTGCAGGATGTGGAAACTTGTTGCATGGCAGTTGCTAGAGATTCAGTAACCCTCGCCTTGCATGTTCGCCTGGCACAGCAACAGTAGTACATTAACAGTTTTTTGTCAAATAGTAATTTGGAAGAGGCATATCAAAATTAAGAGAAAAAAAATTCCACTTTTTATGCCACAATTGCATAGTTTAACAACATGCAGAAAAGTTTGCGACCCCGAATGGATTTGAACTTCCAACCTTCTGATCCAAAGTCAGACACCTTATCCATTAGGCCACGAGGCCGTCTTCAAGCCACAACCAAAACTAAATTTACTAACCACGATCACGAATGATAATGGTGATACTTTTTTGATTATTTTCCTCTTATTTTTGTGACAAATTGTTAGATATCCTTTAATAATTCCTGGCTTACTTGTTTAGTAATGTGCTCCTCTTTTAAGGTGCGAGTGGTCACAAGTTCGATCCGTGTGCAAGCCCATAATTAAAAAACTGCAGAAAAAGAACTTTTTTGAGTGATTGATAAGCTTGGAAACGTTTGTGACGATTGCATATCATTTATTTTAATGTTGTATGTGCTGACACACTTTCTCCCGATAAGCCCCATTAAAAGTATTGCTTTAAAAATTTAATTTCTGTCCTACACGAAATATTACAAACAGCGCAAATAGTGACTGAAAAAGAATGTGGAAGTGGGTCTGGAACTACCAGTTCATCTCTGGTGCAGAACACAATAAATTTACTGACCTCGATCACAGTTGCCGATGGTATTACGTTGTTATTATTTTTCAAATACTTTCTTAAAAAAATGTTGTATGTTGATCGGATTGTTCTCGGCTTGCTGGTCTAGAGGTATGATTCTCGCTTCGGGTGCGAGAGGTCACGGGTTCGTATTCCCGTGCAAGCCCATTATTCCGGGAGTCGTAACATTACTAACTTTGGAAACCAGGTCTATTTTTATATTATATATTCTGAAAAACTTTCTCCGAAATAGGTAGTTGAAAATATTACTTTTTTAAATTTTACTTCTGTCGTACAAAATGTTAGGAATCCGTAAATAATACCTGAAAGCGAGAGAGATTGCCATAGTAAATATATAATTAGGGCGTGTAAAGCAAAAAGAAACGAGTGGCCGAGTGGTCTAAGGCGCTGGTTTTAGGCACCAGTCATTCTATGGCGTGGGTTTGAATCCCACCGCTGCTAGTTTTTTTTTATTTATCGGCCATCAGCTGTTAGATGTGCCATGGTGTTTCATTGAAGTTGTTGTGCAGGATGTGGAAACTTGTTGCATGGCAGTTGCTAGAGATTCAGTAACCCTCGCCTTGCATGTTCGCCTGGCACAGCAACAGTAGTACATTAACAGTTTTTTGTCAAATAGTAATTTGGAAGAGGCATATCAAAATTGAGAGAAAAAAAATTCCACTTTTTATGCCACAATTGCATAGTTTAACAACATGCAGAAAAGTTTGCGACCCCGAATGGATTTGAACTTCCAACCTTCTGATCCAAAGTCAGACACCTTATCCATTAGGCCACGAGGCCGTCTTCAAGCCACAACCAAAACTAAATTTACTAACCACGATCACGAATGATAATGGTGATACTTTTTTGATTATTTTCCTCTTATTTTTGTGACAAATTGTTAGATATCCTTTAATAATTCCTGGCTTACTTGTTTAGTAATGTGCTCCTCTTTTAAGGTGCGAGTGGTCACAAGTTCGATCCGTGTGCAAGCCCATAATTAAAAAACTGCAGAAAAAGAACTTTTTTGAGTGATTGATAAGCTTGGAAACGTTTGTGACGATTGCATATCATTTATTTTAATGTTGTATGTGCTGACACACTTTCTCCCGATAAGCCCCATTAAAAGTATTGCTTTAAAAATTTAATTTCTGTCCTACACGAAATATTACAAACAGCGCAAATAGTGACTGAAAAAGAATGTGGAAGTGGGTCTGGAACTACCAGTTCATCTCTGGTGCAGAACACAATAAATTTACTGACCTCGATCACAGTTGCCGATGGTATTACGTTGTTATTATTTTTCAAATACTTTCTTAAAAAAATGTTGTATGTTGATCGGATTGTTCTCGGCTTGCTGGTCTAGAGGTATGATTCTCGCTTCGGGTGCGAGAGGTCACGGGTTCGTATTCCCGTGCAAGCCCATTATTCCGGGAGTCGTAACATTACTAACTTTGGAAACCAGGTCTATTTTTATATTATATATTCTGAAAAACTTTCTCCGAAATAGGTAGTTGAAAATATTACTTTTTTAAATTTTACTTCTGTCGTACAAAATGTTAGGAATCCCGTAAATAATACCTGAAAGCGAGAGAGATTGCCATACTAAATATATAATTAGGTCGTGTAAAGCAAAAAGAAACACCATCGAGATGAAGGTGGTAGCGTGGCCAAGTGGTCTAAGGCGCTGGTTTTAGGCACCAGTCATTCTATGGCGTGGGTTTGAATCCCACCGCTGCTAGCTTTTTTTTATTTATCGGCCATCAGCTGTTAGATGTGCCATGGTGTTTCATTGAAGTTGTTGTGCGGGATGCGGAAACTTGTTTCATGGCAGTTGCTAGAGATTCAGTAACCCTCGCCTTGCATGTTCGCCTGGCACAGCAACAGTAGTACATTAACAGTTTTTTTTCAAATAGTAATTTGGAAGAGGCATATCAAAATTGAGAGAAAAAAAATTCCACTTTTTATGCCACAATTGCATAGTTTAACAACATGCAGAAAAGATTGCGACGCCGAATGAGTTTGAACTTTTAATCTTCTGATCCAAAGTCAGACACCTTATCCATTAGGCCACGAGGCCGTCTTCAAGCCACAACCAAAACTAAATTTACTAACCACGATCACGAATGATAATGGTGATACTTTTTTGATTATTTTCCTCTTATTTTTGTGACAAATTGTTAGATATCCTTTAATAATTCCTGGCTTACTTGTTTAGTAATGTGCTCCTCTTTTAAGGTGCGAGTGGTCACAAGTTCGATCCGTGTGCAAGCCCATAATTAAAAAACTGCAGAAAAAGAACTTTTTTGTGTGATTGATAAGCTTGGAAACGTTTGTGACGATTGCATATCATTTATTTTAATGTTGTATGTGCTGACACACTTTCTCCCGATAAGCCCCAATAAAAGTATTGCTTTAAAAATTTAATTTCTGTCCTACACGAAATATTACAAACAGCGCAAATAGTGACTGAAAAAGAATCTGGAAGTGGGTCTGGAACTACCAGTTCATCTCTGGTGCAGAACACAATAAATTTACTGACCTCGATCACAGTTGCCGATGGTGTTACGTTGTTAATATTTTTCAAATACTTTCTTAAAAAAATGTTGGATGTTGATCGGATTGTTCTCGGCTTGCTGGTCTAGAGGTATGATTCTCGCTTCGGGTGCGAGAGGTCACGGGTTCGATTCCCGTGCAAGCCCATTATTCCGGGAGTCGTGACATTACTAACTTTGGAAACCAGGTCTATTTTTATATTATATATTCTGAAAAACTTTCTCCGAAATAGGTAGTTGAAAATATTACTTTTTTAAATTTTACTTCTGTCGTACAAAATGTTAGGAATCCCGTAAATAATACCTGAAAGCGAGAGAGATCGCCATACTAAATATATAATTAGGGCGTGTAAAGCAAAAAGAAACACCATCGAGATGAAGGTGGTAGCGTGGCCGAGTGGTCTAAGGCGCTGGTTTTAGGCACCAGTCATTCCATGGCGTGGGTTTGAATCCCACCGCTGCTAGTTTTTTTTTATTTATCGGCCATCAGCTGTTAGATGTGCCATGGTGTTTCATTGAAGTTGTTGTGCGGGATGTGGAAACTTGTACCATGGCAGTTGCTAGAGATTCAGTAACCCTCGCCTTGCATGTTCGCCTGGCACAGCAACAGTAGTACATTAACAGTTTTTTGTCAAATAGTAATTTGGAAGAGGCATATCAAAATTGAGAGAAAAAAAATTCCACTTTTTATGCCACAATTGCATAGTTTAACAACATGCAGAAAAGATTGCGACGCCGAATAAGTTTGAACTTTTAATCTTCTGATCCAAAGTCAGACACCTTATCCATTAGGCCACGAGGCCGTCTTCAAGCCACAACCAAAACTAAATTTACTAACCACGATCACGAATGATAATGGTGATACTTTTTTGATTATTTTCCTCTTATTTTTGTGACAAGTTGTTAGATATCCTTTAATAATTCCTGGCTTACTTGTTTAGTAATGTGCTCCTCTTTTAAGGTGCGAGTGGTCACAAGTTCGATCCGTGTGCAAGCCCATAATTAAAAAACTGCAGAAAAAGAACTTTTTTGAGTGATTGATAAGCTTGGAAACGTTTGTGACGATTGCATATCATTTATTTTAATGTTGTATGTGCTGACACACTTTCTCCCGATAAGCCCCATTAAAAGTATTGCTTTAAAAATTTAATTTCTGTCCTACACGGGAGCGTGGCCGAGTGGTCTAAGGCGCTGGTTTTAGGCACCAGTCATTCTATGGCGTGGGTTTGAATCCCACCGCTGCTAGTTTTTTTTTATTTACCGGCCATCAGCTGTTAGATGTGCCATGGTGTTTCATTGAAGTTGTTGTGCGGGATGTGGAAACTTGTTGCATGGCATTTGCTAGAGATTCAGTAACCCTTTCCTTGCATGTTCGCCTGGCACAGCAACAGTAGTACATTAACAGTTTTTTGTCAAATAGTAATTTGGAAGAGGCATATCAAAATTGAGAGAAAAAAAATTCCACTTTTTATGCCACAATTGCATAGTTTAACAACATGCAGAAAAGATTGCGACCCCGAATGGATTTGAACTTTCAATCTTCTGATCCAAAGTCAGACACCTTATCCATTAGGCCACGAGGCCGTCTTCAAGCCACAACCAAAACTAAATTTACTAACCACGATCACGAATGATAATGGTGATACTTTTTTGATTATTTTCCTCTTATTTTTGTGACAAATTGTTAGATATCCTTTAATAATTCCTGGCTTACTTGTTTAGTAATGTGCTCCTCTTTTAAGGTGCGAGTGGTCACAAGTTCGATCCGTGTGCAAGCCCATAGTTAAAAAACTGCAGAAAAAGAACTTTTTTGTGTGATTGATAAGCTTGGAAACGTTTGTGACGATTGCATATCATTTATTTTAATGTTGTATGTGCTGACACACTTTTTCAGAATATTATATATTCTGAAAAACTTTCTCCGAAATAGGTAGGTGAAAATATTACTTTTTTAAATTTTACTTCTGTCGTACAAAGCGTTAGGAATCCGTAAATAATACCTGAAAGCGAGAGAGATTGCCATAATAAATATATAATTAGGGCGTGTAAAGCAAAAAGAAACGAGTGGCCGAGTGGTCTAAGGCGCTGGTTTTAGGCACCAGTCATTCTATGGCGTGGGTTTGAATCCCACCGCTGCTAGTTTTTTTTTATTTATCGGCCATCAGCTGTTAGATGTGCCATGGTGTTTCATTGAAGTTGTTGTGCGGGATGTGGAAACTTGTTTCATGGCAGTTGCTAGAGATTCAGTAACCCTCGCCTTGTATGTTCGCCTGGCACAGCAACAGTAGTACATTAACAGTTTTTTGTCAAATAGTAATTTGGAAGAGGCATATCAAAATTGAGAGAAAAAAAATTCCACTTTTTATGCCACAATTGCATAGTTTAACAACATGCAGAAAAGATTGCGACCCCGAATGGATTTGAACTTTCAATCTTCTGATCCAAAGTCAGACACCTTATCCATTAAGCCACGAGGCCGTCTTCAAGCCACAACCAAAACTAAATTTACTAACCACGATCACGAATGATAATGGTGATACTTTTTTGATTATTTTCCTCTTATTTTTGTGACAAATTGTTAGATATCCTTTAATAATTCCTGGCTTACTTGTTTAGTAATGTGCTCCTCTTTTAAGGTGCGAGTGGTCACAAGTTCGATCCGTGTGCAAGCCCATAATTAAAAAACTGCAGAAAAAGAACTTTTTTGTGTGATTGATAAGCTTGGAAACGTTTGTGACGATTGCATATCATTTATTTTAATGTTGTATGTGCTGACACACTTTCTCCCGATAAGCCCCATTAAAAGTATTGCTTTAAAAATTCAATTTCTGTCCTACACGAAATATTAGAAACAGCGCAAATAGTGACTGAAAAAGAATCCGGAAGTGGGTCTGGAACTACCAGCTCATCTCTGGTGCAGAACACAATAAATTTACTGACCTCGATCACAGTTGCCGATGGTATTACGTTGTTATTATTTTTCAAATACTTTCTTAAAAAAATGTTGGATGTTGATCGGATTGTTCTCGGCTTGCTGGTCTAGAGGTATGATTCTCGCTTCGGGTGCGAGAGGTCACGGGTTCGATTCCCGTGCAAGCCCATTATTCCGGGAGTCGTAACATTACTAACTTTGGAAACCAGGTCTATTTTTTTATTATATATTCTGAAAAACTTTCTCCGAAATAGGTAGTTGAAAATATTACTTTTTTAAATTTTACTTCTGTCGTACAAAATGTGAGGAATCCCGTAAATAATACCTGAAAGCGAGAGAGATTGCCATACTAAATATATAATTAGGGCGTGTAAAGCAAAAAGAAACACTATCGAGATGAAGGTGGTAGCGTGGCCGAGTGGTCTAAGGCGCTGGTTTTAGGCACCAGTCATTCTATGGCGTGGGTTTGAATCCCACCGCTGCTAGGTTTTTTTTATTTATCGGCCATCAGCTGTTAGATGTGCCATGGTGTTTCATTGAAGTTGTTGTGCGGGATGTGGAAACTTGTTGCATGGCAGTTGCTAGAGATTCAGTAACCCTCGCCTTGCATGTTCGTCTGGCACAGCAACAGTAGTACATTAACAGTTTTTTGTCAAATAGTAATTTGGAAGAGGCATATCAAAATTGAGAGAAAAAAAATTCCACTTTTTATGCCACAATTGCATAGTTTAACAACATGCAGAAAAGATTGCGACCCCGAATGGATTTGAACTTTCAATCTTCTGATCCAAAGTCAGACACCTTATCCATTAGGCCACGAGGCCGTCTTCAAGCCACAACCAAAACTAAATTTACTAACCACGATCACGAATGATAATGGTGATACTTTTTTGATTATTTTCCTCTTATTTTTGTGACAAATTGTTAGATATCCTTTAATAATTCCTGGCTTACTTGTTTAGTAATGTGCTCCTCTTTTAAGGTGCGAGTGGTCACAAGTTCGATCCGTGTGCAAGCCCATAATTAAAAAACTGCAGAAAAGAACTTTTTTGAGTGATTGATAAGCTTGGAAACGTTTGTGACGATTGCATATCATTTATTTTAATGTTGTATGTGCTGACACACTTTCTCCCGATAAGCCCCATTAAAAGTATTGCTTTAAAAATTCAATTTCTGTCCTACACGAAATATTAGAAACAGCGCAAATAGTGACTGAAAAAGAATCCGGAAGTGGGTCTGGAACTACCAGCTCATCTCTGGTGCAGAACACAATAAATTTACTGACCTCGATCACAGTTGCCGATGGTATTACGTTGTTATTATTTTTCAAATACTTTCTTAAAAAAATGTTGGATGTTGATCGGATTGTTCTCGGCTTGCTGGTCTAGAGGTATGATTCTCGCTTCGGGTGCGAGAGGTCACGGGTTCGATTCCCGTGCAAGCCCATTATTCCGGGAGTCGTAACATTACTAACTTTGGAAACCAGGTCTATTTTTTTATTATATATTCTGAAAAACTTTCTCCGAAATAGGTAGTTGAAAATATTACTTTTTTAAATTTTACTTCTGTCGTACAAAATGTGAGGAATCCCGTAAATAATACCTGAAAGCGAGAGAGATTGCCATACTAAATATATAATTAGGGCGTGTAAAGCAAAAAGAAACACTATCGAGATGAAGGTGGTAGCGTGGCCGAGTGGTCTAAGGCGCTGGTTTTAGGCACCAGTCATTCTATGGCGTGGGTTTGAATCCCACCGCTGCTAGGTTTTTTTTATTTATCGGCCATCAGCTGTTAGATGTGCCATGGTGTTTCATTGAAGTTGTTGTGCGGGATGTGGAAACTTGTTGCATGGCAGTTGCTAGAGATTCAGTAACCCTCGCCTTGCATGTTCGTCTGGCACAGCAACAGTAGTACATTAACAGTTTTTTGTCAAATAGTAATTTGGAAGAGGCATATCAAAATTGAGAGAAAAAAAATTCCACTTTTTATGCCACAATTGCATAGTTTAACAACATGCAGAAAAGATTGCGACCCCGAATGGATTTGAACTTTCAATCTTCTGATCCAAAGTCAGACACCTTATCCATTAGGCCACGAGGCCGTCTTCAAGCCACAACCAAAACTAAATTTACTAACCACGATCACGAATGATAATGGTGATACTTTTTTGATTATTTTCCTCTTATTTTTGTGACAAATTGTTAGATATCCTTTAATAATTCCTGGCTTACTTGTTTAGTAATGTGCTCCTCTTTTAAGGTGCGAGTGGTCACAAGTTCGATCCGTATGCAAGCCCATAATTAAAAAACTGCAGAAAAAGAACTTTTTTGTGTGATTGATAAGCTTGGAAACATTTGTGACGATTGCATATCATTTATTTTAATGTTGTATGTGCTGACACACTTTCTCCCGATAAGCCCCATTAAAAGTATTCCTTTAAAAATTTAATTTCTGTCCTACACGAAATATTACAAACAGCGCAAATAGTGACTGAAAAAGAATCTGGAAGTGGGTCTGGAACTACCAGTTCATCTCTGGTGCAGAACACAATAAATTTACTGACCTCAATCACAGTTGCCGATGGTATTACGTTGTTATTATTTTTCAAATACTTTCTTAAAAAAATGTTGGATGTTGATCGGATTGTTCTCGGCTTGCTGGTCTAGAGGTATGATTCTCGCTTCGGGTGCGAGAGGTCACGGGTTCGATACCCGTGCAAGCCCATTTTTCCGGGAGTCGTAACATTACTAACTTTGGAAACCAGGTCTATTTTTATATTATATATTCTGAAAAACTTTCTCCGAAATAGGTAGTTGAAAATATTACTTTTTTAAATTTTACTTCTGTCGTACAAAATGTTAGGAATCCCGTAAATAATACCTGAAAGCGAGAGAGATTGCCATACTGAATATATAATTAGGGCGTGTAAAGCAAAAAGAAACACCATCGAGATGAAGGTGGTAGCGTGGCCGAGTGGTCTAACGCGCTGGTTTTAGGCACCAGTCATTCAATGGCGTTGGTTTGAATCCCACCGCTGCTAGTTTTTTTTTATCTATCGGCCATCAGCTGTTAGATGTGCCATGGTGTTTCATTGAAGTTGTTGTGCGGGATGTGGAAACTTGTTGCATGGCAGTTGCTAGAGATTCAGTAACCCTCGCCTTGCATGTTCGCCTGGCACAGCAATAGTAGTACATTAACAGTTTTTTGTCAAATAGTAATTTGGAAGAGGCATATCAAAATTGAGAGAAAAAAAATTCCACTTTTTATGCCACAATTGCATAGTTTAACAACATGCAGAAAAAATTGCGACCCCGAATGGATTTGAACTTTCAATCTTCTGATCCAAAGTCAGACACCTTATCCATCAGGCCACGAGGCCGTCTTCAAGCCACAACCAAAACTAAATTTACTAACCACGATCACGAATGATAATGGTGATACTTTTTTGATTATTTTCCTCTTATTTTTGTGACAAATTGTTAGATATCCTTTAATAATTCCTGGCTTACTTGTTTAGTAATGTGCTCCTCTTTTAAGGTGCGAGTGGTCACAAGTTCGATCCGTGTGCAAGCCCATAATTAAAAAACTGCAGAAAAGAACTTTTTTGTGTGATTGATAAGCTTGGAAACGTTTGTGACGATTGCATATCATTTATTTTAATGTTGTATGTGCTGACACACTTTCTCCCGATAAGCCCCAATAAAAGTATTGCTTTAAAAATTTAATTTCTGTCCTACACGAAATATTACAAACAGCGCAAATAGTGACTGAAAAAGAATCTGGAAGTGGGTCTGGAACTACCAGTTCATCTCTGGTGCAGAACACAATAAATATACTGACCTCGATCACAGTTGCCGATGGTATTACGTTGTTATTATTTTTCAAATACTTTCTTAAAAAAATGTTGGATGTTGATCGGATTGTTCTCGGCTTGCTGGTCTAGAGGTATCATTCTCGCTTCGGGTGCGAGAGGTCACGGATTCGATTCCCGTGCAAGCCCATTATTCCGGGACTCGTAACATTACTAACTTTGGAAACCAGGTCTATTTTTATATTATTTATTCTGAAAAACTTTTTCCGAAATAGGTAGTTGAAAATATTACTTTTTTAAATTTTACTTCTGTCGTACAAAATGTTAGGAATCCCGTAAATAATACCTGAAAGCGAGAGAGATCGCCATACTAAATATATAATTAGGGCGTGTAAAGCAAAAAGAAACACCATCGAGATGAAGGTGGTAGCGTGGCCGAGTGGTCTAAGGCGTTATTTTAGGCACCAGTCATTCCATCGCATGGGTTTGAATCCCACCGCTGCTAGTTTTTTTTTATTTATCGGCCATCAGCTGTTAGATGTGCCATGGTGTTTCATTGAAGTTGTTGTGCGGGATGTGGAAACTTGTTGCATGGCAGTTGCTAGAGATTCAGTAACCCTCGCCTTGCATGTTCGCCTGGCACAGCAACAGTAGTACATCAACAGTTTTTTGTCAAATAGTAATTTGGAAGAGGCATATCAAAATTCAGAGAAAAAAAATTCCACTTTTTATGCCACAATTGCATAGTTTAACAACATGCAGAAAAGATTGCGACCCCGAATGGATTTGAACTTTCAATCTTCTGATCCAAAGTCAGACACCTTATCCATTAGGCCTCGAGGCCGTCTTGAAGCCACAACAAAAACTAAATTTACTAACCACGATCACGAATGATAATGGTGATACTTTTTTGATTATTTTCCTCTTATTTTTGTGACAAATTGTTAGATATCCTTTAATAATTCCTGGCTTACTTGTTTAGTAATGTGCTCCTCTTTTAAGGTGCGAGTGGTCACAAGTTCGATCCGTGTGCAAGCCCATAATTAAAAAACTGCAGAAAAGAACTTTTTTGAGTGATTGATAAGCTTGGAAACGTTTGTGACGATTGCATATCATTTATTTTAATGTTGTATGTGCTGACACACTTTCTCCCGATAAGCCCCATTAAAAGTATTGCTTTAAAAATTTAATTTCTGTCCTACACGAAATATTAGAAACAGCGCAAATAGTGACTGAAAAAGAATCCGGAAGTGGGTCTGGAACTACCAGTTCATCTCTGGTGCAGAACACAATAAATTTACTGACCTCGATCACAGTTGCCGATGGTATTACGTTGTTATTATTTTTCAAATACTTTCTTAAAAAAATGTTGGATGTTGATCGGATTGTTCTCGGCTTGCTGGTCTAGAGGTATGATTCTCGCTTCGGGTGCGAGAGGTCACGGGTTCGATTCCCGTGCAAGCCCATTATTCCGGGAGTCGTAACATTACTAACTTTGGAAACCAGGTCTATTTTTTTATTATATATTATGAAAAACTTTCTCCGAAATAGGTAGTTGAAAATATTACTTTTTTAAATTTTACTTCTGTCGTACAAAATGTGAGGAATCCCGTAAATAATACCTGAAAGCGAGAGAGATTGCCATACTAAATATATAATTAGGGCGTGTAAAGCAAAAAGAAACACTATCGAGATGAAGGTGGTAGCGTGGCCGAGTGGTCTAAGGCGCTGGTTTTAGGCACCAGTCATTCTATGGCGTGGGTTTGAATCCCACCGCTGCTAGTTTTTTTTTATTTATCGGCCATCAGCTGTTAGATGTGCCATGGTGTTTCATTGAAGTTGTTGTGCGGGATGTGGAAACTTGTTGCATGGCAGTTGCTAGAGATTCAGTAACCCTCGCCTTGCATGTTCGTCTGGCACAGCAACAGTAGTACATTAACAGTTTTTTGTCAAATAGTAATTTGGAAGAGGCATATCAAAATTGAGAGAAAAAAAATTCCACTTTTTATGCCACAATTGCATAGTTTAACAACATGCAGAAAAGGTTGCCACCCCGAATGGATTTGAACTTTCAATCTTCTGATCCAAAGTCAGACACCTTATCCATTAGGCCACGAGGCCGTCTTCAAGCCACAACGAAAACTAAATTTACTAACCACGATCACGAATGATAATGGTGATACTTTTTTGATTATTTTCCTCTTATTTTTGAGACAAATTGTTAGATATCCTTTAATAATTCCTGGCTTACTTGTTTAGTAATGTGCTCCTCTTTTAAGGTGCGAGTGGTCACAAGTTCGATCCGTGTGCAAGCCCATAATTAAAAAACTGCAGAAAAAGAACTTTTTTGTGTGATTGATAAGCTTGGAAACATTTGTGACGATTGCATATCATTTATTTTAATGTTGTATGTGCTGACACACTTTCTCCCGATAAGCCCCATTAAAAGTATTGCTTTAAAAATTTAATTTCTGTCCTACACGAAATATTACAAACAGCGCAAATAGTGACTGAAAAAGAATCTGGAAGTGGGTCTGGAACTACCAGTTCATCTCTGGTGCAGAACACAATAAATTTACTGACCTCAATCACAGTTGCCGATGGTATTACGTTGTTATTATTTTTCAAATACTTTCTTAAAAAAATGTTGGATGTTGATCGGATTGTTCTCGGCTTGCTGGTCTAGAGGTATGATTCTCGCTTCGGGTGCGAGAGGTCACGGGTTCGATACCCGTGCAAGCCCATTTTTCCGGGAATCGTAACATTACTAACTTTGGAAACCAGGTCTATTTTTATATTATATATTCTGAAAAACTTTCTCCGAAATAGGTAGTTGAAAATATTACTTTTTTAAATTTTACTTCTGTCGTGCAAAATGTTAGGATCCCGTAAATAATACCTGAAAGCGAGAGAGATTGCCATACTAAATATATAATTAGGGCGTGTAAAGCAAAAAGAAACACCATCGAGGTGAAGGTGGTAGCGTGGCCGAGTGGTCTAAGGCGCTGGTTTTAGGCACCAGTCATTCTATGGCGTGGGTTTGAATCCCACCGCTGCTAGTTTTTTTTTATTTATCGGCCATCAGCTGTTAGATGTGCCATGGTGTTTCATTGAAGTTGTTGTGCGGGATGTGGAAACTTGTTGCATGGCAGTTTCTAGAGATTCAGTAACCCTCGCCTTGTATGTTCGCCTGGCACAGCAACAGTAGTACATTAACAGTTTTTTGTCAAATAGTAATTTGGAAGAGGCATATCAAAATTGAGAGAAAAAAATTCCACTTTTTATGCCACAATTGCATAGTTTAATAACATGCAGAAAAAATTGCGACCCCGAATGGATTTGAACTTTCAATCTTCTGATCCAAAGTCAGACACCTTATCCATTAGGCCACGAGGCCGTCTTCAAGCCACAGCAAAAACTAAATTTACTAACCACGATCACGAATGATAATGGTGATACTTTTTTGATTATTTTCCTCTTATTTTTGTGACAAATTGTTAGATATCCTTTAATAATTCCTGGCTTACTTGTTTAGTAATGTGCTCCTCTTTTAAGGTGCGAGTGGTCACAAGTTCGATCCGTGTGCAAGCCCATAATTAAAAAACTGCAGAAAAAGAACTTTTTTGAGTGATTGATTAGCTTGGAAACGTTTGTGACGATTGCATATCATTTATTTTAATGTTGTATGTGCTGACACACTTTCTCCCGATAAGCCCCATTAAAAGTATTGCTTTAAAAATTTAATTTCTGTCCTACACGAAATATTACAAACAGCGCAAATAGTGACTGAAAAAGAATGTGGAAGTGGGTCTGGAACTACCAGTTCATCTCTGGTGCAGAACACAATAAATTTACTGACCTCGATCACAGTTGCCGATGGTATTACGTTGTTATTATTTTTCAAATACTTTCTTAAAAAAATGTTGGATGTTGATCGGATTGTTCTCGGCTTGCTGGTCTAGAGGTATGATTCTCGCTTCGGGTGCGAGAGGTCACGGGTTCGATACCCGTGCAAGCCCATTATTCCGAGAGTCGTAACATTACTAACTTTGGAAACCAGGTCTATTTTTATATTATATATTCTGAAAAACTTTCTCCGAAATAGGTAGTTGAAAATATTACTTTCTTAAATTTTACTTCTGTCGTACAAAATGTTAGGAATCCCGTAAATAATACCTGAAAGCGAGAGAGATTGCCATACTAAATATATAATTAGGGCGTGTAAAGCAAAAAGAAACACCATCGAGATGAAGGTGGTAGCGTGGCCGAGTGGTCTAAGGCGCTGGTTTTAGGCACCAGTCATTCTATGGCGTGGGTTTGAATCCCACCGCTGCTAGTTTTTTTTTATTTATCGGCCATCAGCTGTTAGATGTGCCATGGTGTTTCATTGAAGTTGTTGTGCGGGATGTGGAAACTTGTTGCATAGCAGTTGCTAGAGATTCAGTAACCCTCGCCTTGCATGTTCGCCTGGCACAGCAACAGTAGTACATTAACAGTTTTTTGTCAAATAGTAATTTGGAAGAGGCATATCAAAATTGAGAGAAAAAAAATTCCACTTTTTATGCCACAATTGCATAGTTTAACAACATGCAGAAAAGATTGCGACCCCGAATGGATTTGAACTTTCAATCTTCTGATCCAAAGTCAGACACCTTATCCATTAGGCCACGAGGCCGTCTTCAAGCCACAACCAAAACTAAATTTACTAACCACGATCACGAATGATAATGGTGATACTTTTTTGATTATTTTCCTCTTATTTTTGTGACAAATTGTTAGATATCCTTTAATAATTCCTGGCTTACTTGTTTAGTAATGTGCTCCTCTTTTAAGGTGCGAGTGGTCACAAGTTCGATCCGTGTGCAAGCCCATAATTAAAAAACTGCAGAAAAAGAACTTTTTTGTGTGATTGATAAGCTTGGAAACGTTTGTGACGATTGCATATCATTTATTTTAATGTTGTATGTGCTGACACACTTTCTCCCGATAAGCCCCATTAAAAGTATTGCTTTAAAAATTTAATTTCTGTCCTACACGAAATATTACAAACAGCGCAAATAGTGACTGAAAAAGAATCTGGAAGTGGGTCTGGAACTACCAGTTCATCTCTGGTGCAGAACACAATAAATTTACTGACCTCGATCACAGTTGCCGATGGTATTACGTTGTTATTATTTTTCAAATACTTTCTTAAAAAAATGTTGGATGTTGATCGGATTGTTCTCGGCTTGCTGGTGTAGAGGTAGGATTCTCGCTTCGGGTGCGAGAGGTCACGGGTTCGATACCCGTGCAAGCCCATTATTCCGGGAGTCGTAACATTACTAACTTTGGAAACCAGGTCTATTTTTATATTATATATTCTGAAAAACTTTCTCCGAAATAGGTAGTTTAAAATATTACTTTTTTAAATTTTACTTCTGTCGTGCAAAATGTTAGGATCCCGTAAATAATACCTGAAAGCGAGAGAGATTGCCATACTAAATATATAATTAGGGCGTGTAAAGCAAAAAGAAACACCATCGAGATGAAGGTGGTAGCGTGGCCGAGTGGTCTAAGGCGCTGGTTTTAGGCACCAGTCATTCTATGGCGTGGGTTTGAATCCCACCGCTGCTAGTTTTTTTTTATTTATCGGCCATCAGCTGTTAGATGTGCCATGGTGTTTCATTGAAGTTGTTGTGCGGGATGTGGAAACTTGTTGCATGGCAGTTGCTAGAGATTCAGTAACCCTCGCCTTGTATGTTCGCCTGGCACAGCAACAGTAGTACATTAACAGTTTTTTGTCAAATAGTAATTTGGAAGAGGCATATCAAAATTGAGAGAAAAAAATTCCACTTTTTATGCCACAATTGCATAGTTTAATAACATGCAGAA
The DNA here is from genome assembly GCA_963855995.1 of Muricea muricata. Lineage (NCBI taxonomy): Eukaryota > Metazoa > Cnidaria > Anthozoa > Malacalcyonacea > Plexauridae > Muricea > Muricea muricata. The sequence goes on along the minus strand of OY979716.1, from coordinate 53,659,608 downwards.
AAGATTGCGACCCCGAATGGATTTGAACTTTCAATCTTCTGATCCAAAGTCAGACACCTTATCCATTAGGCCACGAGGCCGTCTTCAAGCCACAGCAAAAACTAAATTTACTAACCACGATCACGAATGATAATGGTGATACTTTTTTGATTATTTTCCTCTTATTTTTGTGACAAATTGTTAGATATCCTTTAATAATTCCTGGCTTACTTGTTTAGTAATGTGCTCCTCTTTTAAGGTGCGAGTGGTCACAAGTTCGATCCGTGTGCAAGCCCATAATTAAAAAACTGCAGAAAAAGAACTTTTTTGTGTGATTGATAAGCTTGGAAACGTTTGTGACGATTGCATATCATTTATTTTAATGTTGTATGTGCTGACACACTTTCTCCCGATAAGCCCCATTAAAAGTATTGCTTTAAAAATTTAATTTCTGTCCTACACGAAATATTACAAACAGCGCAAATAGTGACTGAAAAAGAATGTGGAAGTGGGTCTGGAACTACCAGTTCATCTCTGGTGCAGAACACAATAAATTTACTGACCTCGATCACAGTTGCCGATGGTATTACGTTGTTATTATTTTTCAAATACTTTCTTAAAAAAATGTTGGATGTTGATCGGATTGTTCTCGGCTTGCTGGTCTAGAGGTATGATTCTCGCTTCGGGTGCGAGAGGTCACGGGTTCGATACCCGTGCAAGCCCATTATTCGGGGAGTCGTAACATTACTAACTTTGGAAACCAGGTCTATTTTTATATTTTATATTCTGAAAAACTTTCTCCGAAATAGGTAGTTGAAAATATTACTTTCTTAAATTTTACTTCTGTCGTACAAAATGTTAGGAATCCCGTAAATAATACCTGAAAGCGAGAGAGATTGCCATACTAAATATATAATTAGGGCGTGTAAAGCTAAAAGAAACACCATCGAGATGAAGGTGGTAGCGTGGCCGAGTGGTCTAAGGCGCTGGTTTTAGGCACCAGTCATTCTATGGCGTGGGTTTGAATCCCACCGCTGCTAGTTTTTTTTTATTTATCGGCCATCAGCTGTTAGATGTGCCATGGTGTTTCATTGAAGTTGTTGTGCGGGATGTGGAAACTTGTTGCATGGCAGTTGCTAGAGATTCAGTAACCCTCGCCTTGCATGTTCGCCTGGCACAGCAACAGTAGTACATTAACAGTTTTTTGTCAAATAGTAATTTGGAAGAGGCATATCAAAATTGAGAGAAAAAAAATTCCACTTTTTATGCCACAATTGCATAGTTTAACAACATGCAGAAAAGATTGCGACCCCGAATGGATTTGAACTTTCAATCTTCTGATCCAAAGTCAGACACCTTATCCATTAGGCCACGAGGCCGTCTTCAAGCCACAACCAAAACTAAATTTACTAACCACGATCACGAATGATAATGGTGATACTTTTTTGATTATTTTCCTCTTATTTTTGTGACAAATTGTTAGATATCCTTTAATAATTCCTGGCTTACTTGTTTAGTAATGTGCTCCTCTTTTAAGGTGCGAGTGGTCACAAGTTCGATCCGTGTGCAAGCCCATAATTAAAAAACTGCAGAAAAAGAACTTTTTTGTGTGATTGATAAGCTTGGAAACGTTTGTGACGATTGCATATCATTTATTTTAATGTTGTATGTGCTGACACACTTTCTCCCGATAAGCCCCATTAAAAGTATTGCTTTAAAAATTTAATTTCTGTCCTACACGAAATATTACAAACAGCGCAAATAGTGACTGAAAAAGAATCTGGAAGTGGGTCTGGAACTACCAGTTCATCTCTGGTGCAGAACACAATAAATTTACTGACCTCGATCACAGTTGCCGATGGTATTACGTTGTTATTATTTTTCAAATACTTTCTTAAAAAAATGTTGGATGTTGATCGGATTGTTCTCGGCTTGCTGGTGTAGAGGTATGATTCTCGCTTCGGGTGCGAGAGGTCACGGGTTCGATACCCGTGCAAGCCCATTATTCCGGGAGTCGTAACATTGCTAACTTTGGAAACCAGGTCTATTTTTATATTATATATTCTGAAAAACTTTCTCCGAAATAGGTAGTTGAAAATATTACTTTTTTAAATTTTACTTCTGTCGTACAAAATGTTAGGAATCCCGTAAATAATACCTGAAAGCGAGAGAGATTGCCATACTAAATATATAATTAGGGCGTGTAAAGCAAAAAGAAACACCATCGAGATGAAGGTGGTAGCGTGGCCGAGTGGTCTAACGCGCTGGTTTTAGGCACCAGTCATTCTATGGCTTGGGTTTGAATCCCACCGCTGCTAGTTTTTTTTTATTTATCGGCCATCAGCTGTTAGATGTGCCATGGTGTTTCATTGAAGTTGTTGTGCGGGATGTGGAAACTTGTTGCATGGCAGTTGCTAGAGATTCAGTAACCCTCGCCTTGCATGTTCGCCTGGCACAGCAACAGTAGTACATTAACAGTTTTTTGTCAAATAGTAATTTGGAAGAGGCATATCAAAATTGAGAGAAAAAAATTCCACTTTTTATGCCACAATTGCATAGTTTAACAACATGCAGAAAAGATTGCGACCCCGAATAGATTTGAACTTTCAATCTTCTGATCCAAACTCAGACACCTTATCCATTAGGCCACGAGGCCGTCTTCAAGCCACAACCAAAACTAAATTTACTAACCACGATCACGAATGATAATGGTGATACTTTTTTGATTATTTTCCTCTTATTTTTGTGACAAATTGTTAGATATGCTTTAATAATTCCTGGCTTACTTGTTTAGTAATGTGCTCCTCTTTTAAGGTGCGAGTGGTCACAAGTTCGATCCGTGTGCAAGCCCATAATTAAAAAACTGCAGAAAAAGAACTTTTTTGTGTGATTGATAAGCTTGGAAACGTTTGTGACGATTGCATATCATTTATTTTAATGTTGTATGTGCTGACACACTTTCTCCCGATAAGCCCCATTAAAAGTATTGCTTTAAAAATTTAATTTCTGTCCTACACGAAATATTACAAACAGCGCAAATAGTGACTGAAAAAGAATCTGGAAGTGGGTCTGGAACTACCAGTTCATCTCTGGTGCAGAACACAATAAATTTACTGACCTCGATCACAGTTGCCGATGGTATTACGTTGTTATTATTTTTCAAATACTTTCTTAAAAAAATGTTGGATGTTGATCGGATTGTTCTCGGCTTGCTGGTGTAGAGGTATGATTCTCGCTTCGGGTGCGAGAGGTCACGGGTTCGATACCCGTGCAAGCCCATTATTCCGGGAGTCGTAACATTACTAACTTTGGAAACCAGGTCTATTTTTATATTATATATTCTGAAAAACTTTCTCCGAAATAGGTAGTTTAAAATATTACTTTTTTAAATTTTACTTCTGTCGTACAAAATGTTAGGAATCCCGTAAATAATACCTGAAAGCGAGAGAGATTGCCATACTAAATATATAATTAGGGCGTGTAAAGCAAAAAGAAACACCATCGAGATGAAGGTGGTAGCGTGGCCGAGTGGTCTAACGCGCTGGTTTTAGGCACCAGTCATTCTATGGCGTGGGTTTGAATCCCACCGCTGCTAGTTTTTTTTTATTTATCGGCCATCAGCTGTTAGATGTGCCATGGTGTTTCATTGAAGTTGTTGTGCGGGATGTGGAAACTTGTTGCATGGCAGTTGCTAGAGATTCAGTAACCCTCGCCTTGCATGTTCGCCTGGCACAGCAACAGTAGTACATTAACAGTTTTTTGTCAAATAGTAATTTGGAAGAGGCATATCAAAATTGAGAGAAAAAAATTCCACTTTTTATGCCACAATTGCATAGTTTAACAACATGCAGAAAAGATTGCGACCCCGAATAGATTTGAACTTTCAATCTTCTGATCCAAACTCAGACACCTTATCCATTAGGCCACGAGGCCGTCTTCAAGCCACAACCAAAACTAAATTTACTAACCACGATCACGAATGATAATGGTGATACTTTTTTGATTATTTTCCTCTTATTTTTGTGACAAATTGTTAGATATGCTTTAATAATTCCTGGCTTACTTGTTTAGTAATGTGCTCCTCTTTTAAGGTGCGAGTGGTCACAAGTTCGATCCGTGTGGAAGCCCATAATTAAAAAACTGCAGAAAAAGAACTTTTTTGTGTGATTGATAAGCTTGGAAACGTTTGTGACGATTGCATATCATTTATTTTAATGTTGTATGTGCTGACACACTTTCTCCCGATAAGCCCCATTAAAAGTATTGCTTTAAAAATTTAATTTCTGTCCTACACGAAATATTACAAACAGCGCAAATAGTGACTGAAAAAGAATCTGGAAGTGGGTCTGGAACTACCAGTTCATCTCTGGTGCAGAACACAATAAATTTACTGACCTCGATCACAGTTGCCGATGGTATTACGTTGTTATTATTTTTCAAATACTTTCTTAAAAAAATGTTGGATGTTGATCGGATTGTTCTCGGCTTGCTGGTCTAGAGGTATGATTCTCGCTTCGGGTGGGAGAGGTCACGTGTTCGATTTTTTTTTTTTTTTTTTTAATAATTATTATTTCTCCAAAGTGGCTTTTCAGAAATAATTACAATACATGTATAGAATAAAAATTAATTACGTATATTTACATGAGTTTATTAGAAGAAAACTTATATGTAAAGAAGACTTATATATACTTATACAGAAGAAGACTTATATAAAAAGACTAATTATTGCTAAAATTCTGAAATATGAAATTATATTGAGTTGTTCCAGCACTCATGATACAGTATATTTCTTATTAGTTTCTTAAAGACTCCGATACTTGAACTATCTTTAATATTATTCTCTAAATCATTCCAAAGTTTGGTTGCTCTATATAAAAACGAGCGCTGACCCGCAGCTGTCCGATAAAATGGGATATCTAACTCATCCACTTGTCTGGTGACCCGATCATGTGTCTGGGATCTAGAAGTAAATCTTCTTGTGAGGTATGGTGGAGCTAACCCTTTGAGACACTTAAATGCCATAACAGCATCTTTATATCGCAACGTATAAGAAACAGGTAACCACTTTAGTTGTTGTAGCACGGGTGTGATATGATCGTACTTTCTCGTGCCAGTTACAATTCGTGCAGCAAAATTCTGCACAGTCTGTAGTTTTGCAATATTTTTCTTAGACGTATTTGCCCACACAGATGAACAGTAATAAAGTTTGCTGAAGACCAAAGCGTTAATAATCACTATCAGAGTCCGGCTGTCTAAAATATGCTTAACTCGATTAATCAGGCACAGAGACTTTGTGCATTTTGAAACCACTTGGGTAATATGCTCATCATAACTCAAGCATCCATCAAACTCCACTCCCAAATCTCGGGCTGAAGATACCGGTTGTAGTTCCTTATCAAGGAAAGTCACTCGAAAGTTCTGAACGTGATTAAGCATTTGTGGAGTACCAAACAAGAGCAGCTTAGTCTTTTCAGGATTAGCAAGCAGGCTATTTGAGCAACACCAAGCAGCAATTCTCCTCAGATCGTCTGTGAGCTGAATCTCAGCAACATTGATGTCTTTAAATGAGAATGACAAGTAAATCTTAGAGTCATCTACATACGACTCCAAAGGACATGCAATAGGAGTAGTTGGAAGGTCGTTTATATAAATACTAAACAACGCTGGACCGAGTATTGAGCCTTGAGGTATACCATGAGTTATCACACGACCTTCTGATAGTATATGTCCAATCCTCAGAGACTGAGATCTGTCTGAGAGGTAACTCTTAAACCAATCCACAGCCTTCCTGGACACACCCAACGAATGCAGTTTTTTGAATAGCAACGAATGTTCAATGCTATCAAACGCTTTCGATAGGTCTAATAACACAACTGCAGTCAATTCTTTCCTGTCCATGGCATCAAGAATCATATCCGAAACAAGTATATTAAGTGTCTCTGTTGAGTGTAACTTCTTGTTTCCACTCTGATGCTCAGTGAGACACCCTTTTTGATACATGTATTCCATCAATTGATTGAGTACAACCCGCTCACAAATCTTGGAGGCCACAGGAAGCAGGGAAACGGGACGGTTATCGTTTGGTATTTCATAATCCCCCTCCTTTAAAATTGGAATAACTTCCGATTTCTTCCAAGCTAGTGGAAACACCGCAGTTAGTAAGGAACGGTTTACAATCTCAGTTAGAGTAGGAAGAATTGTAGGTAAAGCGTCCTTTATAACAGCGACGGAGACTTTGTCCATACCTGGTGCCTTATTTGAGGGAAACGAGTTCACGATTTTACGTATTTCATAAGATGATACAGGATAGAAGCAAAACTCGTCAGTATTGTTATCAAATTCGAATTCGTTTGGTTGCACTAACGTAAGATTATTTGCAATGGCTATCTTCTTCGACTCTTCTGCGACTTTAACCCCAACAGATGTGTAGAAGATATTAAATTCATCAGCTAGTTCTTTCATGTCCCTGGTGTAAACGGGTTGTGATACTTCTTTACGAGGCACACATCTCCTAATAACCTTCCACATTGCATTTGGCTCTTTATTTTTGTAAATTTCATTTTGGACATACCTTTTTTCTGCCTCTCGCAGTGTTTTCTTAACCTCATTACGAGCCACGCGAAAACTGTCCCAATCGCAGATATTTTTGGTCTGTCGCGCTACTCTGTGCAGGCGATCCCTTTTCTTCATCAGTTCTTTTATTTCATCATCCACGAACGGAGATTGGCGATGTCTAACCTTTATGGTTTTAACTGGAGCATGTCTATCTAAAATTCTGAGAAAATTACTGTTAAACTGATTTAATTGCTCATCTACGTCATCAATCAATGAAATATGCTCCCATTGCTCTTGCGCTATATCTTCCAAAAACATGTTCCGATCGTAGTGTTTATAGCTTCTAACAGTAATAAACGTTGGTTGGGGTTTTGGTAATTTCAATTTTAGCACAGTAAAAATCAAGTAATGATCACTTATATGGTTTTCCATGACTCCACTTTCGGCTACTAAAGCTGTATTAGTTGTCATAATGACATCTATCAGAGTTGATGATTGTGATGTTACTCTTGTTGGACTAGTAATTAGTTGTGTTAAATTTAAACTAGAACACAAATTCCTAAGCACTCTTGACTCCGGACTATTTTTCAAGATGTCACAGTTGAGATCTCCAATCATAATCACTTCCTTCCCATGAGTAAGAGCTATGGTGTGCTTCTCCAAAAATTCATCCTCAAAACATGTCATCGAACAATCAGGAGGACGGTAAACAGTACACAATAAGATAGATTTTAGATTCCTGAACTGGATTTGCATCCATAATTGGTGGAAACCAGACGGTGATATCTCAGTAAGCTCTGTTAGAATGTTAACTTTCAACGAGATTCGAGTGTATACGCATACACCTCCTCCTGATTTCGTTGTTCTATCCAATCTTGATAATTTATATCCTTCAATTTCTACCTCAGCATTTGATACCGTAGAATTTAACCAACTCTCTGACACTGCAAAAACGTCGTAACAATTTTCTTTAACCAAACAACGTAATTGTAGAAGGTGGTCTCGTTTCTTTAGCGATCGTATATTTAAATGGGCAATTCTAATTTTTGACTTCTGACATGACTTGGACAGTTGATTGTCATTAATACTGGTTCTGTTAATATTATTAACCTGGATAGAAACATCAGCATGAGTTCTCTGGAACACTGATATCAAATTATTTCTATTACGCCCGCTTTGCTTTGGTCTAGACATGCTATCACGGAACGAAGAAATTCTAACTGGTATTTGGGCCATTATACGTATGTTGAGTATTCCCCAAGATGGGTAGTAATTTTAGTTCTAGTTCCACGGACAGTAGAATTTCCAACGGTTTTTGGTTGCCATAGTCTACATTTGACGAACTTTGGCCAGAAACTCTCAGTTTGAACTAGCGACCCCATTAAAGATGGAATATGGATTTTGGCAGAACGTGTTCCTCTCCGTTGGCTTCGAAACAAGGAAATGTGTGTAGGTGTTATATTTCGTTGCTCCAAGTAAGACAGGATTTGACTCTCTTTCACACTCTCGTGTATTCCAGATATAAAAAATTTCTTGGTTCTTTTTCGCCTTCGGTCAACCCCAATAAAGCCGTCAGCATCAATACCTCCTTGTGGTAGATGATTTTGCGACGTATTTTCAGATTTATCAAACGTGCTGGGCTCTTCATTACATTTTAAGTTTTTAATCGATTTTACAACTTGAGCATAGGTTTTTTGATGCACCACAGCTTCAGGTTCTTCATCAACATTACTGTTAACGTATTGTTCACCTGCGATACAATCAGCAGTACTGACAGTGAGAGTCTCGTTTATCGTGCGTGATGGAACTTCGCTAGAATCATCCAACTGACTAATATGTTCTGCTTGAGTGTGTCCCATGGAATTTACTAATTGATCTGACACAATAGAGTCATTATCATCAATTTCAATAGGGTCTTGAGTAATAACTTGATTTCCATTTTCACTTTTCTCACTGTGGTTAATCGACCTTGTCGAAGCTCTCTCACTAAGGCTTGTTTTATTATTTCCAATGTAGTCTCGAAATTCCGAAATAGCAGAGGTTATGTGCAGGATAGATTCCGACAATGTTCGAATTACCTCCCCATTCGCTAGCTGATCCTGCTTTATGTGTTCCATATCCGAATAAAGATCAGATAGCTCACTCGAGTGACCACCACCTGTGTTATGCACAACAACGGGATCTAAATTGCCGTCATTACGCTCACACAACCGCCTACATAGTTCTTCCCTAAGAACGTTCGCCCTCGGTCCGTCAAAGGACAACAAGCTCTTATTCTTTTTCCATAAGATCTTCGAATCTCCAACCGTAAAGAGCTTTCTATCGCCGCCAGGCTGATCCCAACTTCCGTCAAGTTTACAGGTCTCGCGTACAAACTGCTTTAACGATTCATAGTCCCCGGTCCATGCTAAGCTTAACTTGTTTGTTAACGCCATAACCCATAAATATCTCTATAACTTTTCCGTCTTATGTATGTTTCATGTATATCAAGCTATTATATGATCAGTCTTGAAACAGTCTTTCCGTCTGTTATAAGCATCTATAAGCATCTATAAGCATGTTATAAGCATGTTATATAGTTATAAGCATGCCCATTATTCCGGGAGTCGTAACATTACTAACGCACGCGGGATTTTTCTCGTGGTTTTACAATTCCGTGCAAGCCCATTATTCCGGGAGTCGTAACATTACTAACTTTGGAAACCAGGTCTATTTTTATATTATATATTCTGAAAAACTTTCTCCGAAATAGGTAGTGTAAAATATTACTTTTTTAAATTTTACTTCTGTCGTACAAAATGTTAGGAATCCCGTAAATAATACCTGAAAGCGAGAGAGATTGCCATACTAAATATATAATTAGGGCGTGTAAAGCAAAAAGAAACACCATCGAGATGAAGGTGGTAGCGTGGCCGAGTGGTCTAAGGCGCTGGTTTTAGGCACCAGTCATTCTATGGCGTGTGTTTGAATCCCACCGCTGCTAGTTTTTTTTTATTTATCGGCCATCAGCTGTTAGATGTGCCATGGTGTTTCATTGAAGTTGTTGTGCGGGATGTGGAAACTTGTTGCATGGCAGTTGCTAGAGATTCAGTAACCCTCGCCTTGCATGTTCGCCTGGCACAGCAACAGTAGTACATTAACAGTTTTTTGTCAAATAGTAATTTGGAAGAGGCATATCAAAATTGAGAGAAAAAAAATTCCACTTTTTATGCCACAATTGCATAGTTTAACAACATGCAGAAAAGATTGCGACCCCGAATGGATTTGAACTTTCAATCTTCTGATCCAAAGTCAGACACCTTATCCATTAGGCCACGACGCCGTCTTCAAGCCACAACCAAAACTAAATTTACTAACCACGATCACGAATGATAATGGTGATACTTTTTTGATTATTTTCCTCTTATTTTTGTGACAAATTGTTAGATATCCTTTAATAATTCCTGGCTTACTTGTTTAGTAATGTGCTCCTCTTTTAAGGTGCGAGTGGTCACAAGTTCGATCCGTGTGCAAGCCCATAATTAAAAAACTGCAGAGAAAGAACTTTTTTGAGTGATTGATAAGCTTGGAAACGTTTGTGACGATTGCATATCATTTATTTTAATGTTGTATGTGCTGACACACTTTCTCCCGATAAGCCCCATTAAAAGTATTGCTTTAAAAATTTAATTTCTGTCCTACACGAAATATTACAAACAGCGCAAATAGTGACTGAAAAAGAATGTGGAAGTGGGTCTGGAACTACCAGTTCATCTCTGGTGCAGAACACAATAAATTTACTGACCTCGATCACAGTTGCCGATGGTATTACGTTGTTATTATTTTTCAAATACTTTCTTAAAAAAATGTTGGATGTTGATCGGATTGTTCTCGGCTTGCTGGTCTAGAGGTATGATTCTCGCTTCGGGTGCGAGAGGTCACGTGTTCGATTCCCGTGCAAGCCCATTATTCCGGGAGTCGTAACATTACTAACTTTGGAAACCAGGTCTATTTTTATATTATATATTCTGAAAAACTTTCTCCGAAATAGGTAGTGTAAAATATTACTTTTTTAAATTTTACTTCTGTCGTACAAAATGTTAGGAATCCCGTAAATAATACCTGAAAGCGAGAGAGATTGCCATACTAAATATATAATTAGGGCGTGTAAAGCAAAAAGAAACACCATCGAGATGAAGGTGATAGCGTGGCCGAGTGGTCTAAGGCGCTGGTTTTAGGCACCAGTCATTCTATGGCGTGGGTTTGAATCCCACCGCTGCTAGTTTTTTTCTATTTATCGGCCATCAGCTGTTAGATGTGCCATGGTGTTTCATTGAAGTTGTTGTGCGGGATGTGGAAACTTGTTGCATGGCAGTTGCTAGAGATTCAGTAACCCTCGCCTTGCATGTTCGCCTGGCACAGCAACAGTAGTACATTAACAGTTTTTTGTCAAATAGTAATTTGGAAGAGGCATATCAAAATTGAGAGAAAAAAAATTCCACTTTTTATGCCACAATTACATAGTTTAACAACATGCAGAAAAGAATGCGACCCCGAATGGATTTGAACTTTCAATCTTCTGATCCAAAGTCAGACACCTTATCCATTAGGCCACGAGGCCATCTTCAGGCCACAACCAAAACTAAATTTACTAACCACGATCACGAATGATAATGGTGATACTTTTTTGATTATTTTCCTCTTATTTTTGTGACAAATTGTTAGATATCCTTTAATAATTCCTGGCTTACTTGTTTAGTAATGTGCTCCTATTTTAAGGTGCGAGTGGTAAAAAGTTCGATCCGCGTGCAAGCCCATAATTAAAAAACTGCAAAAAAGGAACTTTCTTGAGTGATTGATAAGCTTGGAAACGTTTATGACGATTGCACAAAATTTTTTAATATTGTATGTTCTGACACACTTTCTCCCGATAAGCCTCATTAAAAGTATATCTTTAAAACTTTAATTTCTCTCCTACACGAAATACTACAAGCAGCGCAAATAGTGACTGAAAAAGAATCTGGAAGTGGGTCTGGGAACCACCAGTTCATCTCTGGTCCAGAACACAAACTAAATTTACTGACCTCGATCACAGTTGCTGCTGGTATTACGTTGTTATTGTTTTTCAAATACTTTCTTAGAAAAATGTTGGATGCTGGACGGATTGTTCTCAGCTTGCTGGTCTAGAGGTATGATTCTCGCTTCGGGTGCGAGAGGTCACGGGTTCGATTCCCGTGCAAGCCCATAATTCCGAGACTCGTAACATTACTAACTTTGGAAACCAGGTCTATTTTAAATTATATATTCTGAAAAACTTTCTCCGAAATAGGTATTTGAAAATATTACTTTTTTAAATTTTACTTTTGTCGTACAAAATGTTAGGAATCCCGTAAATAATACCTGAAAGCGAGAGAGATTGCCATACTAAATATATAATTAGGGCGTGTAAAGCAAAAAGAAACACCATCGAGATGAAGGTGGTAGCGTGGCCGAGTGGTCTAAGGCGGTGGTTTTAGGTAGCAGTCATTCTTTTGCGTGGGTTCGAATCCCACCGCCGCTAGTTTTGCTCTATTTATCAGCCATCAGGTGTTAGACGTGTCATGGTGTTTCAATGAAGTTGTTGTGTGGGATGTGGCAATTTGTTGCATGGCAGTTGCTAGAGATTCAGTAACCCTCGCCTTGAATCTTCGCCTGGCACAGCAACAGTAGTATATTAACAGTTTTTTGTCAAATAGTAATTTGGAAGAGGCATATCAAAATTGAGAGAAAAAAATCCAGTTTTTATGCCACAATTGAATAGTTTGAACAACATGCAGAAAAGATTGCAACCCTAGCAGATTTCGAACATGCAATCTTCTGATCCAAAGTCAGACACCTTATCCATTAGGCCGTGAGGCGATCTTTGGGCCACACTCCAAACTAAATTTACCAACCACGTTCACGAATGATGATGGCGACACTTTTTTGATTATTTCCTCTTCATTTTGTAAAAATTGCTAGATATCCTTTAATAATTTTTGGCTTACTTGTTTAGTAGTGTCCTCCTCTTTTAAGGTACGAGTGGTCACAAGTTCGATCCGCGTGTAAGCCCATAACTAAAAAACTGAGAAAAAGAATTTTCTTGAGTGATTGATAAGCTTTGAAACGTTTGTGACGATTGAACAACATTTATTTTAATGTTGTATGTTCTGACACACTTTCTCCTGATAAGCTTCATTAAAAGTATTGCTTTCAAAATTTAATGTCTGTCCTACACGAAATACTACAAACAGCGCAAATAGTGACCAAAAAAGAATCTGGAAGTGGGTCTGGAACTACCAGTTTATCTCTTGTCCGGGGTTTATTTTTATATTATATATTCTGAAAGACTTTCTCCAAAGTACGTATTTGAAAATGTTACTTTTTTAAATTTTACTTCTGTCGTTCAAAATGTTAGGAATCACGTAAATAATACCTGAAAGTGAGCGAGATTGCCATTCTAAATAGATAATTAGGGACGAAAAATGAAAAAGAAACATTATTGCGTCGAGGGCGGTAGCGTTGCCGAGTGGTCTAAGGGGCTGGTTTTTGGCACCAGTCATTCTTTTGCGTGGGTTCGAATCCCACCGCCGCTAGTTTTGCTCTATTTATCAGCCATCAGGTGTTAGACGTGTCATGGTGTTTCAATGAAGTTGTTGTGTGGGATGTGGCAATTTGTTGCATGGCAGTTGCTAGAGATTCAGTAACCCTCGCCTTGAATCTTCGCCTGGCACAGCAACAGTAGTATATTAACAGTTTTTTGTCAAATAGTAATTTGGAAGAGGCATATCAAAATTGAGATAAAATAAAAAAATTCCGCTTTTTATGCCACAATTGCATAGTTTGAACAACATGCAGAAAAGAACACAAACTAAATTTACTGACCTCGATCACAGTTGCTGCTGGTATTTCGTTGTTATTGTTTTTCAAATACTTTCTTAAAAAAATGTTGGATTTTGGATGTATTGTTCTCCGCTTCTGGTCTTGTGGTATGATTCCCGGGTTGCGTGCGAGAGGTCACGGGTTCGATTCCCGTGCAAGCCCATAATCCCGTGACTCGTGACCCTACAAACGATGTCATCCGTGGTTTTTTTATATTATATATTCTAAAAGACTTTCTTCGAAATAGGTATTTGAAAATATTACTTTTTTAAATTTTACTTCTGTCGTGCAAAATGTTAGGATTGGCATAAATAATACTTGAAAGGGAGGAAGATTACCACATTAAATTTATAATTAGGGAGCGTGAAGCAAAAAGAAACAACATAGAGATGAAGGCGGTAGCGTGGCCGAGTGGTCTAAGGCGTTGGTTTTAGGCACCAGTCATTCTATGGCGTGGGTTCGAATCCCACCGCTGCCAGTTTCGTTTTATTTATCGGCCATCAGCTGTTAGATGTGTCACGCTGTTTCATTGAAGTTGTTGTGTGGGACAAGGAAACTTGTTGCATGGTAGTTGCTAGAGATTCAGTAACCCTCGCCTTGCATGTTCGCCTGGCACAGCAACAGTAGTATATTAACAGTTTTTTGTCAAATAGTAATTTGGAAGAGGCATATCAAAATTGAGAGAGAAAAACAAATCCACTTTTTATGCCACAATTGCATAGTTTGAACAACATGCAGAAAAGATTGCGACCCCAGCAGGTTTCGAAACTGCAATCTTCTGATCCGAAGTCAGATGCCTTATCCATTAGGCCGTGAGGCCATCTTTGGGCCACACTCTAAACTAAATTTACCAACCACGTTCACGAATGATGATGGTGACACTTTTTTGATTATTTCCTCTTCATTTTGTAAAAATTGTTAGATATCCTTTAATAATTCCTGGCTTACTTGTTTAGCAGTCTCCTCCTCTTTTAAGGTGCGAGTGGTCACAAGTTCGATCTGCGTGTAAGCCCATAACTAAAAAACTGAGAAAAAGAATTTTCTTGAGTGATTGATAAGCTTTGAAACGTTTGTGACGATTGAACAACATTTATTTTAATGTTGTATTTTCTGACACACTTTCTCCTGATAAGCCTCATTAAAAGTATTGCTTTCAAAATTTAATGTCTGTCCTACACGAAATACTACAAACAGCGCAAATAGTGACCAAAAAAGAATCTGGAAGTGGGTCTGAAACCACCAGTTCATCTCTGGTCCAGAACACAAACTGAATTTACTGACCTCGATCACAGTTGCTGATGGTATTTCGTTGTTATTGTTTTTTAAATATTTTCTTAAAAAGATGTTGGATTTTTGACGGATTTTTCTCGGCTCGCTGGTCTAGAGGTATGGTTTGCGTGCAAGAGGTTACGGGTTCGATTCCCATGGAAGACCATAATTCCGTGACTTGTTACTAACTATGGAAACCGAGTCTATTTTTATATTATATATTCTGAAAGACTTTCTCCGAAATAGGCACCCGAAAACACCACTGTTTTAAATTTTACTTCTGTCATGCAAAATGTTAGCATTGGCGTAAATAATACTTGAAAGGGAGGAAGATTACCACATTAAATTTATAATTGGGGAGCGTGAAGCAAAAAGAAACACCATTGAGATGAAGGCGGTAGCGTGGCCGAGTGGTCTAAGGCGCTGGTTTTAGGCACCAGTTTTCTATTGCGTTGGTTCGAATCCCACCGCTGCCAGTTTCGTTTTATTTATCGGCCATCAGCTGTTAGATGTGTCATGCTGTTTCATTGAAGTTGTTGTGTGGGATGTGGCAACTTGTTCCATGGCAGTTTCTAGAGATTCAGTAACCCTTGCCTTGCATGTTCGCCTGGCACAGCAAAACCAATCGATTCCTCATTCGATAGGCTTTTTATTGAGCTATTATTTGCCGCCTAAGTATCTAGATTAATTCAAAATTAAAGCTTACGACTTGGAACAAAGCGTAACTTGCCTTGTAAACATGAACTCATTGCCATTGGCAAATATCTCCTAATATATTTGACAGTTTCCTTCCAAAAGAGAATGAAAATCTTCCTTTTGCTGCGTGTTATAATTCTTACAAGTTTGGTTGTAATTGGAGATTTTGTTTATCTGTGGTGGTCGATTACGTAAGTCTCTTCGGATTTTCCTGTGCACTCGAGCGCATGTGCTAACCTTTGAAAGCCGACGATCTAGCGATTGAGTTGGGGTAAATTCACCGGGAAAAAATGCCGTATAGTAAACTTTGACCTTTAGAATCGATTTCCGTTGTCGTTGGTTGTCTAGGTAACACGCTATCTTCAAAATAAAGCATCGAATATCTCACTTTCGGTTTGGAATGTTTTCTTGTCGGATTACGCGGCCGCTTAGAATTATATTTTCCTGATAACTTTCTTGTTTTGCTTTGTATTGAGCTAAAACTTGGTGACTAAATAGTATTTTCAAAGGCTATACAGTGGTGTTAAGATAAAAAAATAGCCGAGAAGCTAAGGCGATATTACGAGCCGTAAAACTTGGAGACATATAAAATTTCAGACAGCCATTATGGTATATTAATTCACAATTCTCACTTCCAGACAAGAATTTGCTTCAAATACCACAGAAACGTTTTCAAAATGCGAGTAAATATACACTAAGTAGACAAACTTAATGCTGCGGATCTAATGGTGGTATTTTCATCGAAAAATCTCAACCACAAGTGAAAATATATGAATTTAAAAGTCGGAGTCGATATTGACCCCTGCGTCTGGGACATGTCGGGAAATTCCCCTTTCCAAAGTTGAGAAGAAGACTGGTGCTGAATTCGTCGCCTATGGAACTATGGGGCTGAATTTGGGACGCGGGAAAAAATAACATAATTAACTTACAGAATATGTGAAAAATTTTAATTACTTATGTAGTTATTCTAAATAGGTAAACAAAATGGCCTTATTAGAGTCAAATTCGGATGATTTTACAGTTGAAGAAAACATACCTGGTGCAAAACTTCAAAAACCAGCGGAACAATGTACTGTCGCGGTTTTGAAGCGGTGGTTGTCGTGCCGTGGTGCAAAAGTCACGGGGAAGCGAGAAGATTTAGTCAAAAGGTTTGTTCAGTTGTATATGTTTGTAGTTTTATTTATAATTTTATATTTGTACGGGTGAAAAGCTTTGTTCAAAAGTAATAATCAAGCAAAATGTGAGGTTTCCCCGTTTAAACAAATCGAAAATTATGCAAGAATGTCTTCTTATAAGAAATAACTTCTATGTGCATCTTTCATTCTTATCCAGTCCACATACAGACATCACTGTACTTTGTATGGTACTTTCTCGGAAGCTGTTATTTTGTATTAATACAAGCTTATAATTTCCTGTTTTCTTCAAAAAAACAGAGTCAATGATTACATTAAAAATGGACTACACAAAAAGGTGATAGATCCTGATGGTGGGGCAAATTTGGCAAAGAAAAGATTAGAGTTTGGCCTTACTGAAGAATTACACCCTCAACTGAATGAAAATTTCCCTTTAACTGGGTTTGAGTGTGGAACGGTCAATCTTCCAAGGATATCTTACCCCAACATTTGGAAGTACTTGATAGAGGATGTGGAACTAAAAAAGCAATTGTCCACAGAAAAACCTATTGTTAAGGGGTACAATTTCTATAAATATAGCCATGTCCTTCAGATTTCCTCAAAAAAAGAACAGAATAAACACTATGTTTTAAGCAAAGTACGACCATCAATGAAGAAGGGAAAAGTCTACACAGTAAAGATTATCCTTTCTTTAAATGGCAATATTACCACTGCATTTTGTTGCTGTCCAGCAGGGGTTGATGGTCGGTGTAACCACCTTGCTGCAACTTTGTTCTCATTAGAAGACAAGACTAGTATGGATAATGGTTTGGCAGCTGCTGAGACAATTAGCAAAACACCAGAAAACATACCTTGCACATCAAAGCCTTGCATATGGAATGTTCCTGCAGGAAAACGCAAGCAAGAACCACAACCAATCCAGTCTGTAAAATTTTCTAAACATGAATATGGCAAGGTAAAAAAACATGCAAAAGAATATGGTGATGTTAGAGCACCCCACCAACAAAGTACTGCGAGTGGTGACCTGAAAGTTTTTTATAACAAAGTGAAAGAGGTTGAAAAAAAGACTGGCAAGATGATGGGTTTAAGTTTGATATTACCACATGATCTTCCAAAAGGTGCTAACAATTCTGCAGTTGATACAACTGAGCCATCAGATAATTTAGAAAACCATCACCATGATGAATATCTGTGGAAACTGACTTCACCAGACAAGTCAAATCCGTTGTAACTGAATGAGATTTCTGCTAAGGCAGAGCGAGTCAAAAAACGCTTGTTTGATTCAGCAAGCAATATTGAGGCAATTGAGTGTAAAACCAGGGATCAACATAATTCCATGCTATGGTACAATGTGTGTAAGCCAAGAATAACAGCATCACAAGGAAAAAGATGTCTTTTGAAAGGAAACACAAGCCCAACAAAGGCAATATCTGAAGTACTTATGTATAAACCAAGGGTACAAACATGTCATATGAGAAAGGGCATTGAGATGAAACCGATGATTATTGAGAGGTTTAGTCAGGAAACAGGAAACACTGTACGAAAGTGCGGGTTCTTTGTGTCTGAAAGTCACCCCTATTTAGGGGCCAGCCCTGATGGAATCACTGAACAAGGAAACTTGATTGAAGCAAAATATGTAACTTCTAAAGAAGGTGAATCAATGGAGGAAACCCTGTGTAGACTAAGAATCTATAGGAAGAATGGAACCAACATTGAAATAAACAACAAACATAAGTATTATCATCAAATTCAGCAACAACTTTTCTGTAGTAGTTACATGGCTTGTCATTTTGTTGTGTCAAATGGTATCT
The DNA here is from genome assembly GCA_963855995.1 of Muricea muricata. Lineage (NCBI taxonomy): Eukaryota > Metazoa > Cnidaria > Anthozoa > Malacalcyonacea > Plexauridae > Muricea > Muricea muricata. Next base: position 53,641,286 of record OY979716.1, on the reverse strand, counting down.
GGCTGCACTCTGAAGTAGTTGAATTTAATAACACTTTTTGGAACAATGTGGTAACACAACTTGAGACATTCTATTTTTCAAATATTTTCCCAGAGTTAGTATACCCCAGGGTACTTTACAATGAACCACGCTGGAATAAGGTCATGCCTTTTCCAATTGAGGCTTGTAAATGCACTCTCATTAGAACTACATAGAAAACAGTGCATCTCAGTCCCAGAAGTGGAAATAGACATTAATGACAAAATGTCATATTCCCTTTTATGTTATCATTGGAGGCCAAAAGTTTGACATGCATGCAATGACAATCCATGCATCAGAAGCAATACTGGAAGTAGTAATAGGTGTGACTCGGTCAAAATAGTGCCAGTTCTTCAAGCAATACATGTAACGTTCAACATGTATTTGCAAACTGGCTACTTTCTTGTTATGTTCAGTTTCTTTCTTTGTAAATTGGCACTATCACTGAGAAAATTAGGCATGACTAAACTGGCACCATGAGCAGCCAGCTGATCCTGGATTAAAAACCCCTTGTCTGCCATGACTAGGTCTTCTTTTTGCATGTAATCCAATAATCACAACTTTTCAACAATATCTGGATCACTTATCGATCCACAATACAGTTCACTAGCAAATGATACAACACCATTTGGAGTTATCCCGACAAGTGCTTTCATTGTTGTGTGTGCTTTATAACTTGAATAACACACAGACTGTTTGTCAAGACTTGATGGGGATTCCATTCTTATCTCTGTACAGTCTATGATAGAAACTAGATCTGGATACAGTTCTTTAAATACAGGGGGCCTATAAAATTTGAGTTGTTCTTTGCTAGGCCATACAATACACAATGGCTGCAATTCACACTTCATGAGCCTTATCCATGTTCTGAAAATTTCTGAAACTGTTGAAACAGACACCCGAAACCTTTCAGCGAGATCCCTTTCAAGAAGTCCAAGCCTCAGTCATAAGAGAACTAAAGTATATTCTTGCCACAGTGATAGCTTTCGTTTAGTACCACACTTTTTCTCATCAAAGTTCAACCTTCTGCGACCACCATAACTGAGGTTGGCAGCTTTTCCTTCAGCATGTCAAAACACATAACCATCGAAGAGTAATTTGGAAATCCTGTAAAAAATGATATGTCCTCATCACAGTCTTTATAAGCATCAATATTAAATTTAGGTTCATGTTCAAGTTGATATTTGAATTTGTCCAGTTGACTTTGTAACAGGTTTACCTCTTCCTTCAACCTGTCAACTTCTTGATTACATGAATCATGAAGGTCAAATTGTTCGGTTTGAAGTTTTGTGCCAACTAGTTCAATCTCGTCCTTGTTTTCTTTATTATCGAGGTCACCGTTTTGCTGGTTAACATTGAGATTGAGTTCAGATAATATTGTGTTATCTTGACATAAAACAGCTTGGTCTTTTGGCAGTGCGGTAGAAGAATTATCCTTGATTGTCATAGATCTCAATGGCAAATCATATTTAATAATGTCACGGCGTTGTTTCACAGGCTTGGAGTACCTGAAAATTCCTTAAGATTACCATTTCTTATTAGTCTCACATACTGAGCAAACACTTTAGGGTCTCGTGAAAGAGAGTGGAATTTCAGTTCTGGAGAATTTCGGCAGTTATTGGAACAATTTGGCACACAACAGTTGAATTTTCCCATGGAATATTTTTGTTTGTTATTTTTTTCCCGCGTCCCAAATTCAGCCCCATAGTTCCATAGGCAACGAATTCAGCACCAGTCTTCTTCTCAAGTTCGGAAAGGGGAATTAACAGTTTTTTGTCAAATAGTAATTTGGAAGAGATATATCAAAATTGAGATAAAATAAGAAAATTCTGTTATTTATGCCACACTTGTATCGGGTGAACAACATGCAGAAAAGATTGCGACCTCGGCAGGATTCGAACTTGCAATCTTCTGATCCGAAGTCAGACGTCTTATCCATTAGGCAACGAGGCCATCTTCGGGCTGCAACCCAAACTAAATTTACCAGCCACGATCCCGAATGATGACGGTGATACTTTTTTGATTATTTTCCTCTTATTTTTGTAAAAAATTGTTGGATATCCTTTAATAATTCCTGGCTTATTTGTTTAGTAATGTGCTCCTCTTTTAAGGTGCAAGTGGTCACAAGCTCGATCCGCGTGCAAGCCTGTAATTAAAAAACTGCAAAAAAGAACTTTCTTGAGTGATTGATAAGCTTGAAAACGTTTGTGACGATTGCACAACATTTATTTTAATGTTGTATGTTCTGACACACTTTCTCCCGATAAGCCCCATTAAAAGTATTGCTTTCAAAATTCAATTTCAGTCCTACACCAAATACTACAAACAGCGAAATTGTGACTGAAAAAGAATCTGGAAGTGGGTCTGAAACCACTAGTTCATCTCTGGTCCAGAACACAAACTAAATTTACTGACCTCGATCACAGTTGCTGATGGTAATACGTTGTTATTGTTTTTGAAATATTTTATAAAAAAGATGTTGGATTTGGGTCGGATTTTTCTTGGCTCGCTGGTCTAGAGGTATGGTTCTCGGGTTGCGTGCGAGAGGTCATGGGTTTGATTCCCGTGCAAGCCCATAATTCCGTGACTCGTAATGTTACTAACTATGGAAACCGGGTCAATTTTGATATTATATATTCTGAAAGACTTTCTCCGATATAGGTATTTGAAAATATTACTTTTTTAAATTTTACTTCTGTCGTACAAAATGTTAGGAATCACGTAAATAATACCTGAAAACGAGGGAGATTGCCATATTAAGTATATAATTAGGGAGTCTAAACCCCCAAAAAACACGGTTGAGTTGAAGGCGGTAGCGTGGCCGAATGGCCTAAGGCGCTGGTTTTGGGCACCGGCCATTCTAAGCCGTGGGTTTCAAATCCCACCGCTGCCAATTGTGCTTTATTTGTCGGCCATCAGCTGTTAGACGTGGCTTGCTGTTTCATTGAAGTTGTTGTGTGGGATGTGGCAACTTTTTCAATGGCAGTTGCTAGAGATTCAGTAACCCTTGCTTTGCATGTTCGTCTGGCACAGCAACAGTAGTATATTAACAGTTTTTGGTCAAAAAGTAATTTGGAAGAGGCATATCAAAATTGAGATAAAATAAAAAGATTCCACTTTGAACAACATGCAGAAAAGACTGCGACCCAGGCAGGATTCGAACCTGCAATCTTCTGATCCGAAGTCAGACGCCTTACCCATTAGGCAACGAGGCCATCGTCGGGCAACAACCCAAACTAAATTTACCAACCACGATCATGAATGATGATGGTGATACTTTTTTGATTATTTTCCTCTTATTTTTCTAAAAAATTATTACATATCCTTTAATAATTCCTGGCTTACTATTTTAGTAGTGGCCTCCTCTTTTAAGGTGCGAGTGGTCACAAGTTTGTTTCGCGTGTAAGCCCATAACTAAAAAACTGAAAAAAAAGAACTTTCTTGAGTGATTAATAAGCTTTGAAACGTTTGTGACGATTGAACAACATTTATTTTAATGTTGTATGTTCTGACACACTTTCTCCCGATAGGCCTCATTAAAAGTATTGCTTTCAAAATTTAGTTTCTGTCCTACACGAAATACTACAAACAGCGCAAATAGTGACCGAAAAAAATCTGGAAGTGGGTCTGGAATCACCAGTTCATCTCTGGTCCAGAACACAAACAAAATTTACTGACCTCGATCACAGTTGCTGATGGTATTACGTTGTTATTGTTTTTCAAATACTTTCTTAAAAAAAATGTTGGATGTGTGTTGGATTGTTCTCGGCTTTCTGGTCTAGAGGTATGGTTCTCGCTTCGGGTGCGAGAGGTCACGGGTTCGATTCCCGTGCAAGCCCATAATTCCGTGACTCGTAACGTTACTAACTAAGGAAACCGGGTCTATTTTTATATTATATATTCTGAAAGACTTTCTCCGAAGTACGTATTTGAAAATATTACTTTTTTAAATTTTACTTCTGTCGTACAAAATGTTAAAAATCGCGTAAATAATACCTGAAAAGGAGGGAGATTACCATACTAAATATATAATTAGGGAGCCTAAACCAAGAAGAAACATCATCGAGATGAAGGAGGTAGCGTGGCCGAGTGGTCTAAGACGCTGGTTTTAGGCACCTGTCATTCTATGGCTTGGCTTCGAATCCCACCGCTGCCAGTTGCGTTTTATTTATCGCCCATCAGCTGTTAGATGTGCCATACTGTTTCATTGAAGTTGTTGTGTGGGATGTAGCAACTTGTTGCATGACAGTTGCTAGAGATTCAGTAACGCTCGCCTTGCATGTTCGCCTGGCACAGCAACGGTAGTATATTAACAGTTTTTTGTCAAAAAGTAATTTGGAAGAGGCATATCAAAGTTGAGATAAAATAAAAAAATTCCGCTTTTTATGCCACAATTGCATAGTTGGAACAACATGCAGAAAAGACTGCGACCCCAGCAGGATACGAACTTGCAACCTTCTGATCCGGAGTCATACGCCTTATCCACTAGGCCACGAGGCCATCTTCGGGCCACAGCGCAAACTAAATTTACTACACTGCAAAAAATGAAATGCTTGTTTCAAGAAAAAAAAACTAGTTTTGAGCAAATATTTCTTGAATTAAGAAATATTTTCTTGCCCGATACGTAGGAAAATTATTCTTATCAAGATTTTGGAAACTAGAAAATAATTCTTAAATGAAGAAAATCAAGATAAAAATTCTTGTCGAGATATATCTTACTAAGAAAAAATATCTTAAATCAAGACTAAAATTCTCAACGAGATATTTTCACTTTTTGTCCCATACACAAGAAAATTTATCTGACCAGGAAAAGTTATCTTATATCAACAAAAATATTCTTGAGAAAATTCTTATCAAAACACCGTAGAATATCTTGCCAGGAGAAAAATCTCGCTAATACATTTTTGTTCTTCCCTGTCGTAATTTGCCTGGTCTTCGTTCATGAAGTCACTAAACTTGTAAACTTTTAGAATAAAGAAAATATGTTTATTCTAACAAAAAAGAACGAACTTTAACTAGATTAACCTGAGCAAATAACTTCTAAAAATATGATTTGAAAATAGCGTAACGCACTTCAAAAAATGAGGCATACTGGAATCGTTATTTATGTCATTTTATCCTCAGACAATTAGTTATCACTCGTATCGTGAGTTTTCAAGTTTTCGAAAGTGTTTACTCTATGCAGCAACAGAATATCAATCAAGTCCATGCATGTAATAGTTGATATAGGAACTACGCAAACTAGAATTCTTGGACATTGAAACGTTCAAATTCATCTAGTGCCTTCAAAATATCGTCTTGATAACTGGGATGTACTTGACTGTCTTCAAAAATAATTTTCTGCAATACGGACAACGGTATCAAATAGCTAGCAGGATAATCCAAGTCCAGAAGGTACAAGGAGGCAAGGAAGGCAACAACAGCTTTGGAAATTTCGGTATCTAGGAAGCTTAGGAAGACTTTTTTCCCCAAAAGAACCGTCGCCCCATTTCGTTTCGTGATGAGCAATTCAGGACTATAGTCTTGGCGTTTTTGCCGCCGTTGGTCAGGCTGCTCATCATCCTATAAACATAATAAGCAAAATGAATCATGCCAGTAAAACGCAAGTGTTGAAAGGATGTGCCATATATAATTAAAGGATTCCAATGGTGGCAGTTCCCGATGGTGGCAGTTGCTAGAGGTAAATTTTTGCTTCCCAATAGTCGGACTTTTAGCAACATTTATTCTCATGGATCCAGATGTACCTCTATCCAGGCTGTTGCGGTATTGAAAAAAAACCGATATCGATATATCGAAAAAAAACCCCGATAATATCGATATTTCTAAAAAATTTTTTCGTTCTTGAAAAAAATGTGTGCCCGATCGTCCAACACAAGAATTTTTAGGTGACGGAAAAATAAACATCACATAAAACTATGCAGTAATAGTAAATTGTAATTGCTAAATTTAAACATCAATTTACACGATCTACGGTAAAATGGCGAACTGCTGCATGGCGAAAATAGCCAAGTATTATCGAGCAAGTCGACTCATAAGCTGGAATTTTTTGCTGACATTACTGCCAAAGTAACGGCCTAACGGGTCATCATCACCATCGATCGTAGGGATTCTTTTGTATTCGTCTGTTTCCTTTCTTGGCCCGCTACAGGGCGTCTATGGGATGATCGAAATTGTCTGCGATATCTGCCGCATGCTGGTTAGAGAAGCAAGCGTCTTTTGGCCTTTTGACGACATATGGGATCGTTATCTTTTCCCCCTTTCGAAGTGATCCCAAACAGCACTTGGCATGATAAAATATCATAAGTTACCAGGTTATCGTGGAATCGAGATAAACTTGAAATAAACAATGTCTCAATGCTGGTGGTGACTCATACATGAAACGCGCTTGGAATGCATTACATTAAAACTTTTCACGAAAAACAACAAGGCATATTTGCTAATTAGACCATTAAAGCGCGTGCGATAATGATTAAAAAGTAATCAAAAGGCGATTAAAAACCTATTAGCTACTCAAAGAAATCCGAAAATATCAAAAATACCGAATTTATTTCGATATTTTAGGTATACCAAATATCGATTAACCGAAAAAAGCAATATCGATAAACCGATATTTTAAAAAAACCCATATTTATCAGTAGTATAGTAGGAGGTTTTCAACCCCCTTTTGTGAGGTTGCGTGAGGCTGCGCGAGGTTGCGTGAGGCCGCGCGAGGTTGCGCAAGCCTCCACAGGGTGCCTTGCGTGAGGCTGCGCGAGGTTGCGTGAGGCTGCGCGAGGTTGCGCAAGCCTCCACAGGGTGCCGCACTAATTAGTATGCGAGAATGTCGCGCGCTGATTGGTCGAAAAGCGTACGTACACCCCGTGACGTACACACCGTGAAGTACACTATAGCCGTGCTCTGATTGGTTAAAACAGCGTACGTATACCCCGTGACGTACGCCATAGCCGCGCTCTGATTGGCTAAAAGAGCGTAGGTATGCCCCGTGACGTACGCTATAGCCGCGCTCTGATTGGTTAATGGTTGGTGGATAAACTATATAAATTCGCCGTCGAGTCGAGCATTCATCAATGTTAGGATTACACTTGGTTTAATGTCTTTGGTTCAGTCAAAAACCAATTATTATTCAAGACGCTAGAGAAGGAGTGGAACGCCTGATAAAAGCATTGGAGGATCGTCAGAATACAATGGAGTGTTTACATGGTTTACCAGCATCTTCAACAGTGACGCAAAAGGGCACGTTTTGGTTCTGTGGTGAAAATCCGAGCTGTGAGTTTTTTTGTCACGATCAAGATTGCTACATGTTTGGAAAAGCTGTGACGGCCTATCGTGAAAGTGGTTGTGTACATCCAAGGTGTTATGGACATGGGCGCCTGGCAAAGCTGCGAATGGTTAAAGATAAGAATAACCAGAACTATGGTAGACCGTTCTTTGTGTGTTCCGAAAGAGATAATCCCTGTTCCTTTTGGCAATGGGGTGATGTGTTCGAAGGTATCAAGCCCATTTGCCGACATGGTCTGATATGTCGCACCAAGAAAGTGAAGAAAGAGGGTCCTAATCAGGATAGTTTATTCTATTGTTGTCCTCATCCAAGAGAAAGTGCTTGTGACTTCTTTGAGTGGAAACCTGACGAAGACCCCCTTGAGCCAGGTTGTGTTTGTCTGTTTAGTATGCCACCATCTTACCGATATACAGTGAGAAAGACCGGGGAGATATTTACTAGCAAGGAAACGGATCGTAAGAAAGCGTATGACGAGTTCCTTCGCCAAAAGGAAGTCGATGAACTGATTCAGGACTTACAGATCTGCTAATGACTATAACAAAAGTGTAACTGTATATATAATTAAATAAACATTATCTACATTTATATCGTGTTATTATCTTGTTGTTGTTCATTCGTGTCGACTTTTCTTTGAGTAAGCATGTCATGTTTAAAGGGTGGGTTGCCCTCTATAAAATTTAGAAGAATACGTTTCATGTTTGCCTGTTGCTCAGGAAAGATTGTGATTCAACAGTCGGAAATTGATGGCGGAGAAGTACCTCCACGACCTGTATTACAACCCCGAAAGTCCGGCGAGTTTTGGTGGGTTGGAGGTTGTTTACCGTGCCGCAAAAGAAGACGGCAAGTTCCAACTATCTCGTAATAAGATAAGGACATGGTTGAGACAACAAGACACATATACTTTACATAGACCGGTCCGTTACAGGTTTAAGAGAAATAGAGTCATTGTCGGGGGTATAGATAAAGAATGGGAAGCCGATTTAGTTATTATGGATTCACTAAGCAAAGAAAATAATGGTTTCAAGTATATTTTAACTGTTATTGATGTATTGTCTAAGTATGCATGGGTAGAACCCTTGAAGACCAAGTCCGGGGAAAATTTGGTTAAGGCGTTTGAAAAAATCCTGAAAAAAGGACGGAAACCTGAAAAGTTACATTCCGACAAGGGAACAGAGTTTACAAATAGACTGTTTCAAGCATTTCTAAAGAAAAAGAAGATTTTTTTCTTCACCACATATAACGAGACCAAAGCGTCAGTGGTTGAACGGTTTAATCGAACGTTGAAGGGAAAAATGTGGAAATATTTCACGGCGAATAATACGCTCAAGTATATTGACGTCTTACAGAAATTAGTACGTTCCTATAATCATTCGAGACATCGTAGCATTGGAATGCGACCAAGCGATGTCAATCTTAAAAACGAAAGTGTTGTGTGGGAAAGACTGTATGGTGATGAAGCAAATAAGCTTTTTAAGTACAAATTTAGCATTGGAGACCAAGTTCGAATAAGTAAAGCAAGACGAACGTTTAAAAAGGGTTACCTACCCAGTTGGACCGAAGAGGTATTCACGATCACAAAGCGGATACGAAGAAAACCCCCTGTGTATAAAATTGCGGATTATCACGGAGACGAATTAGAAGGGCCATTTTATGAACCTGAATTACAGAAAGTTATTAAGACAGATAGTGACTATTATAGAGTCGAGAGAGTAATTAAATCACGCATGCGTAATAAACAAAAGGAGCATTTTGTCAAGTGGTTAGGTTATCCAGATAGTTTTAATTCCTGGGTACCTGCGAGTAATGTAAAAAGTATTTCAAAATAAACGTATATAACCAATGACATTACGGGTGTTGAGTTCATTTGTCGTTCACTTATAGCCATGGCCAGTCAGTTTTACCTTACTCTTCCATCGAACAGTTCTATGGAATATTTTCCAGCCAATACGCTGACAAATTTTAAAACCAAACTAGCTCAACCTTTAGAACTGACAGGAGAATGGGAAGTGGCACTCTCCGAGTCCCAGTACCCTCGTAGCTGGTACAATTTACGTAAAGGTTTCGGCAGTCATATTTACGTCGATAGTGGTGGTCAGGGTTATTTCTTGACAAGTAGTATCCCGCATGGGTACTACCCAACCGTTAAGGAGTTTGTTTCCGCTGTGAATAAAACGTTAAAGACTGACGCAAATGGAGATATCTGGCTGGCATACAATCAATTAACTCGAAAAATGACTGTACATGTGAGAAACAAGGCGAGGTTGGTTTTGACTGGTCGGTTTGCAAGTATGGTTGGATTTGATAAAAAAGAATTGGAGATAGCAAAGAATACGGAAGCCCCTTTACCTGTAGATTTAGAGGCTGGATTTCATGCCATGTATTTGTACACGGATATTGTTGAGCCACAGTTAGTGGGTGATAGTAAAGTTTCCTTGCTCAAAGTTGTCAAGTGCAGTGGCGAGTTTGGGGATAATGCAAGCGTAAATTTTCCGAATCTTCAATACGTCCCAGTGAATGTAAAGTCGTTTGAGACGGTGGAGATAGATATAAAGGATGATACACAGGAAAAAGTACCATTTGAGTTTGGGAAGGTGATCGTAACACTTCATTTCAGGCAGAGAAGATCTCCTTTATTCATATAACTATGAGGCATACGTATATACCCGACGCAAACGAATGTAAAGTGTATTACTTGAGAAGTCAAAATGGTGGGGGCCTACGTGGTTTCCATGGAGCTAGGATACAGCGGGGGTATGGGCTTGGTAGTTTTTTCAAGAATATTGCTCGTGTTGCCATACCTTTGGTCAAGAAAGGTGTAAACGCGCTCGGTAAAAAAGCAATAAAAACAGCCGTGAATGTTGGTCAAGACGTACTAGAAGGAAAAAGCGTAAAACAAGCAGTCGCAAGCAGAGGACGGCAAGCTGTGAATGATCTAGCAAAACAGGGTGTGGATAATATCAAACGTCAAATTGGGGGAGGTTCTAAGAGAAAGAGCACAAATCAGTCCGGACCCTCAAAACGTTTAAATACTAATTCTCGAAAGAAAGTCGTCACTTCCACTCGAGCAAGTAAACGGAGAACATCACCACTCGATACACAAGAAAATATTTTTGATAGTCAACCTACTAGAAAATGGCGCAAGCAGTAAATGTCCTTCATAAAGATTCATGTGGATGTGGAAAATCAGAACTCGAATTATTTACAATCAGAACTCGAACTCGAGTCAGCAGTACCGTAAACATGGCGGCTGGTCATGACTCAATAAGCTTAGCAAACAATGTTATGTTTTCTGTTAAATGTCTCAACACTCACACTATTAAGTCCTTAAACGACAAAGCTCATTTGATCTGTGAAGGACATCGAATTAAATGGACGCAAGATCTCGATTCACTCAGGCTTTTTATCAAAAATGTTGTCGGACTATACGGTAGCTGGAGATCACCTGGTGGTAAGGCGAAGCAATTTAACAGTACAAACGCTGATTTAAGTATGACTTGGTATCCCGGTAAACAAAATTCTCTGCAATTCCATGGTAAAGATGGTATTTTATTCAGGGATTACCTATTGGAAACACTGAATGCACCGACTACCGACAATCTTACTTTAAATAACAACAACAACACAAATCGCTTAACTCAAGATGTTGACTGCATTAGTGTAACCTTACAAGATTTGTGTGAAGTTGTTTCAGATAATAATACTACATTTGAAGCATCTCAGCCTGTCCAAGACACATGCGGCTGTGGCAGGTACGAAAATGATATGAAAAAAGTAAAGTTGGACATAAATTTCATACAAAGTCAAATTAGCTCGATCAATAACGTTATAGACTCTACCCATAACATTATAGAGCGACTCAGTGATGCGCTGCTTCCAAGCGAACGGGACGGTGGTCTTTATAATAGCAGAATTGAATCCATCGTTCAGGAGTTCAGCTTAATCATTGATGCGAAGAACAAAGTAATAAAGGACCGAGATAATACCATAAATGAACTTCAAAATAAGTTGTTGAAGATCGAAGGTGAGAAAGTTTCATTCAGCACGCAAACAAATTGCCTATCGGATTTAAAACTAATTACCGAACTAAATAATCAGGATACATGCAAATCGAAGAAAGGAAATTTACATGTACGATCACGAACATGTGAGTCGGATAAACATCATTGTGCGGATATACCTAAAGTAAATTCACCTGATCCACCAACTAATGTCCAGTGTAATGCCTTCCAACCAGACGAGCTTGAGATTATTACACCGATCCCTGTGCCTGTAATATCCTTCACGGAACCACTATCAAACCCTGCTTATAAATCAACAGAAAAGTCTGTTAGTGATCGTGATATTATCTGTCTTGGGAATTTGCCCCTGATTGATACAACGAAATCTGATGCATGTCGCAATATTAAGGAGAGAAAGAAAGGGTATAACAACCATCTTAATAGTCGCATAAATCGCATAAATCGTCAAGTTAAAGAACACCTTGAAGTTCCCCAGTCAGTGAATCATTTGGAAACTCCTTTTCACTATCACCGTCCCTGGAACAAACCCCCTTCGATTCCTCGTCGTCCAACTGCAAACAACCACCGGGTTCTGGACAAAAAAAAATCACGGAACAGACCATTTCTGTCAGAATTACAAACAGGTGCCCAAGAGCCCTTTTTTCTTCCCCTGATTGGAGGAATGTAAGCAATTCAGTCTCTTCACATGGTCGAAATTACTCAACAAATAATCATTTTATCTGTACAAACAAAATAGTGCGAAACCAAAGGTGTACTAACTTACATAATCTTATTTATGTGCCCTTGAATAACACAACCCATTATAAAAGCAAACCACTTCCCAACTTTGTACCCCGGCTAACGATAGCAAACACAATGTCACTGGTTCCAAAAGTACTCGAAGTTGAGGAATTCCTTTTACGAAATAATGTCGATATTGGCTTCATAACAGAGACTTGGTTAAAAGACGAAATTAGTGATTCTGTAGTAGAAATTCAGGGCTATAAAATTGTTCGTAGAGACCGTTCGACTCATCAACACGGCGGGGTTTGTGTTTACATCAAAAACGGAATTAAGTTTGAAATACCTGATATGCCACAATGTTGTGATAATCACGAGGTCCTCTGGTTAAAACTTAAACCAAACCGATTGCCTCGTGGTTTCTGTTGCATAATGATCGCCGTTGTTTACCATCCACCTGGTGCGGACCACCACTCCTTTATGAATCATCTTTTTGAAAGTATGTCAACGGTAGAATCTCTATATCCTACCTGTGGTTTTATAGTTGCTGGTGATTTTAACCGTGTCAAACTTGGTAGTTTACAGCGCCATTTTAACCTCAAACAGTTGGTTAAGTCAGCAACTAGAGGCCAAGCTATCCTTGACCTAATACTTACTAATATGGCTCAGTTTTATTCGCCTCCTACGATTTTTCCACCATTTGGCCTCTCCGACCACAACACGGTTCTAGTAATACCTAAAGAAAGAACCCAAGGTCAGTTTACTAGGAAGTATATTACTACACGAGATATGCGAGAGAGTAATATCAACGCACTTGGCCGGTATTTTAAAAACGTCGACTGGTCTATTATAAAAAGTCAACCTAATTGTGAAAGTAAACTCTCAACCTTCGAAAATCTCGTAAAAATAGGAATGAACAATATTATGCCTGAAAAACCTAAAAGAGTATATCCAAAGGATTCCCCTTGGATGACCGTGAAATTGAAGAATTTGATACAACAGCGTCAGAGTGCCTTCCATGCAAACAAACATAGTAACGTTTACAAAGCTCTTCGGAATGCTGTTAATAGGGAAAGAAAATCTTGTAAAGCCAAATATTATTCTTCGAAAGTTGAAGACTTAAAAGGTACAAATCCTAAGCAATGGTGGAAGGCGATGAAAAAACTGAGTGGTCTTTCCAAGAAAAGTAGTACAAATCTTTTGGACGACTTATCTGTCCCTGATCTTGGGGATATGTCGAACCAAGAAATTGCAAACGCAATTAATTCTGCTCTATTGGAACCACTTCAAGTTTTCGACACATTTGACCAGTCAACTATGGAATTAGACGTCGAGGATGACGGCGAAGTCTTAGAGGTTTGTGTGGTTCGTGTATGTCACTTATTACGGCACCTCAATAAGTATAAGTCTCCTGGCCCGGACAATATTCCAAACTGGCTTTTGAAAGAATATGCTGAATTACTAGCAGACCCCATTACAGATATTCTTAATACCTCTTTTAAAGAACAGAGAGTTCCAATTACCTGGAGGACTGCAAATATTACCCCAATTCCTAAAGTGAGGCTAGTTACTAATCTAAAAAATGAGCTTCGCCCAATTTCACTTACACCGTGTCTTTCCAAGATGGCTGAAGAATTAATTGTTAACGACTACATAAAACCAGCCGTCCTGAAAATAATTGATCCCCGCCAATTTGGAACAGTACCTGGCTCCTCTACAGTTACGGCCCTGATTAGTATGTTTCACAAGTGGCTGGGTGACACAGATGGAACAGGATCCACTATTCGAGTATTATTATGCGACTACAGCAAAGCGTTCGATTTGATTGACCATCGCTTGCTCGTCAACAAGATAAAACAGCTTGATATTCCTAGTAGTGTAATAAACTGGGTTATAAGCTTCTTGACATGTAGACTTCAAAGGGTTAAACTGGGATATGATTGCTTCTCTGAATGGGGAGCAGTCCCCTCGGGTGTGCCTCAGGGAACTAAACTTGGCCCTTGGCTCTTCCTGATTATGATAAATGACTTGTCAGTCTCAGACCCATTCAGCCTCTGGAAATACATTGATGATTCGACTGTATCCGAAACTGTTATTAAGGGCAACCCAAGTGAAGTCCAATTGGCAGCCGACCAAATTCATGACTGGTCAAAAGAGAATAAGTTCCAACTTAACTGTGACAAAACTAAAGAACTCACTATTACTTTTACTCATTCGCATCAGGAAGCCAATCTACCACCTATACATGTTGAAGGCAACCCGATAAGAACAGTAACCAGTGCCAAGTTATTGGGTGTAACAATAAATTCCAAACTCTCGTGGAATGACCACATTGCAAATCTAGTGGCAAAGGCATCTCGGAAACTATATTTTCTCGTACAATTAAAACGAGCCAAAGTGTCCACTGCGGATATGGTGGCATATTATTGTACATGTATTAGATCCTCCTTAGACTATGCTTGCCAAGTGTTCCATCACGCGCTACCAAAATATTTGCGTGCAGACCTGGAACGCATCCAAAAGAGAGCAATGCGTTGTATTTTCCCGCACCTGCCATACTCTGCTGCACTGGTCGAAGAAAATATCAATTCCGTCAATGAGCGACATTGTTACCTCACCGCGAAACTCTTCAAAGAAATTTTAGTGAACCATAATAATAAATTGAATCATCTTATCCCAAAAGTTAATGAAACTCCCAGACCCATTTTAAGGAAACAAAGACCACTGAATGTACCACGAGCAAAAACTGATCGCTTCTTTAACTCCTTTATAGTATCTGGTTGTAGGGCATATAACGACAGTAACAATTTCTAAATAATTCTTAGAGAATTTTATTGTATATATTCTACCTAACATTCTTACTATTGTATTATTTATTTTCATGTAAAGTTACGCAATTCAGCTTTTTGTGGCTGCAACGTATTTCTAATAAAACGATCTATCTATCTATCTATCTATCTATCTACAGTACCACCTACACAAATTGAAATGAACAAGGGATTTTGGGAAAGTGTTGATCCTGTTGCAAGCGTTCAAACTTCTGACACTATTGAATTCCTTTGTGCCGCTAACCCCGACGTCTACACAGACCTGGCAAACAGCTACCTTCACGTGAAAGCAAAAATAACAAAGGCAAATGGTGCCGATCTGGATGCCGACGAGCAAGTAGGCCCCGTGAACCTGTGGATGCACGCATTATTTTCTCAAGTTGACGTTTTCTTAAACAATAAACTTGTTACACCTTCAAGCACGGCATATCCGTACAGGGCGTACATAGAAACCATATTAAATTTTAGTAAAGATACCAAATCGTCGCAGCTTACATCCGCGTTGTTTTACAAAGACAAAGCCGGGAAAATGGACTCTGTAAATCCTGTGGCAAATGCCGATGCTGTGAATACCGGACTAAAGGAGCGCTATAATCTTTCTAAGGAAAGCAAAATGGTTTCCATGGAGGGAAAAATTCATTCTGATCTTTTTGCCCAAGAACGTTACATTTTGGGTGGGGTTCCTATTAAGCTCAAGCTTGTGCGAACAAGTCCTGCCTTTTCTTTGGTATCTTCAGCCGACCCAGCCGCCTACAAAGTTGTAATAGAAGATTGTGTCTTCCGTGTACGTAGGGTCAATGTTTCTTCTACCGTCATGATTGGTCATACAGAAGCGCTCAATCATACCACGGCCAAGTACCCCATCAACAGAGTTGAATGCAAAGTGTTTTCCGCCCCAAGAGGGAACTACTCTGGAAACCAACCCAATATCTTTCAGGGTCAATTACCTGATAGAATTGTCATTGGTATGGTTGATTCCACGGCCTTCAATGGATCTTTCAAGAAGAATCCATTCAATTTTAAAAACTACGATATGACCTATCTTGGATTAACTGTAAATGGGGAACATTTACCTAGCAAACCACTACAGATGAAATTTGGTGATTTAGGAGGTGCCAACTATGTATCGGCATTCCAGACATTGTTTGCTGGTTCAAACAAGTTGTTTCAGAACGAAGGAAATGGCATCACGCGTGACGAGTACGCCAACGGCTACACATTGCTCGTGTTTGATCTGACAGCTGATCTTTGCGCCAGAGATCATCTGCAACCTATTAAAAATGGTAATGTCTCACTGGAAGTTCAGTTTGGTACAGCTCTTAACCTGGCTATAAATATCATGGTGCTCGGAGAGTTTCAAAACCTTATTGAGATCGACGCTAACCGCAACGTGCTCTGTGATTTTAACAGTTAGAATGAACACCCTTCAAATTTTAAACGTGCTTCAAAGTGATCCATTCACCAAGTCTGTGTTTACTAGCGTACTACCTTCAGATCGACTACCTGACACTATATCAGAAAAGCCCAAGGGATTTGTTGTAAATGTCGATGGTAGTGATGGCCCCGGCACGCACTGGGTAGCTATTTACCTGGCAGCTGATGGAATTGGAGAGTTTATGGATTCTTACGGGCAAAGACCTACCTACTACAGCGAACACTTTAAAACGTTTCTAGAAAACAATAGCAGTACTTATATTTATAATAAACATGTCTTACAGTCGCCATGGTCTAATGTGTGCGGCCACTACTGCTTGTTTTATGCATTACATAGATGTAGAAATATACCCATGTCAACTATTACTAATATGTTTACGAACGATAAGGAATGGAACGATATGCTTGTAAGGGATTTTATATGTAAATGGTTTTTTGTGCAATAAATGTATTAAAAGACAAACAAGTTATTTTAGTTTCATAAATTTATTTCATACGTTATACACTATTTAAACCATTTGTATGGTCGTCCAGCTTGTTGAGCTCGCCGTTTTCTAGCTTTAGGCTTAATCCCCAGCAAAGGTGCTGTAGCAACGCTACTAACTTCTCCTAGTTCGGGTTGATGTAGAGCCCCGATTTTATAATCTCGTATTGTTTTTAAG
Source organism: Muricea muricata (assembly GCA_963855995.1). Lineage (NCBI taxonomy): Eukaryota > Metazoa > Cnidaria > Anthozoa > Malacalcyonacea > Plexauridae > Muricea > Muricea muricata. Next base: position 53,624,326 of record OY979716.1, on the reverse strand, counting down.
CGATTCTCATTCCTAACAATTCCCTCTGGGATATTAACATCACTCAAGGCTTTTGCGAAAAGTCTCCATCCTTGAGGATTAAAATTCTTCCGGTGACGTAGCGCATCGTTAACAAGATCTATCACATTACTCCCCGGTACAGGTTTACCCTCGTATACCAGCTGGGCTTTGTCGTCCCATGTAATCAAATCTTTATTTTCCTTTAATTTCTTAACTAGTTGTCGGGCTCTAGTTTTCATCGTAGGAGGGACACTTTCTAGAATATCAGTTTCGATATTGTCGGGTAGATCAACAGGTTCTGGTTGTGTTTCCGGCTTCTCTGTAGTCGGTTTAGAGGGTACTACACTTACTCGAACCGGCTGACTCATTCTCTTATCATAATAATTCAAGTAGCGTTGAAGAACTTGACTATATAGTCTAGCTTTTTCATCTTGAGTGATGTCTTGTCTCTTAAGTAAACTATCCATTTCCGAATCTAAATGATTCACTTGAGAGGTCAAAGGTGGAACCAATGGCTTACTTTGTGTTGTATTCTCTACCATATGCTCTGGCATGAGGACTAACCGCTTCACGTGTTCCATTATTGAGTCAAAAGACTAGCCAATTGTTCAACTATCGGTGTAAGGATTAATGACAAAAAACCTTCGCCCTTTTGTAAAAGCACTTCTCTTCGCTGGTTCAAAGGGTTCCGATTGTCAGCGACAAAACGTAAATCTTCTTTGAGTGGGGTTAATCGTTTCAACACACTGGGATTAACTTTAATCGTTTTTAAATAAACGTTCATGCAGCACTCTGTCAACGCCTCTAGCAGATGGTCGTGTGCGACTTCAAGTATCGCCTTTCGTTGAGCCGGAGTACACTTTCGTAACACTTTTAAAAAGTCAGAGTTCCTTCTAAGACGAGCTGACATGACTAAATGAAACTTGTTGCGATGAAACAAATTGTTTTATGTTCGCGGTACATAGACGTAGTGTTTGTCGTTCGGAAATATGCCAGACCTTAAGCGCGTTTCATCCGGACATGTGGGTGTTAGGTCGATAAATAAATATGAAAATGGTTCAGCTGTCGCCATTTGATATGCTTGTTGAAAATATTTGACGTTGTTGGGGTAAATTTGCTTAGCTAAATGAATAACCTGACTTGCATCTCTGACGTTCTTCGTTAACACAATATAACTGGCGTTTAATGAAATGGTGCGGTGATCTTTACTCTGATGAAATAGGTTTTGAACTATGTAAATCACGCTGAGATTGCCATGATGAGACTTTTTTGTAAATAATTTCGCAATCACCGAATCTCGCTCCCCCATCATATCATCAAATATATAAAGATTTCGCGTCTTGGGGTTGATACTGTCGAATATTACATCTGGTACACCTTCAATAAACTCAATGTTCGGAACTAATGATTTTATCTCAGCAAATGTATCCTGATACTCGGAATAAAAATATTTAATGTTCTCAGGTGGTGGGTCAATCATCACTTGAACGTTGCCTAACAATTTCTTGACAAACGTTGTTTTGCCAGTTTTTGTACCGCCTGAGACAAGGAGGCCAAAGGGATGTGTTAGTTGTAACGAATACATGACTAAACTGAGCAACGTAAGTTTGCAAAAACGTTATATATACCATTTCATATTCTATCGTTTTGATGTATTTTCATAAGTTCGTTTAAAATGCGATCCAACGGGAGAATTTTCGCTTGCCTTAAATAATATTGTCTGTCTTTTGTCGACAAGTGATGATAATCGGCCAAATGATTAGAAAGTTTTAACAAGCCTTGCTTCCCACACAGGGGACAGTCTTTACGTAGACGCGGCATGATACAAACTAAAAGTATTGAACTTAAACATATAACTAAATATTGTTAAACATAAAACTAAATACTGTTTTGTAAAAGTCCCGTGGAGGGACAAATTGTGTCCCGCAAGTCCCGCAAAGTGATATTAGGTTTTGCAAAAGTCCCGTGGAGGGACACAAAGTCCCGTGGAGGGACAAATTAAGTCCCGCGAGTCCCGTTTCAGCAAAACAAACCGATGCCCGCTCACGAACTCGATTCTATTATTGTCCAAAACCACATATATCGTGTTATATGATCCCCCGTGTGGTCAACATTATTAATAAGTTTAATCGCCTAGGGGTAAAGTAAATAAGACACAGATGGTAATAACACGCACACATGTTAGTTGTTGAAAAGATATATTCACAAAATAGCTATTTACAGATCAAATATCTAATGGAATGGTTGAAACACCGTCCTCCAAAACTTTACGTTTTGGATAAAAGTAACTAAAAGCGTTTTTAACTTGAACATATATATTATTATTATTAATTCCAACAAATTACCAAAAAAGGTACAAAAGGATACAAATTAAACTAACAACATTACATAACAATAAAAGAACTATAGAGTTATTACAAGGATGTGTTGCTTATAATACTATTCTAGCAAGTCAAATGCTGCTACTATATCAAAACAATACTTTGACGAGATTTTTATGATATTTTTGTCTTTCATGGCCAAAACGTAGTGAAAAAGGTCTTGTGTGTTGAATGGCATCAAAGATTTATTAATTTTATATAGGTTATCTATAAATTTATTTCTTAGTGTCCTAAACATTGTGTTGCTACATGACATTAGGTAATGTTGTTCATTCCCAATCTCATTTAGGTCACAATGTTTACAGATTCGATCATTGTAAGGAATATTTTTATATCTCCCTGTTTCAACTGGAAGTTTATGTGCTGAAATTCTTAGTTTTGTTACAGCTTGTCGATGTTTTACATTCTGCACTTGTGAAAGATAATACTCGAAATTAAAGTTCACTTTGACTTTTCTAAATAGTCTTAACTTGCCATTTTCTTTGCTTTGTTGTATCTGGTTTTTAAAGTGAGTAACAAATTCATTATGTAATAATTCTTTTAAATAATGGCAAAAATTTGCAGGAGCATTGCGAGGGTTTGTAGCGGATTTCACAAGATCATCAACATTGGTTTTACACATTTTAAGTACATAACTAACATAAAGTGATGGTTGAAAATTCATTCTCATGAATTTTCATATGTACACATCTTATTGTTCATAACTCTAAATCCCCTATTTACACCCGACCCACTACGTTTACTTAAAATTACATCTAAATATTTATCTTTATTAATTACATTATTTTTCTTGTTCACCCCTTTACGACTAAATTTGTCTTTCCCATCCCCAAAACAATAATACGTTTTACTACATAAACTTATGATTCCATCCCCTTCCCACTCTACTTTAAATAATCCCGGCGTTCTCTTATCATACTTAGCATGCTCTACCGTGTCTGTTCGAGGAAACCAATTACATTTATCAGTGGCGAAGCCAGGGTCAAGATATCTGGTCCTGCTCACTAAGCAGAAGCAAATGTAGAGGGGTCCGGGGGCATCCACCCTCGGAAAATTTTGAAAATTCGGATGTCTGAAATGGCCATTTCCTGCATTTTGGGAGCAAAATGAAGAAAAAATAATGAGAAAAAATCAATAGTAACTGAGTGGTAATTTTGAAAAATCACTAAAACTGCACTAAAAAGATGTTTCAAAATGACTGTTTCGCCCTATGTCAGGGCTCATCAGCATGCCTAGGAGACACAACACATTTCAATTTAAAAGTGCAGGTGAATCCGACATGGACAGCCTTTGGAAGGCCTAAGTTTGATGAAAAAGAGCAAACTGGTTTTAAGGCCCCAGTTACCCACCTTCACACCTTTGCAGAAAAGCAATAGGAGTTTGGTTAGATGAGGGGACTTTTTGGGACATTTTTTGACATACAATTGCTCAATTTTGTACATCATCCCAGTCAGATCTAACCCTTTAACCCTCCCCCCCTTTATAATATGTAAAATAATTTAATGTGTCTATTTTTTATTCATTTAATTTGGAAATTCAGTCTTCTAGGTTTTACTAAAAATTTTGCTAAAACTAATTCATAGAGCTGCTTCTGATTCTCCTTTTCCTTCAAGATATCTTTATGTATAGAAATTCTACATAAAGAACCTAAACGCAAGTCAGCCATAGTACTCCGGAGATAAGACTTAACTCTGCCCAAGCATGAAAATGACCTTTCAGCAGATGCACTAGAAACTGCCAAGACAGCATTCAGTTTCAACAATTTCACCATTTCTGGAAAGCAACTTTGCACATTGACTTCAAAAATATACTTCAATAACTCCATGGAGTTATCCTTTTGGAAATCCTTATCCTTGTAAACAAAAGCCAGTTGACTTTGAAGATTTGGAATATTAAACAAGGTTCCATACTTCTCAGTCAACAGTTGAATCTTATCAGCTGGGACACCATCAGCCCACTGTGGAAATATTTTTGGATTTACCAAATCAAGGAAAGAAAAACTATCAACATCATGAAAACGATTCTCTATCATACCAACAATATTGTCAATAACTTCGAAGTACAGAGATTTGTAGTTGATGACTTGCTCACACCTTCTCCGAGGGGCACCACCAGGCTGTGCCAGAGCATCAGTATGACATTTCTCAAATTCAGCATCAGTGCGCGAATCATCACAAAGATATTTCCTAAAATCATCTATTTTACCAACTGCATAGGAAAAATGAACAGACCTTTTTTGTAGAATATCATACAGAATAGATGACTTTTGCAAAATTTTAGAATACAACTCAAGCAAAAAGCAGAAAAGAAAAGATTCTAGACTCTGAAGAAGACCATCTGCTTTTGCAACTGTTTCATCAGACCAATCTTGGGGGTTATTAGTGATCTCAGTCAAAGATATCTTAATCTTATCAAAGCCTTCAAATATAGCCTTAACAGCTCTTGACTTGTAGTACCACCTTGTTTCTCCAGGATTAGGAATATCAACACCATGAGCATTGAAGTGAGCCTTCCTGTCAGAACTAGGCTTACTGAAAGTACAAAATGCAGATATCTTAGAGAAAAACAGTTTAACTTCCCTGATATTTAATGCAGATTGGCAAAGTACAAGGTTTAGTCTATGTGCAGCACAATGGAAAAAGAAAGCAAAGGGGTAATCTTGGCGAATCAAGGTTTGCAGACCATTTATATGACCACTCATCACAGCAGCCCCATCATAGGTCTGCATTATGAGCTTAGACTTCAAGGAATCACCATATTTAGTTAAAACATTCTTAACAACCTCACTAAGGGCTGGGGTAGTTCGGCCTGTACTAACATTGTGAAATTTCAAAAAACGTTCCACAACTTCACAACCCTTATCTAGGCGAACAATTACACAAAGTTGCTCCTTAGTTGATGCATCTAATGTCTCATCACATTGAATGCTAATCAACTGGCACTCACTAATCTCTTTATCTATTTCATCCTGAATGACTTCATCTAAACATTCAATTAAATCATTTTGAACATCTGATGATACACCAGTAAAAACCCCTCCAGTATCTGGCCTTTCTGTGGCCTCCAGCCTACCATTTAAACGCCTATCAAAGACAGAATCTAATTTACAAAAAAATTGCAAGAGCTCTCTATAATTTCCCTTGTTGAGGCTGGTGCTAGACTCATCATGCCCCCTGAATGCAAGCTCTTGTCTGGCTAAATATAACACAGCTTCAGTCAAATTCTTCAACATTTCCCTATTTTGCCTAACTCCCTCATTATACCTCTCTACAGCCTCCCTCCTTGCTCTGGAAAACAGCACATCAACACTCTCATGGTTACTAACATTAAAGGTTTTCCAAGTTTTGTAGCATTCCATATGCGACTTTGCCTTCTCATGCTTTTGGCAGTCACTCAAGAAGCTATGCATATTAACATAGCCAGTATACGTCCAAGTAGTTGACTTGGAGTTAAATAATAAACACGGCCAACAAAAGAGGCTCTTCCTTACTTCACTGGCACACAACCAGTCCTTTCTCGAATACCAAGACTCTTGAAAGCTTCGTCTCCCAGTTTTCAAGAGAAGGTTTGGCATTGGACGTGCCATACAAGCAATAGCCTTTTGTTCGCTTTGATTTCGCGAACTAAAAGGCTTTTGTAATAGATCAACAATAACATCCCGTGTACTGTCAGATACGCTTGGTTGAATCGGATTGATTTCCATATTCATAAATCTATTTCGCCACCGGAATATGAATAATTCAGAAATATTAAAACCTTATTATGCGTCGAAGCTCGAGCAGGAGTAAAATGTATATTTTGGCGTGTTTTGCATTCTTGAAAGCTGTTTTAGCCAATGAACATCGTTAGAATTTTAAGATTGTCCTGCTCGCCTGAGTTGAGCAGGACTAAACTTCGGGCAGGCCACCCATTTTTCCTGCTTTTGCCAGCATGCAGGTAAAGGCCCTCATTCATTCAAAATAAGATATTAAATAACGTTCATAATAATGTATTTCTCTGTTTATAATTTCTGCGCAACGTATTGAAATTAGGAAAATATAAGAAAATGTGTAAAGTTGGGTAAATGTGTTTTCTTTTAAAAAATATATGCGTTGAAAAATTCATTATTTGAAATTTTGTATGTCATGCTCAGCAGGACAAGCAGGACATCTGGCTTCGCCACTGACATTTATCGTTTCCAAATTCATGCATCATTTCAGGTTTAACTAAATCTCCCAGACTCTCACCACTTATAGCAATATAGGCGCTGTCCGTATCCATTTCACAATACTCAAAATCCGATCTATCTACATATTTATCTAAAAAGTCATAATAAAATTGCAACATACGTAATTTGGCGTATTGGTACACGAAGAAACCAACTTGAAGAGGCAAGTCCAGTTTAATTTTTTTCTTGCTGCTTTGGACTTCGTAGGTATCATCATCAATGGGGTTCAGTTCGCGGAAGAATGGGGAGTTTATTAGGTTAGGTACTTTGTCGTCGTCGCAGAATTTAACTTGTCGATGTCGTTCTTTGTTAGTAATGGTTTTTCCATAGGATGAATTGCCCACGAGTTTCATTGTGTCCGCAATAATAGCTTTTGAAGGGTCGGCGTCCCCAGCGCGGCGGGCATTAGACACAGCATCACCGAATGGTTTAAAACACGGTTTAGGGGTATACTCTATCACTTGATAGACACGCGTTACCTCTAAACCATGCTCCAAATACCACTTTAAGAGAGGAGTAGCCAACAGAATTTTTTAACCTATCATACTGCCGATTAGACTTCGTCTTGGTCGCTTCATGATGTCATTCTCCTCGGCGTACGCTTTCATGAATTCACCGATGTCGTCTCGAGATATGTCAGTGTTTTTGAAGATGGGACACATCTCAGAAAAATGTTCACGTAAATGTTCCGGCACGTGAATGTCACACTCGATGCAACCAAATAATGCTTCATTCTTCACAGCGCCGAGAATAGTCTGAAGTGTCATTGTTTTTACTTTATCCAAGGGTCTTCGAAGTCGAGTAGCAATGAAACGTTGCAAGTCCTTGTTTGTCTTTTTCATATCTCGCCATTCGCATTCCCAACACTCGACGAGGTTGAAACCCTGCTTGTGGATATACGAGCTGTTTTTCTCGGTCTCTTCCAACAACTCTTTCATGGGTTTGTCCCGCGTCGTGTTGATCTCTTTCCCAGCATTTAGATGGCAGTCATGCCCATGCCAATAACAACCTAATACGAAACAACAGAGAATTACAACAAAAATACACTACCAGCTAAATATTTTAGACCACGAGAAACGCTAGGATATCTCCATGTGCCCACGGGCTATTAAGTACTTCAAGCACTTCCCACGCAATTAAAAACTCATTAATCACTCCCACGCAATACAGCTAATATCAAAACATTAATTTATCGTGAAATTGAAACACAGTTTGCGTCTCCGAACAGAATCCATCGACTGGAAGGCGACGAGCTCCAACTCTTTTCTCGGTATTGTTGTACCCATGTCTGATCTTTATCTGTTGTTGGTGGGCTTGCCATTCCAACCACTCGATCGCCATTTTACCGCTCCATTGCTTTTTAAAACCGTCGCTTTCCAGTCGTCGCGTATACTGTCCGGTTGGCATATCTTGCATGATCGCCCAGAGGTATAGCGCATTGGCGTCGTAACCGACCACTTTCTTGCATGGTTTAGGCTCTAGATTCTTTCGTGTCATTTCTGCGTTGCGTATAAAAGTTTTGTCTGTTTCGTGGTATCGGTTAAATATTATACTTGGGTCACCGACGTTATTGTCTTTCATGGTATAGTATAAGTCTTTGTCTTTTTCGGTAAATAGCGAGAAATGCACGTTTGGAACATTCGAGAATAAATATTTCATCGTCAAACCCGGCACACTCACACCGTCCTTAAAGATGTCTATATCTCGCTCCTTCCAAAACTCGCTCATTTTTTCAATAGCCTCGAGGAAGGGAACGACATCAAGATTATTGTACCATACCAGAAAGTCACGAAACGTTTTCATATTGTTATCGTTCCACACGCGCTGGCAGTACTCGTATTGTTCCTCGGAAATGTCGGTGTTGGAAAGCGTTGAATGGAAGGCTTCAGGGGGCGGTAAGGTGGAAAAGTTCAATTTCTCAAGGGAGTCGACCCATTCGTATGGAAAGTATCCCTTCGTCTGCGTACACTCGTAAGCCTTTAAAAATTGTTCGTAGGAGAATCCAGGAGCCAAGTAGTTTGTGATATCGAGAAACTTCAAGTGCATCGTCTTAAGACACATGTGGTTGTTGTTTCTCTTTATCACAAACTTAACTTGCTCATGTTTCACGAGGTGGGCAAAGAAAGGGTTCTTGGCAGCGTTGATATCATACTTTCCGGAATTGAAGCCAAGGACAGGTAGTTCCATGAGGTAAAGTTCCAGTTTTTCTTGCAATTTTTCTAGTGGGTGAACCTTTGTATTTTCTTCCCCACTTTCCTCATCCTCACTCGCCTGAAAAAACGGAGAAAAAAAAAATAAGAATAAAATAATACTACACATATATCACAAGCCCGGAAAGATAAGTAAACCATGACTAGAATTTTAAACCTCTAAAATTATTTACCTCATCCACTTCGTCCTCGCTTGTTTGACTAGCGTCCGCTTCATCTTGGGTCTCCTGCAAAAATAAGAAAGAGTAATAAGGATAAAGACTACACAGATCTAGTTGACCAACAATATGGTCTATACCTGATTCAATGTGAGAAGACATTGCACCATTTCTTCCAACCATTTGTCCTCGCTACTTCCATTACATACCTAAACACAGATATAATAAGTACAAGTCTCGAAAATACCTAGGTGGTCAAACACACAACATACCTCACTGTTTGCTATCCGTTGACTGATTTTGTCAAATACATCAGAGAAACGGTCCAACAATAGCGAATAGCTTTCCTGACTAATTTCCACCAAATAGTCGATAAATTGTTTGAGCATTTCTCTTGTATTACCAGAGGACACAAAACACTTTGGTTGATCATAGCCAGGAACATTAGAGCACACAGAGACACTCAACGGGATATGTTCAGCTTCCCATGTCAGCTTTGCTGTGTTTCCCGGGTGCTGATCTTCTCTTTTGAAGTAACACTCAAAGTCGAACTTCGCGCGATATGGAAAGTATTTTAATTCTTCAGGGATCACGATTCCTTCATCTTCGAGTAAATCAAAAATGGTTTGTGGTACTTTGTAAACGCCACCAGGGAACACGTGCCGTATAGTTGCTTCGCAGGTTTTCTCGTGCCTGTTAAGTGCCCACGCTGTTTTCCATAATTTTTCACATTTCGAGCAACAGTAAGACTTTGAGTACATTTTAAGATTGTTAATATAACTGAAGTGACTTCCGTATAGGTTAAGATACATGCTGTTGGCGTATGTACGGTGAGATCGTTGAATAAGTTGTGCAACAATCTCGGTTTTCTCCGCGTCTTCGTCCTCATATTCCACAAGTCGATATACATAAATATTTAGTTCAAACAATTTCTCCAAGTCGGGAAGTTCTTCGAGTGTAACTCCATCAAAATCATCCCCATCTTCAGCGTAGCGTTCAAAATAATGCTGCGTGTCGCGTTCCAAATTGTGTGCGTGACATCCACGGTGTAAAGCCAAACAGCGGAAGAAACACAATTTGTCCTCATACGGTAAGCCAGTATGTTCGTTACAGTCTAGTGAAATAATAGTGGGATTCTCCAACACGTATTTAGGTAGACGAGTACTGCGTCCAATAGGATGCCCGCGAAGTTTCGTAACATAAAACGTAGCATTCGTAATGTCCATAACAGTCCATTTGGAGTTGGGACGTTGTTGTCGAGCCCATTCGAACACGTCTAAATTTTCCAACGCCAAACGTACTTGTTGTAAATCTTCACGATTCCGAACAAGGAACGGTGTTTCAAATACCCGGTTGTTATTGGCAGAGGAGTGGTGGTACTGCATTTGCTCCGTATCGTTGTTGAACAGTACAAATCCAAAGGAAAGGTTAAGTTTAAATACGGTCGTTTGGTCTTGAAATATACGTTCAACATCACTAACAAGCTCGCCCATATTCAACGAGTTTAAGCGGTAATTGAACCAGTCTTGTACTCGATTGCCACGACTTTGCCTTGTCCGGATGGTGCGCCAATGATCTCGATGTAGTGTAGACGGTACATCAGCTGGTGGGTAGACGGGATCTTGAGGAAATGGATTGGACGTCGAGGCCTCTAGAAAAAGAACATTGTTTTGTAAACATCTGCGATTCGCAAAATTGACATAAACTGCACCCGATGTTGAAGTTCCTAGGAAGAGAAATAGTTGAATAATGTCAATTTTTATGCTCACCATCATTTACTCTCGCTCGTTTCGCTTGGGTCGATGTAGTTTCAGTCGCCTTGCGCTTACGACCACTCACTTGACCGTTCGATGTCTCTACAGAGGCAAAAATTTTACATTTGAAGTCTCGATCATTTGTTTAATTATAGCCGGCACAACTTACCTTCGCTTACTCTTGCTCGTTTTGTTCGGGTTGTTGTTGTAGGGTCTGTTTCCTTCCGCTTCCCACCACCGACTTGATGCACATTCCGCTGATGAGCTTGTAGTGGAAATATATTTCTAAACACCTCGCCACAGATGTTACATGAATATTCACGTTCAGCACCCCTTTTCTCGTGCATTTTCAAATGTCTATTGAGATTATCCTAGCAACAGGAAATAAACATCATAGCTTATAAAGCATGAATAATTCAAACTTAAAAAAGCAAACAAAACATACCTTCCGATCAAATTTCTTGTGACATTTATGACACTCGAAGGTTTTATCCTCATGAATCCTTTTATGACGACGTAAAGTATCTCTCGTAGCGAAAGATTTCTCACACTTGTCACAAGTAAATTCCTTTACACCGGAATGAAGTGACTGAACATGGCGCTTCAAATCGTGTGAACGGGTAAACTCTTTACCGCACTGATCACACATGTAACCGGACTTCTTAGGTTCATCTTGCCAGTCGTTCCATTCGGCAAGAACTTGTTCTTGAATCTCAGGTGACCAAGACTCGAACATATCGTCAACTGCCAACGCACACAATTCACGGTTCAGCTCCTCATTCTCCAGCTCTTCCATAAACTGATCTCTCCTAAAACATAAAACCAAATTCATAAGACTGCTTTAAACCCAAAATTTAATACAACATATCAACTTACCAGATATTTTCTTGATGTTGTTGAGCCATATCTTCAAATTTCTCACAAGGAACAGCTGTTGTAGCCTCTTGGACAAGAATAGATTCGTGAGTTAACCAAAGAGATCAAACCAAGTGTAATCCTAACGTTGATGTATGCTCGACTCGACGGTGAATTTATATAGTTTTATGCCACCAACCATTAACCAATCAGAGCGCGACTATAGCATACGTCACGGCGTGTGTACGTACGCGGTTCAACCAATCAGAGCTCGGCTATGGCGTACGTCACGGGGCATACGTACGCTGTTTTAACCAATCAGAGCGCGGCTATAGTGTACGTCACGGGTTGCACGTCACGGGGATACGTACGCTGTTTTAACCAATCAGCGCGCGACATTCTCGCATACTAATTAGTGCGGCACCCTGTGGAGGCTTGCGCAACCTCGCGCAGCCTCACGCAACCTCGCGCAGCCTCACGCAAGGCACCCTGTGGAGGCTTGCGCAACCTCGCGCAGCCTCACGCAACCTCGCGCAGCCTCACGCAACCTCGCGCAGCCTCACGCAAGGCACCCTGTGGAGGCTTGCGCAACCTCGCGCAGCCTCACGCAACCTCGCGCAGCCTCACGCAACCTCACAAAAGGGGGTTGAAAACCTCCTACTATACTACTTTTATCGATATACCGCAACAGCCTACCTCTATCTCTTGTAATTCTTACTGATTTTCGCAGATCTGATCTTCAACTTTTCTGCGCTGATTTGCGATCACGATCGAACGCTTAGCTAGCAGATTTTCCTCTTCTTTCTTATAGCTCTATTACATCAAGTGGATAAATTTAGAACATGGCATAACTCATAAGACAAGTACAAATTTGTACTTGCACGACACGTGAATAATAATCGTAGAAATCTCGTAGATTTTTACACTAAATTCAGTAACTTAGACATACCGCGCTCGAAGCTGGTGCCCAATAATTCCACTTGTGTTTGGATCCATACCAACAAGCGAGTCTTTCGTTACACTGATCATATTTGAGTGAGCTTCAAAGAACAAGTTATAAACTTGTAGCTTGTAACGAAAAAAACACATGAAAAAACCCACATGTGAATCACATGTGAAATTGGAACAACCACAAATTGAACCACATGTGCTTGACATGCGGACCAGATGCGACTAATACACGTGCATTTGGTTGAAGCAACTACATGCAAATGTGATTTCAATGCTAAACAAATCTAAAACACATACCAGTAAAATAATATTCTCAAATATATTCATCATCATAGAATCAATTGTTTATAATACGTACGCCTGTTATAAAAAGTTCTGACATAAAATTTAAAGCATTCAGTGAACAAGGTTAAATCTTCACCAGTGCTAATAATTTGACTCATTTGAATTCACACATCCCTTATGTTCATAAAGTATGATAATCTGTACAAGGGAGGTGTAACTTGCTTATAAAAGAAACAGACTGAAGGCTTTGCAATCATAAATTAATGCAGTGTTTGCAATTGGAAAAAACTAAATTGATATGGATCATCACCTTGCAAGCACACAAAGAACATTTACTGTCCTATATTATACACTGTTCGGATGCATTAAACAGGAGCTGCTGTTCTCAATTCCCTCTTGGCATGACTCTTTCAGCTATCTTCTATCAATATCTGCAAGTCTTTCAGTAACAAAATCTAGAATGACAGGACATCATTGTTTCTTTATGCCATATCCAAAGTTATATATAATAAATTTACAATTGTCAGAAAAAATATCTCAAGAGTATAGATTACATTTAAATAATAATTCTTTAACTCCATATTGCTTTTAGTTGTGCCTCAGACATCAATCTGAAATATTTTTGTCCGAATCGTAACTCAAAACAGCTCTTGGCAATGCGTCATTCCAAGATTCATGGGAATAATAATAATAATTTGCACCAAAAGTGCAACGAAACTTTGATAATTTATTTTTAAGCAAGCTGCTTCATAGACTCCTTCATATCTTTCCTGGACATGCGACCCAAATTTAAGTAGGCTGGTCATGGGTACAAAATGTGGTCAGTGATCATTAAAACAGTAATTGATTAATTAAACTATACTGACAGTATGTAAATTTGAATCTTATCTGGTAAACAGTGATTTTCTTTACTCTGGTTTCTGAAGACTTTAATGTGTCTTAATTGTCTCTGGCAAATGTACTCATCACAAGGAGAGCCTAGTGCCTAAATGACTTAACTATGAATAATCTGCTAACACATCATATAATCAAGGTATAATGAAGAGAAAATATTCTGAGTAGTTACTCAGAAGCATTTTCTAGGGAATTATGATTGTCAGTTTCATTTGATCTTGTCTGAGAGGTAAGATGAATAAACCTCTGGGGTACTTTGTTTCGGCACTGTGGTCTTTTTTTCTGAAGGGTTATTTAAAAGCTGATCCACAGGAGGAACTTGTGTAGGATATTAAATGCTAAGACTGTCTGGCAAAGTTTACTGGCACATAACTAGTTCCTAAAATCCAATAGCTAACAAAATGTTTCATCAATGCACAGTGTTACTCATGTTAAAATAAAAACTACCATTCATATATCCAAAAAAATATTAGTAACTTAAGTAAGTCAAGAAGCAAGCTAGATTTTAAAATAGAACTGATACAGAATGTCTGATTGTCATTCAAGCATCTTACTGTATATAATTTGTCACATCTGACTATCTAAAGAATGTTTCAAAGTAAGCCTTTGTGTGAAGGTAATGTGTGAATATTAACATTTTAATTGCAGTATCGTAGCGCGAAGTTCAAATTTCATTTGCCTGATTTGGCTTTCTACGGTATACAGTTTTTTAATTACCGTCCCTAATAATTCAAAATAAGCATTTGTATGAAGGAAATGTATGAATATCAACGTTTTATTTGTTATAAAGTGAAACACGTCACACGTGCAGTGACGTGCTCACTGTGATTTTGTATTTGTAAGGAATGAGGATGAAACACAGAGCACAAAGTATCACCCCTTCAAAATAGCTTTATCCATTTAAAAAGTATAACAACATGCTCACCTGAGTATTACGCTGTCTTTCCTGGTGTAAAATGACTTATTCCATTTGTCTTCCTGGTTGAAATCACATAGTTAAAATTATAACTAGAGATCAAGTTTGAAAGAATAAAAAATATCAAATATGGCTTCCACATGCGATGACGCTTGCCGGTAAGCCTTACGCGTGGAGTACTTGCACTGATCTTTATAAGTGACTGTACAAATGTTGAAAAATAGTGTAAAAATTCTACAGTAGAACATGACGACCCGCACGGGTTTAAATGAGATTATCGTCGAGGTGTAGGTTATAGCAGCATTAGTGGGAGAAATGTGAGACGTGTTGACATTTGCTTTGAGTTAGTCGCACGAAATAATGGGAAGCAGTTTACTTATTAAAAATTATTAACCAACTACAAGGCAAGTTGTCAACACTAATTAAATCTCAATAAAAAATAACCCATCTAAGTTTACAAATATTTGCGCGCCATATTCAAATTGCGCCAAGCGTCTGAATCACGCAGTACTGTCGCGTTTATTCAGACAAGCTCGATCCTGAAAAAAGTTGGTATGCGTACAATTCATCCATTGCGGGATTTCAAAAGACCAATTCGCAACATGCGTGCGGAGGTAATGTACTATTTAAGTGCCTCGCGACCAACATACAACAAATCCACCTTTGTGATGTTCACGATGCTTATGGAACCGCGATATTGCCAAATAAATTTGGAGAGAAAAGTAGGAAAGCGTACGCTATTTCATCGTTTGGAATTCTAGCGTTGGCCTTGAGACAGCGCAATTTAATCAAGGACCTATTTGCAAGTGAAGCATTTCAGCGTATGATTTCGACCGTAAACACAGTGGCGCTTGAAAAATCAGCCGCCGAATCTACGCTTTGCTATGGTGCTTCAACCCCAAATGTGAAGCGAACAAGCATGTCGACAACTGAGATCGTAAAGGCGTCTGAAATCTCGCCGCCAGAGAAGAAACGTCGAATATCTGAAACCGGAGTGGCAATGGCAAATACTTTAAAAAGAGTGGCGGCAATGCATAATGAGGATATATTCACAGTCCGTGGTAACTTTGCGTCGCTGGATGAAAATTCAGAAATTTGCAATATCCTTCAATGTTCGACTGATGTTTTGTTCTCGAAACTACTGCCCAAGAAAGCGTTAAACGTGATTTTATCCGAGGAAAGTCAGTTCGTGTTGACATCATCGATTTGCGTTTCAGACTGGACGTATCTATTGTTAAAAATACGACTTCGAATATCTGATGCAGGATGGCAGACGCTACTAAACTTGACGCACCTAGGACGTACAGGGGTAAGTACAGTCAAACAACTGTCGATGCATTATTAGATACAATATTAATTCATACAACCACACGCACTTCGTAATAATTATATAATGACTTAAATGCGAGGTTCAACGTATTATAAGTGCAAACTTTACGCCAATGTTTTTCTCAAATACATATTTTTCCAAAATACATGATGCATATTAGTGAGTTCAAGTCTCGTTAATGCAATGATAAAATCAATTATACTTATATTGTTCAGAAAGGTACGGTACAAGAAATAACCGGCACTAAATAAAGTCATTTTGTTTGGCGTAATAAATGAAACTTTACACCAAAATTGAAGCCTGCTCTTATAAACTTTGGCAAGACATGTCCAATAAAGAAAGGAGAGTATCATAAACTTTCACCAGAAACTCAGCAAAAATACCGCCAAAATCATTCCCATATTGCTCCCGAAATCGTCGACGGGACAGCGCCACAATCACCTTCTAGCGATGTATATTCGATAGGCCGAGTCGTCGTAAGAATCGGTGAATTTGTTTCCTGGGAAAAAATTGTTAAATTGGGGGGCATGTGCGCAGAAGCAAACGTAGCTAAGAGATGCACTTTAAGTTTCTAATCGACGAATGCAAACTTTTGGGAAAAACACAATAATTATATAGTTTTGGCATGGCAGTTTTGTTTGTATGTTATGTCACGAAATTACAATGGTTTTGCACTTGTAAATGTCTATAGCATGGTATTATTGCAGTTCTTTAAATAGTGTCTTTTGATACTGAGATAGACATTCTTAGCTCAACGTCAATAAAATTAAAACACTTATACGCATGAAAACAAAGCCGAAATGTCGGGAGATGATAAAGTATATTTCTGTATACTTTTTAGTGGACACTCTTGTGCCAGAAAGATGCGCCATCTTTTGCTAGCAGGTTATGAAGATGCTCCATCTTTTCTTAACCAGTAGAAACTTAAAGTATATACTTAAAATATTTTCATGGTAGCACCTGATTGCAAACATAAATATGTAGCTTGTTTCCCAAAGATATATACATGATATTCGTACATGGAATGTTTAAAAATATACTTTTTAGTGGACACTCTTGTGCCAGAAAGATGCGTCATCTTTTGCTGGCAGGTTATGAAGATGCTCCATCTTTTCTTAACCAGTAGAAACTTAAAGTATATACTTGAAATGTTCTCATGGTAGCACCTGATTGCAAACATAACTTTGTAGCTTGTTTCCCAAAGATATCTACATGATATTCGTACATGGAATGTTTAAAAATATACTTTTTAGTGGACACTCTTGTGCCAGAAAGATGCGTCATCTTTTGCTGGCAGGTTATGAAGATGCTCCATCTTTTCTTAACCAGTAGAAACTTAAAGTATATACTTGAAATGTTCTCATGGTAGCACCTGATTGCAAACATAACTTTGTAGCTTGTTTCCCAAAGATATCTACATGATATTCGTACATGGAATGTTTAAAAATATACTTTTTAGTGGACACTCTTGTGCCAGAAAGATGCGTCATCTTTTGCTGGCAGGTTATGAAGATGCTCCATCTTTTCTTAACCAGTAGAAACTTAAAGTATATACTTGAAATGTTCTCATGGTAGCACCTAATTGCAAACATAACTATGTAGTTTGTTTGCCAAAGATATATACATGATATTCGTACATGGAATGTTTAAAAATATACTTTTTAGTGGACACTCTTGTGCCAGAAAGATGCGCCATCCTTTGCTGGCAGGTTATGAAGATGCACCATCTTTTCTTAACCAGTGGCAACTCAAACTATACACAGAAATATTCCCATATACCGCAGCACAATTGCGAACAGATTATATCTTTGCCTGGCTTCACATGACATAAAAACTGCGGATTTTAGCAGCCACAATGTGTCACGTGCGATGCGTTTTTAGTGTTCTGCGAGCTTTGAAGGTATAGTACGAGTAAATTAAGCCGGTCCGTTTCGTAGTCTTTTAGTTAAGTCTTAACAGATAAAGTTTAATATGAACCAGCTTTCTCGACTCAGTACATATGCACGGCTGCAACAAAAGCATTTTACATTTCATGCTGTGTTTTAATTGTAACTGTCGACAATCAGATATACATATTATGTTAGCGCAAAACCATTTCTTCGATATCAGATAGCAAAATATCAATATATAACAGATATTTAACTTATTAAATAGTTGGATTCCTGCTGTAAAAAGCAATTTCACCTTGATTACTGACGGCCTAAAGCGTCGCGGATAATTGGGGTAAGCTGTACCTACTTGCTGCCAAACTATAACTGAGTTATAGAATCCCGCTGTTTTTCGATTTATGCGGGTCGTCATGAAATAAAATTACATCTGGTATAAATCAGTAATTTATATGTACTTATTCTAAGAATTAATATAAATTCTTATCCAAACAATATTACTATTTAACAATTACGATAAGAGCTCGAGATTTCTATGCAGTGATAATAGTTGATGAGGGCAAGCAACCTCGTCCCCAGGGTCATCTTTGTGGGTGCGGTAAGGAAAGAGATGACCCTGGTAAAGGCTGTAAAAATCTCCAAGATTCTTGGAGATTTTCGAGCATGCGCCGTCAGTGAATAATGTGGCGCTGACTCAAGTTACCACTGGCACGGAGCATTGGCGTGCAAATTTTCACAATGTATACAGAAATTTATGCTCACATAAAAATAATATTTAAAAGAATGTTTTTTAAGGTGTGATACTCAACATTAAAACAACTCAAACCAACCACAAGTTGTAAATAAAAACCCCAACCTAATAAATGTGCAGAAAACAGGAAGCAACTATTCTGCTGTCATTTCGTCAAATCAATCACATTTATTGTCACAAAGCCTGACCGGTCGAATGTGTTAACCAATGAACAAGGAGATTAGGACAGCCTTTACCAGGGTCATCTATTTCCTCACCGCGCCCACAAAGATGACCCTGGGGACGAGGTTGGAGGGCAAGCTGGACAACTACCAACGCATAAAAATTGAGAGCGAGTAGCATAATTGTTTCAGTACAATCTGAGATAAATAATTAATTTTTAAACATTTTTCTGAAAAAGCTATTACAAGTTTTCTTTAAATGGAAAAAATACATCAGCAAAAAAATTGTTTTGCTACTCGCTATCTATTGAACAATAGATAGCGAGTAGAGTAGCCAATTAATTTACAATATTTGCATTGGTATGCTAGTACGATTCTACTAAAAAGCGAATAGTAGACATCATAAAAGACAAATGAATATTATGGTTCGCCCACTACAGACCCAATCATTCAATATACGTCTATGTATGTGCATCATATGACTCATATAACTATGGATATAATCATGTCCTTATGTATTTGTCACATTTGAACATGTTAATGACATGTGGTCAAATATGAGTAACATCTGGGGACATGTCAACCACATGAGAAACACATGTGGCTTGGAATAAACAACACAAATTTACATGTGAAACACATGTGGTTTGAAATAAACAGCAGAAATCTACATGTGAATCACATGTGACCACATGTTAATTACATGTAGTCACATGTGAACCACATGTGATTTCCATGTGCTTTTTTCATAAGGGGCGGAACGGAACATGGACCAGTATCACCAACACTGTCAAGACATTGAAACTGCCCCAAATGAAGAAACAAGAAAACATTTGCAAAGCACATATTGAATTCAAGAAAGAAGTGTATTGGGTGAACTATCACAATTTGACATAACTAAACAGCTTCCACAGGACCTCATGCACATTCTCCTTGAAGGATCTTTACAATATGGAGTCCGCTATGTGTTGCAGCATTTTATTAACAATGCTTTCATCCCACTCAAATATGACTCGAGAGACTTGATAAGTTTGCATTTTTAGGAACAGTTATTCTTAGCAGTTCATAGCCTTGTTGATATGCATGAATATACCTGCATGATAGATTGTATTGAGAACACTTGTAAATTGCTTCAAAATTTCCAATGATAACTACGGCAATATGTACATAATTATATGACCCAAGATTCATTTACATTAATTGATAATGATTTGCAATTGAAACTCAGTGTCCAAGACTCTAGTTATATATATTGCTGATTGCTATAACAAGTTTTCTCTTGTTATACTATAGTTTGAATCTCCATCAAATATGAAAAATTTTTTACAAGAGTTCAGTATCTTAATTATGCAGAAGAAAGAAGTTGAGAAAGTCAACTTCTCACTATATAGCTGAGCAGGTATTACAATTTTGTAGGACGGAAAATTCAGTTGATTCTCACATGCAACAAAGATTTTATTCCTTAATATAAAAACATATTTCTATGATGTAAGAATATATTTCTTAAAATAAGAAAACAAAATCTTGGCTATTCTTACCTAGATGTATTTTCTAATTTTGAGATTTTTGGCGTAGAACAAGAACATTTTTCTTGATATTTTTCTTGATAAGGAACAATATCTTAAATTAAGAAAAAAAAATCTAGAAGATAAGAATAATATTCTAGGCTAGAATTTGATTTTTTGCAGTGTAATCACGATCACAAATGATAATGGTGATACATTTTTGATTATTTTCCTCTTATTTTTGTAAAAAATTGTTAGATATCCTTTAATAATTCCTGGCTTACTTGTTTAGTAGTGTGCTCCTCTTTCCCAGTGCGAGTGGTCACAAGTTCGATCTTCGTGCAAGCCCATGCCCCACACGAAATACTACGTACAGCGCAAATAGTGACTGAAAAAGAATCTGGAATGGGGTCTGGAACCACCAGTTCATCTCTGGTCCAGAACACAAACTAAATATACTGACCTCGATCACAGTTGCTGATGGTATAACGTTTTTATTGTTTTTCAAATATTTTCTTAAAAAAATGTTGGATTTTGGTCAGGTTGTTCTGGGCTTGCTGGTGTAGAGGTATGATTCTCGCTTCGGATGCGAGAGGTCACGGGTTCGAAACTTGTGCAAGCCCATAAATCCCTTGCTGGTAACCTTGCTAACCATGGCAACCGGCTTTATTTTTCCCCGTGCCAACAGCGCGAAGCGGTAGTAATTCCATACGGCAATTTACACCCGGGAAAAGGAAAGCATTAGCGAAGTCTAAAGTTCCAGGCGTACGGCCGCCATGGCTCACCAACGAAGGGTGGTCATTTCTGTTCTCAAGAATATGGCGGACTATCAGGAGTAGCGAACACTTAGGCCATGGGAATGAAAGTCTCTGATTTGCGTTCAATAGATTTCCAATTCGCATGCGGTATTTTTTCATTATTCATTATTTATTCTTTGCTGGTGCTTCCACATTCAAATCTAAATCTTCTTTTTTTCCTGCAAAATTTCCTTAAATTTCCACAACATTTCCCAGGATGCACTAAATATATGACGTCCCAAACGAGTTTTTGTGCATACGCTATACATACCTACTTTTTATGTTTCATCTAGACTTACGCTATTAAGCCAATAAAAAATGACGAAATGATGTTTTAATCATATTCCTGGATGTTTATAACAGTAACAATAGTTATAACGGCAACATTACACTGTCATGTATATAAATCACCACAGCTGAATAACATTTTACCAATATAAATTGATGAACGTTGAGCAGTATACATATACCCTGCATTTACTTGCAGTGAAACTAACATAATAACAAATGCTGTATAAAAATGGCCGACATGGCAATATTTTTCTAGAATATGTGAGTGGATTCTCCTGGCATTCGTCACACTGTGGATAGAAGCAATCATCATCTTCGTTGCCATGAACATATTCCCCACAATGAATACAGCATGTTTCATAACCACATGAATAATACAATTTTTCAGTATGATCATTGCAATCGTGATCTTTAACATATACTTGAAATCCGAAAGGCATGTTGACATCATCTGGAAAACCCCCCACAAAAACATGAATATATTTGGCAATAACAGTATCTTAATATGCAGATGATAGCAGTAAAAAGTTGTCCATGTACGAAACATAAATCCACAAGTATAATCTATATCCTCCAGGACTTCAGCTAACTGTTTTCTTTGATGCTGGGGGAGTTTCTTCTTCGAAAATACAAGTCTCCATTTGTCACATTCAGTGCATTGAACCATGGTGTCTGTATTCTTGCAATGTTGAACAGAGGCTGTAAAGGGAATCTTCTTTTTTTTTGACTTCGGTCTGTTGTTCATGCTTGGTCTTTCCTGAAAGTAATTAATATGGCCATGATTTAATAATTGCCATTTGTGCATTTAAAATTTAGATTTAGCAGAACCAAAACAGGCAAGGAATGCAAAATTTCAACAATATAAATAATGCGTCAGACATCATGTGTCGCAGTTTTATACACATCAGCGAACAGCTTGTAGTGATCTTCATTCTCCATCACCGGGAAAGGCAACATGCCAACATTTCTGGTTCTTTCATCTCGAAGGGGTCTAAAGCCATAAATGATACATTGCTTTTAGTTCTTCGGAACTGCAAAAATACCATATCACAGAAATGGATGAATTTCAGAATATTTACTTTATTTACCTGCAAATAGTACAACTGGAAGCAGTAATGCCCCTCTATGCAGCAATGACTGAGAAATTTAGACAGTTTTTCAAACTTCCTGACATCTTTGGCAGTCATATGATCTCTCTGTCAGGCAAAAAGAAAAAAACACAGATACATTACAAGGTTATCGTGTTTGGGACATCAAAGTGTATGGCTATATACAATAAATGCAATTCATTACATGTAGTTTCTCTTCGATCATCAGACAGTTCCCCCATAGCTTGTTAATGTTGGCATCTTCAGCTGGTAGAAATGTGTTGAATTGTCTTTCTTTCAAGCTGAGTCTCCTCATCTGGCAATTTGACATATCTACAGGCGTTTCTACCAAATCATGCCACTCTTGTTTGAGATCATCAGCTGACAACTTTGCCCTGACTTCCTTCATGTTGTTAGCTTTAGCTATAAAAGAAAAGGTAATATGTAATGTTAATAAAGCAAAAGCTATATATAGCTATATATTTGACCTGCCTGGTCTGCTATTAAAGATCATCATGTATGGAGGTACAAAATAATGGAAATGAAAATTCACTCACAAATAGCTTTCTCAAGATCAGCGCCTCCTTTCTTTCTCATAATGCCAACGCCTTGGAGGCCAATGTTAACAATGCTCATGATTCGCTCCACTGGATTGGCCCAGGAATTGTTCGTGGATTGGAGGTAAGTATATCTGAAAGAGAAAATCTTGCTTTCGTGATATCTAAAAGTGTAGTTTTCTGTAAATAAAAAATTATGCAATAATATAATTAAGGTTCATTTCTGCTAACCCATCACGAGAGGATGCTCTCACAACTGCTTTAGGTGATGAAGGTTGCAACACACTATCTTTGATCCCGACATATACATCACCATGGTAAAAACTACCAAGAATACTGTCTGGAATGTCGATCTGCAAGATAAAAAATACAGAACTCTGGTGTTTGAGACAGGTTGTAACTTGTAAAAGCACATTGCTCTACTGTGGTCAAGTGACATGGTACGTGTGTCCGCGAATTTTAGACTGAATTTTTACACAAATATTAGCTTACCAGCAAGTTCACAGAAGGTGTTAAAGTAGCTTTGGAGAAATCATGATACGCAACAGCCATGACTTGGTTGGGTCCGACAATTACTTGCTTCCCGCGCTCAGCTGATGCCAGTGGATATGACGGTTCCCCCACCTTAACCTTATGCTTGTCGTCCATTGACACAAGCGTAACAAGTTCTCTATGCTGCACAGCAAACTCTCGCATATAGCGCCATGCAGCGGCACAGTAGTGGGCATCAAGATGGTTTACACGAATCTATATAATTATTATATTAAAATAAAAATGTAAAAATCCATGAGATTATAAATTTGGGTATAACATATTCACACAGTAAAGCAACCTATCTAGAGTTCGGTAGCTATTGACCATGCTTAACTCTGTATGAAAGTCTCACCTGTCTTTTCAGAACCATCATTTTAATGTTCATCTGGTCTTTGTAATATTTAGCTGTATTTGCTCGTGGATTTAGAGGTTGGAACTGGTATCTCAACCATTTTACTGAAGGTATATTTGTACCCTCTAGAACTCTTTCTTTTACGCGCTGATGCAAATCTTTTAAACTGACAGCCTTGGCAAGGTACAACTGCTGACTATGTCTTCACTTATGACAAGCGACGCCAACATCTTCAGATAAATAGTGCTCTGTCTCTGCAAAGAACTCGCGGTATGAATCCTTCTTCGTGGTTGGAGGCAAGTGGTGCAAGTCGACAACAATCCCTGCATCTTCACACAGCATAGCATGAGCGAATCGGTTATCAATTTTCTTTTCTGATAAAGTGTTCGATGCAGACTTGTCTCCTGTTAACTCTTTGAAGATAGACCTTAGTGCAACAGATTCACCAACAAACCTGAAGGATTGCATAAATTTCTTCTTAGTAATCCGCCTTTCATACACAGGGGCTTCGGATTCAACTTTGCGTATTACTTGAGTGCATCTGTTGATCATTTCGCCCTCTTCTTGGTCTCCTACAATTAAAGTGCAGACTTTGCTTATTTCCACCTACATGGTGAACGTAGTGTACACACTTTCGTGACAAGCCGTTATTACAAAGTTCTTCAAGCAAGTAATGGACTCTGCGGCAGTTACATGTAGGTAGAAACTCGCGTACACAAACGGGAACAAACTCTTCTGCTCTTAAAAGTTCTCGGTCAATGTCAGATAAAGCATGATTCACAGTACCTCTAGTTGCATTCATGATTTTCACATTGGTCTTCACCTCCACCTCACTGCGTGGTGTAGCTGCTGCGAGTTTCGTCCTCTTTCTCTGATTTCTAAGGCTAAGGACAATAGGCTTCCAAGACTTCAACAACGCTAAGTATTTGTGTTTTCACTTCAGCCCAGGGCATTTCATTCAAGTATTGTTGGCCTTGAATCAATTCTCGAATCTGAATTGTATACTTCTCTAACTTCTGCTCAGCAAGATTGCTAAGAGTTCGCTTCTTATGTTTGTGTTTTTCAGAACAATTAAAACCAGAAAACTGTGTTTTAAAGACTGTAGGCACCTTTGTTGACATCGATAGCACAGACTCAATCTTATTGTAGTGACCATCAACATAATAGAGCAATTCAACCAACTTGGGACAAAGGAAGTGGCACGAGCCCCTGCATTTCTTGGAAAATTGCATTCTTTCTCCTCAAAGAACTTCAATACTTCATTATTTAGTTTTTCCACGCTTGTTTTTGGATCGTTTACAATAGTTGGCAAGTCATTTCCAACAGCATCTCTGGCTGCTGCCATCAAAACAGTAAAAGCATTAACAGGCTTTGATGAACCCTGATTTACAGGAAAACATGAAGCACCTGATGGCAAATGTTGGAGAATTAGTTTAAAGAAGCGCATCCCAAATTGTTCAATCACTTGAATAATATCTGTATCTAAAGTGCCACGCACACATTCACTCATGGCTAGCGTTGAAGATGCTTTGATTTCTTTCAGAATGTACGTTTTGCAAGCGAGGTTTAAATCAAAAATTGGCGTGAGAGGGCCATCGAGAATGTCTCTGTAAAGCTGATCATATGTATATACCACTCATTGTTTAAAGTTACAAATGTCCAAGGTTTTAGAATCTCTCCATTATCTCTGCACATGGAAATTGCTATTTGTTTTGGCATACTTGCAACTCTGGCAAGCCATTAAAGGTTTATCTTTAAAAATCCAAAAAAATGTGAATAAGCAAAAAATAGATTTAACAACGTCATTGGCTAGTGAAAACTCCGCAGCATATACTCTCATATCACGTAAATACATAAATTTATTTCCTCTTTGCGCGAAAAAATACGGTCAGACTGGTCAGTTAAAATATGAAAATTCTGGAAATTGTAGCAAACGGATGTCCGCCAATAGGCGAAGACAGGAAGATTCAAGAAGATTATGACTAGGTTGGATGGGTGTCCCCAGGAAGGTTTTGAAAACATATTTTCTCATACTTTGGAAATATTTGAAACGAGAAAATTGGTAATAGTGTAGTAAAATTACCCGACGTGTTCAATATGCTGTAGTTTGACATCAGTTTCCATGAGATTTGTACGTTTTTAAAGTGCTTGCGTTAACGGTCGACAATTTATTTACATTTTGTTTATTGTACAGTTGCCAACCTTTATAAATATAGAATATATTAAACCGATAATACTAGATGCATATAAAACGTCGTGCGCGATTAACCGACCCTACGTCGCTACCAACCATCTATAGCCGCCTATGGTCTTTTTAATATAAAAACTACAACATTTTATGCAATACTTAAAACACTGACGAGCACAAGTGCTTTATCAGAAATTGTACGCGAGGCACAGCTGAGCCTTCGAGTATTTTAATTAGCTTCGAAAATGAGCCATTTATACCCATCTTGTTGGCTTGTTTATGACAGAATTTTCAGTACAGGTGTCGTATTTATAAATGAAGCCGAGAAAAAAAACTTAATTTGTGAAAATCTATATGTGTTTTTGTATCACATATACTCCTAACTCCTTTCACTGCTACGATTTCCTTTGTGTTGGCATGAATTACTAATGAGTTTGTAAAAAATAATCTTTCTTAATAACAAAAAACCTGAAAACAAAAAAAGACATCCTTACCATGATTTCCTGAAGTTGCGAGGCTGGAAACAGTGACATATATACATCTGGACTGCCTGCTTGTATGTTTTTTGACTGAAGGCCTGCGTTATCGATTGTAAGCACGAAGGCTGACAAATGATGACGAATATGAGAGTGTTTGCTAATGGTGAACATCGCTGACATGCAAATAAATTACAGCGCAGGCTCTGTTGAAAGAAAAACGTTTAATTTTGGTGAAACGTATGCGAAACGAACCCCATATGGCCGTGAAACGAATATATTTTAAAATTCAAAAGTATATGGCAAAAATCGTTCATTTTTCACTTAATTCCTTTCCGATTAATGGTTGATCGTGTAGTCGTAGATGTTTATTACGGCAAAAGTAACGAATATGGCTTTATAAAACTGTTTATACAATGGATTTGAGACTGACTGTCTACACCGTTTTTTTCTGAAAATTGCAAACACTGGTAAGTTTTGTTTATTGTGTTTGATCTTAGTAATGGAATGATAAACGATGTTATTTACAAAGATATTTACAAGTTTGTACATATTTAAAAGCGATATATGTACATTGTACAGCTATGATTTGTATAAATGCTCCCTCGGATGTGTTTTTACAAAATATATATTTACAAGTTTATATACATTCGTTTGTTGAAAATATTGTACACGTGTGTCACACTTGGTGCCATTCAACAATACTGTTTTGTTTTACTGATTTTTAAACAATATCAGTTTTGTTGTTTTCTTAGTTGTTTTCTTACTTTTTCCCCAGTAATATTGTCAGTAAATCTCTTTCCTTGGTGCTTCATTCTGATATTGGTGTAGATTTGGGCACATGTTTTGATTATTCTTGCAATGTGATAATTTGTTGCCATTGTTTCATACATGTGACTCTCTGAACTTTTGAACACATTTGCATCAATACATTGAGCAAGCACAGCAGCTGCAATAGCTCCATGCAGATTTGAACAAACTGGTAAACGACCACCTGTAGCATTTATCATTCTCATGATACATTTCTCTGTCTCAGTACATACACAGATTAACGATTGTGAAGGAATGGTGAGTCCACCATTGCTTTTCCATGTAACAAAAGCAGTTAGGTTGCTGGTTGTTAAGGCATCAACACAACTCGAGCAGGCAATCTTGTTTACTGCTTTCTTTGCAATGAAGCCAGCGATATATGATATAACTGCTTCTTTATACTCTGTCACCATAACTATATTTGATATGTCACAATAATCATGATCACTAGCTTGCGGAACTTCTCTTGGCTCAAAATCATATCGTCGTATATTTTGCATATCAATATAGACTTGTTTGAACACTGTTAACGTTGTATTGGTCTTCTATGTTGTTGAGAATTTTTGTGTCATCTTGTGCTTTGCAATTACCATCTCCTCCTTCAATCATGTGCCTCATTAATAGTTTTTTGTGTGCAGAAGTAAATTGGGATGTAATGGGGTTGTTATTCGAAGCACCAGCAGATCGTACTGCAGCAAGATGGTCTTGGCTAAATTTACGTGTTAGAATGTACTTCAGGAGTGGTTTTGGTGATATAACAAATTTCTTGTAAAGGCCTTTAATGCTCTTGATTGCTAATAAAAATCCGAGAAAACCTGTTTTTTTTCCTGATTCAGCAATGAGAATTCCTTCATCATTTTTCAGTTTGCTGATGTAATCCCCGAGCCAACGGCGCGAAGCGCCGTTCCGGGCGTAAGCCCGGGGCGAGGGTTACTAATTTCGTATTAGCGGAGTTGAAAGTCGTTTGCTCGTGATAGGTAGTAAAAGTGGTATGTCCTCACTGATCTCAATAATATGGCGGACTATCATGAATGGCTAACACTGATTGGCCAGATTTAAAATTTATTGTTGATTGATTAATCACGAATTCAACTGACAGCAAATATCTAAATTTGCTTTTTGCACTACAATATTTTGTATTTTGCAAAAAGATTTGGCAACTTTAACAACCAACGAAGGGTGGTCCTTGACTCTTGAAGAGAGATTAATTCTGGGAAAATACAGAGAAGCGCCAAGAATTGACTACGGCGTGAAACACAAGGCAAGTTTGTTGATAATGCGTATTCATACTTGTGTTTTAATGCTTTATAAAGGCCGGCGTAGCCGTACTCCTCCAGTTTATTCACTGTTTATAGTTTAAATTCCAGAGTAAGTTTATGTTTTGTAAATGCAAGACTGTCTTCTTATTACTGTATTTCAAAATATTGACGAACTTTACATGTAAAAGAATATGAGCCAAGATACAAAATTGGCTTGAAACGGTTTTGTTTCAAACTCAAAGTTTATGTAGATAAAAATTTAGTTTCATAAATATTTCAAAACGTCTAATATATGTAATTAGTAGGTCGTATTTTATACCAAATTTAAGCTTACATTAGGCGTAATAACATACCGATGACAAATGTTGTGCCATTTTAAAAAATTGTCAATAAAACAAGGATTAAAAACCCAATATTTTGTCTTTTTGAAAAATTAATATAAATAACAATTGCCGTGTTGCTATGACAATAACCTTTTGAAGTACTTCATGTAATTCCGAAAATATAGTTGCATGCTCTTAGTTAGAGGGGAGGGGTTGCTGCATGCATGTATTTCTAGTTATATGATTGGTCTAGGAATTTTTCTTTGTGGCTGTAGTTTGATGGCCTTAATGGTGCTTTGAAGTTTTTTGATAGTGAATTTTGTGAATTTAGCACATCAAATAGGTGATCAAATGTTCGGATGAACTTTTTTGTTGCCTGGCAGTGGGAGAATGGATCCATTTCTAGCTGATCAGAAAAATAATCGAGCGCATCAGCAACACTGCTACTTAAAGATTGTGCAGCCAGGTTGACTTTCATCTTTTGTTGATGCCAGTTGATGTGTGCTGATCTAAGCTTGCTTGCCATGTGGACTCTTGCAATTCATGATTCTTGATTCTTGCAATTCATGGAGTTTTACCAAGTATTCCCATTTTATTTCTTTACCATCGCCATCATATATAACACCCAGTATTGTATGGGAAGCCGTTTCGGCCTAAAGGGTATCGAGTCGCAAAACAGTGGCAGATCTAACGTAAGTCAAAATAAATTACCACAGCTCATTCTAGGATATATTTAAATTTTAAAATACCTTAAAAGCAACTCCATTGGTTAGATTTTATTCTTTTGAAATTCATAACCTATGAGATTGTTATAAAGTTATTTTGAATTTAAAATTGAGTTGCTATAATTTATTTTGACTTACCCTGGATCCGCCACTGTCACAAAAAATAGCACAACGAGTCGCTATCGAACAGCATAATATTACCGACTGCAGGAAAACATATCGAGTTCTGCAATTCCAAAATTGTGATATCGAGATTTCTCGCGAAAACAAGTCGAAAAATAGCAACAAAAATAAACCATCGAGAATCGTTCATTAAAATACAGCATATCGAGAACTCGGTTTACATGAAAAATGTTGTCGAGAATAAGTTTAGAAAAATAACCTATCGAGAATCACTTATTAAACTACAACATATCGAGAATTGTTTACATAAAAAAATGCAGTCGAGAGTAATTTTAAGAAATTAGCCCATCGAGAAGCGGGGTTCAAGAAAACTTGTCGAGATTCAAAAAATAATTAAAATATCCGAAATATAAATAAATTATTGAGATTCTGGCGGATTGGTTTTATCTGTGGTTTATATAAAATCTTAAATCTGCGGCGTGTTTTGAACATTTTGAACACTATAGTTTGTGCTCATTTGATCATGATGATGATTATTCGTTGTCCTTTATACTGTTATGTGTTTTTAACAGCATTTTTTGTACATATCGTTGGTGTTCTGGGAAATATACCATGCCCAAAATAGGACAAACGTTTTAAAAAAAATTGCTTGGTACTCGTACCATCGTACCTTGATTATGGCTGTGTTTACACTATACCGGGATTCGCGTGGTCACGATATCAAATTTGCCAAATTTATCAAAGTTCAAGGTGTTATCGTGGCAATGCAGATCCGGTACAGTGCTTCGGGGCTTATATGTTTATCACGGAATATATGTATATATTATTTGGTGCGGGATTGGCCTCATTCGTGTTTAACCTCTTGGGAACGAGGTTGATTCGTGTTTTCATCATAATATAGAAATATAGGTTAAACATAGGAAATTCGAAGTTTCGGGATAACTCTCTGAATGGCAAGTGAGGTCGTATCATGTTTTCCGGGTCTGGGGTTGTTTGACACGTTATATTATATGACACGTTATATTGTATGACACCAGCAGGGTACTAGCATACCATCGTACCAAGATAATAAACAAAACATATGACACTATAGCAGAGTACTAGCGTACTATCGTACCAAGATAATAAACAAAATATATGACACTAGCATAGTACTGGCGTACTATCGACTCGTACCAAGATAATAAACAAAATATATGACACTAGCAGAGTACTAGCGTACTATCGTACCAAGATAATAAACAAAATATATGACAATAGCAGAGTACTAGCGTACTATCGTACTAAGATAATAAACAAAATATATGACACTAGCAGAGTACTAGCGTACTATCGTACCAAGATAATAAACAAAATATATGACAATAGCAGAGTACTAGCGTACTATCGTACCAAGGTAATAAACAAAATATATGACACTAGCAGAGTACTAGCGTACTATCGCACTAAGATAATAAACAAAATATATGACACTAGCAGAGTACCAGCGTACTATCGTACCAAGATAATAAACAAAATATATGACACTAGCAGAGTACTAGCGTACTATCGTACTAAGATAAGAAACAAAATATATGACACTATAGCAGAGTACTAGCGTGCTATCGTACCAAGATAATAAACAAAATATACTAATAGCAGAGTACTAGTGTACTTGCGTGCTAAGATAATAAACAAAATATATGACACTAGCAGAGTACTAGCGTACTATCGTACTAAGATAATAAACAAAATATATGACACTAGCAGAGTACTAGCGTACTATCGTACCAAGATAATAAACAAAATATGACAATAGCAGAGTACTAGCGTACTATCGTACCAAGATAATAAACAAAATATACTAATAGCAGAGTACTAGCGTACTTGCGTGCTAAGATAATGAACAAAATATATGACAATTGCAGAGTACCCCGCCTCCCGGTTTGTACGTTTCCTGCACTTATAGAAACATCATAATATTATAGTACTTGTAAGCCACGCGATTTCAATCAAACTCATCTAAATTAGTGTGTTTACAGGCTTTTAGTCATTAGCAAAATTTGCGTTCTCGCGGAAGGTCGATAGAAATTTATTTGTCCCGTTGTTCAAACGTGAGACTGAGGGATTATTCTGCGTCGCAATCAATTGGAAAACTATCGTTTGTTTGTACGCATTTGGTTTGTCCAAGTTAAGTAAAAGTATAATCGTCGGTGCCTGTTTTAAGCAAGTAAGTAAACAAATTTACCTTCCTTTGTATAACTCTAAATAATTTGATTGCTTACTGAGTAATTAGGCCCACTATGGGTATTGCTGTATTTAAGTTGAACCGCATTGCATTTTTTTTGTTATGTTATGTTTTTTAGATTGCGTGTTTCATTAATATCGCGTGTTAATCAGCTATTTTTCAAGACTTTGTAGATGTTTGCTATATCATGCTATTTAGTTTGTACCGATTCTGATTCGGTATACGATCCATACGCAATTCTGCAACAATTCTGAAACGGCTCATTCAATACATAACCAAGTTCACTTGTCTTTTTTTCTTTATTAACAGCTTGGTAATTAGTGCCAATGTGGCCATTTAATTTAACATCGATTACCCATATTTATCGTATTATTCTATTCCAGATTTCCATGAAATGGCACATTTACCTGTTTCGCCTATTAAAAGTCTTTCGGTGCGGGAAGACACGAGTGGATGCCCTGCTTTACATAAAAAAATTGGCAAGAACAAGTACGTTTGCTTGGCAAATTTTTTCTTTCGGATCGAAGCCTTCGTGAAATTTCCGCACGCAGCTCACACAAGATACAACGGCTATATATTGTTCGTGCAACGCGTCGACGGAGTTTCTATGTAAGTGGTATTTTCACTTAGTAAATGTTGATATTAGTCTTGGTTAATTCGCATGATAAATTTACTGCAATTTTTATTAGTTTTACAATTTACAGATGAATCAGGTTGAGACGTTGGGTGCCAGTTCAACAGAAATGTTTTTGAAGCCGTTGTTGGCGTTCAACATGTTCTCTTCCCTCCGATTTATAATAATTCTAAATTGTGCCTCGTCCTTCAATTTATAATAATTGTAAATTGTAGAACTAAAATTGCACCACAACATTTAGACACAGACGAACTTGATGAAAAAAAGTGTCTAAATATTGTGGTGGGCGGTCGGGGGCGGAGGCGAGACTTATTTTATTTTTATGTTTAATTTTAACTAATTGTTATTAAAACTATTCTCACTCACTGGGACTGTATCTACTTCACCAAATTTAGCTAAAGAGCGAGCCCGAAGGGCGAGTAACTATTTTTTAACCAGTAATATTGCTTCGTTCGCTGGCTCTACAATTCACAATTATTATTAATTGAAGGACGATGCACACTTTAGAATTATTATAAATTGTAGGGAAGAGAACATGCTGTGGCGTTACAACGTCACGCCTCTCAGTGGGAAAACAAAGGTTGATAGCCCAAAAATAGACCAAACACACATTGAACGAAAGGAGTACACCAGACACAGTACTAACATGCGGTGCCCATTCACACGAATGTGGAAGTTGCTATTAATGTTTATATAATAATACGTGTTCATTCTGCATTTTCATTGGTCGCGAGCTGTGTGTTATTAAAGTACACACGCACGGATGACGTCAACTGATGGCGTGATCTAATCCACCCTTTTCGAGGTTGACCGACGGGGGGTAACATGTGTAGCGTAATTCGAAACAGTCGGACAAACATTGCGTTTTCATTGTACTTGCGCATACAAATACTAAGTAGTTCGACTGCGAAAGAAAATGGTTAAACACTGTGCGTGGGGCACTTGTAATAGTGATTCGCGTTGCCTAGAAAGATTAATAAATTCTGAAGGAAAATGTGTTCAATTTTACCATTTCACGTCTTTTAAAAAAGAGAAAATACGACAAGAAGCATGGATAAGGGCATGTTGTCGGCAATGCTTTGTATGCTGTAAATGAGATGGTATATGAAACTGTATATGAGATGGTTAAAAATATCGAAAAGACCGAATGGCGGCGATGCGTTAAAATCATTTACATATTCGTGCGCTGAAGATAGAGGATCTTCTATTTCAACACCATGAAATCAACTCGTTCTCCTCTTTTGATTTTGAATAGTCTAAGAGAGCTAGGTATCCACATTTTTTTGACGGATTTCGCTATCACAACTAATGCTGGTTTAAGATATCCAGTTACTGAAACGCTTCGCGCTTTTAAATATCGTTTCAAGTCAGAAGCGACATTTTCTCAAAATGATTGCGCTCCAAAGTACTATTCATGCTTTGATAGAATTTTGCCCTTTTTTACTTTGCCTTTCTTTGTCTTTAAAAAGTAAACTATCGATAATCAATAGTTCCTCGTATACAAAAGTATTAACGCGACGCTTGTTGTTTGTCCGACTGTTTCGAATCACTACACGTGTTACCCCCCCGTCGGTCAACCTCGGAAAGGGTGGATTTACTAATTTATTTCGCGGGTCTTCGCATGATTTTTGCCAACTTTGTTATAATATAAAACAAATAGATTTCATTTTTTTGTGCTTCTGTGCTGTAATAGATCACAGATGACGCCATAGCGTGTGAAGAACAAAAAGTCACGCACTTACTTTTTTGTTCTTCACACGCTATGACGTCATCTGTGATCTATTACAGTACAGACGCACCCAAAAATGAAATCTATTTGTTAAATATCAGTTCCGCGCCTCTGCAGGCAGACTAGGCAGTTCTCAAATATGTAAACAAGACAGATCGACTTTATACAATTGCCGCTAGTTCGAATAATTTTTCCTCAGTTTAAATATGTATAATAATCGCTTGAAGGCTGTTTTAAGATAAAATAACGTTTAAAAGTCATGCGAAGATAAAGACGATATCAGCCTGGACATTTTTAAAACTTATGGATCAGTGCAAGTCACTGCTGCACAAGAAGTTATATTTGGCTATTATCGGGTGACCTGGGTGTGTCAATAACATAGAGAACATACAAGAAGTATGCAGTTCTTATGATTCCGAACAAACACCGTGCGAACATAATGCTGTGCATAAATGCACCGCAATTAAATTAACTGTGTTTAAACTACATCGTAATGATTAACGTGTGCGCGCAAATAATATATTTTTCATTTTCTTTTGTTTGTATCTGAAAAGGGAGTGCTACGTAACTGTTGACGAGATGGAATCCGTAAAGAAATTTAAAAGCGCTATTAATCGCACTTTTGCAAAAAAAGGAGGCGTTATCTGGCAAGGAGTTAATGACGGCCAATTGTCAATTTACATCATGAATAAGTTGAAAGAATTTGCACAGTCTACCGACGCAAAAAAATATTTTGGAGCGTTGCTCATTGGAAGGCAACCAAATTTCCGTCATATGGATGCAGTTGGTCGGTTTATAGACGATCCTGATAATAACCCAGGTATTGAGATGGAAGGAAGTAGGATAAAGACGAACGACTTTGACTCCGCAGTTTACATTTTCAACGACCAAGTTCAGGTACGCAAAAATGTTCTTGTCTGAAGATAGTATGAAATTTACATCTAACCCTGAGCCTGACCTTATCACAATTCAGACAGTTTTAGATAGAAAAGTATGACTATGTACAAGTAATTATGATAATACAACATTTCTTTTATAACATTTGGGTCTTTTTTATGGATATTAGATGGATTATAATGGTGTAATAGAACAACCCAAACACAAATACATGGTGCCATTTTTGAAATCGATGCCATCTGCACTGAGTGATAAACACCTCAAGAACTTTTTGGAAGAATATCCAGTTCACATTGATGTTCCACTGGTACCATTTGATTGGCAAATGTTCATACACCAAGCAAAACTGTTCTTTAAGGTCAATTTCATGCCGTTTATAATGTTCATGTGTGGTGCAATATCAACTTTCCACTTTCAGCAAATTGTTAGCAGAGTTGGTAAGAACATCTGACTTTTTTGCTTAGAAAGGGAACCTGGTTGTAGAGTAAATTGGGGATGCTACATAGCGTAGAGCCATACATTTGGTAGACATTGTACCCTCCCACAGATATTCTAATTTCATGGCCATTGTGATCGCTTGACCTACTGTCTTCTGTTTTTTAGGTTGCTGCCCAGTACCGACTGCTATTGGAGCAATATCCAGTGGCAAGTCTACAGCATTGCACTTATTAAGCACATTATTTGGTTTGCATGTTGTCTCTCAGTCTTCTGGAGAATATGTTTGCTCTGGTCTTACCAAAACTACAGTACCATGGAGCTTGGATGACCCGACACATCCAAGTCTTGTCCATAAGCCTTTGATGTCTGTTTTCAATGGGTATGGCCAACAAACAAAAGGACGGGGTGATGAAAAGCCTGTCACTTCATTTATTTTAACTATTAACTTTAAATTGGATGACGACATGAGGTAATTACCCAATACATTGGGTCGTTCCAAAAAAGATCCATTCCCCACCCACAGAGGAAATTTCTGCTGTCCGGGGAGGGGAATCATGTATAAATGTCTTAAATTTATATAGGATGTCCGGAGAGGGGAGTGGGGTACTGTTAATTTCCTCTCCATGGGGGGGGGGGTGGATCTTCTCTGGAATTACCCATTTTTACATATAGATTTTGCAGAACATGGTTCACCTACTAAACTTGTTTTTTAAGCATCTACAAAGATGAAACTTATTGCTTGCTTTGGAGATTGCCACTAGGCAAGACATCATTATCCACAGAATACTCCAGTGCAAGCATACCAAAGCTAATATATATAATTTAGACTGCTTGATGTTTGCATGATGATCCGGAAACTAAATCGTACCTAATAATTTCTAGGTCATTTGAAAGGACCACACCCATATGGTTTGCAAAGTTAATAACCAGAGAAAATGTAGGAGAAAAATTTTTAGACCAACGACGCATGATATTAGAGATGGCTTCAACCAACTGCCTCTTAGACATCATCCGCATTGGCCGAAGAGTAACTGCGGAGAATTTAGCAGAGCATCACAGTTACTTTGAAGATAAGCTTGTTGGCCTTTCCACTCGTCTTCCAGAAATTTACTCTGGTTACAGACTAATTGCGTTCGAGGTAACTGCCGATGGTCTTACAGATTTCTGTTCATTTTTTCTTTTCTACTACTCGAGTGGCACATGTATTTAGCATATAATCTTCGTATTTATAGATTGTGAAACTGGTGGACGATGACACCATCCTAAGTGAAACGGACGTCGACAACTATTTGGTGACGAACTTCTTGCCTTTTGTTCTGTCGATGTATACCAATACCATGAAAGCACATACATCATTTGAAGAATTTTTTAGGTTGCTTGTTAAAGCAATTATTAAGTTAGGGTTGAAAAAGGACAAGGTATACAAATTATTAACGTGCGTACTGCACATTTGCCATTTGACTATTAACCTTAATTGAATTAGCTGTGTTAAAGTTCTAAGCGATTGTTGCCTTTGAATGCAAAGTGTGTCCTTGTAATAATTCCGTATTTTAATGGCTGTTATGAACTATACATCCACAGTTCACTGCATACATAAGAAGTCTATTTTCTTCATAATTATTATACTGTTAGAGTTTACACGTGACACATCGTTTTGTCCTTTAGTTACTCGGCTTTTTCAAGCCATTGATGAAAGGGAGGAAGGAAAAGATCGATTACCTTTCGTTAATTCTGCCAAAGGCGATCAACGTTGTGGAAAAAGCCGGCTTCGAAAAGCCCAATGAGAAAAACATCAGAGATCTGGCAAAGAGCATGAAACATACAAACGTAAACCACAAAGCAAGTTTTGCTGATATGGAAGGGAAGGTGTCATGTCTAAAAGTTGCCAGAAGCGATCTCCCTAAAGACTGCATTGATGAAATAGACAAAGGTATCTAGAGGTGTGCGAATCCGATCCAAATCCGAACCCAATCCGATCGGATTCGGACCAATTCGGATCGGATCGAATTTCATTATTTTTCATTCGGATCGGATCAAGCTATTTTCCTCATCCTTTAGATTCGGATTTCCTTTGCATGAGTCGGATTAAATATTTAAAAAACCCGTTGTAAATCTTCGTTGTTTGCTGATGTTTCAGATACGTTCAAACGCCATCAATATGCTAAACACATCACGCACGACCACGAGTTTCCTAATTCCTATTCACCTCTTTAATTATTATTATGAATTTGTGATTTGTGTATTGTAAAATTAGAGTTGTTGCGTTGAGGAATGAGGAGTTAATGTTGCTCTTTCTGGCGGCCTATAAACAAGTAATGCTATCAACATAAAACCGTGGTTCTATCATTTAAAAAATTTGATTAAGTTTTTTTCGGATCGGATTGGATTCAAGTTCTAGTGTTCGGATCGGATCGGATTCAAGCTCTAGTGTTCGGATCGGATCGGACCACTATATTTGTGGATCGGATCGGATTCAGAGGGAAAGTGTCCATGTTGACCTGAACGATATTGACTTCTCGCAAGGTATAATACTTATTATTTGTTTCGTATTTGGATTGAACACTGATCGTGACGGTGACACCGACGACGGCGGATGTGAAGAGATTGCAGACGAAAAGAATGACAGTTGCGTTAGTTGCGTTAACTTGTTGGACGAAATAAAAGGGGTAGAAGAAAATTTCAGTGTCAAGATGAACGAGCTTGAAGAGAGGCATCAGCAACAACTGATTGATTTGCGAATGAGCCACAATGCGGAACTCAACGCACTTAAAAGAGAAAATGCAGAGCTGAAAAAAGAGAAAGAAGAAAATGAGAAACAGGTTGTTACATAATATCATGTACATGACATTTTATATAAAATAACAATATAATGTATTATTAGTTTTAGAATAAATATTTGTTGCGAGTGAAACCGGACCGAAACGCGAGAATCTTTACACTCACGTTTACTCTCGTAACACAGGTGAATGAAATGAAACAGCAAATACGTTTTCTTTCTGGCGTATTGCGAGAATCCGACAAAAAAGAAGACAGAAGTGTTACTAATTCACGAAATCTGTCAGATGAACAGCGTGGAAACTCGGCGGTAACAATGGCAATTACCAGGATAGTCGGTAAGAAGTTTTCTTTTGAAAAAATACAAATAGTTTTCCATAGTTTTATACTGTTCTATTATGATTAGCGATCATTAGCATGATTTATATATTCTTGTCAGTTTGTTTGCGAAAGAATTTCAACATTAGATTCGTTTTAGAATTACTATTTGGAAAAAGAACTTTGAATATACTTTTGCTATACCAGACAAACACGCAAGGCAAGAGTTAAAGTGGAACTCACACCCCAATTTTTTTTCTGATAATATAATTGTGCGTATTCATGGAGCACAAAACTGAAAAAATTTTTCCATTTGGATGAATTCTCGCTTTTTTACGGCTCCTCAAAGTTGCAAAAATTGGCCCAAAATATAATCAATTTGTCCCACGACCGCGGGATTGGGGGTCTGCGTCGAGTAGGGCGCTGTGACGTCAGAAGGTGAACTCGATCTTTTGTCGACACAAGAGATAGTATTACTGTATGCGTGCATGAAAGACAGTAAGTCGCAGAAAATAGTTTTTTAGAATGCCAAAAAGATGCGTTGTTGCCGGTTGTGGCAACGTAGGCGATAAGGAAAAGGTGTATCTCTTCACATCATTCCATATTCCGGGGACGAGCGAAATGAGGCAAGAAAAAGACGCAAGAAGTGGGTCGATTTCGTCAAGCTTAAACGCGCTAAGTGGCAACCTTCACAGCACTCCATAATATGCTCAGAGCATTTCAAACCAGACGACTTCAGCCGGAGATTTTCACGTATTGAAGGCCAGAGCTTTGTTGGCAACAACGTGCTGAAACGAGACGAATTTGGGATTTGCGGAGCTGATGCGCCGTACGTGTCAGAGAGAGAGAGAAGAATGGTATGCTAATTTAAATTTTACAATTGCATTACTTGCGTGAGCAATAATAAACAATTTAAAATACATAGCTACATTTTGGGTTGATATGTAGCTGATAATACCTAAAAGCTGATACAATATTATCATGCACTTTTATACAGATTTTAAAGCAAGCAATGTCTGCTGAGCCCAGCACATCAGGAGTTTTGCCTGAGACAACGTCTGAGCTTAGCACATCGAAAGAATTGCCTAAAACAGCATCTGAGTACAGCACATCAATGGAAGAACCAACACAGTCAACAGCAGAATCTCAGCCCGCTCCTATTCATGAAGAGACCTCTCAGTCTCTGATTGTTCCATATGAACCAGCGACGCCAACCAAATGCTGTGCTGTAGTGGCAGGATGTATCAATTGTTCGGAGCTGCTGAAACAAAATCGACAGCTCACTAATAAGGGGAAAACGTTAAGGAAAATTGTGGGAAAACGGCGTGAAGAAGTTAAAGTATACCGTAGAAAATGTAAGAATAGCAATTATTTTGTATTAGACCCTTTTACTCCTGCATATTAATTTTAAAATTACTGTAGTAAAATAACTATAAACAGACCCTAAAACTTAGTTTACATTTTCTCGCAGGCAATAATTCCTGGGAGAATAATATTGTAGTTTGGTGTGGCGGTATTATCTTATTATCAATACCTATAATAATATCAATACATTAATTGTGCTTGTAGTTAGTTCTTACCCCACTCATGTATGCTATCGGATATAATTGTTGGGTCTTTTCTGTTGCACAGGGTATGTTGAAGACATCTTTCACACGTATTTATGTGCTTCCAAAGAGGAGTTAAAAATGCAGCTAAAGCACTGAAAGAGAAAACACCAGCTGCGATGAATACTATGCTTGAAAAGCAGTCACGGGCAGAGCCAGTAAGAAAAAGAGAAGAGAAACAGAAAATGGTTGTCAAAAACATCCCACCCACTACACCAGGTAAATCATACGCAAAACAATATACAAACACATCAAGTTGATGACTGCGATTAATATTGTATCATCAAAACATTTGTTATTGCATGATTAAAAGCATGATTCTTATTTTTTCATTAACAGTTTCACAAGTTGTTGCACAAAGCAAACAAAAGAAAAAAGCCAAGACCCCCCAGATGCAGGATGTGTAAGCACCCAATGAAAGGCCATCAGTTTGTTAAAGACTTCCCCAAGAATGCTAACAAACCATCCTAGAGTAAATGTATTATACACAGAACCTTCTGTCCAGACTCTCGTCTCTACGCTTCTCGCTGAAGAAAGAGATCTTGGTGAATGCTAGTCATGTGACTTTGGGAGCCACTCAGATATCCATTACTAGGGAGGGGAGGATTATACTAAAGCTGTGCAGTTTAAGAAATTTTGTGTCAGTTCTGGTTTGAGGTTTTTTGGGTTGAAAGAATTTCATTTCAGTGTATGTTCTGGTTCTTTTAAACAGACTTTAAAGAATTGGCTCAATAAATTATACCAAAAATTATGGCTACCACTGAGTATTTTAATAAAATACAAAACAAGTGACACTCCAAATAGGGTCTTCATTTTCAGAAACTTTATTCAAAAACTTTATTTCAGAAACTTTATTCAAGATAGTTGAAACATTGAATAAAGTTTCTGAAAATGAAAACCCTACTTGGAGCATCACTTGTTTTTATATTTTATTAAATCATGCCAAATTTAGCTGTTTTCAGAAACTGGGGACCATGTGACCAGCATTCACCACAGTCGCTTTCTTCAAGTCGTTATGCAAAGTGTCAGATCTCTTCATCACCTGCTTCAAATCCACTATGCTCTTCACCTTTTCCAACTCGGAATGTTTTCCTTATTTGATGATATGCACATGCTGGGAGTGGGACTCGTCTTTCACCAAGAATACCATAAACCATTCTGGTAAACTCCCTGTATGCCACACTACGTAAAAAACTAAAAGGAAAAAAATTACTATGGGCATGCTCAAATATATTTGTTATTTGAGTATATATAAAAAATTTGGAAAAAACTAAAGAGCATAGACATACATATTTGGAAAACATTTCCATGTTGTTAGAGTGTTTATTGCATTAGGTGAACAGGATAATTTGAGTAAGCAGTACCGTTAAAGCTAACCATTTACAGTTAGCATATTGTCAATGTAATCTCACCCTCTGTGAAAAATACTTGATCAATGCTTTGACTTCCATATTTAAAAATGTATGTCAACCACAATGCAATGCATGTAATTGTTTATATTTTAACAATAGCTGCCATCATTTTCAAACATGAAAATAGCAGCCTCTGAGTACAATGCAAACCAATAAATAGGCCAAATCGTCATTAGTTTGATCAAGAAAACAAAGGAAAAGGTCTATACAAGAAAAACAAAAAGCTTACCCTTCTTCATTAGCCAGTTGTTTGTACCTATGATTTCCAGTTGTCTTATATGCCCAGGCAGCCATCCTCAAACTCCATCTCTCCAAGCATACAGGTCTGAATCCAGGGTTCTGTGTTATACAGTCAATATTTTCTGCATCACCTAACTCCTGTTGCACAATATCAGTGGACAATGATTCTCTACAACTATCTAATTCCGAACAACAGTTACATCCTTGCCAATTTGTTAGTAGATCGAGTCTGCAATTACCACATTTGCACCTAAAAACAAAACAATATAAGTTTACTACCTTGCTAACTCTTGTAATAATAAAGTTTAACATAAAATGTTTGCAGGATGTAAATCTGATGTGTTCCTTTATTGTAAATATATGTATATAGTTAACCAACATAAAAAATATTCTGAAACACTTGTACATAAATATTTTACTACCTATCTTCACACTGAATAGCATAAATGCTTTATAGTTTATATATATATATAAATATATATATATATATATATATATATATATATATATATATATATATATATATATATATATATATATATACATATACATATATATATATATATATATATATATATATATATATATATATATATATATATATATATATATATATATATATATATATATATATATATATATATATATATATATATATATATAGCACAAGATGAGAAACTGAGAAACACAAGTTACTTCATCGAAATTTTATTTACTACAGGACTGTTTCGTATGGCAAGTGTTGAACTTGCCACACTCATCCGGTAAATGATAGAATATTACAACAGCGCAACGGAATATATGTACAAGGGATGCATAATTAAATGATTCGATCATGTTACATGTCCTGGTGAGAGTGTTATCGTAGTAGAAATTTCTTCCGGTGTCGGCATGTGGATATGAGTTCGTTACGTTTGTTGAGAGAGCTTAGTTCGGGGTGGCATATGATGATAAATTTTTCGGACATACATAAGTTACAGCGTTTGGTTTTACTAGAGTATGGTTGTGAGTTTTTAATGATTTTCCAGTTAATGGTATACGAGGTGTTGGAATCTTTTAATTTCCAGATGTGCTTGCTTAGTTCGGTTGCGTTTCTCTTGGTTTTGTTACGGAAGGAGCTGGTGTGGTTAAGGTAGCGGGTTTTGAAAGTGTTCTTAGTAAGGCCAACGTAGGTTTGAACTTCTTTCGTAGCTTTGTTTGTCACTGCGGCCTGGTAGATTACTGCCTTTATCTGGCATTCTCCTTGCAGTGGACAGGCATCTTTCGCGCGGCAATTGCAATTTCTTTCTGTGATGGTGTTCTTGTTGGCTTCTTTGCGCAGAATGGTTTTATTGTGCGACGAGATGATGCTCTGGACATTCGGCATACAACTATAGCTTAGTTTCAGTGTGTTCCGGTTGAATATTTTGTTTAGCGGGTGGTTTTTTGGAAATGATTCATCGATTGCTTTAAGGAATTTATGCCCGATGTCGGTTTTGACGTTTGAGGTGAAGGGAGGGTTGTACCAGGTAATATTACGGCTTCTGCAGTGGGTTTTTTGTGCGGGTTGTGGTTCGTAGTGTAAGTTGTAGCTGTAGCCGCTCTTTTTCAAAGCTTCTTGATATGGGCGGGTGCTTGCGTCGA
This sequence comes from Muricea muricata, assembly GCA_963855995.1. Taxonomy (NCBI): domain Eukaryota; kingdom Metazoa; phylum Cnidaria; class Anthozoa; order Malacalcyonacea; family Plexauridae; genus Muricea; species Muricea muricata. The sequence goes on along the minus strand of OY979716.1, from coordinate 53,580,659 downwards.
ACGATTGCTTGTCGGATGAAATTCTCGAAAGACGCTGGTTGATAGTTTCAGGGATTCTACGTAGAATGGACGGAGAATGGTTGCTTTGCACGTTGACGCACTGCGGGACATTGCCTGGCTTCGTGTACGGTTTAGAGGTGCCGGACCTGAGGTCAAAAGTGATGTCCAGAAAGTTCACGCATTTTTTGTTTGCTTCAATAGTTAGCTTGAGCTTGTTGTCGTTGAATACCTTGCAGATTTCTTTTTTGATCTTTTCGATCTCTCTGCGTAAAGCATTAAACGCGCCAAGACCATCGTCGCGGTACAAGCCAATGTCGTTTCTGTATGCGGTTGGTAAATGCGAAAGTAGGTAGGATCCCACCAGTTCACACGTTTCCGCACCATCAAAACTGCCCATTGTCACATCAAAATTCGAGCTACTGTCCTTCTTGCACCAAGCTTCGGTTTCGCTAAAGAGCAAGGAGTTCTTAGCTTGAATTATGATATGTCTTTCCTTCGCTGTGATCTCGTCATACTCGGACGCGAACGTGATGGCCTTGTTTAGAAGCTCGTCTGTGATCGATGGGTAGAAATCGACAACGTCGAAGTTGATAAACGAGTGCGAGGATTTGTTGTTAATGTTCTTGAACCATTCAATGACCGAGTCACTGTTTCTCCATTGCATAACACCGGTGGCTGATACTATTTTATTGTTGATTCGTTCGAGGATTTTTTTGCTCACGATACCGATTTCGGATTTGGCAGGATTTATGAGGCGTGATGTTGGGTTGTTGTCAAAGTTCGGTTTGTGGTCTTTTAATGTGATAAAGCATTCTTTCTCAGCCATTGCGTCAATTCTGCTGTCTAGTTTGAGGTCTTTCGCGATTTTCCTTTCTTCCTTGATGATTTCGGCTGTGCTGTTTGATGGCGCTTTCTTGTAGGTTTTTGTGATGTTGTTATGTAGTAGCTGTTTGTATGTTTCGGGTTTCACGCGGTAAAAGTTGGTAGTCTTGTCTGCGGGTACGAATAGTTCGTTGTCTTTCCTGATCTTTCTAATGTCTTGGTGCAGTTTGTTTTGAAAAGCAGAGTTTGACGGTTGAAATTCAATGTTCTGGACTAGTGATAACATTCTTTCTTCGAAGTCGCGCAGTTCGGAATGCTTTATCACATTAAAAGACCAGAAACCGAACTTTGACTACAACCCAACATCACGCCTCATAAATCCTGCCAAATCCGAAATCGGTATCGTGAGCAAAAAAATCCTCGAACGAATCAACAATAAAATAGTATCAGCCACCGGTGTTATGCAATGGAGAAACAGTGACTCAGTCATTGAATGGTTCAAGAACATTAACAACAAATCCTCGCACTCGTTTATCAACTTCGACGTTGTCGATTTCTACCCATCGATCACAGACGAGCTTCTAAACAAGGCCATCACGTTCGCGTCCGAGTATGACGAGATCACAGCGAAGGAAAGACATATCATAATTCAAGCTAAGAACTCCTTGCTCTTTAGCGAAACCGAAGCTTGGTGCAAGAAGGACAGTAGCTCGAATTTTGATGTGACAATGGGCAGTTTTGATGGTGCGGAAACGTGTGAACTGGTGGGATCCTACCTACTTTCGCATTTACCAACCGCATACAGAAACGACTTTGGCTTGTACCGCGACGATGGTCTTGGCGGGTTTAATGCTTTACGCAGAGAGATCGAAAAGATCAAAAAAGAAATCTGCAAGGTATTCAACGACAACAAGCTCAAGCTAACTATTGAAGCAAACAAAAAATGCGTGAACTTTCTGGACATCACTTTTGACCTCAGGTCCGGCACCTTTAAACCGTACACGAAGCCAGGCAATGTCCCTCAGTACGTCAACGTGCAAAGCAACCATTCTCCGTCCATTCTACGTAGAATCCCTGAAACTATCAACCAGCGTCTTTCGAGAATTTCATCCGACAAGCAATCGTTCGACGCAAGCACCCGCCCATATCAAGAAGCTTTGAAAAAGAGCGGCTACAGCTACAACTTACACTACGAACCACAACCCGCACAAAAAACCCACCGCAGAAGCCGTAATATTACCTGGTACAACCCTCCCTTCACCTCAAACGTCAAAACCGACATCGGGCATAAATTCCTTAAAGCAATCGATGAATCATTTCCAAAAAACCACCCGCTAAACAAAATATTCAACCGGAACACACTGAAACTAAGCTATAGTTGTATGCTGAATGTCCAGAGCATCATCTCGTCGCACAATAAAACCATTCTGCGCAAAGAAGCCAACAAGAACACCATCACAGAAAGAAATTGCAATTGCCGCGCGAAAGATGCCTGCCCACTGCAAGGAGAATGCCAGAAAAAGGCAGTAATCTACCAGGCCGCAGTGACAAACAAAGCTATGAAAGAAGTTCAAACCTACGTTGGCCTTACTAAGAACACTTTCAAAACCCGCTACCTTAACCACACCAGCTCCTTCCGTAACAAAAGCAAGAGAAACGCAACCGAACTAAGCAAGCACATGTGGAAATTAAAAAATACCAACACCTCGTATACCATTAACTGGAAAATCATTAAAAGCTCACAACCATACTCTAATAAAACCAAACGCTGTAACTTATGTATGTCCGAAAAATTTATCATCATATGCCACCCCGAACTAAGCTCTCTCAACAAACGTAACGAACTCATATCCACATGCCGACACCGGAAGAAATTTCTACTACGATAACACTCTCACCAGGACATGTAACATGATCGAACATTTAATTATGCATCCCTTGTACATATATTCCGTTGCGCTGTTGTAATATTATATCATTTACCTGATGAGTGTGGCAAGTTCAACACTTGCCATACGAAACAGTCCTGTAGTAAATAAAATTTCGATGAAGTAACTTGTGTTTCTCATCTTGTGCTATACCGCTCTGCGTACGCATTGAGCACTCTATCCGTACGATTTTGTATGCGCTAAATTCTATCCTCACGATAGTTTTTACCACTACATTTATCTATATATATATATATATATATATATATATATATATATATATATATATATATATATATATATATATATATATATATATAATATATATATATATATATATATATATATATATATATATATATATATATATATATATATATATATATATATATATATATATAATATAATATAATACTATATAAGACTTCTTTTGTGATTTATTTATGATGTGTGATTGTATAATAAACTGATTAATATGATTGTATATAAAGACTGATCAATCAACTAAACAAAAAATCCTATAGTCCAGTATTCTTTCAGTAAATATTGTAATAGAGAATATTATAAGGTGCATGGGAGTAAAATATAAGCAGTGATGAGAATACTAAATATACTAATTAAAATTTTATATAAACAAGTGTTTATAGTAAACTTTATACCATTCGTTAATTTCGGTAGTTCCATTTAAACGCTTTTGCATTTTCTCTTCTGAAATATCAGATTGTCTGATTTTTTTTTCATAGCCTGCTGTCCATTCTTCGTCAGCAACAGGATCGTCAGAACAAGCAAAGACAGCATCGTCGCCTGAAACTCCGGAATTTTCTGCCGTACTATTTAGAGCCCTCCATAATATTAGTATTGTCTGAAATTTCCTCATATTCGGAAATATATTCATTCTCCGAGACGAAAGAAGAAGCATCGGAATATGATCCTGTCGAAGACATCGAAAAAAGACACAAAACACGTACAAAAGTTCTCAAAAAGCAGCGATTTTAGAGTGCTCACCAGAAGAAAGTTATATAGCCTCTTTGTTTGTGTTCACCTCGTGACGTCACAAGGTTTTCTCTCATCAGTTCCCCGCAAGCGTGGTCGTGGGGCAATAGGTACCAACTTTGAGGAGCCGTAAGAAAGCGAGAATTCATCCAAATGAAAAATTTTTTCAGTTTTGTGCTCCATAAATAGCGCACAATTATATTATTAGAAAAAAAATTGGGGTGTGAGTTCCACTTTAATGAATCTATAGCAACTGCCATTGAACAACTTGCCAAATCTCACACAATAACTTCAATAAAAAAGGATGACACGTTTCACACGTGAGGGCCATAAATAAACCGCAACTGGCAGCGGTGGGATTCGAACACACGCCATAGAAAGACTGGTGCCTAAAACTATCGTCTTAGACCACTTGGCCACGCTACCGCCTGGAACAAAGTAGTCTTTCTTTTTATGTTGTTGTCTATTAATTACATATTCTGTATGAGTAATCTCCATCTATTCCAGACTCCCTTTGTGTCACTATTTGCACTGTTCTTTACATTTCGTGTACGACAGAAGTGAAATTTTTAAAAGCATCATTTTTGAGTAGCTTATCCGGAGAAAGTGTTTCAGAACATAAAACATAAAATTAAATTCGGTGGCCATATTCACCAACGTTTCCAAAGCATGGCAATCAAGAAAAGTTCCTTTGACGAAGTCATTGAATGGTAGGCTTGTACGGGAATCGAACCCGAGCCTTTAATATGCTGTTGCCGTGCTAGTCCAACGTGCAATGTGAGAGTTGCGGAATCCTCACCAGTTGCAATGGAGCCATACGCCACATTCCAGAACAATTTCAATGAAACAGCATAAAACACCTAATAGCAGTTGCTCATTAATAAAACGCAATTGGCAGCAGTGGGATTCGAGCCCACGTATTCCAAAGTATTCCAAAGGTCACTGGTTCGAATCCTGATGTCGCCAGGCAAATTTTTCAGCCTGCCCAGTGCGGCTTACACTCGGAGTAGCATCACAATATCATAATGTTTGCAAAGCATTTCAATAAAGAAAAGTTCCTTTGACGAAGTCTTCGAATGATGGGCTCACGGGATACGAACCCGTGCGACACGAACTGTTAATATACTGTTGCTGTGCTAGTCCAACGTGCAATGTGGGAGTTACTGAATCCACACCAACTTCCATGAAGCATAGTTAATAGAGTAGATGGTTTGGAAACTCATTAGAATAACAATATTACTCATTATCTATGTTGGTCAACATTTATTCAAAAATATGGTTCTTCATCGTCACGTGTGTATTGTTTTTTTACCAAGTTTACCAATAGGAGTTCTTAAATTACCCTATTGTTCAAGTCGCGGATGGCTAAATTTCCTAAAACGTTTCTATTGGTTAGTTAGGTGAAAATACAATACGCACGTGACGACGAAAGACCTCATTCCTGCATAAACCAGAACAAAAACATAGGTAATGACTTATATTGTAGTTCTAATGAGTTTCCAAGCCATCTATCTCTATTAACTATGCATGAAGCAATATGCCACACTCCAGAACAATTTCAATGAAACAGCATAAAACACCAGTAACAGCTGTTGCTCCATTAATAAAACGCATTTGCCATCAACACAATAGTCTGTCTTTGGGCTTTGTTCTCTATTAGTTATACATTCTGCATGGGTAATTATATTAGTAGACCAGCAAGCCAATAACAATCGCGAGTACACCCGACAATTTTTTAAAAAACATTTATTCAATTTGTAAAGAATACAATTTTTAAAAAAGGACTTTTAATTTTTAAGAAAATAATTCAAAAATAATAAATTATGACTACCAGCATTCGTTAACTTGGTTATTAAATTTTGTTCAATCGCACGCGAAGGGACGGCAACACTACTAAAGCAGTAAGCCGAGAATTATCAAAGGATATCTTACAATTTTTTACGAAAAAGTAGGAATATCATCATTCGTTTTCGTGGTTACTAATACGTCTGACGTCGGGTCAGAAGACTGCACGTTCGATTCCTGCTGTGGTCGCAATCTTTTCTACATGTTGTTTAAGCTATGCAATTGTGGCATAAAAACTCAAACTCTTTCTTTTATTTCAGTTTTGATATGCATCTTCCAAATTACGATTTGGAAAAAGGACTTTTAATATACTGTTCTATACCAGACCAACATGCAAGGCAAGAGTCACTGAATCTGTAGCAACTGCCATTGAACAACTTGCCAAATCTCACACAATAGAGACGGACGGACGGACGGATGGACAGACAGGCAGGCGGGCGGACGGGCGGACGGACGGGCGGGCGGCGAACTTTTGGGATAAGATGATTCAATTTATTGTTATGGTTTTCTAAAATTTCTTTGAAGAGTTTCGCGGTGAGATAACAATGTCGCTTATTGACAGAATTGATATTTGCTTCGACCAGTGCAGCAGAGTGTGGCAGGTGAGGAAAAATACAGCGCATTGCTTTCTTTTGGATGCGTTCCAGGTCTGCACGCAATTATTTTCGTAGCGCGTAATGGAACACTTGGCAAGCATAGTCTAAGGAGGATCTAATACATGTAAAATAATATGCCACCATATCCGCAGTGGACACTTTGGCTCGTTTTAATTGTGCAAGAAAATATAATTTCCGAGATGCTTTTTCCACAAGATTTGCAATGTGGTCATTCCACGAGAGTTTGGAATTTATTGTTACACCCAATAACTTGGCACTGGTCACTGTTTTTATCGGGTTGCCTTCAACATGTATAGGTGGTAGATTTGCTTCCTAATGCGAATGAGTAAAAGTAATAGTGAGTTCTTTAGTTTTGTCACAGTAAAGTTGGAACTTATTCTCTTTTGACCAGTCATGAATTTGGTCGGCTGCCAACTGGACTTCACTTGGGTTACCCTTAATAACAGTTTCGGATACAGTCGAATCATCAACGTATTTCCAGAGGCTGAATGGGTCCGAGATTGACAAGTAATTTATCATAATCAGGAAAAGCCAAGGGCCAAGTTTAGTTCCCTGAGGCACACCCGAGGGGACTGCTCCCCATTCAGAGAAGCAATCGTATCCCAGTTTAACCCTTTGAAGTCTACATGTCAAGAAGCTTATAACCCAGTTTATTACACTAGTAACTAGCCTCACGTTAGGAATTGGGGTAATATTTGCAGTCCTCCAGGTAACTGGAACTCTCTGTTCTTTAAAAGAGGTATTAAGAATATCTGTAATGGGGTCTGCTAGTAATTCAGCAGTTTGGAGTATTGTCCAGGCCAGGAGACTTATACTTCTTGAGGTGCCGTGATAAGTGACATACACGAACCACACAAACTTCTAAGACTTCGCCGTCATCCTCTACGTCTAGTTCCATAGTTGACTGGTCAAGTGCGTCGAAAGCTTGAAGTGATTCCAATAGAGCAGAATTAATTGCGTTTGCAATTTCTTGGTTGGACATATCCTCAAGATCAGGGACAGATAAGTCGTCCAAAAGGTTTGTACTACTTTTGTTGGAAAGACCACTCAGTTTTTTCATCTCCCTCGACCATTGCTTAGGATTTGTACCTTTTAAGTCTTCAACTTTCGAAGAATAATATTTGGCTTTACAAGATTTTCTTTCCCTATTAACAGCATTGCGAAGAGCTTTGTAAACGTTACTATGTTTGTTTGCATGGAAGGCACTCTGACGCTGTTGTATCAAATTATTTAATTTCACGGTCATCCAAGGGGAATCCTTTGGATATACTCTTTTAGGTTTTTCAGGCATAATATTGTTCATTCCTATTTTTACGAGATTTTCGAAGGTTGAAAGTTTACTTTCACAATTAGGTTGACTTTTTATGATAGACCAGTCAACGTTGTTAAAATACCGGCCAAGTGCGTTAATATTACTCTCTCGCATATCTCGTGTAGTAATATATTTCCTGGTAAACTGACCTTGGGTTCTTTCTTTAGGTATTGGTAGAACTGTGTTGTGGTCGGAGAGGCCAAATGGTGGAAAAATCGTAGGAGGCGAATAAAACTGAGCCATATTAGTAAGCATTAGGTCAAGGATAGCTTGGCCTCTGGTTGCTGATTTAACCAACTGTTTGAGGTTAAAATAGCGCTGTAAACTACCAAGTTTGGCACGGTCAAAATCACCAGCAACTATAAAACCACTGGTAGGATATAGAGATTCTGCCGTCGACATACTTGCAAAAAGATGATTCATAAAGGAGTGGTGGTCTACACCAGGTGGATGGTAAACAACGGCGATCATTATGCAACAAAACCACGGGGCAATCGGTTTGGTTTAAGTTTTAACCAGAGGACCTCGTGATTATCACAACATTGTGGCATATCAGGTATTTCAAACTTAAGTCCGTTTTTGATGTAAACACAAACCCCGCCGTGCTGATGAGTCAAACGGTCTCTACGAACAATTTTATAGCCCTGAATTTCTCCTACAGAATCACTAATTTCTTCTTTTAACCAAGTCTCTGTTATGAAGCCAATATCAACATTATTTCTCAATAGGAATTCCTCAAATTTGAGTACTTTTGGAACCAGTGACATAGTGTTTGCTGTGGTTAGCCGGGGTACAAAGTTGGGAAGTGGTTTTCTTTTATATTGGGTTGTATTATTCAGGGGCACATAAATAAGATTATGTAAGTTAGTACACCTTTGGTTTCGCACTATTTTGTTTGTACAGGTAAAATGATTATTTGTTGAGTAGTTTTGACCATGTGAAGAGACTGAATTGCTTACATCCCTCCAATTAGGGGAAGAAAAATGGGCTCTTGAGCACCTGTTTGTAATTCGGACAGAAATGGTCTGTTCCGTGATTTTTTTTGTCCAGAAACCGGTGGTTGTGTGCAGTTGGACGACGAAGAATCGAAGGGGTTTGTTCCAAGGACAGTGATAGTGAAAAGGAGTTTTCAAATGATTCACTGACTGGGGAACTCCAAAGTGTTCTTTAACTTGACGATTAATGCGATTATTAAGGTGGTTGTTATACCCTTTCTTTCTCTCCTTAATATTACGGTATGCATCAGATTCGTTGTCTCAATCAGGGGCAAATTCCCAAGACAGATAATATCACGATCACTAACAAACTTTTCCGTTGATTTATAAGCAGGGTTTGATAGTGGTTCCCTGGAGGATATTACAGGCATAGGGATCGGTGTCATAATCTCAAGCTCGTCTGGTTGGAAGGTATTACACTGGACATTAGTTGGTGGATCAGGTGAATTTACTTTAGGTATATTCGCACAATGATGTGTATCCAACTCACATGTTTGTGATCGTACATGTAAATTTTCTTTCTTCGATTTGCATGTATCCTGATTATTTAGTTCGGTAATTAGTTTTAAATCCGATAGGCAATTTGTTTGTGTGCTGAATGAAACTTTCCCACCTTCGTTCTTCAACAACTTATTTTGAAGTTCTTTAATGGTATTATCTCGGTCCTTTATTACTTTGTTCTTCGCATCAATGATTAAGCTGAACTCCTGAACGATAGATTCAATTCTGCTATTATAAAGACCACCGTCCCGTTCGCTTGGAAGCAGCGCATCACTGAGTAGCTCTGTAACGTCATGGGTAGAATCTATAACGTTATTGATCGAGCTAATTTGACTTTGTACGAAATTTATATCTAACTTTACTTTTTTCATATCATTTTCGTGCCTGCCACAACCACTTGTGTCTTGGACAGGTTGGGTGCTTCAAATGTTGTAGTATTATCTGAAACAACTTCACACAAATCTTTTAAGGTTACACTAACGCGGTCAACATCTTGAGTTAAGCGATTTGTGTTGTTGTTGTTATTTAAAGTAAGATTGTCGGTAGTCGATGCATTCAGTATAATACATATCATTTCCAATAAGTAATCCCTGAATAAAATACCGTCTTTACCATGGAACTGCAGAGAATTTTGTTTGCCGGGATACCAAGTCATACTTAAATCAGCGTTTATACTGTTTGAATTTAAATTTGCTTCGCCTTAACACCAGGTGATCTCCAGCTACCGCATAGTCCGACAACATTTTGATAAAAGCCTGAGTGAATCGAGATCTTTCGTCCACTTTATTCGATGTCCTTCACAGATCAAATGGGCTTTGTCGTTTAAGGACTTAATAGTGCGAGTATTGAGACATTTAACAGAAAACATAACATTGTTTGGTAAGCTTATTGAGTCATGACCAGCAGCCATTATTTGTCGATTTTACGAACCAACTTCTAGAATCCTTTGATGAATAACTTCAATGAAACAACATGACACGTTTCACACGTGAGGGCCATAAATAAACCGCAACTGGCAGCGGTCGGATTCGAACCCACGCCATAGATAGACTGGTGCCTAAAACTAGCGCCTTAGACCACTCGACACGCTACCGCCTGCAACGTGCAAGTGCTCTTTCTTTTTATGTGTTTTTCTATTAATTACATATTTTGTATGGGTAATCTCCATCTATTGCAGACTCCCTTTGTGTCACCATTTGCGCTGTTTTTTTACATTTCGTGTACGACTGAAATGAAATTTTTAAAAGCATTATTTTTAAGTAGCTTATACGGAGAAAGTGTTTCAGAACATAAAACATCAAATTAAATTCGGTTGCATAATTTACCAACGTTTCCAAAGCATGTCAATCAGGAAAAGTTCCTTTGACGAAGTCTTCGAATGGTGGCTTTGCACGGGAATCGAACCCGTGACCTCTCGCACCCTAAGCGAGAATCATACCACCAGACCAGCAAGCCGACATCAATCGCCAGTACATCCGAATATTTTTTACGAAAATAATTTTAAAAAAGGTCTTTTCATTTTTTAAGAAAACAATTCGAAAATAATAAACTATGACTATCAGCATTCGTTAACGTGGCTAGTAGATTTTGTTCAATCGCACGCGAAGGGAGGGCAACACAACTAAACCAGTAAGCCGAGAATTATCAAAGGATATCTTACAATTTTTTACGAAAAAGTAGGAATATCATCATTCGTTTTCGTGGTTACTAAATTTAATTTGGGTTGTTGCCCAGTGATGGCCTCGTGGGCTAATGGATAAGGCGTCTGACTTCGGATCAGAAGACTGCAGGTTCGAATCCTGCTGGGGTCGCAATCTTTTCTACATGTTGTTTAAACTATGCAATTGTGGCATAAAACTTAAACTCTTTCTTTTATCTCAGTTTTGATATTCATCTTCCAAATTACTATTTAGGAAAAGAACTTTTAATATACTGTTGCTATACCAGACCAACATGCAAATGAAGGGTTACTGAATCTATAGCAACTGCCATTGAACAACTTGCCAAATCTCACACAATAACTTCAATGAAACAGCATGACACGTTTCACAGGTGAGGGCCATAAATAAACCGCAACTGGTAGCGGTGGGAACTTTTAAACTACTCGGTGTTTGGTGTCAAGAGACTTGAAATGGAATGAACATATTGAGCAAATTACTCGTAAAGCTAATAGAAGACTCTTTTATCTCAGGCAATGTATGAAATCTCATTTACCTACGGAAGTCGGACTTACGACATACACGTCAAAGATTAGACCCATTTTAGAATACGCTAGCCCAGTTTGGTGTGGTCTGCGAGGATACTTTCAAAATGAAGTGGAAAAGGTACAGAGAAGAAGCTTGCGTATATTAGGTTTGGCCAGCGACCTCCTACCAACACTAGAAACTAGAAGAAACAAAGCATCTAGTCGCGATTTTGAAAGGATATGTAAAGACCAAGAACATCCGCGCCAAAAGCTTTTGCCAGACAAGATAATGAACCCTTATGAACTGCGAAGAAATCCTAGGGAGTATCAAATATCTTCTAGTACAGAACGACAAAAAAACTCATTTATACCTCGTTGCTGTAAATAATTCTAAATTTTTTGATATACTGTGAAAATGTCAGTATGCTTTCTCTTACTATAGTATTTGGAAACTTTCTATGTAATTTTTAGAGTCAATTTATGACTATAAACTTTTTTAATTGTAAAAATTGTAGTCCTATAACTTGTTAATCTATTGTATTTTTCTCACATAAGATGGATTTTAATAAATTATCAAATCATCTATTCCAGACTCCCTTTGTGTCACTATTTGCGCTGTTCTTTACATTTCGTGTACGACAGAAGTGAAATTTTAAGTAAATTTAAAGAATATTTTTAGCTAAGTAGCTTATCCGGAGAAAGTGTTTCAGAACATAAAACATAAAATTAAATGTGTGAGTTACTGAATCTATAGCAACTGCCATTGAAAAACTTGCCAAATCTCACACTATAACTTTAATGAAACAGCATGACACGTTTCATAGGTGAGGGCCATAAATAATCTGCAATTGGCAGCGGTTGGATTCGAACCCACGCCATATATGTGTTTTCATACATGTTTGAGAATGAGATGTACGGTATATAAAATATCTGGTGTCCAGCATCCTAGTAAAACTAACTGGTGCACCCCTGATGTTTCTGTTAAGGTTCCACATACAGCAGTTAAGTATGTTTGTGTACTTAATGTTAATAGCCTTGTTAATAACTGCAGTTCAGTAGGGCAATCAAAGTCTGAAGACATTCTCAGAACTTCAAACATCTCAAAGATTTTAAATTACAACATAATGCTTGTAAAATTAATTTTATGTTTAAGGAAATTTGTTTTGGATTTTTTTTTATTAAACAACATGTTCATATTTGTTTCATTAGCAAAGTTCAAAATTAATTTATTTCATCACCAGCTACTGTGTCCTCAAAGTTCTGCTTTAGGAAACGAAAGGCAGGTAAAGCTTCATTTGGAAGAACTTCCTTTCCTTCGGGAAATATCCTTTCACACTTAGCACGGAATCGAGGGTGTAAATAGTCATTGGTATCTTCTAGAATGCTTGAAACTTCTGCAACTTCTGCTAAATCCTCATCACTTACATGTGTTCCAGACTTAATGCCTCCATATTGGTCAGGAAACTGGTAGATGTGTTCTGGAATTCCATCAGGAAGATGTTTGTTCCTTTGCTTTCGCCCTCTATGATTGTTCCAAACTGTGTCTTTGAAACAATCTAGTTCTTTTTGTAGCAAGGGTATATACACATATGCAAGCATTGACCTAGAGGAATAAAGGCATTCGTAAACACAATAAGGGTATTTGTTAGAACTCTGTTTTAAAATGCTTCTGCCACCAACATTTTGCAATGTGGTACACAGTACCTGTCAGTTTCGTTAGAAGGATCATAGTCTCCAGATTCCAATAATTCATTCAATTGGTCCTTAAAATAGGTCTCCATTCGTTCCAGCAATTCCCGCCACCATCGCTCTATTTTATTCTGTGTAGAGGGGCCATACAACACGGTTTCAGTTGCATCACCTACATTATTAAGTTTCTGCTGTAAATAGCAGTGCATAGTAGTCATCACAACAGTTTCAGTCCCTTTGTCCACTCGAATTCTTTTGGGTAGTACTAAAAATATAAATCTGTGAATTAGTTTGAACAACTCCAAAAAGAAAAAGGAATAGGAGCAAGATATTTTAACCAACTGTGGTTATAGCTATAACAAAATTGTATCTGCAACAAAATTGAGTACAACAATATAGTAGCTTGCCATCTAATGTGGTGTATATAGGAGCTTCAGTGGTGCAGTCGTCAGAGCAAGCAGCTTTCACCTCTCAAGTAGTAACACAACTAAGGGTAATACTTGATATAATCTGCCACTGAAAAGCCCCGATGGGGAATGAGCTGAATAATATACGTATGTATGTACATGTAGCTTGTGCCACACCAACCATGATTTTAAGGAAGGCCTAGACACATATTAACATGCCTTTGCAATTTCCTTGAAATGTGTTTACACAGTTACCCTCAATCATTTTATATTCTACTGTATGTTATCAAGAACAAATGTAAAGTGGTAATGAAATTTTACTATAAATTAAATGATCAGGAAATGTAGATTCAGCAGCAATGTTTAATATACATTATTATGAATCAACAAACCTTAATCACAGTGTGTAATCATGCATTTAATAGCTGCTTACATAAATAAAATTAACTTACAATGGCCTTCTGAAAGATAGTCAAAGTAGAATCTGCCAATGACCTCTGGTTTGTTGTTTGTCGTCCATATACGTAAAAAGTTTATTCTCCCACTGAATGTATCCTGCCCCCCATATATACATAGAGGGTGTTATATTATCGTCTAATGTACTTTTAGTGTATGTGTTTTAAGGTCATTTGGTGTATGTGTTTTAAGGTTTATGGGTCTTTTGGCGCCATATACTCGGATTGTTGTTGTTAAATATACATACAGAACATGGTGTCAAATAGTGGGATTTTAGTATTCAAATCACTCTAAAATCACTTTAAAAGGATTCCTACAAAGAACAGAATTGCTTATCGGTGTATCACTCTGTTCTGCCTTCTATATTTATTGATTCTCGGCATTCTCTATGGATAAACTCAGACCACCTCCGCCATTTTCTTTCGAAGGAAATGTATCTCAAGGCTGGAAAACCTGGCAAAAGCATTTTCAGTTCTTTCTTACCGCAACAGAATCAGACGGGAAAAGTGACAAGATCAAGACATCCATTCTACTTACGTGCATCGGACCAAAAGGTAGAGATATTTATGAAACTTTTACATTTGAACAAGACACTGATAAACTCAAATTGAAGCCTGTATTAGAAAAGTTCACGTCATACTGCAACCCTCGCAAGAATATAACAATTCTACGTCATAAATTCTTTACGTATAAGCAAGTTGAAGGGCAATCCTTTAACGATTTCGTTACTGAGTTAAAAAAACGCGGTTCTGAATGTGAGTTTGGTGAGCTGACAACTTCGTTGACTAAAGATATGATAGTTTGTGGCGTAGCTGACAACACACTTCGTGAACGCCTTCTTCGTGATGGAGATCTTACTCTGGAAAAAGCAATTGCTGCTGGTCATGCAGCAGATGAAACAAAACGTCATGCTCAAGAGCTCAAAGAGCACCAAGAATCAGCTGATCTACACAAAGTCAATCGTTCAAAGGACAACCAATCGAGACGTCCTGACAAGAAATCCAAACAACCCGACAATACCATCAACAAGTGTAAATTCTGTGGCGGCTCCCACCAACGAGGAAAATGTCCTGCATATGGTAAAAGATGCTATAAGTGCCACTGCAAAAACCACTTTGAAGCCTGTTGTCCCGAGAAGGAAGTTAACAGTGTTGCTGAAAAGAACAACCCCATTCCTAGCTCCTCAGATGATGATGATGAATTCTACATTGATATGGTCACCAGCGCTAGCTCCAGTCCAATCACCAGCAATTCTTCCACTAATCTCTTTAACCAGGCAGGATCTGAGTCAAGTGAAGCACGTGTGTTTACAGTTAACGACACTGAATCAGATTGGTCTGTTACACTGGAAATGAATGGTTCTGATGTAACGTTTAAGATAGACACTGGTGCTCAGTGCAACGTTATTCCAAAACACCTCCTTCAGAAATTTTCACCCAAACCCAAGATCAAACCCGCAACACTCAAGCTTTCCGCGTACAATGGCACATCCATTCCTGTTTCAGGCAAATGCATCGGCAAACTGAAACTCAAAGATCGAACAGTGAACGTTTTGTTTATTGTTGTCGACTCGGATTCAGTTCCCATTCTCGGACTGAACACATCTGTAAAGTTAAACTTGATCAAGCAAACATATCAAATCTCCAAGAACGTCCAGTCCACAGTCCCAATTCAAGAGGAGTTCTCCGACTGTTTTGGTGAAATTGGCTGTTTACCTCGCGT
This sequence comes from Muricea muricata, assembly GCA_963855995.1. NCBI lineage: Eukaryota > Metazoa > Cnidaria > Anthozoa > Malacalcyonacea > Plexauridae > Muricea > Muricea muricata. The sequence goes on along the minus strand of OY979716.1, from coordinate 53,565,187 downwards.
CCATCACATCGAGATAAGAGATGATGTCAAACCGGTGATCACTCCTGTAAGAAAGGTACCTTTTGCTCTCAAACCGAAACTCAAAAAGGAACTGAAACGCATGGTTGACCTGGAAATTATTGAGCAAGTAGGAAAACCAACTGATTGGGTTAATGCTCTTGTCATGGTATCCAAACCAAATGGAGATCTCAGAATTTGTCTTGACCCTCGACATCTAAATAAAGCCATCAAACGACAACATCACCGCTTACCTACCGCCGAAGAAATCATCTCAGAGATGGCTGGAGCTTGCTATTTTTCAAAGTTGGATGCCTCATCTGGGTACTGGCAAGTGAAAGTCGACGACGAAAGTGCTGATCTCCTTACCTTTGGTACCCCATTTGGACGGTATCGTTTTAAACGTCTACCTTTCGGCATACACTCCGCAAGCGAAGTTTTCCAAGCAGAAGTTGCTTCTATTATCGCGAACCTCACCGGATGCATCAACTCCCAAGACGACATTATTGTATGGGGCACAACAAGAGAGGAACACGATGCTCGCCTCAGAAGCGTTCTTACTCGCATTCGTACCAGTGGATTGAAACTCAACCGACGCAAATGCATATTTGCTGCTACATCCCTTACATTCCTCGGTCACACATTGTCTCCAGAAGGTGTGCAACCCGATCCATCCAAAGTTGAAGCTATCATACAAATGCCACTTCCCGAGTCAAAGTCCGACCTTCAACGCTTTATAGGCATGGTCAACTACCTTGGAAAGTTCATCCCGAACTTATCACATGTCACTGCTCCCTTACGCCAGTTACTCAAGAAAGATGTTCTCTTTAACCTCCAACAACCACAGCTAAATGCCATCAGCGAGATAAAGCGTCTCATCACATCCCCACCATGTCTAAAGTTCTACGACCCAAACCTACCAACTCGACTTAGGCCCGATGCAAGTCAAGATGGCCTTGGGGCCCTCCTCGAGCAGAATCATAAGACAACAGATGGCGACCAATGGTTCCCGATTGCTTATGCTTCGCGAGCATTGCTGCCATACGAGAAGAATTATGCCCAGATAGAAAAGGAAACGTTATCGATTGTTTTTGGAGTCGAACGGTTTCATGAGTACCTTTACGGACGCCATTTTACCGTTATTAATGATCATCAGCCTCTCAAATCCATCTTTAACAAATCTATCACCCAGTGCCCTCCTCGTATACAACGCTTTTTCATGAAACTCCAAAAGTATGACTTTGATCTCGAATACGCTCCAGGAAAGACCATGGTGGTCTCCGATGCTCTCAGTCGTGCTTTCATTGACAGCAATTCATCTCCAGAATTAGATGAATCAGATATAATCCATCATGTCCACTCAGTCATTGCTTCATTACCAACAAGCACAGCAAGACTTACTCAACTCCAGAACGAAACCGCCTCTGACCCTGTTTTGCAACAGCTCAAGCAGCTCACCCTGACAGGCTGGCCCCAACAAACGCAGCAAATCCCACCAGCAGTCAAACCATACTTTGCTATTCGGGGGGAGATAACCTACAACGCAGGTCTACTACTAAAGGGACAGCGCATTATTATCCCTACATCTTTACGCCCCACCATGAAAGAAATCATCCACCAGGGTCACAACGGAATTGCAAGATGCAAAAGTCGTGCTCGACAATCAATCTTTTGGCCAGGAATGAATTCGGAAATCGACGATTTTGTCTCTCGCTGCCCACACTGCCTGACACATCGCAACCAACTACAAAAAGAAACGCTTATTCAACACAATGTACCTGAAGTACCATGGACAAAAGTAGCATCAGATTTGTTTACACTGTATGGCCATGATTACGTTATCATTGCCGATTACACCTCAAAATACATAGAGATTGAACGTCTCACTGATAAATCGTCCCAAAGTGTTATCAATAAGATAAAGAAAATCTTTGCACGTCATGGCATACCTAAGGAACTCCACACTGATAACGGGCCTGAATACACTGCCCAAAGTTTCAAGCACTTTACTGAACAGTGGGACTTTAGACACGTTACCTCAAGCACTCATTTTCCACAGTCGAATGGGTTTGTCGAAAGAGCGATTCAAACAGTGAAAAAGTCACTCAAGAAGGCACATGATGGAAACGAGGACCCATACCTCACTCTGTTGATTTTAAACACCACACCAGGAGCTGATGGTGTATCTCCAGCAATGCACCTTTGTAATCACCAACCCCGCACCACATTACCCTCCCTGAACATGACCCACACTTCAAGTACATCGAAAATCAACCCGAAGGAAATCGTAAAGAGCTACAATCAACACGCTAAGGACTTGCCAGACATAACACCAGGCACGGTTGTCCGCATGCGTATACCGGGAGAAAAGCAATGGAACGAAATTGGAAAGGTAGTCGAGAAGTGCCCGGAACCTCGCGCATATCGCATTCTCAACAGCAAAGGAAACATAGTCAGAAGGAATCGCCGCCACCTGTTACCTTGCAAGGACAAATTCCACATTCAAATTGATCAGAACGATTATACCGAACCAATTCCTTCAATTCCACAACAAACCAACCCTAAGACCACTTCGCCCTCATCGCAATCTAGTGATGGCCCGCCATCCCAACGAAGAATTGTAACCAGATCCGGACGAGTTGTAACAAAGCCCGCAAGATATCGCTGAACGATAAGTACTTTATGACGTTTAACTTTACTTATTTCTCTTCAATCTTTTAATGGGGAGATGTTATATTATCGTCTAATGTACTTTTAGTGTATGTGTTTTAAGGTCATTTGGTGTATGTGTTTTAAGGTTTATGGGTCTTTTGGCGCCATATACTCGGATTGTTGTAGTTAAATATACATACAGAACAGAGGGAACATTGATTTTTGGAAACCACATAATTTGTCATGCCCATCCAAGGACATTGTGAAGTCAGAACCCTATTAATAAGAAAAAGAAAATACTTATAATTAACAAACATAAAGGGGAGAAATACCTGTTGATGATGCTAACAAACCCCCTCAGAAATTTTCCAAAATTTTCTTTGACCCTGTGAGAAAACTTTGTCAACAGGTACACAGTCCCTGAGGAATTTTCAAAATATTTTTCAACCCCCTGAAAAAGAAATTTCTTGCAGTCACCCCCCTCAGAAGTGGAACTTCCAAAACCCGCTGAGAAATTTCTGAGAAGGTTGAAAAAGTCTGACCCCTTGGAAAACCTCATGTGAACAAATAAAAAGTTAAAACACTAAAATAAAAAGCTAAAACACTAAAATAAAAAGTTAAAACACTAAAATAAAAAGTTGAAACGTAAAAATAAAAAGTTGAAGTGAGCCTCCTGGGCTTCCATGGGGAGCGGTGTATATATCAAATGGTGTTGAGAATTGCCTCCTGATTAATTCCCAACCACAATTTTTGTATAATACATATCAACATGCAACAAAACGGTATATTCCGAAACGTTCCGATCTGTTTCCACGCGTGGAACACGCGTGAGTAAAACAAACTAATTGTTCTCGAATGAGTTATTAACAGTTTCCGACACCCTCCCCCCATATATCTTTTCAAGATATATGTTCCTAAGGAAACTAACTCAATGTTAACATTAACAAATTAACAATTGTTCAGTTCATTGTCTCAATGTCCACGTTACACTTGTTCTTCACTTTTGATTTCGGTAACTTCCTGGATTCTGGAACGTGCTGCCACGGCTGCATCCCGGACCGGTCGGAAAACAGGAGCTAGGGGGTCAAGGGTTTGCTGGTTTGAACTCTGCTCGCACGATAATTCCAGAGGATATAGGTGATTGACTGCTCTCTCCAAGTGTCCATTTGCCGTTTTCACCTTTGCAGCGCGGATGATACCATCTCTTCCTGGAAAAAGCTCTTCTACTATCCCCAATGTCCATTTCCCTCGGTTTCGTTCATCTGAAGCAATGATTACAACTTCACCTACTGAGAGCGTTGACGGCTTCCCATGGTGTTTCAGGTTGTGCTTCTCTCGTAAAGCGCGTAGATACTCAGTGCTTCATCTCTTCCACATATGATCTTTGCACTTCTTGAGATATCTCGCTCGTTTTCTGAGGTCTCGATTTTCTTCATTATGAGATTCCAACTCAGGTAATACGGTAGTACCAATGAACTGTAAGCTGTTTGGCGTAAGTGTGGGTAGCTCTATGTCGTCTTCTTGATATCCAAGTGGGCGATTGTTCAAAGTTACTTCGATATCTAACAATACGTCTTGCAATTCGTCCCAACTCAAACAACTGTTCCCAATGGATTTGTAAAGGGCGCGTTTTACTAATCCTACGAGTCGTTCAAATTGCCCGCCCCACCAAGGGGCGCGGCTCAAGTTAAATTGCCAGTGAATCTTCTCGTTGGCCAAATGGTTTTGGAATTGCTCGTCAAACTGTACTTTCGCTAACCAAGCTGCTGCAGCTGCGAACGTCCCCGCGTTGTCCGAATAAATCTTGTTCGGTCTTCCTTTCCTTGCAATGAGGCGTTTGAGTGTTCGCAGAAATTCACTGGTCTCCATCGTTTTCGTCAGTTCCAAGTAGATTGCTCGGCATAGGCTACACGCGAATAACGTAACATACGCTTTTCCTTGTGTTTTCTTTGACACTCGATATTTTATAGGACCGGCAAAGTCTACCCCAACGACTTGGAACGGTCTGTTACCCTCGGTACGATCTCGCGGCAGATTTCCCACTGGTGGTCTTGCGACTGGTTTGGCTTGGAATCTTCGACACTTGAAACATTCCTTTATGACTTTCTTTACCAGTTGTCTTAGTCTAGGCACCCAATATCGCTCTCTGACCTTGGTCATAGTTAAGCCCACTCCCCCGTGCAAGGTGCGCTCGTGAGCCTCGTGAACAATGCGTTTGGTGTAGGGATGGACGTCAGGTAAGTATATCGGGTGTTCGCCTTGTATTCGACCTTTGCAATACATGACTCCATCTTCATCGTTGGTCTCAACATTGAGGCGTAACTTGTCTTCAGATATTTGGTCATTCTGGTATGACTGTGCTCGCTGTATCCAAAACGTGTGCTGGTCGTTGATCTCTTCGGTTATTAGTGGTCCTTTGTGGCGGTTCTCTTCCTCTGCTCTGCAGTTGAACACGAACCGACGTATCCACGCGATGACTCTGATAGCTTTCATCAAAGGGAATTTCTCGAGAAGTTCGTCGAACTTATCTTTCGATATATTTCTTTCACTGCTTTTGCTTCACACTCACTTTCGGGCGTCGGTGCAGTAGCGATGTCTGGAGGCCATTGTTCTGGATCCACCAGCCAGTCTGGGTCGTTCCACCAAAGTTGATTACCGGAAACTTTGCCTCCCCGGCTTCCCAAATCTGCAGGATTATCGTGTGTAGGTACATGGCGCCAGGTGATTTCAGGATGCTCTTGAATCTTCTTTACCCGATTAGCTACAAATTGTTTGTATTCTCCAGCGCCTCGTAACCACTGCAGGGCAACTGTACTGTCAAGCCATCCGAATACGGATATCACTGAAACATCATCGATAGTCCTTTTTACGTTTGAAACCAGATTTGTGGCCATGTGCGCCGAAACAAGTTCTAAACGAGGTATAGTAAGATCCTGTTTAGCTAACCGTGCTTTAGCACTGACCAAGCCGACGTTAACACCAGACGCTTGTTTGGTAATGGCATACACTGCAGCAGCTACTCCCTTTTTACTAGCGTCGCCGAACGCGTGGAGCTCGATCTCATCTACACTTTCTCTATGAACTGTTACGGATCTCGGGACAGTCACTTTCTCTGGGAGTCCCTTTGCCCATTGTAGGTATTCAGTAGACAGCGGTGCTGGTATCTTCGCATCCCATGGTACCTTTTGTTTACAGGCTTCGCGGTAAATGTGCTTTCCTTTAACGGTGACGGGTGACACCAACCCCAGTGGATCATATATTTTTGCAAGGTTTCGCAAGAGTTCTCTCTTTGTTACAGACGTTGCCATTTTTGGAATTACGATGCTAATTTCATCTGCTTGCTTGTCCCAACTTAACCCGAGTAGGCTTGTTTGAGATTGGTTGAATTTGCTTAACTGCGACTTTGCAAAGGTTTGTTGAGCTTGGGGTTCCACTTGATTACTGTCCCACTCCGGTTTTACTTCCTTCTGTTCAAACTCTGGTTTTGGTTGGTCATCTTCCAGGCTTGGTTCGTTTGAGTGCCATTTATGCAAGGTGAATGTTGCATCGTCAAATATTTTGATGGCAGTCTTCTTTAGCTCCATTGCACTGGCGACAGTTGGCTTTCCACTTATAAGCATAGAGACTTCGTCGGATCTCTGCCACTTTCTCTGGTTCTCTCAGTTCCCAGCTTTCCAGGTGATGGTCCACGACTGCTGCAAGAAGAAAGGGCGAGCAGGTTAAGCCGAAAAGTGCTCTTGTAAATCTGAGAACTTCTAGTTGCGAATGCTCGGTTGATTTCCAGTGGAATCTCAAGGAATCCCTTTCCTCTTTCTTGATTCTAATTTGTAAAAAGGCTTGTCTCAAGTCCCCAGATAATGCTACTGGATGGAATCGCATTCGAGTCAAAACGTTCCATAGCTTGTTCTGGAGGGAAGGTCCAGCATACAGACAATCATTCAGACTGGGCGATTGTGGGTTTTCTTTAGCCGATCCATCATAAACAACGCGAAGCTTTGTTGACTCTGCTCCAGTACGTACGACAGGTTTGTGGGGAAGGTAAAACTCTTTTGATACAGGGGGTTCACAGGCTGGTTCCACTATTCCCTCTTCCTTTTGTTGCTCGATCACTTTGTTGTATTCACGAGTGACTTCCATTTTATTTAATCGGTGCTGTAAACGGTCGAGTCGGCGTAAGCTCCCTTGCTTGTTGTTGGGCAATGGTGGGTGGGACTTCTTCCACAACAACCCTGTTTCATACCAGCCGTTTGGATGACGTACAAGTTGTTCACGAAACTCAGCATGCACTGCTTCTTGATCATGTTCAGCTTTATCTTCCAGGCCAGGTACGTCCAGTCGACACAGTTCCTCGTAGTCAGTATAGCTTGTCTGGGTTAACAACATCTTCGAATGATCCAACTCCTTTCCTGGAGACATTAGAGTCCACCCAAATTTAGTTTTCTCTGCTACAGGTTCTCCCAATTCACCTACACGTGCAGGTTCCGCCGTCTTTATTGCTGCATAATCACTAGCCCCAAGGATCAGGTGGACAGGTAGAAAGGGTTTAGGGTCATTGTCCACAATGGTTACTCCCTCTAAATGCTTAAATGACTTGATGATATCTGGATAATGTGGATTGTCAACCATAAACAGTTTTCCTCGCTCCACTCTTGTGACTTTGACTTCCAATCTCTCTTTTCCATCGACAGATTCAACAGTGATTTTGGACAAACACACTTCACGAGTTGAAGAACCTAGCATCATCTCAATCTTTCGCACTTCCTTTGATTGTGACCGTGTTGGAAGTCGATCTAGCAGGGCTGCCGAAGCGTAAGAGCTTCCAGCCCCCGTATCCAGCAGGGCACGACACTCAATTCCCTCTACGTTGACGTTTACGATTGGATACACCACGGGTTTGCTTCCCTGTTCAGTAGCTAACAGCTTCTCTTTCATCATGCAAATTGAGGTATGGTGTCTTTGTTTACACCGTTGACAACCGGAAGTGCTTTTACATTCAGAAGCTCGATGTCGTGCTCCCGTACAGTTAAAGCATAGCCGTTTGGTTGCTAGGATTTTCTTTCTTTCGTTAACATCGGCAACACGTGTACATTCGCGAGACTTGTGACTCACATCATCACAATACACACATCCCTGTTTCTTTGCACCAGTGTTAAGAATTTTCACTGATCTATCCCTACGTTTTCTGTCTTTACTACTCTCCTCGCTACAGGGATTAATGTCTCTCCACAATTTCAATGATGTAACTAGCTGTGCCAGGCCCCAATCTTGCCAACCTTCTTCTCCTCTCACCAGATCACTCTTTAAACCAGGTAGTTTATCTAAGACACTCCTTGTCATTCCATTTACACGCTCTAATTTGCCTAGAGTCTCTAACGACTGTACGTTATATAACAAAGTTTTGTAAAATTTGTCTACCTCATTTGGGTTGGTATCCTTGACAACTGGTAACTCCAAGATATTCTGCACATATGAATTAACAATTTCACTTGTTTTGCCATATTCGCTTTCCAAAATTCCTTTCGCTCGGCTGTAACCTTCCGTGGTTAGGGGTAGTCCGTCAATTCCTGCTCGAATTTTTGGTTCTACGAGCTCTTTCAAATATGCGAACTTTGTTACCGGAGAAAGATCAGTACTGTCAATTTTCGCCACGAATTTATTCCAAAAGGCCAGCCAATTCTCGTATTTGCCATCAAATTTGGTTATAGAAAGCTTAGGTAACTTGGTTGAAACAGCTTTTGCTTGACTTTGACGACTTGCTTCCAATGCCTTTTGAAATCTCAGCTGTTGCTCGAATAGCTCATGCTCTTGACGTAATTTTTGTTCGTGTTTTTCTTGCTGAACCATGAGCTCTTCTTGGACGCCTTCGGCTTTCTGAAACGCTTCCGTTTTTCGCACAATTCCGTCTGTAATTCCTCGTAATTCTAAAACCTTTTTATCAGCAGCCTTCAGCTTTTGCTCGATGCCACTCACCCACTCTGTCACTTGCTCTTCTGATTACTCTTTTACAATTTTTTCTTCCTCGATACTGTCCTTTAACGTATGACACGCATTGATCTTTGTTACTATCGACTGTTCATGTCTTGATATCGCTTCGCTACTGTTCGTTTTTACCACTTCGTCACTTCTTTTCACGGCAAAGTCTAGTGCCCGTAATTTCGCAGTTAGCTCCTTCACTTTTTCTTCCATATTCCCGAGAGATAGCCAGAATAATCACCACTTTTTAATCGCTTTTAAGACAGGTTTTTGTTTTCCCGCCAATACGGCGTAACGCCGTTTCGTCAAAATTTGCAGAGGTTCTTGCTCTTGTGCGAGCGTAAATCACATAAATCCCGTCCGTAGAGGTGCCACGTGTTGAGAATTGCCTCCTGATTAATTCCCAACCACAATTTTTGTATAATATTTATTCAAAAAACGTTACGCCTTTACAGTATTAAGTTTCACAAACACAATCACAGATGGAAAACTACATATCAAAATGCAACAAAACGGTATATTCCGAAACGTTCCGATCTGTTTCCACGCGCGGAACACGCGTGAGTAAAACAAACTAATTGTTCTCGAATGAGTTATTAACAGTTTCCGACAATGGAACAGCCCAATTCAGAAATATCAAATATGCCTATTGATAGATTAATGAAATATATTAGCTAACATCCATAAGTACTTTTTCATTTATATCTGTTTTTTACACGCAATCTTTATTCGCAAGGAGTTGGAAAATTTGATCAACTAAACTTCCAATATTCATTTTGCGTAGGCGCAGTTTCTGAATATTTACCTCTGCCGTGAAGACATTGTTTCTTTTAGGCCTTCTTGGTCTTCCAACATTTCCCCTTGCTTCCAGACCTTCAGGATTTACTTCTGTCATAACGTTGTATACTAAATTCCTGGGCACGTTTAGTTGGTGAATTTCTCGCACTTTCTTGTGCGTGGCTCGGTATCCAAGCAGTCTTCCTGGTCCGTCAATCTCTTTTCTTACTGCTTCTTCAACTTGTGCCACGTCCACATCGTAATTTGTATATTTAATATCAAAATGACTCATTCTTCGGCACAGAGTTCTTAAACTCCAATGATACATTGGGTATTTTTGTTTAAGAAAGTCTAGTATTTCTAAGCGTTGAAAATTTCGACGGACATAATCCTGTAAGTCAGCTTCAAGTTCTTCATCATTTTTCCAGTCCGCCATCTTGAACCAGTATCAGAAACTGCAATCTTTTTGGCTTGCGGACGCGTGTAGTAGAGTTACACTCCCCCCGGAATGGCACGCCTGGGCTACACGTTTTTTTCAATTTATTTTATTTTTTTAATTCACTTTTTTTATTTTTATTTTTTTTCGCAAACAAAAAATGTAGCTGGCACACCTGGGCCACCATACTGGTGCCCAAAAGGAGGCCTTACACTGCTCGGCCACGCTACCGCCTGCAAAAAAGTGTTCTTTCTTTTTATGTTCGTGTCTACTAATTACATATTCTGTTTGGATAATCTCCATCTATTCCAGACTTCCTTTGTGTCACTATTTGCGCTATTATTTACATTTCGTGTACGACAGAAGTGAAATTTTTAAAAGCATTATTTTTAAGTAGCTTATCCTGAGAAAGTATTTCAGAACATAAAACATAAAATTAAATTCGGTGGCCATATTCACCAACGTTTACAAAGCATGTCAATCAAGAAATACTCCTTTGACGAAGTCTTCGAATTATGGGCTTGCACGGGAATCGAACCCGTGACCTCTCGCACCCTAAGCGGGAATCGTACCACTAGACCAGCAAGCCGACAACAATCGCCAGTGCATCCGACAATTTTTTAAGAAAATAATTGTAAAACAAAAAGTATGACTACCAGCAACGATGATCGTGGCTAGTAAATTTAGTTTGTCTTCGGAAGCAGCAATTAACTCGTGGTTTTCTTATGATGTTCAAGCCATGCATATTCTGGCAAAAACAATGTTTAGAAATTACTTCTTTTTGATATGTATCTTTCAAACTGCTCATTGTCAAATAACTGTTAATATACTGTTGCTGTGCTAGTCCAACGTGCAATGTGAGAGTTACTGAATCCACACCAACTGCCATGGAGCAATATGCCACACTCCAGAACAATTTCAATGAAACAGCATAAAACACCTAACAGCTGTTGCTCCATTAATAAAACGCAATTGGCAGCCGTAGGATTCGAAGCCACGCCATAGAATGACTGGTGCCTGAAACCAGCGCCTTAGACCACTCGGCCACGCTACCGGCGTCAACACAATAGCCTGTCTTTGCGCTTTGTTCTCCGTTAGTTATATATTCTGCATAGGTAATCTCCATCTTTTCAGACTCCCTATCAGTCACTTTTTGCGCTGTTCTTAACATTTCGTATACGACAGAAGTGAAGCATTCAAAACCACAATTTTCAAGCAGCTTCTCCAGAGAATGTAATTCAGAACATGTAACATAAAAATAAATCGGGTTCAATCATTACAAACGTTTCCAAACTTATAATTCAAGGAAAGTTCCACTTACGAAATCTTTGAATTACGGGCTTGCACAAGAATATAACCCGTGACCTCTCGCACCCTAAGAGAGAATTATACTAGTAGACCAGCAAGCCGATAACAATCGCGAGTACACCCGACAGTTTTTTTAAAAAAAATTATTAAATTTGTAAAAAATACAATTTTTAAAAAAGGATTTTTCATTTTTAAAGAAAATAACTCGAAAATAATAAAGAATGACTAGGAGCATTCGTTAACTTGGTTAGTAAATTTGGTTCAATCGCACGGGAAGGGAGGGCAACACCCTGTTATGTTGTTGTCTATTGATTATATATTCTGTATGGGTAATCTCCGTCAATTCCAGGCTCCCTTTGTGTCACTATTTGCGCTGTTCTTTACATTTCGTGTACGACAGAAGTGAAATATTTAAAAGTGTTATTTTTTAGTAGCTTATTCGGAGAAAGTGTTTCAGAACATAAAACATAAAATTACATTCGGTGGCCATATTTACCAACGTTTCGAAAGCATAATATATAATATGCTAATGGTGATTTTGTACTCGGGTAAATATGATATTATGATATTGTGATGCTACTCCGAGTGTAAGCCACACCGTGGCTAGTATTCCAAAGGTCGCTGGCTCGAATCCCGCTGTGGCCAGGGAAATTTTTCAGCCTGCCCAGTGCAGCTTACACTCGGAGTAGCATCACAATATCATAATGTTTCAAAAGCAGGTCAATCAAGAAAAGTTCCTTTGACGAAGGGTTCGAATGATGGGCTTGCACGGGAACCGAACCAGTGACCTCTCCCACTTACAGCTAGAGCCATACCACTAGACCAGCAAGCCGACAACAATTGCCACTACACCCGACAATTTTTTAAGAAAAGGATTGTAAAACAGAAAGTATGACTACCAGCAACATTGATAGGCCTACTCTGGGTCCCAATGTCGCCTATTGTCGCCTATCATCACCCAATGTCGCCTGTCGTTGCACAATACCGCCTAAGGTCGCGTATTGTCACACACTGTAACCTGTTGGCCTTAAGTATTTTCTTCCTATATGTACTCCATATTTAAACAAAAAATGAATTTTTATAGGGTTTTCAAATGTTCTAATATAAGAAAGCAAAGCTGGCTTAAAGTGCATATGTCATAATCACCATTTTTTTTTTCAAAAATTCACCGTGACGAGACGATTCGAATGAAATATACCATTCTTCGAACAGATAAATACTTCCAGAGATATTTGGGTTCAAAGTTGAGTTTTTGAAATCATGGCCGGGAGAAAAGAGGCTGGGTCGAATTAGCTCTGTGACGTCATACCGGGAACACGTCTCAATACCGCATATAAAAACAATACAAAAATATAGTCATGTTCGAGGCGAAAAATAGCCAAAAATAATTACTTTTGGGGGATATTTGTTTGTATATGAACTTGTACATTCAAGGCGACTGAAAACCCATCATTGTACCTTGGAAACTGAAGGAAATAGCTCAAATTGAGGGATTTGAGTCAAATGCAACCGTTAGCATTAGTTAGGCATCATGTGTCACATAACGCGTCTCCTTACAAAGGGAATTCTTCGCTTTGGAGCTGTAAAAGCACTTTGGACAAGGTGATATGCAGGCATGAATACACAGAACACAAGGATATTAAATCGCTAGCTGAGTAGGCGCATGAAAAAGTTAAATGGCGCAAGTATCATAACAATGTTGACTGTGCTTATGTTAATGACCACGAATATTTGGGATATATACTTCTGCTAATCATGTAAACGTTGTCTGGTTAAAATATTCATTTCTCACAAGCTTTTGAGTGGCATGCAGTCTGCAGTCTGCGATGGGTAAATTAAATTCTAATGCTTGCAACAATGAATCTTTATGTGTTTTATACATTGGATATATTATTTATCACTGTGTCTCTCTCTATATATAGCAAATTTTGAGAGTAGAGTAAATGTCAGCATTTAGATGAGCTTTTTATTTTCCTGTATCACATGCATCATTGTGCTGCTGCTTAATCTAACTGTAGTGTTTCTCAATATTTTTTACCTTTAGGTTTAGGTTTATTACTATACTCGTAAATAAGGTGGTTGTAGAAGCCTAATATGGCCCGACAGTATACTTTTCAATCTCTTTCTATACCTCACGCAGTCATAATAATAAAGTATTACATACATAGAAATAGCACGTATTCAGCATCCAATGTGGTAATTTGATAAAGCTTTGCGTCTAGATTTATATGGGCAAGATGATGTGTGTACAAATACTGCAAACAACATAAGAAGTATGGTCTTTACGGTAACTACATCAACGAAGAAAATACCAATACTTGCGACCTTTTCACGCGTCTACTCAGCTAGCGATTCAATATCCTTGTGTGCTATGTATTCATGCCAGTATATCACCTTGTCCAGTGCTTTTACAGCTTCAAGGCGAAGAATTCCTTTGTAAACAGACGCGTTATGTGACACATGACGCCTAACTAATGCCAACGTTGCGTTTGACTCAGTTATCTCAATTTCAGCTGTTTCCTTCAGTTTCCAAGATACAATGAGTTTTCAGTCGCCTTGAATGTACAAGTTCATATACAAACAAATATCCCCCAAAAGTAATTATTTTTGGCTATTTTTTGCTTCGCATATGACAATATTTTTGTATTGTTTTTATATGCAGTATTGAGACGTGTTCCCGGTTTGACGACCCAGCGTCTTTTCTCCCGGCCATAATTTCAAAAACCCAATTTTTGGCGCGTTTGAAGCCGAATATCTCTGGAAGTATTTATCCGTTTGAAGAATGGTATACAGCATTCGAATCGTGTTGTTATGGCGGATTTTTGGAAAGAGAATAGTCATTATGCCATATGCACTTTAATATGGTCTGCCATCGCCAGAAATTTGCGACATTTGAGCCCGCAAAGCAAGCAGCGGTAACCAGCTTTAATTCAAAATCAAAATGGCTGCGAAGCGATGTGCTCCAGTTGATTAACGCGAATTTCAATTCTATCACTGCGTTCTTTCACAAGTACAGCATGGCTTCTTTCGAGAAAACCATTTATGATTTGCACATACGATATATCCGGCGACCTTTAAGGTCATACCAGCTTTTTAAGCACTTATGTTGAACACCAAGTCGGAAAGATTTGCCCCCCTCAATACGCTTAATAGAAAAACAGTCACGTAATTTAACAAAATCGCACAGCTTATTAATATTTATAGCAACCATCTCGGCAACGACGCATTTGAATTTCAAAAATGAATTTGCAACTTTAATTTTCGCGCGTTCTCAAAGCGGGAGAGGACATGGTAGCTTACATAAAGTGCTTCTGGCTGGAGCGTAAATAATCCGCTGACTCCAACTACACCAAATTCAAAAAGTTCATATTTTCTCGATTACTTTGATACCAAATGTCAAATATTAATCGTTGTCTAAGCTTGAAAAATGTTTTCTACAAATTCCAAAGCGCGCTTCGGATCGCACAGACATTGCTTCAGGGACAGTGCGCGGTGTTCGTATTTTTAAGTGAATTTTGGAACAACTTTCCTCTAAAACTCAGGCAAGAAACATAAAACAATGGGTAAAGGTACGTTTTATCGTCAAGACTCCGTAGAAACAAAGTCAAAATTAATTCTACGCTTTTTGTAATCGGTCATCCTTTATCGCATTTTGGCGCATTTTGAGTATATTTAATAGTCTTAAACAAGGGACAAACGTGTCGTAGAAGCATTTCGAAAGGGACAAGTTAGTGATCACTTTTACAAGCTATTTTTACAACATTATAAGCAGAAACTGGACTAGAATGAAAAACTATCGAGACAAAATTGATAAATTACCTTATTTAAAAAATATTTGATATTATTTTAACTCGCCCTATCTAAAGTATAGTATTTTTGTTTGCTTAAATATTTCGTATTTTGTATCACCGCTGACATACCGCGGGCTCAATGTCGCAAATTTCTGGCGATGCTCAAATAATAGTCTAATGATCATTATTGTACGTATGTTTTAAATTTTTCACCATGCCCCTATCAGACATTCAGCCCTGCCTTAAGGTAGTAACCATACAGAGCATTACACAATCAACATAGTACTTTTAAACTACATGTATACAGTAAATTGGTGAAGTTTTGTTTCTAACTTTCCATTTATGTAATCATCATCAATGATCGAGGTAAGCATTACTGCTGTGAAATTAAATATATTATGTATTAATACAGTTCAGTAAGTGTAGGTATAGACCTATTGCACTTATTGACTCGTAGCAAAAATTTGCATGTAACAAAAGTCTGGAGGACATTAATTCGCATTTAGTTTGGCAGTTTGTTTCAAGTTGTCCTCCAGATGTCACACATGAGCTCATTTTAAGGACAACTGCATTACTGCAATGGGTTTATACCCTACATGCAAACAAAGTGACTTAAACCAATAGAATAACCAATGAAATGACTACATGAGTGGGTGTATAAATACTGTATAATTAAACGTTAAACTTACTAGAACTTTGTTGTGCCGAATTGTACATAGCTGTTATTCCCGTTTGTGACATTTGACATTTGACATTCTATTTTTTAAAAAAAACTTACGTTGGATATTGATATTCAGGGGGCGGGACTTAATACTAAAAATAGCATAAGAAAGCTTAAGTCAACAAGAAAGGAGTAGTCGTAAACATATAGAAATTTGTATTCGCTTTTCATCATATATTTAATAAAAACTTTTGATGTTTTCTTGAAAACTTGTCACATATGGTGTCAGAAGTGGGATGCTGTCGATAGTAGGCGACTAGCAGAATTCACTGAAGATAAAATTGTCAGTACGTGAAGCCCACGGGAAAATATATGCGACATTGTTTACATTTGTTGTGCGAATACGGCAATTATTGAGCGAAATATTATAGCGTTATGGCGGAGACGAGAAGCAAGCGAACAAAAGAATCAGGCGACACGGACGATATATCAGAGGGAGGTACGATGACAGAACTATTGAAATTTTTTATGGACAAAAAAAAAGAAGAAAAACAACGTCAGGAAATGCGTGATCAACAATTTTTGAAAATTATCGAAGCGATTACTACGAAGGGACAAGACAAAGATAACAGACGTGAAGAAATTCGTATAGCTGAAGCTAGAGAACGAGATGAAAGACTGTCGGAGGAAAGGAGAATATTCGCAGAGCGGTTACAGAAAGAAGAAGAAGAAAAACGCTTTTGGCTCGAGCAGCACGAGAGAGAAAAGAGGGAATGGTTCGAACAAATAAAAGCGAGCCTTCCAAGTGGAGATTCGGGGTCGGCGGAGAGCGGAGAGTACGGAAAGAAGCGCGACTGCAGAAATTAACTGAGACGGACGATATCGAACATTTCTTGACAATGTTTGAGAGAGTAGCTAATGCATACAAATGGCCGGATGATGTCTGGGTGTCAAGGTTAGCCCCTCTGTTAACAGGAAAAGCACAAGCTGCTTACGCCAACATGGATGCAGCCAAATCTAAGGAATTTGGAAGGAAATGAAGGAAGTGAAGCAAGCCATTCTAAAGAGGTACAACATAAATGAAGAAACGTATCGACAACGATTCCGAAATACCAAGAAGAAAATAGACGAGAGTTATGTTGAAACAGAAGTACGGTTAAAAGATCTTGCAGCAAAATGGTTAAAGCCAACGGAACGGACTAAAGAAGGTCTATTGAATGTTATCATCCGAGAACAACTGCTGAATGCTATGCCAAAAGAGTTGCAGCTACGTGTGAGAGAACGGAAGCCAAAGATCTCAAAAGATGCCGCGACATTGGCAGATGATATTATTTCGGCGAGGGATAGCATATTTAATGCTAACGACGGCGTCCGAAAATGTTTGAATTGTGGAAAACCGTGTCATTTAGCACGGGACTGCAGACACATACAAGGAAAAAGGGATGGTTCGGGATCTGGAGAATTAAGAGATGACCGGAAGCGAAGTGACCTGCCTCAAAAACGTGAAACCCAGCAGACATGCTATAACTGTGGAAAGATTGGACATAATGCAAGCAAATGTTCCTTCCCAGCAAAAAGGGGTAGCGGACGGAATAACACGGGAAATTATTTCTACGATAATACCAAAAGTCCATCGATTGGGGCGTCAGTAGAAAATACAGAATCAAGGAAGAGAGAATATATGTGTCAAGGGTTAGTTGAAGGCAAGCCGGCAGAGCTATTGGTGGATTCAGGAGCTTCGTGTACATTGGTACATCAGGCATTGGTCGCACCAGAGAAAATAAACACGGACGATCAGTTACAGATTAAGTGTGCCCATGGCGACATGGCCGTTTATCCAACAGCTAATATAGAGATCAACATTGATGGCAAGCTATACCATGTTCGTGCTGGAGAATCTCCTTCGCTACCTAGACCTGTGCTTTTGGGGCGAGATATTGGCAACCTGCTGGAATTAGCTGTCCGAGAACAAGAGGCGTATGCTGTCCTGACACGGATACAAAGAAGGAAGAAAGAGAAAGAAGAAGCAGCTGCTCTTGCCAAAGAAATTACATCTGGAGTCAAACCAAGGCCACTGACAACCGAAAGCGAGGAGGAAAATTAAGAATCAGTTGTACTAAACCGGTTTGACGACAGTATCTTTCAAGGCAAGTCGAAGCCACGAAAGACAAAGAAACAAAAACGTGCAGCAAAGGCCTTACACCACGGAAGAACACAAACCGTCGCACCAGGGAAGCATGATGACGATACCAAGAAAAAAGAAGAAATGCCTGATACAACGGAATCTACATGTTCACAGGAAAATAAAGACCAGGAAACTCAAGCTCAAAACACTACCACCATATTGAATATGGACAAAGAAGAGTTTCAGAAACTGCAGGAAAGTGACTCGACGTTAGAATCAATTCGGAAGCTGGTTAGAGAAGGTACAACAACAGGAAATACAGGAAAATTCTTCCAACGAAATGGGTTGATATACCGGAAATGGCGACCAAAGGATAGTCACGAGGATGACTCGAGAACTGTTGAGCAGTTGGTTATACCTAGAAAGTGTCGTAAAGTGGCACTAGATTTGGCTCATGACGTGCCGATGGGTGGTCATCTGGGAAGCAAAAAAACTTTAGATCGTTTGTTATCAAGATTCTATTGTCCAGGAATTATTCATGATGTAAGTCAACATTGTAAGTCGTGCGAAGCCTGTCAAAAGTCCGGTGGATGGAAAAGTGGAAAACATGCCCATTTGGTATCGCTGCTAATCATAGAAGAGCCGTTTCAGAGAATAGCGATGGATATTGTTGGTCCATTAATACGAAGCAAGTCTGGGAATAAGTTCATTCTTGTAATATGTGATTACAGCACAAGATATCCAGAGGCTGTGCCGCTGAAGAATATCGAGGCCGAAACGATTGCCGAAGAGTTGGGGAAGTTCTTCTCACGAATGGGTGTGCCTACGGAGATACTTACTGACCAGGGATCTAATTTCACATCACAGCTGCTAAAGGAAGTACACCGTATGTTGAAAATAGAGCCGATACGAACAAGTCCATACCATCCCCAAACCGATGGTTTGGTGGAACGTTTCAATAGCACGCTTAAATCAATGTTAAAGAAGATGGCGAAAGATGACCCAACCGAGTGGGACAGTTGGCTTCCATACTTGCTCTTTGCGTATAGAGAAGTGCCAAACGAATCGACTGGGTTTTCTCCATTTGAACTGTTGTTTGGCAGACATGTTCGTGGCCCACTCGATATTCTTAGAGAATCGTGGGAAGCGGAAACGAAAAGTTCTGAAAGTGTTGTATCGTACGTGCTTAAGATGAGAGAAAGAATATCGCAGACGATGGAGATAGCCCAGACCAATCTAGCAAGAGCTCAGGAACGTCAGAAGAAATGGTACGACAAAAATGCCAGGGTTCGAGAGTTTAGTGAAGGAGACGAAGTCCTCATTCTGCTGCCAACCAGTTCTAACAAGCTAAAGGCCGAGTGGAAAGGCCCCTACAAAGTGAAACGCAAAGTCGGAACTGTGAACTACGAGATTGGGACTGTTGGTAAAAGAAGAAGTACAAAGATATACCATGTCAACATGCTTCGTAAATGGCATACACCGCACGGGACGAGTTTCTTTGAAGAAGTTGACCTTGAATACGACACCGACGATGGCGAAACCATACCAGAGCTACCACGTCTAAATGAGAATGGAGGGAAAGTGAAGATTGTAATGAGTTGCTAGCATGTTGACATTGCGTTAATTTAATTATTATAATATATTCTAATTAAGTCAATGTATGACTGGGGAATTGAATAATAAGATTGTAGTTCTGGAGTGGAAGATATGACTTTACATGGTGTCAGGAGTTAAAATACGCCAAAATGAGCAAATTTAACCCACCAAAAGAGCTAAGTTTTGAAGGAAATCTAAGTGAGAATTGGGAACGATGGAAAAAGGAGTTCAAATTTTATTTAACAGCGACAGAATCCGACGAGAAAGGAGACGATGTCAAGACATCACGGCTTTTGACAACAATCGGCGAGAAAGCACGTGAAGTTTATTATACGTTTACATTCGCTACGGAAGGAGACGATATGAAGTTAGACCCTGTCATAGCCAAGTTTGATGAATATTTTAGTCCGAGAAAGAATCTGCCTTATACACGCTTCAAGTTCTTCACTTATAATCAGACAAATGGACAAACAATTGATGAATATGTTACGGAATTGAAATCGAGAAGTCGTCATTGCGAATTTGGTACTTTAAAAGAAAGTTTGATAAGAGATAGAATCGTAGCAGGGATTCAAGATGCTAAGGTACGTGAAAGATTACTAAGAGAGACTGATTTAAGCTTGGATAAAGCAATATCTATTTGTCGAGCAAGCGAAGCGACTAAGAAACAAGTCGAAGAGATGGCAGCTAGCCCTATTGTTGACAACGTGGATTCTATTAATAATTTTCAACGGCGCGAGTCACGTGACTCACGAAACCCAACAGCGCATAGGCCAAGGCAAGATCGTCCTGAAATGACTAGAAACAATGACCAATCAAGAGTTTGTAAGTACTGTGGAAATATGCATCAGAGAGGACGGTGTCCTGCATATGGCAGGATGTGCAATAAATGTCGAAAGTGGAACCATTTTGCCTCAGTTTGTCAGTCCAAATCTGTTAACAACATTGAACAAGAACAATCCTCAAGTGGTGAAACAACTGAATTTTTCGTAGGAACAGTTGAAGGGGATGAAAATGATGTGACCATGCCGTGGACAATGCCAATTCTCACATCTGGTACCAATGTATCATACAAACTTGACACAGGATCTCAGGTAAACATAATTCCACAAAAGACCTATCATGCCCTTCAAAAGAAACCCAAACTTTGCACAGCTACGGAAAAGCTAATGGCATATGATGGAAATGCAATTCCTGTTATCGGAAAGTGTATCGTCAACTTGGCAAGAAAAGGAAAACCAAGCATTCCAGCTCAGATGTTTGTGGTGCCAACAGATTCCTCACCTATAATTGGTTTGGAAACATGTCAGCGACTCAATTTGATAAAGAGAGTAGAGATTCTTAACTGTGATGATGCAAATTTTATGCCAAGTCAAGATGTATTTGGAGAGATAGGATGCCTGTCTGGAGAGCATCATATCCAAATTGAAGAGAATGCAACTCCAGTAGTACACCCACCACGACAAGTGCCATATGCCCTAATGAACAAACTTAAAACAGAACTTGATCGCATGAAACGGTTGGACATAATTGAAGAAATTGATGAGCCCACTGAGTGGGTGAGTTCCCTTGTGATAATAGAAAAGGCGGATGGAAGACTTCGTGTTTGTTTGGACCCCTCTGACCTTAATAGAGTGATCAAAAGAGAGCATTATCCAATGCCCACAGCAGAGACAGTAATGTCCGAAATGTCGGAAGCGAAGTACTTCTCAAAGCTTGATGCTTCAAACGGATATTGGCAAATCAAAGTCGACGAGCAAAGTTCAAAGCTACTAACATTTAACACTCCATTTGGCCGTCACCGATTTAAACGTTTACCCTTTGGCATACTTAGTGCCAGCGAAGTTTTCCAAAAGAAGATAGCAGAAATCATCCAAGGTCTTGATGGTTGCACCAATGTTCAAGATGACATTCTTGTCTGGGGAAGTACGAAAGAACAACACGACGCAAGACTGAAGGCAGTTATGGAAAGAATACAGCAAGCCGGACTAAAACTAAATGAAAAGAAGTGCGTATTTTGTTCAACGGAGGTGGTTTTCCTTGGACACTTGTTCTCACACGAAGGTGTCAAGCCTGACCCAACAAAAATTGAAGCAATTCGAGATATGCCGACGCCAAAGTCTAAACAGGACCTGCAACGCCTGCTTGGAATGATAACTTACCTGGGTAAGTTTATTCCAAATTTATCCATAACGACAGCACCATTAAGACAGCTCATGGAGTCAGATGTGGAATGGCACTGGTCTAATCATCACAATGCTGCTCTTGATCAAATAAAGAAACTACTCACAGAAAGTCCTACGCTGAAATACTATGACTCTGAGTTACCAACAAGAATTTCTGTCGATGCATCAAAATTCGGGTTGGGAGCAGTCCTGCTTCAACAGCATGGAGACACATGGGCACCAGTGGCATACGCCAGCAGATCGCTCAACAAATCAGAACAAAATTATGCCAAAATCGAAAAGGAGGCGCTGGCAATCTTGTTTGGCTGTGAACGTTTCCACGTCTACCTGTATGGAAAATGCTTCACGGTGGAATCTGATCATAAACCGCTTCAACCCATATTCAAAAAACCTATCTGTAAAGCTCCACCACGCATCCAACGATTTCGTCTGCGCCTGCAGAAATATGACATGCACATAGAGTTCAAGCCTGGAAAGGAACTAATGGTTGCAGACACCTTGTCTAGGGCATTTATTCCAGCAAAGAAACAAGACGAAGAAACCGAAGCTGAATTTCAGGTCCATTTAATTATGTCAAGCCTTCCGATGTCAGAAATCCAACGAAAGAGATTCCGACAAGAAACTAGTAACGATGAAACCCTACAACGTCTACAAGCAGTTGTACAAGCGGGATGGCCGAACAAAAAGAGTGATCTTACGGAAGACATTAGACCGTACTTTAGTATTCGAGACGAAATCACAGAAATGAACGGCATATTGATGAAAGGAGAACGAGTCATTGTCCCATCAAGCCTCAGAAAGGAAATGAAAGCAAGAGTACACGAGGGGCACTTAGGAATCGAGAAGTGCAAAGCCAGGGCCCGAGAAACAATGTTTTGGCCAGGGATCAACGGTGAAATAACGGAAATGGTCCAACAGTGCAGTGCATGTCTAGCTGCGAGAGTTTATCAACAGAAAGAGCCACTGGCACCACATGAAGTTCCCGCAAAACCATGGCAGAAGGTCGGCGCTGACCTATTTCATTTCAAGGACAATGACTATCTGATTGTTGTTGATTATTTTTCTAACTACCCAGAAATGGCTCTGCTAAAAGGTACGACAAGTTCAATGGTAATCACGCACATGAAGTCCATATTTGCACGACACGGAATACCTGAAATAGTTATATCCGACAATGGCCCCCAATTTGCAAGCAAAGAGTTCGCTGAATTTGCCGCTAAGTGGGAGTTCTCTCACATTACATCCAGCCCTAGGTATCCGAAAGCCAACGGAATGGCGGAGCGAACGGTGCAAACGATAAAGAAACTTTTAGAAAAGGCGGATATGAAGAATGAAGACCCCTACCTTGCCGTTCTCGCGCACAGATCATGCCCAGATCCAAATGGAGATCCATCCCCTGCCGAAAAGTTGATGAACAGGCAATTACGGACAAGACTGCCGGCAGTCATGCCACCAAAAGAAAACCAAACCGCAATTCAGATCAAAAACATGCAAAAGAAGCGAAACCAAGCCTTTTACCATGATCGTAACGCGAAAGAGCTACCAAAACTAGACGAAGGATCAACGGTGCGTGTTTATCAACATAACAACCCGGCAATAAAGGCAAAGTGGTCAACAAAAGCAAAGGTTGTTGAACAGCATCACACACCGCGATCGTACATTATTAGGACGGAAGAAGGACAGACTCTAAGACGAAACCGACGTGATCTGCTTCACACAGGCGAACATTTTAGCGAAGAATACCCAAATGTAGGAGAAACTCAAGACGTGAATGATGTACCGAAATCATGGGAAGAAAATCCTGGAGAGGGTGAAGAGGATACAGGCGAGGGAGACTTAGCACCTACTGGGTACACCACGAGGTATGGAAGAGTTGTAAAGCCACCTTGTTATTTCTACTAAAGAAAGAACTAATTCGAACAGACAGATTTAAATTAAAGGTAAAAAAAAAAAGGAACAAGTCTAACATTCGAAAAGAAGGAAGATGTAATGAGTTGCTAGCATGTTGACATTGCGTTAATTTAATTATTATAATATATTCTAATTAAGTCAATGTATGACTGGGGAATTGAATAATAAGATTGTAGTTCTGGAGTGGAAGATATGACTTTACAAAGATAAGCAGTAAACTATCGCAAAAGCAGAAAGAGGAAATGGAACTACTCTTGGAGGAGTTCAATGATGTCTTGCAAGACAAACCTGGTCGCACTGACATGGCAGAACACAGCATCGAAACCGGTACGGAAAATCCGATGCGCCAAGTGCCATATAGAATACCATATGCTCAGCGGGACGAAATGATGAAAGAAGTCCAGAGAACGGAAGAGATGGGAGTAGTACAACCTTCCAAAAGTGACTGGGCGTCACTAGTAGTGATGGTACCAAAAAAAGATGGCACACAGAGATTTTGCGTGGATTTCAGGAAGGTCAACAGTATCTCGAAGTTTGATGCTTATCCAATGGCACGAATTGACGACATTATTGATCGACTCGGACGAGCGAGATATCTTTCAACAATCGATCTGACAAGAGGTTATTGGCAAGTTCCCCTTTCCGAAGAGTAAAGAAAAAAGACAGCATTCACTACACCAACTGGATTATATGAATTTACAACAATGCCGTTCGGACTCCATGGAGCTCCTGCCACTTTCCAGAGAATGATGGATCGCATTTTGCAGGGAACAGAAGAATTTGCGGCAGCGCTAATGGATGACATCAACATATTCAGTGAGACATGGGACGAACACTTAGAACATGTCCGAGAAGTTCTAGAGCGTCTGAGAAAAGCAGGACTAACAGCAAGGCCCTCGAAGTGCAGTTTCGGAATGGACGAAGTAGTCTATTTGGGTTATGTTGTTGGAGGAGGGAAAGTTAAACCAAGAAAAAGCAAGATACAAGCTGTCAAAGAGTTTCCCCGACCAAAGACCAAGACGGACGTTCGAGCGTTCTTAGGGCTAAGTGGATATTATAGAAAATTTATACCTAATTATGCAGAGATCGCAGCTCCGTTATCGGATCTGACGCGCAAAGTAGCACCGCAAGTAATTTCGTGGACCGATCAGTGTTCAAAGGCGTTTGTAGAGCTGAAAGATCGATTGTGTAGTTTACCAGTTTTACGAAGCCCAGATTTGTCGAAGCCGTTTGTTGTCCAAACCGACGCATCTGAACGAGGTATAGGAGCAGTCTTGACTCAAGAAGGTTCCGACGGCGAACATCCAGTGGCATATATTAGTCGTAAGTTACGCCCGAGAGAGAGCAAATACGCTACCATCGAAAAGGAATGCCTCGCCATTGTATGGGCCGTGCAGACTTTGCGAGTATACCTTTTTGGTCAATGTTTCACGATTCAAACCGATCATCATCCGTTACAGTGGTTACAGCAGATGAAAGATAAGAACAGTCGTTTGACCCGCTGGAGCCTTTCATTGCAACCTTACAAGTTCAAGATTAACCATCGTAAAGGAAAAGAGAACAATAACGCGGACACATTGTCTAGGCTATTGCCGTGAACAAAATAGAATTTTGTTCATGGAGAAAAAGGGGGATATGTGACATTTGACATTCTATTTTTTAAAAAAAAACTTACGTTGGATATTGATATTCAGGGGGTGGGACTTAATACTAAAAATAGCATAAGAATAGCTTAAGTCAACAAGAAAGGAGTAGTCGTAAACATATAGAAATTTGTATTCGCTTTTGATCATATATTTAATAAAAACTTTTGATGTTTTCTTGAAAACTTGTCACACCGTTTATTAAATTTTCCCATATAGCAATGTGTGATCCTACATCATATAATACCATGTCTGGCTATCTGTATGGGCGAGGAACACTATTTTTTACTATAAATACTAAATACTATAAAATTTTACATTAACCGGGATATTGATATTCTACAAGATGAGCTTCCATTTTTGAGAAACCGAACTTCCTTTCCACTGTTTTAATTTCCCTATTTTTGGAAAAATTTTCTTGCAGTCTTGATATAACTTATATTAAAGTGTAAATGATGCCATTTAAGATTGGCAAAATTTGGTAAATTTTATGGAAAAAATTCAATATGTTGTTTTACAGAAAAAAATCACTGGAAAAAAATTCATTTTCGTGCTGTTCTCCAAATGACTCCATGTGCACTTTAATATAGCAAACCATGGGTCGGGGTGGCTATAGTAACCATTGCCATTCCTTTTCAATTTTAGCAGTTCTTTTATTTCCTTGCACTTTCTTTTCAAAGCGCCTGAATTTCCTTTTGCGGGGAGATTGGGAACTAGACAAGTTGCCAATATCATCTCGGACATTGTCGCGCACACGAATTATGATTTTTTGTTTTTGTCACAAAAATACACACAGAATATATCTTTAAATATTTTTAGAATATGAAAATTGCATCAAAGATAGAAAATCGTCAAACTAACGTACATAAGACTACAGTTTGTAACTTCTTCTAAAACTCCTTTTAAAACACCAAAGGACTTTTGTGTGTGTGAAAATGCTTAAACGCATAACTGTAAGTTACTGGGCAACAGTCTTCAGTCTTCAGTAACAATGTTCACTGAAGAATAATTTGAAATGACTTAACTCAACTATCTAAAATACTAAAATACTAAAATTGTACGTGCGCACAACGCCAATGTTTAGGTATTATACAATTTCACTGAAATTCAGGATTGTCCCTTCGTGCAGATACCAGGTCATCATTATTTTCTATTTCCGATATCTGTCGACGTTTTTCTCTTCTTCTAATACCAGCCAGATCTCTGTAAGAGGTTATTCGATTTCCGTCTGAACTCCTGATAATTCGCTTTCTGGATAACAAGGTCAGCTCCATGTCATGACATTCGCTATCGTTATTATCCTCGCCACCCTCGTCTTCATTTTCAGAATTAGATTGTTCTTGCTCATGAATGTTGCTTTCCAATGAAAGGCGGTGCTGGTCTGATAAATGGTCTAACTTAAAACAGCATTCGTTTAAAAATGCATAGCTCAATGTCCATTTTGCCATCCTGTCGTTATTTCATTTGCTGGGATACGGAGTGGTGTTCCAGCGTTCTTTATAATACTACCAAACTATATCTTCACTGGATTTGACATTAGTGAAAAGACTCTACAGTCATCTTTGCTTCGTAGCTGCTCGTCAAGCCAGAACCCATACAAAATGCATGCATTCCCAGTTTTGTTTGAATGATGTGCTTTATTGACTTGCAAAAGCCACCACTTGTCTGCACTTGGAATCTCGTCATTTACGCCAGGATTTACGATGACTATATCACCGTGCACAAATAAATAATTTCCACTATCAACACGCCTGCTCGTCGATGTTCTTTCGCCTCTTACTTCCAGTTCATTCATTAGCTTCTCGAAATCGGGATAATAGCGTGAACTATCACTGATATCCTCCAAAAGAGCATCCTTTTGAAAAATAATACATGGGCCATGTCCGCATTTGTATCGGTACAGGTCCCGGATATTTTGAGTCGGATTCGCTTTTGTAAGGACATTAAGCATTCTTGCTTTTTGCAACATTTCCTTCATCTCAGCTGTGGGAGTGGTGTCACTCGGGTGGAACTGCTTATGCCACATTTTGTATTGTTCAACGACTTGCAATGAAGCCATGTTGGAGGCATGGGATGGTTGATAAGCACTAAATGTGTTAGTATGATAAGAATGCGGGCATTGGCATGTTTTTTAATTGTTTCGATTTCATGTGGTCCTTTGCTTTGGACGTACTGTTTCTTGGTTGGGTGTCTGTACTGACCAGACTGTTTCTGCTTGGCAAACCCATGTTCTTTTGTGGATTCATTAACCAAGGCATACAGGTTAATATTGTTGATAGTGTCAGCCAAGCCAACCATTTCAAAAACTTGCACGTGCGTTTCTAACGCATTTACAACTTCGGCAAAACCATCCAAGGAAATATGATACACTGAACCCTCGGGACCAGCTGTTGCACTATGGAGATATTTCCCCCCGCTTAGTGGTTATATCTTGCAAATATGCGAGTGATTCAATAAGATTACGAAGGCCTGTGTGGAACGGTATTACTATTTTCGACTGTTGCTGCCTGAGTCTTGTTTTGCCTTGGGTAGAAATCCAATTGCATCATAAATTTTTCTTATGCTTGTCATCATCTCACAAGCAAATGTGACACTGGTATGAAGTTTTATGCATCCATTTGATCTGCCGCCAAAGCAGGAAATAATTGCTGTGTCCATGTCAAAACACACACCAGTGGGTTCAGATAATAGCGCTTGAGATGCAGGACCATCAAGACAGCCATTTGTTGAGCCAATAGTTGAATGTGATTCCAGCATTTCACTTTGCTTGGGCGAAAGAAAATGTAGTTTGTGAGAGGTTACATCAGTAACTGCAACTGTTTTATTAGAAGCAATGGCTATATCAAATGCTTTGCAGAAGTTTTGGGCTACTGTAGCAACAGTTTTGTTGGACATGTTAACTTCCAGTACATTGTGACCATCTGCTACAAGTAATGAATTTGGTGTCATTGGAGAAACACGAAGTCTGCAAGGTGCATTCAAGTTATCAATGACCTGATGCAATTCACCACTGGTAAGGGAATTGTCAAGGATGAGCAGGAATATCTTCGTGGACTCACTGATTGTAATAGTGTGGGAATTCGGAATCACTGTTAAAGCTTCGGGTTTCCATGACAAAGGGATACCATGGATCTTAACTGTCCTAACAAACTTATCACCTTTAAAGGAATGTACATTTGTAATGAATCTTATGCAGGAATTCCCTTTGTCACAAACATACGCTTGCTCATTCTTCCCAACTTCAATCATCATAACATCAATTCCTGATGGATGTGAGAAGGAAGCCTGCGAAGAGATCACAGTGTTTCCCTGAGCTGGACCTGGACATAAAAAAATTACATATTAAGCAATTTTCACTCTGCAAGTTATACAGTAAAGTTTTTTAAAACTTTTATTAAAGTTCGTTTCAAAACACATGGTAAACTTTAGTTTTCACAGCAATCAAAGTAAATATTCTGTTAGGCTGTGTGAGTAGAATAGTTATGCCTACCTGGACCGTCCCATTTTCCCAATGCTAAGCATTTTGTTGGCACGTGTCTATTCCCATTCCAACAAACTCATATTCTGCATCTGTTGAACAAAAAAACATATCGTGGAAAAATTGAGCTTATACTCGAAATAACAAAATCACTACTCAAAGAGGGGAAAAATGCAGGGAGATAAGTATATTCCAATAAAAAAGTGTCAGTTCCAAACGCGAGTCTAAATAAAATTATCAAAATTTAATCATTTCGAAGCCAATACATACAAATGCATTATTTAAGAGTTGGGAAAGTGGTAAGATGATACTTTATAGTTATATAATAGAAATGGTTTATCCAGTATATCTCAATGCATTTCAAGATACAGTATGTTTCCACGTACGAAGATTTGTACTTTTAACTTACCAGTCCACAAAAAATCTCCATTACCATTGCAGGTAATATACAAGGGTCTACCAATAATTTCATGTGTCTTTGCCTCCCGTGCTGTTGGCTTGTAATGTTCAGGTACCAGTGTTGCAATAACAGCTTATGTTTCTTTCATGACATTTTCAATTTCAATGCACACCGACTTGTATCCAGTTTCGTCGCTGTGCGCGTCTCTAAAAGAAAATACAGCCGCAGGGGCCGCCTTCTTCATCTTTGCAGCTTCAGGGGTATTAGATGCCCAAACAGCAGTCAAAAGGCCAATATAAAATGTTCCAGACATATCTGTCAACCTGTAATGCCGTAATGATGAAATACAATTTTTGGCAAAATGCAAAAGGCCAAAACCATATTGTATATACGATGGATCATTCAAGTCCCTTGGTACATTCTTCTTCAGTTCTATGTGTGCCTTGCGCTGTGATGGGGCCTGGTTGGAAGATACATGAAATATCTTAGCACTCACACACGGAAATTCGTCTGTTGCACACTTCTGAAGGTCGCACCTTTCACATGGCTTGTCTAAAGAGGTGAATGTACATGTTCTTGCATTATTTGACAGGATACAGTTGGTACAAGATTGCAAACACTGAAGCGCCTCTTTAAGTGCCTCCTTTACACTCTCAGAGTCTCCAGCAGATGTCCCAAATGATGTAAAAACATTAACGTTTACACTGCCAGATGCATCCATCATATCATACTCTTTAACTTCGCTGATCCACTCACAGTTCTCTTTTATGTACTGGTGCACAGCTGCATTTCCATTTCTATGCAAATCCATCATTTGATCAAGTTTAATTGCAGGCACTATTCCATCAAACAATGTTTGACCATTTTCCTGCCGTGGAAATGTTCCAATATTTAACGGCATTCCATCATAGTGAATGCAGGTAAAGTACCCCTTAATCCCATTTCTACGATATGTTGGTACACCATCAAAAGTATCAAGAATCGTTAATAATAACATCAAATTGTGTAAATGAGGGCCACTGTTAAATACTGGTGGAAATTTCTTTAGGTCTAGGGTGCTTACTGATGGTCCAGGAAAACAGTATTCAAGTGGTTTTGCCATAGTAGTGGCTTGGTGCTTGTAACCATAGCGCTTCTTTCCAAGAAAAAAACGATATGCCTTTCTTGTCCCAAGATTAAAAAGGGATTCGCAAAAGCTGTAGGGCTACAAAGTTGGCCATGTGGACCAATCTAACACAGGATGGGGTTGGTGAAGTTGTTCTGTTATAAATGCATTCACAGATTGATACAGCACATGCTGCCTGGATAGTACGCCAGCATCAATGGCAAGTTCAAGCCAATGGGCTAAGTAATTTCCTTGTTTGATTGCTCGTAACTAAGGGGGACTTGTCATATTTTAATTATAAAATAATTTGCTTTTTACTTTAAAAAAATGATTGGACAATAAGTCAAAATTTCTACCATGAGGTACAAAACTTCAAGAAATAACTAATCGCTCCTTCATTTTCACCACGCTAGTTCTAATAGATCAACAATAAAACTTTAAAACTTTTGATTAAATATTGTTTAATTTGAAAGCAGGTGAAAAAATAAGCCGATTGGGCATGCAGGATCTAAAGTGTTAATTAGGGGGTTGCATATTCATATATTCAGATTCTGCCCGACTAATTCTTTTGAAATCAACCGCATTTCAAAAGAATTAGTGGGGCTGAGCCCAGATATATGAATATGCATCCCCCCCCCAATTAATGCTCTAGATCCGTCCCTGCGATTGGCTATTTACTGTATTACACTAATACACTATCTCTTTTAGTTTAACGTTATTCACAAAAAATTGCTGTTTCAGTAGAACTTGTGATGTAAGAAGTTGGGTACATATGTTTACTGAATACAAAACTGAGCATAAATCAGTTATATCATCCTAAACTCAATGAGGTTTGACGAACAGATGCTCATCCTGGATAAGACACTGTGAAAAACATTTATAGCTGTCATTCACAGGCCCTTTATATTATCGACTTTGTGTTTAATAACTGAGCTACATGTATGCTGAATGTATTCGACAAACATATTTGCATTCAATAGACATACTTGCCCAATTACAGATGTCACAAGTTGTGCGAAATTAGCAATTTGTATTTCGCATTTTTTTGTGAATAACTCTGCAACTAAAGGAGACAAATGTCAGTAATACAATAAAACTAATAAATAGCCAACCAGCTTATCTTTCTTATGCTTTGTCAAATAAAACAATGATCAAATTTCAAAATTGCTATTAAAATAGCCATTCCAGTTATTTCCATAACTGGAAATAACATTCCAGTTAATGCCCATGCAATTAAAAAGTAACAAGTGCCCCTTAAGCAATGTCACGGGTCAGGATGGCATTCCTGACCCGTGGTGTTGACAATAGCACTGCGGGGTTGAAAAGATCATTAGGCAAAAGTGCCTCACCGTCCATTTCCAGTGCACTGATGAAATGGTTTTGGCACTACGCTTTCAACCGCTTGTTGCAT
Organism: Muricea muricata; assembly: GCA_963855995.1. Classification (NCBI taxonomy): domain Eukaryota; kingdom Metazoa; phylum Cnidaria; class Anthozoa; order Malacalcyonacea; family Plexauridae; genus Muricea; species Muricea muricata. Next base: position 53,533,737 of record OY979716.1, on the reverse strand, counting down.
GCCACAGCAGAATCTGTTTGATGCTGACTGGACATGTGCTGGGCCAATGCCACAGGTTGGTTCATGTTTCCCAAACATTTCACATCTCCACAGATAGGGCATATAAGCTGGAATGGGTTTAAAAGATACCTTTTGTCTCCAAATGCCAACTCCACACCAGCCTGTAGCTTGTCAAATTCAAAAAGGAACCTGGAATCCTGTTCCATTAGTGTGTCACACTGGGTTGTCCATTTAGCATCCATGTATCCCTTTTTTCCCTTCCCTTGGTCATCATGTAGTCCCATTTCTCTTTTTATTTCTTCAGCAACAACCTCCTTTTTGGGAAAGTTTCTTTGGTCAGATGCCGGTATAGCTGTCTCTTTCATTCTTGTAATTTTCATTTCAACATTAATTTGAGAATAATTAGGAAGAACTGTCAGTGCATGTTGGTAACTCTCCTCATCCCCTTCTTCCATCAATATAGTTAGCTTCTCAGCAGAATTGCCTGGTTGAAATTCAAATTTAAGGGGAATGAAATGTTGTTTGAGATTGAACAACTTTGCAACTTTTCCTATGAGCTCGTTTGTGGTCATATCACTGGTTGCTTGAAGAAACTTGTATGTGCTAGAGTTTGTTGTCCTTATACTCCACAATCTTTTCACAACTGCAAAAATACAAGTAGGAATAAATAAATAAATGACATTATTATAACAACACAAGCCCTCACATTTAATGGATAGAAATCAGCCTTAATACAAGAGCGTATTATGCGTTAAATATTGATTTACCAGTTTTTCATTTTTTGAACAAAAATTTCATTTTTTGAACAAAAAATAACTGAAGTTGAAAAAATTTAAAGGGGGGTTACCGTCAGTAATGTAAACAAATGCTTTGTGTACATTTTAAACGGCTACATTGTTTGTAAAATGTGACTTACTGACTAAACATCTTAAACTGTTCTGCCTTGCTATGCTCGTAAATGAACATAAACCAGCATTTCGATTCAAAAAAGTTAGAAAAATGCGCAATTTGAACAATATTTATATTTGGTATCCCCCCCCCCTTTGTTATGAGCGGAACTGATGTGGAGAACAGACTGTAACCCCTCTTTAAGGAAATAAATGAGCAAAATAATCATATCCATTGTTTTTTGCCTACAATGTAAACATTCATCATAAATTGATCAACTTAATATAATACACTATATTATACTGTACACATGTTTACCAATGTGAACACAGTGTGTCAAAGTCTATAACATCAGTCAACGACAGATTTTAAGATCAGTGACAGCCTTTCATATAATAGCTTAGTTTTGTAGAAACACCACATAAATTTATTACTGCAGAGCTTTCGACCCGTAAGCTCGGATCTTCATCAGTTTATTTGCACTGATGAAGATCCGAGCTTACGGATCGAAAACTCTGCAGGAATAAATTTATGTGGTGTTTCCACAAAACTAAACTATAGTATTGTATTTGCTATGCAAACATACAAAGAGACTTTTGTATATTGTCTTGAGGTGCAGAAATTTATAGGGGGGGGGGTGCCCAATAATTATGAGGGAGGAGTTGTCACACATGAAGTTGCTTTCATAGAGGAGTGAAACATATTACAAAACTTTTTTGGGAGGGCTGCAAAAGATTTTTGGTGGTGTGCAAGTAAAATTCTTTGAAGGTGCATTCTTTATAACATGAAAACATATATTACACTGTATTTCCATTATTTTTCTCACATCATTTAAGAAAAATGATGTATAATTTTAAATTGTTAATAATTTGATGCAATATGATGTACAAATTGCGTGCTGTTAATTTGTACCATGTGGTGTCAGTAGATAGGAATTTTATCAATTAGGTGAATTTTATTGAATTTTATTACAGGAGTGGCATGCACCCCACACCCCCAAGTAAATCTATCCCACTGTAGATGTAGCCTTTGATGTACACACAACATAGTACAGGCTTACATACTTTACAACAAGTATACTTCCTTGCACAAAATATACATATTTAGTGAACATGCACACTGTGAAAGTGTGAATAATGCCTTACCTTCATTGACACATGCAGCTGTGCTATTTGAGTCCATTGCCCCTTGCCCAGTATTAGTAGTGTGCTTTTCGACATGAAAGTCGAGACTGTTGATGTGATGTTTAGTGTTTTTCAGTGATCTCTTGGTGGATCTGTTTGATTTATTTGACTGGTTGCCATGGTGTCGATGGGAATATGATTTCTTTTTCTTTCTCTGCGGAGAGCTTGATGATGATGATCGTGATCTTTTCTTATCGCGATGAATACGCGAGTGGGGTCGACCACACTCGTGCTCTGATGGTATTTCATATATCTCTTCCTTGTCAGATGATGGATGACTAGCACAGGGTTTATCCACATTCTCCCCTAAAGAATGTTAAACAACAGAAATGCAGTTCCTACACTTCAAGCCAGGGTTTTTATCAGAAAATTATGGAAGTGTCGCCTTAATATTGAAAAATTGCAACCTCCTGCACCCCTCCTGGCCTACGTGCTAGGAGAGGTGCACGCCCCACACCCCCAAGTAAATCTATCCCAGTCAAGATGTATGCCTTTGACAAAGAAGTTACAAAAGAACAGGTTTGATTTTACACAGAAATGTACTTCCTCGGGGGCGCCGGAAGATCGATAATTGGGGGGGGGGGTACACATTCATATATTCGTGTTCTGCGTAATTAGTTCCTTTTGAAATCGTAATTTAGATTTTAAAATCAATTGTTTTCACAGTAGACGTGAACACAAATATATGAATATGTGCCCCCCCCCCGCCAATTATCGATTTCCATTGGCCCTCTACTTCCTTGCACAAAATACTGTGTACATATTTAGTGAGCAGACTGTGAAAGTGTGAAACATGCCTTACCTTCATTGACACGTGCAGCTGTGCTATTTGAGGCAATTGCCCCTAGCCCAGTATTTTTCAGCGATCTCTCCATGGTGGATCTGTTTGACTTCTTTGACTGGTCGTCATGGTGTCGATGGGAATGTGACTTCTTTTTCGTTTTCTTTCTCCGCGGCGAGGTTGGCGAGCTTTATGATGAGGATCGTGATCGCAATATTTTCTTATCGTGACGAATACTCGAGTGGGATCGACCACGCTGATGCTCCGATGATATTTCATATATTTCTTCCTTGTCATACGAAGATGATGTTGATGCAGACGTCGAATCGGACATCTTTCAAGCACTCATTATTTTAAATCTGACAGCAATAAAAGTTTAAAGTTGCCAGAAAAAGGCCTTGGTTTATATATTTCGACACAAACTTGACACATTGTTCAAATGTTGCCAAAATGTCCTGCCAAAGGAAGCTATGGGCAGGATTATTAACCATCTTGGTTTTGACTGCATGAAGTATTGCATAAGTCGAATTGAATCGTTATCACATTCCAGTATTATTTGACGATGTTGTTTTGTCTTTTGTGCGACAAAAAGTGATTATTAAATGGTTAAGATCCTTTTCATGCCGGATGATATGTCTTTCGTAACATTCCCAAGAAGAAACTGTATACCTCCCAAGAGTTTTACAATGGTCCATAAGTACCTGATGAGAAGTTCTACATGTACACACTTAGTATTTAAGGTAAATTAACATTTATAGGACTTCATGTGTATTAATGTGTATTAATTAGACTAAATTTCTAAATTAGACTACAGATTTCTAAATTAGACTGATTTGAATACAATTGGCTATTGGCGACATTGTTATAAAAATATAAAAAGTTTCTTTTTACACATTGTTTATAGTTGTGAACAACATTGAACGACATTGTTTAAATAATCTCTCACTGCAATATTTAAAATTAATGCTGAAATTAAGTAAAAATAATTTTCACTGTTTGCAGTTACATATGGACAATGTAGGAAGCACAACCACATATCTATTTATGAAGTATTTGTGAGAGAATTGTCATGCTGGTGTGTGGTGGAAATCTTTATTATATACATAATGAAAATAGAAGCATTTTACCTATAAACACCCAATGCTATGTTCTGTACTTTGATGTAGCTTAATGCTGCCTAAAGTTGTTCACCGTTGCCTAATGGGTTGTTCCAAAAAAGATCCATTCCCCACCCACAGAGAAAATTTCCGCCCTCCGGAGAGGGGGGAGGGGAATCCTCTAAAGAATGCCTTAAATTTATATAGGATGTCCGGAGAGGGGGAGGGAGGTATTGTGTGGGTGGAAGGGGGGGGGGGGGTGTGGATCTTTTCTGGAATGACCCAATGTCGCACACCGTCGCCTAATGTCGCACATCGTCGCCTAATGTCGCACACCGTTGCACACCATCGCCTAATGTTTGAAGTACAAAATTATTAACGTCGCGAATCATCGCCAATTCTCGCCAAATGTTGCTTATTGTCGCGGCGAAGATAGGCGACATTGGGGCCCAGAGTAGGCCTATTGATCGTGGCTAGTAAATTTAGTTTGTCGTCGGAAGCAGCGATTAACTCTTTTTTGTAAGTTCTTTTTGTTGTTTTTAAATTATTAGGTGACCGGAAATCGAACACATGACCAATCGCACGCGAAGGGATGACCACACTACGAGACCTGTAAGCCGAGAACTATCACGGCTCTCTATTTATCTAATTTTTTACGAAAATGCAGGACCATCGTCTTTCGTTATCGTCGTTACTAAATTTAATTTGGGTTGTTACCCAGTGGTGGCCTAATGGATAAGACGTCTGACTTCGGATCAGAAGACCGAGGTCGTTTTCTTTTCTGCATGTTGTTCAAACTATGCAATTGTGGTATAAAAACTCAAATTCTTTCTTTTATCTCAGTTTTGATATGCATCTTCCAAATTACTATTTGGCAAAAGAACTTTTAATATACTGTTGCTATACCAGACCAACATGCAAGGCAAGAGTTACTGAATCTATAACAACTGTCATTGAACAACTTTTCGAATCTCACACAATAACTTCAATGAAACAGCCTGACACGTTTCACAGGTGAGGGCCATAAGTAAACCGCAACTGGCAGCGGTGGTATTCGCACCCACATCATAGAGTGACTGGTACCTAAAACCAGCGCCTTCGACCACTCGGCCACACGACCGCCTGCATTTAAGTGCCCTTTCTTTTAAGTTGTTTCCTATTAATTACATATTCTGCATGGGTAATCTCCATCTATTCCAGACTCACTTTCTTTCTCTATTTGCGCTGTTCTTTACATTTCGTATACGACAGAAGGGAAATTTTTTAAAGCATTATTTTTACGTAGCTTATCCGGAGAAAGTGTTTCAGAACATAAAACATAAAATAAATTCGCTGGTCATATTTACCAACGTTTCCAAAGCATGTCAATCAAGAAAAGTTCCTATTAAAATATGCTAATTATGTCTGTCTAACCCAAGACCATAACGTGTCTGAGCTGTGTTACCTCTTCCCCTTTTTGGAGATGAAACTTTAAACCTTAACAAATAACCAGTTCTATTTAAATTTTAGCTAATCGCTATTCCTTGCAACTGAATGCAGATTGTCTCCTCATCTCTTTGGGACTGTTAACATTGAAGGCATTTTTAATGATATCTTGAGTAAATTAAGGAGCCTAAAGTCTGAGTCAGAATTTCAGCGGAAAGAAATCCTTGAACCTAAACGTCCAGATGCATGTCAGCGCCTGAAAGACCAAGTCGAGTCGTTAAAAAAAAGACACTTTTCCACAAGGAAGAAAACGAAGAGCTTCGTGAACGAAACACCAACTTATCATATGTTATTGCTGATTTGAATACCAAAGTAAAGGAAGTCGAAAATGAAAAACAAAGTCTAGTCACAGCCATGAAAATACTTCATGACGATCAGGTTAATGAAATAACAAATCACTCCCGTAGCATGGCACAAGTAGACCATCAATCGACTAGTGAACATAAAACTCGGCGAAAATCTGGTAGAACTTACAACGATCTGTTCAGTCAGAATAATTTGATGACCTAAACGAGTATTCAGTCCTTCGTACGGGGCAGGACCGAAACTAAAGTGTTAATTGGGGGGGGGTTCATATTCATATATTCGCGTTCAGCCCGACGAATTTCTTTTGAAATCAACGGTAATGACAACTGATTTTAAAAGAAATTCGTTGGGCAGAACGTGAATACATGAATATACACCCTCCCCCCAATTAACGCTTTAGTTTCGGCTCGTACTACGGGGACCTTAAGCAAACACCACTTCATGCACGACGACGACTGGACGTAAGAGTTGGGAAACAGACTGGAACGACAACGCCGTTCTCCTCGGGGAAAAAGCGGGAAATACAAATCTTAAGCAACAATAATACGACAACGTTGAGAGTTTTTAATAACATTGAAAAATGACATCTTTTAAAGAATTACAGAATTTATTACTCATGAGCCATGACCAAGGTATGATTGATGATGAAGAACTGTTGCTTTATATTGTTCATATGAGTAAAAAACCCCAGATTTTTCTTACGAACTATATCCTGAATTCAACCTTAATGAAATGGATGAAGATGAATGCTTAGCAGAGTTTAAATTTCGCAAGCAGGACATCTTGATTCTTTCCGATATCCTGCGAATTTCACAACGTTTCATATGCGAACAACGGTCAATATGCGATGGTTTGACCCAACTTTGTATGCTGCTTAAGCGACTTTCATACCCATGCAGAATGGGAGATATTATCTCACGCTTTGCTAGACCAGTCGCTGTCATAAACATGATCACTAATACTGTCATTAATTATATATACAGCCAACATGGGCACCGAATCACTACATGGAATCATGTTTTGGTGAACCTAGAGAAGCTTCAAATCTACGCTAATGCGATATATGCTAGTATATCCCACTAATGCGATATATCCCACTGGACAGATGCTCTGGGTTTATTGACGGCACTTTAGTACGAATTTGTCGACCAGCCAAAAACCAAAGAAAAGTATTCAACGGGCATAAGAGGGTACATGCCATCAATTTTAATCTCTGGCCCTACCGTATACCACCAAGGGCTCAAATGGCGTTAAATCCAAAAGTGAGCAAAAAATCAACTAAAAATAAATCTAGTAGCAACGGTAGCTCAGTTGCTCATAAAACCGTTAAATCTCCAACAGCATCTAAATCTGACGACAAAAAACTCTTGCTGGGGATTCAATAGTCCAACGTGTACATGGTTGGGAATTGTCGGATGCAAAGCCACCCAATACGTCTATAATTACACGCTTATAAGCGCATGAAATTGAAACATAATTGGCGCATACATGCGGTGATAATAGGTGTCAGATACCTAAGGAAACGAACTGTCGATGTATGTAAGGTTGGAGGCTGGACACTATAGTCTTCAGCCTTGGCAAATAAATCACCAGGCATAAATATAGTTTTTAACGGTACACTTTCGATTCGCCGCATGAGCTCAGTGGTCTAGGTCGTGCGTTTTTGGCCTGTTTGTTTCGGGTTTGAGCCCGGTTACGCGCTCTTCTTTTAAGCCCGCCGCACACGAGTGCACTTGTCGGGCGTACTTGTTATTCGTGACAAGTTGGATCGACAAAATTTCCTCGTGTGCGGGCAACATTTACGGCATTTTCGTCATTCGTGACATGTAAACCAAATATCAAACATGTTTGATATTTTTCGTCACTCGTGACAAAAAAATCCTCGTGTGCGGCGACCAAACGACAAGTGCGCTTGAACAGGACAATGTGCGCATGCGTGCAACTAGCAGAATAATTAAAAACAAAACACTGATCAAAATCAAAACACTGATCAAAATCACGAAGACGATTCTGAAGACGAAAAAATATTGCTTTTAGTCCTTCTTCTGCAAAGACGTCGGAGGCGTTTAAGGGCAGCCCGTCGTCGACAATGGACTAAACGCTGGTTGCGAAGAAGACAGACGCAAGGTGCCGTGATAATTTATTACGAGAACTGGAAACGGAGGATCCAGAGCAATTCCGTCAATTCCACAGGATGGACAGAAGCTCACTTGAAGATATTTTAAGAATTGTTTTCGCCCTACATGTTGTTTTTAATTATTCTGCTAGTTGCACGCATGCGCACATTGTCCTGTTCAAGCGCACTTGTTGTTTGGTCGCCGCACACGAGGATTTTTTTGTCACGAATGACGAAAAATATCAAACATGTTTGATATTTGGTTTACATGTCATGAATGACGAAAATGCCGTAAATGTTGCCCGCACACGAGAAAACTTTGTCGATCCAACTTGTCACGAATAATAAGTACGCGCGACAAGTGCACTCATGTGCGGCGGGCTCAATACTTTTTTTTTCTTCTTAATTTTTTGAATAATTTTTTTTCTTATATTCTCATATGTTTTCTTATTAAAACTATTCTTATTAAAACTATTCTCATTTACTATTCGGACTCACTGGGACTGTATCTACTTCACCAAATTTAGCTAAAGCGCGAGCCCGAAGGGCGAGTAAGGACTCGCTCCAGCTTGTAACGCATCCCAACCGGTTAGGTATCTGACACCTATTATCACCTCATGTATGCGCAATTACGTTTAAATGTGCTTATAAGCGTGTAATTATAGACATATCGCCTGGCAAAGCAGCGGGTGGCAGTTAAATCGTTTTCAGGGAGCAAAACAGAAGATAAGGCTGATTACCTGAAACCTCTGTTTCGCAAGACTCCCAAGGAAATAATCGTGCATGTGGGCACCAACGATGTCAAAGATGATACGAAATCTGTTGAGGTGATTGCAGCGGGAATCTTAAACCTGGGAAACCAGATTAAAGATAAGTTACCTAATACTAAAGTAAGTTTTTCCAGCTTAATAGTTCGGAATGACAAAACGAGCGTTTTAAATAAAATTGATAATATTAATATCATACTCAAACGCGTGTGCGATTAAAATAATTGGTCTTATATCGATCATAGCAACAACATAGATGACTCTTGCCTAAACAGATGTGGCTTAGATTTGAATCGGAAAGGTAGCAGTTTAGTTAGCAAAAATTTCAGTCAATATCTAAACGCTTGAAATACGACGTGGCCAGGTGAAAAAAAACTGTGTGTCATTGAATGTAGAATTTCCTAATATCAAGGGTTTTAAAACGAGCATGCTAAATATAGTTAGTCTACCGAAGTATATAGATGAAGTTAGAATTATTTTAGCCGATCAATATTTCGATGTCCATGCATTAATTGAGATTAGGCTTGACAAAAATATCTCTAGTCAGGACATGTTTATACAAAATTATGATCTCATTAGAGCAGACCGCTCTCGGTCGGGAGGAGGCGTTTGCTTATATGCAAAAATTCTATTGTCTCAACCGAAACGACCTGGTTGGGGATAGTCTTAAAGCAATTTGTACTGAAGTTCTCAAAACTTCTAATGCATCCTTTATTGTTTGGACCATTTATTGGCCCCCCAGTGCCTTTGTTGACTCCTTTTCGAATATTGAACAATTGCTCAAGTTATTTGATGATGGGAACAAGGAGTTTTATTTACTTGGTGACTGAAATACTAATATGCTCGACAGTTCAAACAACGCCACTAAACATTTAAAAGCAATAATGGAGTTATATCAATTGACACAAACAATAAGCTCACCCACTCGCACGATGACTTGCTCTAGCTGAGCTCAATTGGAAGATCTTAAGTGAAAGACGGGCTCAGTTTGCTGCAAGCCAGATATAAAATAACCCAGGATCTAGCACCCAAACGATTATCCATTATTTTTTATGTAATGCCTCCCTCTCGGCATTACAATCTGAGAGGTTATTTCACTAAACTTTGTTGCCCCAACCTAAGACTGATTATCTAAAAAAGAGTATTAGCTATAGAGCGGCAAAACTGTGCAACAGCCTTTCAGATGATTTACGTAATAAAGAATCACTTACTGCCTTTAAAACCAGCATTCGTGCACCTGGCCAGTTCCTTACAACTATTAAATCTACCTACAGTACTAATTGCATGTGAGTTCTATATTTCTATTTACGGGTAATTTTAAATATTCCATGTAATAACGTATTGTCTGTATATTGTAATTGCTTAATAATTTTAATCGATATATGTATGTGATTGTTAAACTACGCCCCCTTGGAAATCAGCTCTTGCTGAAGGAGTCAGCGTAGTAAAATAAAGTTTTTACCTTAAGTTTTTACCTTAGTGATAGGTTTGTAAGGATCATAAAATGATAATGTCGTTGCATTTACGAGGGCTTGTTTGACTTCCTCAAACGACTTCTCTTGCGCTCGTCCCCACCACCACTGGGTATCTTTCTTTAAAAGGTCGTTCATTTGCTTCATTACTGTAGCTAAATTTGGAATGAACGTCTTGATGTAATTGATCATTCCCAGGATCTGCTGCAGCTCATGGACACTGGTAGGTGCAAACATTTCAACAACAGCTTTCACCTTGTCAGAATCAGGACACACACCCTCCTTGCTGAACTTGTGCCCCAAGAAGGTAACTACGGGTTTTGTCATACGCACTTCTTCAGATTCAGCTCAAGACCAGCCTCTTGAATAACGTCAAGGACTTTCCTCAACTTCTCGTCGTGCTCTTCCATGGTACGACCAGAATATCATCTTGCGATGCTTCAACACGTTCAATGTCTTCCAACATTTCTGTCATTTGGCGCTGAAAGGTTTCGCTTGCTGACGAGATTCCAAACGGGAGACGTTAGTAGTAATATAGGTACCGATCAACCCTTTTTTTTAGGGCGCCGCAAGGGTACCGCAGGGCGCCGCAAGCCTCCATAGGGCGCCGCAAGGGTACCGCAGGGCGCCGCAAGCCTCCATAGGGCGCCGCAAGGGTACCGCAGGGCGCCGCAAGCCTCCATAGGGCGCCGCAAGGGTACCGCAGGGCGCCGCAAGGGTACCGCAGGGCGCCGCAAGCCTCCATAGGGCGCCGCACTAATTAGTATGCGAGATTATGATTGGTTGAACCGCATACGTACATACCGTGACGTACACACCGTGACGTACACGCCGTGACGTACACGCCGTGACGTACGCCATAGCTATGCTCTGATTGGTCAAACAGCGTGACGTACACCCCGTGACGTACACCCCGTGACGTACGCCATAGCTATGCTCTGATTGGTTAAAACAGCGTACGTATGCCCCGTGACGTACACCCAGTGACGTACGCCATAGCTATGCTCTGATTGGTTAAAACAGCGTACGTATGCCCCGTGACGTACGCTATAGTCGCGCTCTGATTGGTTAATGGGTGGTGGCATAAACTATATAAATTCGCCGTCGAGTCGAGCATACACAATGTTATCCCGCAAGTCCCGCAAAGTGATATTAGGTTTTGCAAAAGTCCCGTGGAGGGACACAAAGTCCCGTGGAGGGACAAATTAAGTCCCGCGAGTCCCGTTTCAGCAAAACAAACCAATGCCCGCTCACGAAGTCGATTCTATTATTGTCCAAAATCACATATATCGTGTTATATGATCCCCCGTGTTGTCAAGGTTTTATTCGCCTCGGGCAAAGTGAATAAGACACAGATGGTAATAACACGCACACATGTTAGTTGTTGAAAAGATATATTCACAAAATAGCTATTTACAGATCAAATATCTAATGGAATGGTTGCAACACCGTCTTCCAAAACTTTACGTTTTGGATAAAAATAACTAAAAGCGTTTTTAACTTGAACATATGTGCACATTGTATTGTTCATAACTCTGAATCCCCTATTTACACCCGACCCACTACGTTTACTTAAAATTACATCTAAATATTTATCTTTATTAATAACATTATTCTTTTTGTTAACCCCTTTGCAACTAAATTTGTCTTTCCCATCCCCAAAACAATAATACGTTTTACTACATACACTAATTATCCCATCCCCGTGGAAACCTGACGAAGACCCCCTTGAGCCAGGTTGTGTTTGTCTGTTTAGTATGCCACCATCTTACCGATATACAGTGAGAAAGACAGGGGAGACATTTACTAGTAAGGAAACGGATTCGTAAGAAAGCGTATGACGAATTCCTTCGGCAAAAGGAAATCGGTGAACTGATTCAGGACTTACAGATCTACTAATAACTATAACAAAAGTGTAACTGTACATATAATTAAATGAACTTAAACATATAACTAAATATTGTTAAACACAAAACCAAATAAAATAGTTTTTGTAAAAGTCCCGTGGAGGGACAAATTGTGTCCCGCAAGTCCCGCAAAGTGATATTAGGTTTTGCAAAAGTCCCGTGGAGGGACACAAAGTCCCGTGGAGGGACAAATTAAGTCCCGCGAGTCCCGTTTCAGCAAAACAAACCAATGCCCGCTCACGAACTCGATTCTATTATTGTCCAAAATCACATATATCGTGTTATATGATCCCCCGTGTTGTCAAGGTTTTATTCGCCTCGGGCAAAGTGAATAAGACACAGATGGTAATAACACGCACACATGTTAGTTGTTGAAAAGATATATTCACAAAATAGCTATTTACAGATCAAATATCTAATGGAATGGTTGCAACACCGTCTTCCAAAACTTTACGTTTTGGATAAAAATAACTAAAAGCGTTTTTAACTTGAACATATGTGCACATTGTATTGTTCATAACTCTGAATCCCCTATTTACACCCGACCCACTACGTTTACTTAAAACTACATCTAAATATTTATCTTTATTAATAACATTATTCTTTTTGTTAACCCCTTTGCAACTAAATTTGTCTTTCCCATCCCCAAAACAATAATACGTTTTACTACATAGACTAATTATCCCATCCCCGTGGAAACCTGACGAAGACCCCCTTGAGCCAGGTTGTGTTTGTCTGTTTAGTATGCCACCATCTTACCGATATACAGTGAGAAAGACAGGGGAGACATTTACTAGTAAGGAAACGGATTCGTAAGAAAGCGTATGACGAATTCCTTCGGCAAAAGGAAATCGGTGAACTGATTCAGGACTTACAGATCTACTAATAACTATAACAAAAGTGTAACTGTACATATAATTAAATGAACTTAAACATATAACTAAATATTGTTAAACACAAAACCAAATAAAATAGTTTTTGTAAAAGTCCCGTGGAGGGACAAATTGTGTCCCGCAAGTCCCGCAAAGTGATATTAGGTTTTGCAAAAGTCCCGTGGAGGGACACAAAGTCCCGTGGAGGGACAAATTAAGTCCCGCGAGTCCCGTTTCAGCAAAACAAACCAATGCCCGCTCACGAAGTCGATTCTATTATTGTCCAAAATCACATATATCGTGTTATATGATCCCCCGTGTTGTCAAGGTTTTATTCGCCTCGGGCAAAGTGAATAAGACACAGATGGTAATAACACGCACACATGTTAGTTGTTGAAAAGATATATTCACAAAATAGCTATTTACAGATCAAATATCTAATGGAATGGTTGCAACACCGTCTTCCAAAACTTTACGTTTTGGATAAAAATAACTAAAAGCGTTTTTAACTTGAACATATGTGCACATTGTATTGTTCATAACTCTGAATCCCCTATTTACACCCGACCCACTACGTTTACTTAAAATTACATCTAAATATTTATCTTTATTAATAACATTATTCTTTTTGTTAACCCCTTTGCAACTAAATTTGTCTTTCCCATCCCCAAAACAATAATACGTTTTACTACATACACTAATTATCCCATCCCCGTGGAAACCTGACGAAGACCCCCTTGAGCCAGGTTGTGTTTGTCTGTTTAGTATGCCACCATCTTACCGATATACAGTGAGAAAGACAGGGGAGACATTTACTAGTAAGGAAACGGATTCGTAAGAAAGCGTATGACGAATTCCTTCGGCAAAAGGAAATCGGTGAACTGATTCAGGACTTACAGATCTACTAATAACTATAACAAAAGTGTAACTGTACATATAATTAAATGAACTTAAACATATAACTAAATATTGTTAAACACAAAACCAAATAAAATAGTTTTTGTAAAAGTCCCGTGGAGGGACAAATTGTGTCCCGCAAGTCCCGCAAAGTGATATTAGGTTTTGCAAAAGTCCCGTGGAGGGACACAAAGTCCCGTGGAGGGACAAATTAAGTCCCGCGAGTCCCGTTTCAGCAAAACAAACCAATGCCCGCTCACGAACTCGATTCTATTATTGTCCAAAATCACATATATCGTGTTATATGATCCCCCGTGTTGTCAAGGTTTTATTCGCCTCGGGCAAAGTGAATAAGACACAGATGGTAATAACACGCACACATGTTAGTTGTTGAAAAGATATATTCACAAAATAGCTGTTTACAGATCAAATATCTAATGGAATGGTTGCAACACCGTCTTCCAAAACTTTACGTTTTGGATAAAAATAACTAAAAGCGTTTTTAACTTGAACATATGTGCACATTGTATTGTTCATAACTCTGAATCCCCTATTTACACCCGACCCACTACGTTTACTTAAAACTACATCTAAATATTTATCTTTATTAATAACATTATTCTTTTTGTTAACCCCTTTGCAACTAAATTTGTCTTTCCCATCCCCAAAACAATAATACGTTTTACTACATAGACTAATTATCCCATCCCCGTGGAAACCTGACGAAGACCCCCTTGAGCCAGGTTGTGTTTGTCTGTTTAGTATGCCACCATCTTACCGATATACAGTGAGAAAGACAGGGGAGACATTTACTAGTAAGGAAACGGATTCGTAAGAAAGCGTATGACGAATTCCTTCGGCAAAAGGAAATCGGTGAACTGATTCAGGACTTACAGATCTACTAATAACTATAACAAAAGTGTAACTGTACATATAATTAAATGAACTTAAACATATAACTAAATATTGTTAAACACAAAACCAAATAAAATAGTTTTTGTAAAAGTCCCGTGGAGGGACAAATTGTGTCCCGCAAGTCCCGCAAAGTGATATTAGGTTTTGCAAAAGTCCCGTGGAGGGACACAAAGTCCCGTGGAGGGACAAATTAAGTCCCGCGAGTCCCGTTTCAGCAAAACAAACCAATGCCCGCTCACGAAGTCGATTCTATTATTGTCCAAAATCACATATATCGTGTTATATGATCCCCCGTGTTGTCAAGGTTTTATTCGCCTCGGGCAAAGTGAATAAGACACAGATGGTAATAACACGCACACATGTTAGTTGTTGAAAAGATATATTCACAAAATAGCTATTTACAGATCAAATATCTAATGGAATGGTTGCAACACCGTCTTCCAAAACTTTACGTTTTGGATAAACATAACTAAAAGCGTTTTTAACTTGAACATATGTGCACATTGTATTGTTCATAACTCTGAATCCCCTATTTACACCCGACCCACTACGTTTACTTAAAATTACATCTAAATATTTATCTTTATTAATAACATTATTCTTTTTGTTAACCCCTTTGCAACTAAATTTGTCTTTCCCATCCCCAAAACAATAATACGTTTTACTACATACACTAATTATCCCATCCCCGTGGAAACCTGACGAAGACCCCCTTGAGCCAGGTTGTGTTTGTCTGTTTAGTATGCCACCATCTTACCGATATACAGTGAGAAAGACAGGGGAGACATTTACTAGTAAGGAAACGGATTCGTAAGAAAGCGTATGACGAATTCCTTCGGCAAAAGGAAATCGGTGAACTGATTCAGGACTTACAGATCTACTAATAACTATAACAAAAGTGTAACTGTACATATAATTAAATGAACTTAAACATATAACTAAATATTGTTAAACACAAAACCAAATAAAATAGTTTTTGTAAAAGTCCCGTGGAGGGACAAATTGTGTCCCGCAAGTCCCGCAAAGTGATATTAGGTTTTGCAAAAGTCCCGTGGAGGGACACAAAGTCCCGTGGAGGGACAAATTAAGTCCCGCGAGTCCCGTTTCAGCAAAACAAACCAATGCCCGCTCACGAACTCGATTCTATTATTGTCCAAAATCACATATATCGTGTTATATGATCCCCCGTGTTGTCAAGGTTTTATTCGCCTCGGGCAAAGTGAATAAGACACAGATGGTAATAACACGCACACATGTTAGTTGTTGAAAAGATATATTCACAAAATAGCTATTTACAGATCAAATATCTAATGGAATGGTTGCAACACCGTCTTCCAAAACTTTACGTTTTGGATAAACATAACTAAAAGCGTTTTTAACTTGAACATATGTGCACATTGTATTGTTCATAACTCTGAGTCCCCTATTTACACCCGACCCACTACGTTTACTTAAAATTACATCTAAATATTTATCTTTATTAATAACATTATTCTTTTTGTTAACCCCTTTGCAACTAAATTTGTCTTTCCCATCTTCAAAACAATAATACGTTTTACTACATAGACTAATTATCCCATCCCCTTCCCACTCTACTTTAAATAATCCCGGCGTTTTCTTATCCATCGACTATTTGGTGGAAATTAGCCAGGAAAGCTATTCGCTATTGTTGGACCGTTTCTCTCATGTATTCGACCAAATCAGTCAACGAATAGTGAACGGTGAGGTATGTTGTGTGTTTGACCACCTAGGTATTTTCGAGACTTGTACTTATTACTATTATGACTATTTAGGTGTGTGCTGAAAGTGGCGATGACGTTGAAGAAATGGTGCAATGTCTTCTCACATTGAATCAGGTATAGACCATATTGTTGGTCAACTTGATCTGTGTAGTTCTTGCTCTTATTACTCTTTCTTATTTTTTTTTTTTGCAGGAGACCCAAGATGAAGCGGACGCTAGTCAAGCAAGCGAGGACGAAGTGCAAAAGGTAAATAATTTTAGAGGTTTAAAATTCTAGTCATGGTTTACTTATCTTTACGGGCTTGTGATATATATGTGTAGCATTTTTTTTTCCTCCGTTTTTTTCAGGCGAGTGAGAATGAGGAAAGTGGGGAAGAAAATACAATTAAAGGTTCACCCATTAGAAAAATTGCAAGAAAAACTGGAACTTCATCTCATGGAACTACCTGTTCTGGGCTTCAATTCCGGAAAGTATGATATCAACGCCGCTAAAAACCCTTTCTTTGCCCACCTCGTGAAACATGAGCAAGTTAAGTTTGTGATAAAAAGAAACAACAGCCACATGTGTCTCAAGACAATACACTTGAAGTTTCTCGATATTACAAACCACTTGGCTCCTGGATTCTCCTACGAACAATTTTTAAAAGCTTACGAGTGCACACAGACCAAAGGGTACTTTCGTCTGACAAAGTTAAACTTATCCACCTTACCGCCCCCTGAAGCCTTGAATTCAATGCTTTCCAACACCGCCATTTCCGAGGAACAATACGAGTACTGCCAGCGCGTGTGGAACGATAACAACATGGAGACGTTTCGTGACTTTTTGGTTTGATATAATAATCTTGATGTCGTTCCCTTCCTCGAGGCTATTGACAAGATGAACAAGTTTTGGAAGGAGCGAGATTTTGACATGTTTAAAGACGGCGTGAGTGTGCCAGGTTTGACGATGCAATATTTATTTTCGAATGTTCCAAACGTGCATTTCTCACTGTTTAACGAAAAAGACAAAGACTTATACTATACCATGAAAGACAATAACGTCGGTGGCCCAAGTATAATATTTAACCGATACCACGAAACAGACAAAACTTTTATACGCAACGCAGAAATGACACGAAAGAAATCTAGAGCCTAAACCATCCAAGAAAGTGGTCGGTTACGACGCCAATGCGCTATACCTCTGGGCGATCATGCAATATATGTCAACCGGACAGTTTACGCGACGACTGGAAGGCGACGAGCTCCAACTCTTTTCTCGGTATTTTTGTACCCATGTCTGATCTTTATCTGTTGTTGGTGGGCTTGCCATTCCAACCACTCGATCGCCTTTTTACCGCTCCATTGCTTTTTAGAGCCGTCGCTTTCCAGTCGTCGCGTATACTGTCCGGTTGGCATATATTGCATGATCGCCCAGAGGTATAGCGCATTGGCGTCGTAACCGACCACTTTCTTGGATGGTTTAGGCTCTAGATTTCTTTCGTGTCATTTCTGCGTTGCGTATAAAAGTTTTGTCTGTTTCGTGGTATCGGTTAAATATTATACTTGGGCCACCGACGTTATTGTCTTTCATGGTATAGTATAAGTCTTTGTCTTTTTCGTTAAACAGTGAGAAATGCACGTTTGGAATTCGAACATTCGAAAATAAATATTGCATCGTAAAACCTGGCACACTCACGCCGTCTTTAAACATGTCTATATCTCGCTCCTTCCAAAACTTGTTCATCTTGTCAATAGCCTCGAGGAAGGGAACGACATCAAGATTATTATATCAAACCAAAAAGTCACGAAACGTTTCCATGTTGTTATCGTTCCACACGCGCTGGCAGTACTCGTATTGTTCCTCGGAAATGGCGGTGTTGGAAAGCATTGAATTCAAGGCTTCAGGGGGCGGTAAGGTGGATAAGTTTAACTTTGTCAGACGAAAGTACCCTTTGGTCTGTGTGCACTCGTAAGCTTTTAAAAATTGTTCGTAGGAGAATCCAGGAGCCAAGTGGTTTGTAATATCGAGAAACTTCAAGTGTATTGTCTTGAGACACATGTGGCTGTTGTTTCTTTTTATCACAAACTTAACTTGCTCATGTTTCACGAGGTGGGCAAAGAAAGGGTTTTTAGCGGCGTTGATATCATACTTTCCGGAATTGAAGCCCAGAACAGGTAGTTCCATGAGATGAAGTTCCAGTTTTTCTTGCAATTTTTCTAATGGGTGAACCTTTAATTGTATTTTCTTCCCCACTTTCCTCATTCTCACTCGCCTGAAAAAAACGGAGGAAAAAAAAATGCTACACATATATATCACAAGCCCGTAAAGATAAGTAAACCATGACTAGAATTTTAAACCTCTAAAATTATTTACCTCATGCACTTCGTCCTCGCTTGCTTGACTAGCGTCCGCTTCATCTTGGGTCTCCTGCAAAAAAAAAAAATAAGAAAGAGTAATAAGAGCAAGAACTACACAGATCAAGTTGACCAACAATATGGTCTATACCTGATTCAATGTGAGAAGACATTGCACCATTTCTTCAACGTCATCGCCACTTTCAGCACACACCTAAATAGTCATAATAGTAATAAGTACAAGTCTCGAAAATACCTAGGTGGTCAAACACACAACATACCTCACCGTTCACTATTCGTTGACTGATTTGGTCGAATACATGAGAGAAACGGTCCAACAATAGCGAATAGCTTTCCTGGCTAATTTCCACCAAATAGTCGATGGATAAGAAAACGCCGGGATTATTTAAAGTAGAGTGGGAAGGGGATGGGATAATTAGTCTATGTAGTAAAACGTATTATTGTTTTGAAGATGGGAAAGACAAATTTAGTTGCAAAGGGGTTAACAAAAAGAATAATGTTATTAATAAAGATAAATATTTAGATGTAATTTTAAGTAAACGTAGTGGGTCGGGTGTAAATAGGGGACTCAGAGTTATGAACAATACAATGTGCACATATGTTCAAGTTAAAAACGCTTTTAGTTATGTTTATCCAAAACGTAAAGTTTTGGAAGACGGTGTTGCAACCATTCCATTAGATATTTGATCTGTAAATAGCTATTTTGTGAATATATCTTTTCAACAACTAACATGTGTGCGTGTTATTACCATCTGTGTCTTATTCACTTTGCCCGAGGCGAATAAAACCTTGACAACACGGGGGATCATATAACACGATATATGTGATTTTGGACAATAATAGAATCGAGTTCGTGAGCGGGCATTGGTTTGTTTTGCTGAAACGGGACTCGCGGGACTTAATTTGTCCCTCCACGGGACTTTGTGTCCCTCCACGGGACTTTTGCAAAACCTAATATCACTTTGCGGGACTTGCGGGACACAATTTGTCCCTCCACGGGACTTTTACAAAAACTATTTTATTTGGTTTTGTGTTTAACAATATTTAGTTATATGTTTAAGTTCATTTAATTATATGTACAGTTACACTTTTGTTATAGTTATTAGTAGATCTGTAAGTCCTGAATCAGTTCACCGATTTCCTTTTGCCGAAGGAATTCGTCATACGCTTTCTTACGAATCCGTTTCCTTACTAGTAAATGTCTCCCCTGTCTTTCTCACTGTATATCGGTAAGATGGTGGCATACTAAACAGACAAACACAACCTGGCTCAAGGGGGTCTTCGTCAGGTTTCCACGGGGATGGGATAATTAGTGTATGTAGTAAAACGTATTATTGTTTTGGGGATGGGAAAGACAAATTTAGTTGCAAAGGGGTTAACAAAAAGAATAATGTTATTAATAAAGATAAATATTTAGATGTAATTTTAAGTAAACGTAGTGGGTCGGGTGTAAATAGGGGATTCAGAGTTATGAACAATACAATGTGCACATATGTTCAAGTTAAAAACGCTTTTAGTTATGTTTATCCAAAACGTAAAGTTTTGGAAGACGGTGTTGCAACCATTCCATTAGATATTTGATCTGTAAATAGCTATTTTGTGAATATATCTTTTCAACAACTAACATGTGTGCGTGTTATTACCATCTGTGTCTTATTCACTTTGCCCGAGGCGAATAAAACCTTGACAACACGGGGGATCATATAACACGATATATGTGATTTTGGACAATAATAGAATCGACTTCGTGAGCGGGCATTGGTTTGTTTTGCTGAAACGGGACTCGCGGGACTTAATTTGTCCCTCCACGGGACTTTGTGTCCCTCCACGGGACTTTTGCAAAACCTAATATCACTTTGCGGGACTTGCGGGACACAATTTGTCCCTCCACGGGACTTTTACAAAAACTATTTTATTTGGTTTTGTGTTTAACAATATTTAGTTATATGTTTAAGTTCATTTAATTATATGTACAGTTACACTTTTGTTATAGTTATTAGTAGATCTGTAAGTCCTGAATCAGTTCACCGATTTCCTTTTGCCGAAGGAATTCGTCATACGCTTTCTTACGAATCCGTTTCCTTACTAGTAAATGTCTCCCCTGTCTTTCTCACTGTATATCGGTAAGATGGTGGCATACTAAACAGACAAACACAACCTGGCTCAAGGGGGTCTTCGTCAGGTTTCCACGGGGATGGGATAATTAGTCTATGTAGTAAAACGTATTATTGTTTTGGGGATGGGAAAGACAAATTTAGTTGCAAAGGGGTTAACAAAAAGAATAATGTTATTAATAAAGATAAATATTTAGATGTAGTTTTAAGTAAACGTAGTGGGTCGGGTGTAAATAGGGGATTCAGAGTTATGAACAATACAATGTGCACATATGTTCAAGTTAAAAACGCTTTTAGTTATTTTTATCCAAAACGTAAAGTTTTGGAAGACGGTGTTGCAACCATTCCATTAGATATTTGATCTGTAAACAGCTATTTTGTGAATATATCTTTTCAACAACTAACATGTGTGCGTGTTATTACCATCTGTGTCTTATTCACTTTGCCCGAGGCGAATAAAACCTTGACAACACGGGGGATCATATAACACGATATATGTGATTTTGGACAATAATAGAATCGAGTTCGTGAGCGGGCATTGGTTTGTTTTGCTGAAACGGGACTCGCGGGACTTAATTTGTCCCTCCACGGGACTTTGTGTCCCTCCACGGGACTTTTGCAAAACCTAATATCACTTTGCGGGACTTGCGGGACACAATTTGTCCCTCCACGGGACTTTTACAAAAACTATTTTATTTGGTTTTGTGTTTAACAATATTTAGTTATATGTTTAAGTTCATTTAATTATATGTACAGTTACACTTTTGTTATAGTTATTAGTAGATCTGTAAGTCCTGAATCAGTTCACCGATTTCCTTTTGCCGAAGGAATTCGTCATACGCTTTCTTACGAATCCGTTTCCTTACTAGTAAATGTCTCCCCTGTCTTTCTCACTGTATATCGGTAAGATGGTGGCATACTAAACAGACAAACACAACCTGGCTCAAGGGGGTCTTCGTCAGGTTTCCACGGGGATGGGATAATTAGTGTATGTAGTAAAACGTATTATTGTTTTGGGGATGGGAAAGACAAATTTAGTTGCAAAGGGGTTAACAAAAAGAATAATGTTATTAATAAAGATAAATATTTAGATGTAATTTTAAGTAAACGTAGTGGGTCGGGTGTAAATAGGGGATTCAGAGTTATGAACAATACAATGTGCACATATGTTCAAGTTAAAAACGCTTTTAGTTATTTTTATCCAAAACGTAAAGTTTTGGAAGACGGTGTTGCAACCATTCCATTAGATATTTGATCTGTAAATAGCTATTTTGTGAATATATCTTTTCAACAACTAACATGTGTGCGTGTTATTACCATCTGTGTCTTATTCACTTTGCCCGAGGCGAATAAAACCTTGACAACACGGGGGATCATATAACACGATATATGTGATTTTGGACAATAATAGAATCGACTTCGTGAGCGGGCATTGGTTTGTTTTGCTGAAACGGGACTCGCGGGACTTAATTTGTCCCTCCACGGGACTTTGTGTCCCTCCACGGGACTTTTGCAAAACCTAATATCACTTTGCGGGACTTGCGGGACACAATTTGTCCCTCCACGGGACTTTTACAAAAACTATTTTATTTGGTTTTGTGTTTAACAATATTTAGTTATATGTTTAAGTTCATTTAATTATATGTACAGTTACACTTTTGTTATAGTTATTAGTAGATCTGTAAGTCCTGAATCAGTTCACCGATTTCCTTTTGCCGAAGGAATTCGTCATACGCTTTCTTACGAATCCGTTTCCTTACTAGTAAATGTCTCCCCTGTCTTTCTCACTGTATATCGGTAAGATGGTGGCATACTAAACAGACAAACACAACCTGGCTCAAGGGGGTCTTCGTCAGGTTTCCACGGGGATGGGATAATTAGTCTATGTAGTAAAACGTATTATTGTTTTGGGGATGGGAAAGACAAATTTAGTTGCAAAGGGGTTAACAAAAAGAATAATGTTATTAATAAAGATAAATATTTAGATGTAGTTTTAAGTAAACGTAGTGGGTCGGGTGTAAATAGGGGATTCAGAGTTATGAACAATACAATGTGCACATATGTTCAAGTTAAAAACGCTTTTAGTTATTTTTATCCAAAACGTAAAGTTTTGGAAGACGGTGTTGCAACCATTCCATTAGATATTTGATCTGTAAATAGCTATTTTGTGAATATATCTTTTCAACAACTAACATGTGTGCGTGTTATTACCATCTGTGTCTTATTCACTTTGCCCGAGGCGAATAAAACCTTGACAACACGGGGGATCATATAACACGATATATGTGATTTTGGACAATAATAGAATCGAGTTCGTGAGCGGGCATTGGTTTGTTTTGCTGAAACGGGACTCGCGGGACTTAATTTGTCCCTCCACGGGACTTTGTGTCCCTCCACGGGACTTTTGCAAAACCTAATATCACTTTGCGGGACTTGCGGGACACAATTTGTCCCTCCACGGGACTTTTACAAAAACTATTTTATTTGGTTTTGTGTTTAACAATATTTAGTTATATGTTTAAGTTCATTTAATTATATGTACAGTTACACTTTTGTTATAGTTATTAGTAGATCTGTAAGTCCTGAATCAGTTCACCGATTTCCTTTTGCCGAAGGAATTCGTCATACGCTTTCTTACGAATCCGTTTCCTTACTAGTAAATGTCTCCCCTGTCTTTCTCACTGTATATCGGTAAGATGGTGGCATACTAAACAGACAAACACAACCTGGCTCAAGGGGGTCTTCGTCAGGTTTCCACGGGGATGGGATAATTAGTGTATGTAGTAAAACGTATTATTGTTTTGGGGATGGGAAAGACAAATTTAGTTGCAAAGGGGTTAACAAAAAGAATAATGTTATTAATAAAGATAAATATTTAGATGTAATTTTAAGTAAACGTAGTGGGTCGGGTGTAAATAGGGGATTCAGAGTTATGAACAATACAATGTGCACATATGTTCAAGTTAAAAACGCTTTTAGTTATTTTTATCCAAAACGTAAAGTTTTGGAAGACGGTGTTGCAACCATTCCATTAGATATTTGATCTGTAAATAGCTATTTTGTGAATATATCTTTTCAACAACTAACATGTGTGCGTGTTATTACCATCTGTGTCTTATTCACTTTGCCCGAGGCGAATAAAACCTTGACAACACGGGGGATCATATAACACGATATATGTGATTTTGGACAATAATAGAATCGACTTCGTGAGCGGGCATTGGTTTGTTTTGCTGAAACGGGACTCGCGGGACTTAATTTGTCCCTCCACGGGACTTTGTGTCCCTCCACGGGACTTTTGCAAAACCTAATATCACTTTGCGGGACTTGCGGGATAACATTGTGTATGCTCGACTCGACGGCGAATTTATATAGTTTATGCCACCACCCATTAACCAATCAGAGCGCGACTATAGCGTACGTCACGGGGCATACGTACGCTGTTTTAACCAATCAGAGCATAGCTATGGCGTACGTCACTGGGTGTACGTCACGGGGCATACGTACGCTGTTTTAACCAATCAGAGCATAGCTATGGCGTACGTCACGGGGTGTACGTCACGGGGTGTACGTCACGCTGTTTGACCAATCAGAGCATAGCTATGGCGTACGTCACGGCGTGTACGTCACGGCGTGTACGTCACGGTGTGTACGTCACGGTATGTACGTATGCGGTTCAACCAATCATAATCTCGCATACTAATTAGTGCGGCGCCCTATGGAGGCTTGCGGCGCCCTGCGGTACCCTTGCGGCGCCCTGCGGTACCCTTGCGGCGCCCTATGGAGGCTTGCGGCGCCCTGCGGTACCCTTGCGGCGCCCTATGGAGGCTTGCGGCGCCCTGCGGTACCCTTGCGGCGCCCTATGGAGGCTTGCGGCGCCCTGCGGTACCCTTGCGGCGCCCTAAAAAAAAGGGTTGATCGGTACCTATATTACTACTGACGTTGAAAGCAATAATACCTCCCATATGGTGTGATGAACGTCGTTAATTTGGTGCTGTCCGAATCTATAACTCGATGTGGTAGTATCCCGAAGTAAGGTCAAGGTGGGTGAAAACGATGGCACCGCTTAACTTTTTCGCCATGTCCTCTAGCGTTGGCAACACATACAGTGGAGGTCATAAGTCTGAGTCCACTCCAATTTTTGTGAGCCACTTAGAAATATTGTCATACCTTTGAAATTTTTACGAATTGAAACATGCACATTAGGTTCTTAAACATGTACATTAAGACATGCATATTATGTTTGCAAGTGCTTCGAACATTTTTTGCTTTAATTTTTTTGCAATGTTTCCCAATTTTGGCAATGTTAGTTTTTGCTGTCTCAAAGATTTAAATCGAGTTAGAGGAAACATGGTTACCCTGAATAGTGAAGTGTCTTTGAGAACTGAGATGACAATCTCTAGTTGCCAAATAGCTATAATTTTGTCGTCAAAATAAGCATAACATTGTAATTGAGCCCACAAGAACAGAAAATTTTAGAAAGACAGAGTGAGAGATTGTGGTGTCAAATTAACATTGAAACGTAATTTTAGCAAAAACAGTCTGGACAGATGTTTTAATGATCAGTTCGTGATATTTAAATGGAAATTAGTATTCCTAAACATCATCACATTCACAAAGGTGTGCTGTACTGCGTGGAAAAGGCTGTGTGGAAGATGATTTATAAACGGTGCTCTAATTTGTGTAAACTGCATTTAACAAAGAAATGAAAAGCAAGTTGATTTAGTGCTCATTTGCTTCAGCCTTAATCTCCTTTCCTTAATCTAATTGCAAACTTATGGGGCCATTTTAAAGAAAAAATGAAGTAGACATGCAGGCAGCAGCTAGGACAAGTTTTGAGGTAAAATCATTCCTTGTTAAAACAAATTACACCTGTTTTAATCCATAATCTACGATGAAATAAATGCAAAAAAACAGCACAAAATATTTTAAAAGCAATGATTTAGGGCAGAAAGTAGAAAAATTATAGCTTACTTAACTTGATTCAATCGAAAGAAGATTTCTACTTTTTTTGCAGAGCCACAATGTTGAAAAAGTGACAAAAAATGGGTAAATATCAACTGGACTCAGACTTTTGACCCATACTGTATCTCTTCCGTTGACCTTCTCTGTTCAACCGTCGAAGATCGACACAGATCCTTACATCTCCGTTTTGTTTTGGAACCACCACCATCGGAGAGCGCCAATCAGTGGGCTCAGTGACTTTCTTAATAACATCAGCATCTTCCCCATCCGTATTAACTCCTGCTTAACTTTTGGCATGAGAGGAATTGGGACTCTTCGGGCAGTGTTACAATGGAATGGGACAGCTCCCTCTCTCAGCTGTATTTTAACAGGTTCTCCTTTTATCAGCCCGACTTGTTTTCCTCCATGAACTTCTTGAATGCTTAATTTAATCAAGTTCATTTTCTCAGCCATCGTCCTGCTAAGCAAATTATTCTCAAAATCGGTAACATAAATGTCAAACGTGTACACTTTCCCTTGGTACTTGATGTTAGACGGAAATGTTCCTCAACACTTCAATGCTCCATTGACTCTTTTGAGCCTATGACTCTTTGGTCCCCGAACTGGAGGGTTATGCAAATTCCCGTACGTACTCAGCGACATTACCGATACATCAGCACCAGAATCGATCTTGAATTTGACGTCATGGCTATTAACTTGCAAATGAACGAGCCATCTTCTTGGGTCGTCATTAATATCAGTCATAGTTCCGATAAAAAATTCTTCCTCAGAGCTTTTAGACGACTGTGTGTATTTGCAGTTAACTTCGGTTACCTGCTTCGTTTTGCAACATCTCGCGTAGTGGCCACGCTTTTTGCACCTATGACAGAGGGTGTTCTTAGCAGGGCATGAAGATCCATGACTCGATCCGCACCGATAACATTTCTGCTGTTTCATTTCTACTTGACGTTGATTATTATTAGCACTTCTCTTGCCAGCATGACTTTCTCGGTTGTACTTTGAATATCTCTGTTTATTTACTTGCTCTACGGACTTCACCGTTTCATTTTGAATTTAAAGTTGATCTTGTATAATTTCAGACTGTCTCACCATCTTTACACTTTCGGCAAGCGTCAGTTCTTCTTTCAATTGCAGGCGTTTCGATAAACTTTTATCACGAACTCCCATTACTAGTCTGTCGCGAAAGCAACCGTCTTTCGCTGTGCCGAAATCACAATATTCTGCCATCTCGTAGACTTCGTATGTAAGCTTCGTCAGATTCACCACTGTGCTGGAGATCTTTGATGAAACATAGCTCGCTCGTGAATAACATTTCTTACTGGTCTAAAATGTTTGTCCAATTTACCGACCACAAATGTATAATCTCTCGCTTCTTTTTCATCTAACGCAAACTGTGTAAACACATACTTGCTTTCACTGCCCATAGTGTATAGAAGTGTGCTAATTTGAATGTCCTCGTCTTCTTTAAGTAACTTTGTAGCTATTCGATATCTCTCGAATTGTCGCTTCCAGTCTGGCCATCGAGTATCAGCTTTCGCAAAGTCGAGTGGGTCGGGAGGTTCTATTTGGCTCATCTTTGCTTCAAAACATCAGATTTCTCGCAAATAATTATTGAAATAACTTCTCAAGATTCAACCTGTTATATTTTATATGACGGACATCATTATGACCTAGGATGGCTTAGATATTTTGCTATTCGCTGCCACCATGTAATGAATTATACTAAACATAACAACCAGAAGGCGAGCGGCCTTCTGCCTTTTATTAACATATGCTAATTATGTACAGTAACCCAAGACCATAACGTATCCTAACAATTTGTACGAAAAGAAGTGGAAAATAATCAAAAAAGTAGAACCATCATCATTCGTGATCGTGGTTAGTAAATAAATTTGCGGCGCAATGATAGCCTCGTGGCCTAATGGATAAAGCGTCTCAGTTTGGATCCGAAGATTGCAGGCTGGAATCCTGCTGGGGTCGTATTCTTTTCTGCATGTTTTTCAAACTATGCAATTGTGGCATAAAAACCCCAATTTTTAAATTTTATTTCAATTTTGATATGCATGTTCGAAATTACTTTTTGACAAAAGAACTTTTAATATACTGTTTCTATACCAGACCAACATGCAAGGCGAGGGTTACTTAATCTATAGCAACTGCCATTGAACAACTTGCCACATCCCACATAATAACTTCAATGAAACAGCATGACACGTCTTACAGGTGAGGGTCCATAAATAAAACGTAACTGACAGCGGTGGGATTCTAATCCACGCCATAGAATGACTGGTACCTAAAACCAAACCAAACAATAAAAAAAGTTTGACAATCACCAAGCGTGATCGTGGATAGAAAATTTTCTGAGAGTGAGATTGTTCATTCCACAAGAGCTTTAACATTAATTTCGAAACTGGACTAGATCCTCTAACACATCGAAAAAAAACAATTTACTTTTTACCAATATTTTCGCAAATCATAGTAATTTCAGGATAATAGTTTTTCAGAGGTATATGCGTGCACTACCTGCTTTCACCCTGGAAACTAGTACTGGCAATGAAAGTGCAATAAGGGTCCTCCTGAATATAGGATAGCTACTTGTAACTGTAGTGCGATACAATTTTTGTAAATTCTAAAAAATAACAAAAATTAGTTTGATGCCCAGACCCATGGATTTCTGAGATTTTTCGTCACTATATTTTTACGTTTAGAAAAGTTTGCATAGTAAAAATGCATTACTTGAGGATGCAACAAGTGCTTTAAATTGTGTAACGGCCTTGTGATGCAGCACCAGTTGCAGTGAGAGAGGTGAACATAAGCAGCACACTTACTTGTTCCAACTCTACACGTGAACTAATTGACCCGATTGAAATAAACAGAAACCCTTGTACACTGTACCATATTTTCATATTAAGTGAAATCAGTTAATATTTCTAGTCAACCCCTTGGATGGGCATTGATATAAACAGGCGGTAAAGCTATCAAGGTCGCATATGTGCAAAGAATTCAGTAATAAGTAAATCTAAAACTGTTTGTAATAACGGTCATTGTCAGTTAGAGTTCTCGATAGAGGTATTACACACTTTGACTCGCCTGGATGTACAAGCTTATAAATTTCGAACAAAAGATGAACTTCTGGGATTAGTAAATGTTGTCGACTCGTGTACGATTTGTTGTGGAAACCCTGATATTGAAGTACAGACAGATAATCAGACGGTAATCTCGAGAGAAACAAGATTTAAAGTGGAAAAACAAGATGGTTCTATACATAATAGTACCATTCGATCAGATAAATGTTTCTTGTTGAATCATAAGAAAGATCGATGCGACGAGCGTGTTAAACAAAGGAATTATTTACGTGTGATAAAGATGTTATGTAGCTATAAATCCTTTTTTACAAGAGGTAGCGAATCGTTTAAGTCTGTGGCTCTCTTAGTTTTCTTTAGGAGTCCGTCGTCTTTGCTTCGTCTTCTTTTTTCTTACCTTTTTCTTCTGCTACTCCGCAACTACTGTCGTAAACAAGGGCAAATAATGTTAGCCAATCAGAGCACGTTAAATTTATATCATGTAAACAAAAGGAGCGAAAAAAGAGTACGTGTTTCCTGCCTCGTACCCAGGCGCTTATTATCAGGCTTATGTAAATAGCGCATGAAGTATGAGTAATGCGAACAAAGCGCGAAGTGGATGATGGGAAGAATGCATTTTGAGGAGCGCCTGGCAGATCTTGTATACTGTCATGGCGGCAAAAGAGTGCGGAGAAGTCCGAGAAGAATAGAGTCATTTATCGCATTTAAAGGCTCCTTCACAGCAATGAATTCCTTTGTGTTTTGCTTATGAATTATTTATAAAGTTTTGAACATACCTTGCAAATTTAATCCCTTTAAGTCTTCTTCAACGAGGTCAAGTGTTGACATCTTGGTATTTTTTCAATCATGCTGTATATAAAAGGTCATAGGCCACGCGGAATTGGAATAAGTAATAATAAAAACACGCGTACGTAGCATAACCTATTGAGAGCGGATTTCGTCAATACAATTGAAAAGAGCTTTTAAAAAACTAAAAAAACCGAGTAATAGCGCAACTTGCAAGAAATCGTCCCACAAACCTTTTTGCGCTTGCCTAATTACTGCAATACTTCATGTAATGTATATATCGGGGACGCCGGGTACGAGGCAGACGTGTTTCTAAGCCATCCGCACCATTCGATATTTACCTTTTCACTTTGAGATTCACAAATCCTTATAAAATGGCCTTTTTCTGAAACTTTACCGGGGGGATTTTTTACATTTGTTCTAGAACGCGAGATATTTATTTTTAAATAATCGAGTTTTGACGCGTGCGAAGTGTTGGACAATACGAATGAAAAATACTTTATGTACTTAAAAAAGATTTAAGAGGAGATTTTTTACAGAATCGCGTATTGTTTGCTCAAAACCAATCAGATCGCACGGATTGATATTCGCATTTACAAGATGGCGGCGTGTTCCTTTCGAAGGTTTTTTGAGTGCTTTTTACATGGGCAAATGATGGAAAAAATGAGAAATGTTTTGAACAAATGATTAACAATCCATGGTAAAAAGTATTAGGCTTTTCGTTGATATGAATGGATGAAAATCAAGTCTTACTGGTGTGAATGTTGCCGTCATAAGGATACGAGTTTGATTTACTTATGGTAGTATGGAACGTGGAAGGTAAGATATTACATTTATATCCCTATTTCATTTGGAAATCTAGTTCATAAAATGCTTTTTCACGATACAGAACAATTATTGAAAGATTAAAACTGATAAATTCACTGTTCGGAGGACGTCATTGGCCAAGTGATTGACAATATTTGCATGTTAATAAATTTCGTTGTAGAATTGTTCATCATAATATTTGTATCTCAGAAAATCTGATTTTTGCTCATATGCTAATACTGTAAAAGTATTTCATCTCTAAACACTTTGGAAATGTCCTGATTGTTCAAAAATTGAGATTTGCGCATCATATGGCCTTTAAATTACTTTTTGCTGCTTTTGTGAAATTTGCATAATCATCAAATACACGTGAACGTCAAAATTACCCCATAACTCTGTCTGAACAAGCTAAATTGTCTTTCACATTAAGCCAGGGATATGTAAGTCTATAAAAAAAATGTTTTGGTCAAAATCTGAGTGCGCGGTCCAAGGCCTTTTTCATGATTTCAAAACTGTCCAATATCTGTTACCATTAACAGGTACTGTCCACACCAACATTCATGATTCATGTTCCTTTCAAATTAATTCAGTCCTTGTATTTTAAACAATATAAACATATTTTCAACTATTTTTCTCAAGTTCAAACTCATGAATATTTGATTTTGAAAGATGTTTAATATGCAATCCTGGGTGTTTATATCATGTTAGTATATCTGGTCAAATTGGGGTTATTTCTGTAATGCTCAACCTGAACTTCACAGGTTAAAATGAGCCCTAAAACTAAACCTGAACAAGCTAAATTGTTTTTCACATTAAGCCACAGGTATTTAAGTCTACAAAAAATATGTTTTGGTCAAAATCTGAGTGCGCGGTCGAAGGCCATTTTTTACGATTTTTAAAACCAACCAAATTATGCCAGGTGCTACCATTACAGGTACTGTCCACACCAACATTCATGGTTCATGTTCCTTTCAAATTATTTCAGTCATTGTATTTTAAAAATATAAACATTTTCAACTATTTTTCTCAAGTTCAAACTCATATTTGATTTTGAAAGATTTTTAGTGCAATCCTGGGTGTTTATATCATGTTAGTATATCTGCTCAAATTGGGGTTGTCCTTATACTGCTTTACCTAAATTTCACAGGTTAAAATAAACCCCAGAACTAAACCTGAACAAGCTAAATTGTTTTTCACATTAAGGCAGGGGTATGCAAGTGTACAAAAAATATGTTTTGGTCAAAATCTGAGTGCGCGGTCGAAGGCCGTTTTTTATGATTTTTAAAACCAACCAAATTATGTCTGAGTGCTACCATTAACAGGTACTGTCCACATCAACAATCATGACTCATGTTCCTTTCAAATCAATTTGGTCATTGTATTTTAAATGATAAAAACACATTTTAAACACATGAAAATAAACACATGGGTGGGTGGGACCTAATTATTAGAATTCTGCCAGGCCAGGCATAATTTAAATCATGCATATACAGTGTATGATAATATATGTGCAAAAGTATCAGAATTTCTAAGAAGATCTTTTCTTGCAGGCTATTAAAGAAAACAAAAAATGAAAGATGAAAATGAATATTTATTAAATCACAGATTATTATTTATGATACAATCTATTCTTGTGTGAATATAATGAAAATGTTTATAACTTTATACAGAAGACAAAATATTCCACAATGTGCAGGTTTAATTGTCACCCAGCATTGACAGAATGAGGTTGATGTTTTCAGATACTGTAATCATATCTTCAAGATTGTAATAGTAATATCACAGAGATCTATAAAAAAATACTTTCATGGTTAACTAGTAGAGGAATTGATTTACTTCAGGTTATTGGGGGGGTCTGAGTTAATCCCCAGGCAATTATCAAAGAAAAAAAAATATTTGGCCCTTATGACCATATAGGCAATTTTGTTTTGATGTCAACATGCTTGGCTCCTTGAGCCAGTCTGGTGTCTTTGCTCATAATGCATGCTGCCTCAGTTGACTGTCAGGCCCTGCTTTATGACCAGTCCTGGTTCAGCAACCTTCCTACCAGATTGTTGCATCCATGATGCGGGTGTAATTCAAAACTTTACAGTAAACATATGACTGAAAATTTTATTTTCATTCCTAAAAAGGGCGTTTCAGATTATATAGTGTATGGCATGAAGTTGTACTGAATGCCTGTAAATGAGTAAAAAACAAAATGCCTGTAAAATCAGTAAATTGAAGTAAAGGGATTTAAAATTACAAATACTCAAATTTTCCTTAAAAATGCAAAATCCTTTAACGTTTTCCATGTACTTATGTTATTAACGAGTTGTGAACAAGCTGATCATCATCCAGAGCACGAAAGCGGTCGCTTTGAATCAGTTTTATTAATTTTACAGCTAAAATATGCTCACTCCTGAGTCAGATACGTGTGCATATTAACGTAATAATTCAAATAACGTCCATTAAATACGATATTACACTTACCACGTTATCCTTCTTTATATTTAGCAATGTTTTGCCTAATGACATAACCACAAATCCAGTAAAATTCTGTTTTTCTTCGCAAATATTTTTGGAAAACTTTCAAAACAAAAGATGGCGGCAGAGCATTTTTTCGCGAAGGCTTGGTCGCTAAGTTTTGAGCGGTTTTCGCAAAAAATACGCGACTTTCTAAAAAATCTCCTCTTAAAACAACGAAACTATAGCGAAGATCATAAAATATGCAAGTTTAACGATATCCTAAATCGAATTCATTGCAAAAAACAGGGGAAATATCACACAAACAGCTATATTGTGTACGCGAACATATTCGTATAATGTATTAAAATTATCGCGCGCTTTTTACAGCAAAACTCTTCCTTTTTCGAGTCAAAATATTAGCTTAAACAAAAACACTAGCAAAATGCCACGATTTCAAAAAACATGCAGCAATCCTTTTCACCAAACGTGGTCAAAACGAGAAGACGAAAAGCTTGTAAACCTTCGAGCCCGTGGTTTGGTCACTGTTGGCACTATTTTTGAAAAATACATCGAACAAGAGATGGGAAAAGAATCAACTCCTGGTCATGGCATAAAAAATCTTTGCACAACATGTCTCAACGAGTGTTTCAAAAAACGAAAATTTTCTAGACTTCTGTCAAATAATCAGGCTGATGAACTAAAAATCAAATAGGCTGTGGGCCGACCACGGGAAAATCGTCTGGAAAAGCAATTGCGTTGCCCAAATATGCAGAATGAAATATTTCGACATAGACTTACGTTTTGAACTGTGCTGAATTCAATTCTTCTTGTTCCCAAGTCTGAAACCCCGCAGTTTTTGTGTAAAATAGCATTGAATATTCATGTTTTGAAATTTAAATATAGAATAAGCCGCCATTGTTCTATTAAAAACACATCGTTCAACAATGCGATGTTTGGTACCAGTCTCTCCCGCAATGTGATATAAAATAGCCTCGAAGCTCCTTTTGATGTATAGTATTTTATTACGCTCGGAATGTAAATATACGCAACTGAAAATAGCACAACAAAAATCTACATTTTTAGACTGAATCGTATTGGGCATTACAGATCGATTGAGATAAAAAGTGCTGAGTACAGTATTGCTCAATACTGGAAAAATTTGCGTTGATTCTCAGAGAAGTTTCATAAGCGCGCGCGCACAGTACTATTGCAGTAGAAAATTTCTGAACGGATGACCAAAATTTACCGTATGGGTTCAAACTCATTTTCCCATTCCTCAACAAAACACGTGAAAAAAATGCTGTTTTCCAAAGTGTTTTAAAGCGACAGATTTTATCCAGAAGGAGTTAGCGACTTTCGCCAAGCTTAGACTTTACGCAATGAACAATGTTTCTGTTGTGTTTCCCCCTACGACTCACAACCCATATATGTACGTACAGTGTAAACTTTAACTTGTGAAAGACCAGTGAAAAGCTTTTAGTGAAAGTCTGCTGTGAAGTTGTATATGAGACGTCAATTCACTGTTTTACGAAAGTCTAGCTTGCACTTTGGTTCCTAGCAGGCGGAGCACGTCTTAGCAGAGATGTTGTAAATCAATACGTCTTTAGGCGGGGTGCGAATGCACGTAAACTAACGTCGGACTGGATTATTCATCATCGCTCATGATTTTCATCCTCGTAGTTACTATTGATCATGTCTTCTTTCTTTTCTGAGTCTTGGGATCTGTTGCTGCAATTTTCACACTTGCAAAGTTCAGAACAATGTAAATTGGCTTGCTTACAGCCACATCTATTAGATTCACATCATGTCTTGGACCTGCAATTTACAAACTGAAGCAATTTCTCTGGCGCTGCATCAACTGGCATCCACTTGAGCTCAATTTCGCCGTCAGTGTCGATAACCCATCCACGTTCAGCAGGATCAGGTGCATTTATGATCGCTAAAGACGTATTGATGTACAAGATATCTGCTAAGACGCGGTCCGCCTGCTGGGAACCAAAGTGGGACATGCAAGCTAGACTTTCGTAAAACAGTGAATTGATGTGTTAATTGTTATATACAACTTCACAGCAGGCTTTCACATAAAGCTTTTCACTAGCCTTTCACAAGTTAAAGTTTACAGGTACGTACATATATGGGTTGTGAGTCGTAGGGTGGAACACAGCAGAAACATTGTTTATTGCGTAGTCAAACAAAGCTTGGCGAAAGTCGCTAACTCCTTCTGGATAAAATCTGTCAAAATTTGTCGCTTTAAAACACTTTCAAAAACGGCATTTTTTTCACGTGTTTTGTTGAGGAATGAGAAAATGAGTTTGAACCCATACGGTAAATTTTGGTCATCCGTTCAGAAATTTTCTACTGCAAGTACAGTGCGCGCGCGCTTATGAAATTTCTCTGAGAATCAGCGCAAATTTTCCCAGTATTGAGCAATACTGTACCAGCACTTTTTGTCTCATTCGATCTGAAATGCCCAGTAAGATTCAGTCTAAAAATGTAGATTTTTGTTGTGCCATTTTCAGTTGCGTATGTTTACATTCCGAGCGTTATAAAAAACTATACATCAAAAGGAGCTTCGAGGTTATTTTTATATTACATTGCAGGAGAGACTGGTACCAAATATCGGATTGTTGAACGATGTGTTTTTAATAGAACAATGGCGGCTTATTCTATATTCAAATTTCAAAATATGAATATTCAATGCTATTTTAAACAAAAACTGCGGGGTTTCAGACTTGGGAACAAGAAGAATTGAATTCAGCACAGTTCAAAACGTAAGTCTCTATCGAAATATTTTATTCTGCAAATTTGGGCAACGTCGTTAAACGAAAATCGTTAGTGGCCCACGGCCTAAAAGTAGAAAGACAGGTATGTACAAATACTGAAATGCTGCAGTTTAATTTTGATACAACACATTGCCTAACAATTTCTTTTCTCTGGGCCATTAGGGTTACAGGCCAAAGATATTTTCATGCAATACACACACTAAAACGCACAATTTCATTATGCATTTAGCCTGAAATGCTGCAAACAACAACTGATGACATTGACATTATAACAAGCCAAACATCAGGGGAAAGTAATAATCAGCAAAGCAACTGCCAATTAAGCAGTGGCTCAACAAACAGTGCGAATTCATCTACGACACTAAGCCTAAGTCAAATCACCTCAAATAACTTGGAACAAACACCTGATAGCCAATTAAGTAACTCCAGTACCATAACTTTGATTTCACCAAGCCAAACAGTTGACATCAGTGAAGAATCCAAACAAGTTGCAGACAAAGAGTGCCAAACAGCCGATGGTGTTTTCCTTAAAAAAGAAGAATATGAGGCAGTAGTTAAGAAAGCATCCCTTTGTCCTGATTTCAAGGATTACATCTTCAAAATCAGATCTTTCATTTAAAAATTAATCCAGCCAGAACTGGATCCTCAAATATTTGAAAAAATATGCCGTGATGCTGGTGCCCATAATCTTTATAAGTGCATAAGAGATGCCATATACTCTGACAACATGTCTGAAGAACGTAAACATCTAAGTGGTATCCGAACAATGGTAATAATTTATATCATGATGTACTCCCAATCGCAAAAATCAAATACATTTCAAGTAGCTCTATCTCGAACTCTTCAACAGTTTAATATTACTAAGCAAGGACTTGAATTGCTCCGAAATCTTGGTATTGCTGCTGACCCACAAACTGTTAAAGTTTTGGCAAAATCACCATCATCCACTCATTCAAGTAGTGTTCTTACCTTTATTGAATCAGCAATTGAGAAGAACCAGCTCATCATCTTTTGTATTGATGATTATCATAACATACCTACACAACACCGACCTGAGGCAAAGACCCAGACACAAGCAATTCACATGACCACTCTTCTGCTAAAAGTTTTCCCAAATGTGAAGGCAATCCCACATTATGGAAATAATGTCATACCCAAGTCCCCTGTTGAGATTGCAAATGTCAAGAGCTTCGTTTTGCGGCAACTTGTCCATTCTTTCAAATCCATGTGTTAAAAACTTGCCTGATTGAGTACTGGCCAAATACTTCGATCCCGAAGCCGAAAGGCGACGAATCCTTGTCCATGACTATCAACAAACTGAGATTCAGCAGATAAGAGCCATGGACAACACCAAACTTGTTGACAGCATACAACTTGACTTGTTGAAAGCATACAACTTTGCTCCTTTTGTTGGCGATTGGCCCATGCAATTCTTCCTCCGTCAGTTGATTTACTCCAGTGATCCTTTAGTACCCTCAGCTCTGAAGAATGTTGTTCCATTCATTGGTCCATTGCATATTTCACTGAATGCCAGAGAACACTCTCTGCTGAATTTCCACCAAGTATTTGCTGATCTGTAATCCTTCCTATTTGGAAAAAAACCAAAGTTGGCAAAGAAGCCAAAGCCATGGAGAATATCATTATTATTAGAAGTAATCTATGGGGGATGGACACTTATACGTGACATGATTTTATTAATCTTCCATAAATGCAAGGACATTGAATTTCTAACACTCTTAAACCTCCTTGACAATTATACCCCACTAGTTTTGAGCATCTACTCAAATGTT
Organism: Muricea muricata; assembly: GCA_963855995.1. Lineage (NCBI taxonomy): Eukaryota > Metazoa > Cnidaria > Anthozoa > Malacalcyonacea > Plexauridae > Muricea > Muricea muricata. The sequence continues at coordinate 53,496,178 of OY979716.1, read as the reverse complement.
CAAGTGTAACAAGTATGAACTTTTCTGCCAATCCTTGGTCCACTGCTGAGTTATGTTTGCTGTATTCCAAAGACGTCACTACAACAAAGTTGAAAGAAAAAGCAGCCAAATTTCTAACACAAAAGTTTCAAGACCTTTATTACCACCCTGGCATGGCAGTCCAACAACCACGGGCATGCAGACTACCCAAGCATACTAGTAAATGGAAACTTCCCAACCTGTTTGGAGAGTATATTGTCACTAATCGAGTGCTTCCTCTAGGATTTACCTCAGTTGAAACGCCACCAGACCCTAGCAGGTAATGAACACTGGTAAATTTTTTATTGCAATAAATTTCTTAAGAAGGAGGTGTAAATATATATATATATATATATATATATATATATATATATATATATATATATATATATATATATATATATATATATATATATATATATATATATATATATATATATATAAATATATATATATATATATATATATATATATATATATATATATATATATATGTATATATATATATATATATATATATATATATATATATATATATATATATATATATATATATATATATATATATATATATATATATATATATGTATATATAAATATATATATGTATATATGAAATATAAGTATAAAAGATGAACGCGAACTCCAGAAAGATAAAATATAATTATTTGTAAACAGACGTTTCGCCCGTTCAGTTTGAAGTTTGTATATAACACTGAAGAAGCCCAAACGGGCAAAACGTCTGTTTACAAATAACTATATTTTATCTTTCTGGAGTTTGCGTTCATCTTTTATACTTATTCTACTCATACAAGCGTCGTGTATCCTGTGGATCCTCCAGACAAGTAGCTTATTCGTTGGCAGGCCAGTCATCATTTAAATTATGTATATATATATATCGAGGTAGAGAGGATATAACAAAGAAGACAAACTTGAGTCACTTCATTTGGATGGCAAATGATTAAGTACTTTTCATGTGGACATAAATTACATTTCTTTGTATGACTGGAGTATCCTCTGCATTTCTTGATAATTTTCCATGACACAGCGAAGTCGATCTTAGAGTCCTTTAATTTCCAAATGTATTTACTTAGGACAGTTCTGTTCTGGTGTTTTGGATCTCGGAATGAATTTGTGTGGTTGTTGTACCTCGTTTTAAACGCGCCTTCGGTTATACCCACGTACGTCTGCTCTTCTTGGTTATCAATTCTTTTTACCGTTGCTTGATAAACAACTCCATTGGTTTGGCATTTCCCAGGCAGTGGGCAGGTATCTTTGTTACGGCAGTTGCAGTTGTCCACGGAGGTTGTGTTGGGCTGGGTTTCGGTGAGCAGGTGCTTGTTGTGGGAAGATATAATGGTAGGGACGTTTGGCATGCAGCTGTAGCTGAGTTTCAGTGTGTTCCTGTTGCATATTTTCCGTAAGGGGTGAGTAGGTGGGAAACATTTGTCAATGATCCTTAGGAACTTGCTGCCAATATTTGTAGAAACACTGGCATTGTAGGGAGGGTTGAACCACGTGACATTTCTGGTCCTGGGTCGTTTGGGTTTGGGTTGATGTGGTTTGTAATTTAGATTGTAGTCGTAACCGCTTCGCTTGAGGGCTTCTTGGTAAGGTGGTATGGCAGAGTCAAAGGCGCTCTTGTCGGAAGAAATGTTGGAAAGTCTCGTGTTGATGTTTTCAGGTATGCTACGGATTATAGGAGGAGGGTGGTTACTGTTGCGATGGACATACTGGGGGACGTTACCGGGCTTCATGAATGGTTTGTAGCTTTCAGAAATCAGATCGAGCGTAATGTCAAGATAATCAACACGTTTCTTGTTCGCCTCGATTGTTAGTTTCAGGTTGTGCTCACTGAAGGTTGTACAAATGTATTTCTTTATGTTCTCAATCTCTCTCGGTGTTTTGTCGAATGCGGCTAGTCCATCATCTCTGTAAAGGCCAATGTTGTGTCCTAGTTTTGGGGTTAGTTTTGATAGTATGTACGAGCCAACAAGTTCGCAAGTCTCAGCACCATCAAAGCTGCCCATGGTCACATCGAACAACGAATTTGACGTTTTCTTGCACCACGTAGTATTTCCGTTAAAAAGTAGGGACTTTTTGGCTTTGATTATAATGGATTTTTCTTCGTCGGTTATATGATCATACTGTGATCCGAATTCGAGGGCTTCGGTAAGGAGATCTTCTGATATGGAGGGGTAAAAATCGACGATGTCGAAGGTGACGAATGAGTATTGGGGTTTGTTTGGAATCTTTTTGAACCATTCAATGATTGAGCTAGTGTTTTTCCACTGGTTCAATTGGGTGGCAGTGACAATATTTGAGTTCATCCGTTGTAAGATTTTCTTGCTGATGACACCGATCTCGGACTTGGTCGGGTTTATTAGTCTACAGGTTGGATGGTTCTGAAAATTTGGCTTGTGGTCTTTCAGAGTCACAAATGCGTTCTTGGCTGCTAATGCGTCGATTCTGTTACTTAGGTTGAGATTTTTGGCGATCTTTTTCTCCTCTGATATTATTTTGTTGGTGGTGTTGCTTGGCGCTTTCTTGTATGACTTCGTTATAGCAGTGTGCATGAGTTGATTGTATGAGTAAGAGTCAAGACGGTAAAAATTTGTTGTTTTGTCTGCTGGGACCAGTAGTTTGGTGTCTGCTTTGATTTGGGTAGTGTCCTTTGTTAGTCGTTTCTGTAGACTAATAAACCCGACCAAGTCCGAGATCGGTGTCATCAGCAAGAAAATCTTACAACGGATGAACTCAAATATTGTCACTGCCACCCAATTGAACCAGTGGAAAAACACTAGCTCAATCATTGAATGGTTCAAAAAGATTCCAAACAAACCCCAATACTCATTCGTCACCTTCGACATCGTCGATTTTTACCCCTCCATATCAGAAGATCTCCTTACCGAAGCCCTCGAATTCGGATCACAGTATGATCATATAACCGACGAAGAAAAATCCATTATAATCAAAGCCAAAAAGTCCCTACTTTTTAACGGAAATACTACGTGGTGCAAGAAAACGTCAAATTCGTTGTTCGATGTGACCATGGGCAGCTTTGATGGTGCTGAGACTTGCGAACTTGTTGGCTCGTACATACTATCAAAACTAACCCCAAAACTAGGACACAACATTGGCCTTTACAGAGATGATGGACTAGCCGCATTCGACAAAACACCGAGAGAGATTGAGAACATAAAGAAATACATTTGTACAACCTTCAGTGAGCACAACCTGAAACTAACAATCGAGGCGAACAAGAAACGTGTTGATTATCTTGACATTACGCTCGATCTGATTTCTGAAAGCTACAAACCATTCATGAAGCCCGGTAACGTCCCCCAGTATGTCCATCGCAACAGTAACCACCCTCCTCCTATAATCCGTAGCATACCTGAAAACATCAACACGAGACTTTCCAACATTTCTTCCGACAAGAGCGCCTTTGACTCTGCCATACCACCTTACCAAGAAGCCCTCAAGCGAAGCAGTTACGACTACAATCTAAATTACAAACCACATCAACCCAAACCCAAACGACCCAGGACCAGAAATGTCACGTGGTTCAACCCTCCCTACAATGCCAGTGTTTCTACAAATATTGGCAGCAAGTTCCTAAGGATCATTGACAAATGTTTCCCACCTACTCACCCCTTACGGAAAATATGCAACAGGAACACACTGAAACTCAGCTACAGCTGCATGCCAAACGTCGCTACCATTATATCTTCCCACAACAAGCGCCTGCTCACCGAAACCCAGCCCAACACAACCTCCGTGGACAACTGCAACTGCCGTAACAAAGATACCTGCCCACTGCCTGGGAAATGCCAAACCAATGGAGTTGTTTATCAAGCAACGGTAAAAAGAATTGATAACCAAGAAGAGCAGACGTACGTGGGTATAACTGAAGGCGCGTTTAAAACGAGGTACAACAACCACACAAATTCATTCCGAGATCCAAAACACAAGAACAGAACTGCCCTAAGTAAATACATTTGGAAATTAAAGGACTCTAAGATCGACTTCGCTGTGTCATGGAAAATTATCAAGAAATGCAGAGGATACTCCAGTCATACAAAGAAATGTAATTTATGTTTACATGAAAAGTACTTAATCATTTGCCATCCAAAGCTAAGCTCCCTAAACTCTAGAAATGAACTTGTATCATCTTGTAGGCATAGAAGGAAACATTTACTCAGCAACTATTTTAATGATTTGTAATTTTAGCTTTCCATTGACGTCAAGAACCGCATGTAAATAGTATCAAATTTCCTAGGCATTACCATCAGACGCGACTATCACCTGATGAGTGTGGCAGAAGCTTTGCCTGCCATACGAAACAAATTTGTAGTGATTAAATATATGAAGTAAACCAAGTTTGTCTTTATCTTAGTATTCCGCTCTACTTCGGTATTGAGCACTCTGATCATATGGCTTTTATTCCGTTGATATCTATATATTGAAATATATATATATATATATATATATATATATATATATATATATATATATATATATATATATATATATATATATATATATATATATATAATAACATTGCAGAAACTGATTGCACAAACAATAGCCCAATTTAGAAAGTTTTCTACGGATGTGGGCATTCTGTTCAGTGCATACTGCCAGAGATTAATCCTTGTCCACTTTGTCAATCGACGTTATTGGCAGAGATCGAGTCTCTTGGTCAGACTGCAAACAACGCCGTTTCATCTTTGATCAACATTGGAAATGCAGCTGATGAAGGTGATGATTAAAGGCATGACGAATACCAAGAAAGCGACGACGATGAACCGATCAAAGAACAAGGTCAGGAGGAAGTGAGTGATTTGCTCGAAATGATAAGCAACTGGCGACGTTCTGAAATGCCACAGCCACAAACACGGTAACATACAGTAACATGTTTACACGAAGCGTCGCAAGAATCCGGCAATGAACGCTTGCAGCGTACAGGAACGAAACCGGATACGAGCACATGACATTCTCTTCCGTTCAGAACGTCAGGTATACTTTTACAACATTTCTTATATAGTAATAGACTATCATTAATTCTAAAATTATTGTTTTAAACATTTTTTAAGTACATGAACTATTTTCATTCGCATTGTCCAACACTTCGCGCGCGTCAAAACTCAGTTATTTAAAAATAAATATTTCGTGTTCTAGATCAAATGTAAAAAATCTCCGCGGTAAAGTTTCAGAAAAAAGACCATTTTATAAGAATTTGTGAATTTCAAAGTGAAAAGGTAAATATCGAATGGCACAGATGGCTTAGAAACACGTGCTCTTTTTTCACTCCTTTTGTTTACATGATGTAATTTAACGTATTCTGATTGGTTGAGCGCGTAAAATGTAAACAAACGCTCTGATTGGCTAACATTATTTGCCCTTGTTACTGTCGTAGATGAAATGCGGCTCTCCTTTTATGGCAACGGAGGCTTGGATTTTGTACACCTGAACAGTTGAGTGGTCTGATTTCGAGATAACCAATCAGCTCACGACATCTGTGCTTTTTAGTCTTGATTGCAGCTCTCTTCCTCTGTTTGCACAAGGCATTTTCACAACTCTCAACTCGGCAATAGCTCTCTACTTTTATTACTTAAAAGTTTTTTAATCTTAAATTGAACTTAAAGTGCACATTGCCTCAAAAATTGCTTTAATGAAATCGGAAAGACTGTGATTTTACAAGATTTTTGGCGCGAAACTTTACTTGCTCTGGTTCGCGGGAAATTAGTTATGTGACTTAAATTCCGGAGTGTGCGGCTAACTTCAATGTAACCTCCTCTGCCAGCGTTTTGTTTAGGGAGGACTATTAGGGGCTGTGCTGGTCGAAAACAAAACACCTGCAGAGGAGTCACTACAAAGACTACAAGAAAACCTTGTTGTACGAGATTTACGTCCCCACTAGTTACCCGGCTGCTAGAATGGATGCGCGGCAATTTTTAATTGAATTCCGATATTCAGCGACGACTTGAGGCTACAAAATCGATCTAAATTCAGTAATTCTTGCGCCAAAAATATTGTACAATCACAGTCTTTCCGATTTCATTAAAATTTTTTGGGGGTTATTTGCACTTTAAGGTGGCTTCCTACAGTATGGAAGTGTTAGTCGAGACACAGTACGTTGCAACGAAACTTGTACTGACTACACGTTTTTTATAGTTTTAATGGTTAAATTTCACGATGAATGAACAATAACTTTCTTTTTCTTTGATCAAATTTTCTGATTTTTTTTTGGGAAAAGGAAAAAAAGAAAATATCAAAATTTGAAGACAGGTTTACAATTTAGACTTTGATATATTCGTGGATTTCGATAGCTTAAAGACCTATTTGTAGATTTTTTTAAATTTGGATAGGTCTTACCTTAGGTATGGTATATAACAGCTGCACAAAGTAAAAAAAGTCCACCGAAGGAAACAGAAGATAATCAAGGCTAAGATCTATAAAATTATTGCTGACGTGATAAAATTTCGACTTGACATGCAAAACACATTTCGGAAAGAGCTAAACCCAAAAGCTTACTAAAACGCGGTCGAAAAACAGCAAAGACCAGTTGAAGCCATACATACTGTTTAGGTTTCACAAATTTATTATCATGTACAGAAAAGATAATTTCGGCGCCTTTAGATGTACATAACTTGACACCCGATTGATACCATGTATACTCATCTGCTGTAAACGTGTGTAAATGTGTTTTTTAACTGTCGTGGTACACAATAGTGACGATTTTGTAACAATGAATACTATACTAATGTTTTCTAATCGCAATGCTTATTAGCCAATCAGAAACATGAAATCTTCTTCACACTTCGCGTGTAAACAAATCAACACGTGCGTAAATTATGTTCAACTGTACAAACCATGAAGAAATCTATATTCTAGATAAGATATGGTTTAATCAGCATTACTAAAATTTGCTTTTTTTCGATATATCAAGTCTCGTCATATTTTAAAGACATTTGGACAGATTTATACGCCTAACCAGATCAGCAATGTCCCGCGCACAGGCATTGCTCTGCGTGCGTAATTAGGTTTTTGTACATTCTTCGAAGAATTAGAAGCGAGGAAACCAGTGCAGGCTTTGGTCAATTATGACTGTTGAGAACCAGTTTGTGTAAATTCACTTACAATTACGTCAGAATTTATACCGCTACCACATTTACTATCTACTTAAAATGATCTATTAAACCTTGATACTATATAATATTATGTAATATGTAATAATTGGGTGAATATCAACCTAAAATGACCAGGCTTTGTAACTGGACATTCGAAACAAAAGTCATCATTGTTCGTAATTCATCCTTTAGTAAACCAATTTCTATACTTCACTGTCTTGCATTTTTACAACCAATCACTCACAAATCCTGTTAGTACAGGTTGGTGGTGACTCTTACAATACACAGATCTATATGCGCTATTCGCTCGTCATGAATAGTAATAGTGAAAAAGTTCTTCCTTGTTGTTCGCGCAGCAATTCAAACATCACATGCATCCTTTACGAGATTGTTAGCGATCTTATCTAGGTCTTCAAACTCTGATTCAAACATTAAAGGATCCCCAGAGTCAACAGCCTTGCTTGCTATTTCTTTCATTTTGCCACGGAACTTGTCGATAGTGCTTTGGACTCCCATTGCTACCGTAATAACTTTCACCTTGCCATTCTTGAGCTCCTGTGCTTGTTCAACCTGGTATTGATCACCTTCTTCATCCGTGGCTTCTCCATCCGTGAACAATAACAGGACGTTAGGAGCATCCGGACGATCGTCGTCTTTCCCGTTGAAAACCTGTCAAAAATAGAATAAAATGTCATCTACAATCCTGGACAATATAGTTTGGAAAAACCTATTTTGTTTTTTTATTTCCATCATATGCGCATATTTTATATAAAATGTTGGGCACGCTCTTCGCTACCTCTATATATCAATGTTGCTTTTTTGCCTAATATCATCGTGTTAAAACAAGCGTTTCGGTGGTAACAACATCGATTCGGGAGGAGGGCAATTTCATGACATATTTTGCCACATATTTTGTTCATGATTGTAGATGGAATACTTGTGAGTTTACTGTCCAAAATGCGCTGAATGAATGCAAGCTAGCATAGACCAGCATGTACTCATTGTTCCAGCAACCTAGCTATGGCTGGAAGTAATGTTGACTGAACTATACATAATTAAAATTTAATAATAATAGTTTATTAAGCAACCTCTTGCAGTAGAAAATGAATTACAGGTCGTTCCGGAATTTATACCTACAACTATGTAATTATTTACAATATAATACAACTTATAAACCTAAATAAACCTACTTATTACAGTGAAAATGAAAATTATTTAAAGTTCGAAAAATGATTTACTAAATTTAGCGACAAGTCACCTTTTTAGAACACGTTACCTCACGTTACTGTACACGTTACTGTACACGTTCATGCACGCGTTACCACTAAATACGTAGACATTTATACGAGAATGAGACGCTGCCCTCATTTTTCTAAAATAAATCTATATTATATTTCTTTTTAAAATATTTTGGTAACGTGTGGAAACGTGTCAAGAAACACGAATTTTTGGTTCAAAGCAAAATATAGTGCTTGGTAACGTGTGTGATAAAAAGTCGTCTCAGATTGCATTTGTGCATACGAAAATAAGTTACACGAGATCACATGGCAACGTATATAACGTATATATAAACTCTAATAAAATTCTGCAAATTTTTAATAACCCCCTTCCCGGAATTCCTTGATTTCATACCATAGATGTTAATTTCTGACGCTCTTTAATGTATCCCTAAACTGATCTTTGTCGCTCTTTTTGTCGTTTGTGATGCGATCATAGACAGTTGTTAAAACTTTTACTCCCGAGTCTGCAGCGCAAAGGTCGGGGAGAGGGTTACTAATTCTGAGATCCGAAAGTCATCCGCCATTAAGTCTCTGTATGGTTTTGTTTGGAAGTTTGACCATTTTGCTGATATGTGATTTGAGGTCATTAATTCTCGGTGACCAGCAACGTCTTAAATGGCTAAGTCGCTAACGACATTGCTAACGAAATTTAACTGTAACTTTTCATTTTAAAACTTTTGTTTTCAAATATTTTTTGTTTTGAGTGAAATTTTACAATCATTTTGAACCGATAAATTACACATGAAAAACTCTACAAAGTACAATCCCTTGGCGCAGGCGCTAGAACCCTAATTGTGGGGGTGGGGTGTATTTTCATACATTCGCGCTCTGTCCAACTAATTTCTTTTGAAATTGACCGATTAAAAAAAAATAGTCGGGCAGAACCTGAATTAACCCTCTTGCGCCGACCCGATTAATCTCTCGCTTATTTTAGCTATAAAATTGTCTGTGTTTCAAAACCAAGTTCAGTGATCTATCGTTTAGGCTCTCAAGCTACGTACACACGAAGTCGTTTCCGAGCGTTTTCATTCCGAATTATTTCAAAAAGCTGCCGACTTGTTGACATAATTTAATGAAAACCAGCATCAACCTCCTCTAAGGACAAAAACTAAAAACTTCATGGGATGAGAAATTTTACAGTTCATATCGTTTTCATTTTGACTGTTGTGAAAACGCGCGTAAACGATCTCGTGTGCACATAGTCTCATATATTTATTGAACATGTTGTCCCGCAGCTATTATACAATTTTAATAAAACTTGCTGTACTGAATGAAGATTAAATGAATATATTTGGACCATTCATGAGCATTCTTTATCTTATTTATTGAAACTACATAGGATCGCACGAAACTTCATGCTATTAGCCATTTCATTAATAGAGATTAAATTGAGTTACACACTGTTAATTTCAGGGAGTAATTTTAACTCCACGTGGGGGGTAAAAATAACTCCTTATAGGAAAGTAAAAACTACTCTAGAATCCAAACTTTACTCCACCAAGAGTAAATTTAACTCGACTAAAGGAGTAAAAATAACTACAACTAATGGGGTAGAAATACCAGAGTAATTTTTACTGCAAAAAAATTACTCCCGGAGTTATTTTGACTCCACTATCAATTGTAGTGAAAGGAGTAAATTTACAGAATACTCTGTGTAGAGATCTACAGACATGTATTCATTTATAATTATGATAAATGCACCATATCTATGTCACAAAGACGACTCAAAATATCGGGCATAGATTTGTTTTCGCAAGATTGCGTTATTTGTGCAGCCAAAATGTGATTGAATCTCTTGTAAGTTCGTGATGAAATGAATATATGTCGTCCGTTTGTCTAATAGCAGTATGATTGAATATTGCTGATTAAAAGATATAAACTATTTCATTACGCTGACAAGTAGCTTTGTGTCCAGGTGCTACGCGCGCAAAGCTCGGCGGGATAGCGTCACTTCGAAGCGACGCCATATTTATATTTTCCACAATTAAAAGGTTTATTTATACAGCGAAGGAAGATACCATTTTAACCAAGATGGACGATGAAATAACTCCGTATACATCACGAAAGACGGCGTAAAACTCAGGTAAGCAAATTCTTGTGGTTTTTGTATAGATGGAACAATTTAAATGTTTAATATTTACTGCCTTCCATGAGTCCATCGAAACACGTGTTCCATATTATAAATTTGAATTTCGCGCGATAGTATTTGGATTTAAAAGGAATTTAAACGTTGAAATAAATAAATGCCTTTTACTTTCCTTGATGGCTGATGCATGGAATTCGGCTCAATATTGTTTGGACACCAGTACTGTTAGAACCTTATCTTGTGTTCCTAACTGTTAGAACCTTATATTGTAATGTGGCCATGACACAATGACTGAGTGCAAATCTAATGGGGAAGCCGGCGATAATATGTGAATTATTTCGTGAGTGTGTTGTTGCGTGTCATAGAAGTATAGCCAAAATTTGTTAGCTACCTAGCTTAAGGTAATATATTGTAGCAGGGAAAATTATGTGTTGCTAATTTGCTATGATGACTCAGCTTTAATGTGCTAAACCATTTCCTTCTCAGCGAAACACTAGAATAATATCTTTATATATCTTGTTATGCTGTGTATTTTGTATTTTTGATTGCCAAGGCTATCCTCTTGATGAGCAAAATTCTCTGCTATAAAAGATACTGCAAAATATAATAACAATCAAAACTATTTATACTGTTAATTATCCTATTAGCATTGCTGCTGATATTACTGGTATTATTAAATTGGAGAACAATGTTCATGAGTATTATAAGTAAGACTTGCATAACAAGAAAAGAGATATAAGTGATATATTTACCCAAGGAGCCGCAACCTCCAAGAAGTGATATTAAAGCACTAAGTTTAAAAGTAACAAACTTATTAACATCTTATTACTGAATAATCCTTAATGCAATCCATGTTTTACACCACACTAGTTGAATATGGGTCATTCCAATAAAGATTTGCAGGTAAAATTTGCTGCTCTTTACGGAGGAAGGGAATGGTAATGGTAATAATGGAAGATAGTGGAACATGTAATTCACCATTAATTAGTCTCACTGCACTTTTAGAAGTACCAGTAGTGAATCTTGTGTGACAATATAAACCTTTATGCCATACTGTATTTTTTCTACACTCGGTCTCATATACTGGATTTGTTATTGGGCCAATTTTTCTGACACCAGACTATTCTACTAATCAATAAAAGTGCTACTTTTTAAACTTTTAAACAAGCAGTCTGTTAATGTAAACTTTGCTATTTTATTCTATTTAATATCAAATAATTGTACTAGGAAAAGTGCTGACACACTAGAACATTTTGCATAGAAAAATTTATGATTGCCTCATGAATTATTGCATTAAAAGGTCATTCCAGAAAAGATCTATTCTTGGCTTTCACGTGACGTTATAAATTTCACTGGGGGTCAACTCCAAATCAATACACAGTCATTGGAGGGAAGCAATTTTTTACCGTATGTGTTGAGCTTGTGTTTGGCAGAAAATATGTGCAATTTTGTGAGATTTGTTCTCTCCAGTACAGTATAATCATCAATACATCTTGGGTTGACCCCCACTCAGATTTACAGCAAAATGCCCCAGTGAAACCCAAGAATACCCCTCAGAGGAAATTTCTGCCATTCAAGTAGGGGGGTTGTCTTAAGATGCCCAAAGGGGAGGGGAGGCATGTATAAGTTTGCCCAAGGGGTTACACTTTGTAAAAAGCCATTGTATTTATCAAGCAAAATGTTTGTACATTTAAACCAAGAATAAATTGAATCATAGATGTATAAGGGGAAGTGCTGGATTTATGTCCAAGATGCCCTGGGAGGGGGAAGGTTGAATACCTATGTGATATCCGAAGAGGCTGGGGGTATTTTTAATTTCCTCTGTGCAGGATCTTTTCTGGAATGATCCAATGCCCAAGATATATCCTGTCATGTATGGTAGATAGCTATTTGATTATCTCAACTTACGACTTTACTTATCTTATTGCAGCCTTACAAAATTTTGATTACATACAACTGCCTGGAAACACCATTGGTTGAAAGGAGTCAAAGCTAATGATGCAAGGCTTGGACAATTGGATGCAATATATTTTGATTTATGAAAGGTACTCAGCCTTGGAAAATATGGGGCTCATGTAAGCAGTTTCACAGTATTCGAACAGCTACTTGGAATGTATGAGACAATACAACATTTTGAAATCTACAATAGTTAACAATAACCTAATAATATTGTTATAATTACCTATTCATAGTTAACTGATAAACCTAAAGCCATTGAACAGTTTGATATACAAGCATGTGAGACAACCAGTTTTGTCAAAGAAACTAATATGTTGATTAAATTGTCTATAAATTAATTGGTTTAAAACAGCCCAAAAACAAACATTTTAAATGTTGGATGATTATGTTTAGAACTGTATTTTATAGTTTTGTAGAATAGCATAAAGTGACTTAATTAAGTGTATATAAAAACTCAATTCTTTCTTTTTTTAATAAATGTTTTAACTTCATAATATTTCATCTGATTTTATAAGTATTGAAATTATTGCAATTTTTACTCCACATACTAGTTTAAGAGTAATTTCTGGAGTCAATAAGAGTAATAATGACTCCTATCAGTAGTAAATTTCACTCTACTTTTGGAGTAAAAACTACTCTGAAAAAAGAGTTAAAATACCAGAGTAAAAATACCAGAGTAAAAAGTACTCTCAAATTGGAGTGAACTGGGACTTTTTTTTTTACTCCACTTTTGGAGTCAAATCTACTCCTCGAAAATAACAGTGCAAGGACGCACGATCTCTTTGCGGATGAGATATTCCATTTTGTAATAATCATCAAAATATGCTTAGAAACTCTAAAAAATGTTCCTAAGTACCTTCTACATATATAGGGATAATCGCAAGAAATCGCTGTGTAATTTTTCTCGTCATATGCATGAAAAGTAATAAGGAGCTGGTAAATATGTATTGCGATGATGTTTTCTCTAAATGTAACCTCACCTCTATTCCACTTTTGCGTAATGCATCACCAGTGTGCGTTCCGTATGAATTGAGAAAATTCATTTCCTCAAAACCTTGGTTCACCTGCTCTAATGTTGTCTTGTCTCCCAGATTGAACTCAATTTTTGTATTCGCTTCCTTAGCGAACTGCATAAGCGCCACTTGAGTCTTGTCTGGTCCAATATCAAATCTGGTGATGAGACTCTGGATAAATTCCTTCACTTTATTAAAATTCGCTTCTTTAACACTACGAGATCCATCAACCACCAAGAGGAGATCCAGTTTTTCTTCACATTTTCTTTCTAAACAATCAATTTAATTCAATCAATTAAAATTATCTGATTACAATTTCGATCAATTTAACTAATTATGTATATCAGGTGATTATTGTGTAATAGTTCGAGTTACTTCGAGTAGGTAATCAGAGGCAACACTTCGAAAATCGCATGTGTATTTATGCTAAAATAGGGAGCTTTATCGATCAATCTGGCCGACGTGGTGTCAATATGCCTTAAATGAGAAAAGGATTTTTTATTACTGCAGTAATTGCATGGCCAAGTTCCGATGTTCTGCAAATCGTATTTATAAACGTTCAAAACTTTCGAGATTTTGATAAACAAAAAATGAACAATTGTTTTAGTATTTTAGGTATGTATGCCACGCTTTTTAGTATGCTATTTCATTTCTGCTTAGTCGTGATTTCATAAGTACACGCTTGACACTTGTGCTGAAAAGTAATTGACATGTCTTTAATTGTTTATACTGTTCGTGATTTCTATGATGATAGTCAGCTGGAAGCATTATCCCTCCGCGCAGAAAGCCCGAGTATGTTAAAATTAATAAACAATTATTGAATGGGGTCGAGCAGGATATGACGAATTAATAAGGCACAAGTTTGTGTTAAGATAACAAAAACCGAGGCCTTCATAATCCCTCATATCCTGCGAGAACCGAATTTAATAATTGTTCTATTATTTTATAAAAATATTTTAAACTCAGTTTAAACGCTTGCTTTGTAAGTGAGAAGACGAAAAAAACATTCTTAAAACAATTGTCAGATTACGACGAAGGGTTGATTAACAAAGGTCAGTCAATATACGACGAAATGAGTCATAATGGCGTATATTTGTTTTCATTTTCACTTATCGGACTCACTGAAACAAAACTCAAAGTAGATCAGCCTCAGGCATCAAATATTGATTTAGATACTTTTATAAAATACTTAAATTTTGCACTTGAAAAAAATAAACCGAGAAAATAAAATTGTTATTACGGGGAATTTAAATGTTGACCTGCTTAAACTACGTAGACTCACATTTCAATTCTGATAAATTTTTTAATATTATGGGATCATACTTCTTTCAACCCCCATATCTTGCAACCATGCAACTAGGATAACCGATCATTCAGCGACATTAATTGACAATATTTTTCTCAAAACCCTTTAACATTTTGTAATTAGTGGTCTTACTGATCATTCACCTAGCTTCCTAATTTTTGATGAATTTACTTCTCTTCCTTCTAATGTAAATCTATATAAGAGAGATTACTTTAAATTGATCTATTTAAAGTTAATAATGATGTTCAAAATATTAACTGGGATGAAGTTTTTGTCGCAAAACTTGACCCATCTTCCATATTTCACTCGTTCTATAAACGAATCTCACTCTCCTCACTTCCGCCATCTCTTCATCTAAAGCGACGGCTTCTTCAGTTTTGCGTCTTCCAGCAACAGGCGTGACAGAAATTTTTGACTTTCCAAGAGAATAAACTGCCTTGTAATTGCATGACTACAAGTAACCATCGTTGGATTGCGTACGTTTCTGGCCAAAAGCAGGGTTTTTACTAGCGGCTATTTTTACGGGGATTTCGCTAAAACAGCTGCAAGCGGGTGAGAACGACTTAAGTGAAGTCTCAACTACTCCACAGGCGTATAACTGTGGACAAAGCAGGAACACTAGTGGACAGTTTGTGAAGAAAGGTTCGCTGAATAGACTAAAAAAATACACGAAAGCATAACAGGTACAAATGCGAAACGAAAACTATACTTCGCAGAAAACCCAAATGAAAACACTTACACGTCAGCTAAAAGAATCACACGAACAATAGCAGTAGCTAAGCGTATTTGAATTTATACTAACTGATTTTTACATCTAGCTATATTTTATACTAATATTTGAAATAAACAATCCATCTAAACATTAAAAATCTTTCTTTATAAATATAGAATCAGAATGAAAATCTTTCGGAAATTGTGTAAATTCAAATCATTTTACAAACTATAAAGGAGCCTTGGTTATTTCATAAAGACTATCGATCAGTTCCATAGGACTTGTTAAAAACACCTATGAATTTTCATTTCAATCCGATCTACAGGGTGTATAAAAAAAGCAGACAAATCTGAAATCGCTCTATGTTTCGCGAAGCGCAAACTAAACCGGAAAAAGGAGAAATTCAAAACTTCAATACCCGGGGGTAATGTATTTTACGACAAGTTAAATATGCCTTGCGCGCAAAACGTAAATGCTTAAAAGTAATTTTGACTTGGTAGATTGAAAATTTGTCGAGTGTTGTATTGCTGTACAAAGTTTCAGAAAATTTGCTCGAGTCTAAGCCGTTCAAAACGTCGCGCGAACTTCCATATTTTTAGCAAAATTAGCTTTGTGCATGTTTAACTTATGTATTTACTTAATTTGCATACAACTTCCAAGGGACATTTAATTAAAATTGGAACATTTCTTCAGAAATACGATTCTTATTGAGAAAAATATACGTTCGCACTACGTTTTGAATGGCTTAAACTCAACCAAATTTCTTGAAATTTTGAACAGCAATAAAACACCTAACATACTGTATTGTCTACCTACCAACTCAAAATTGCCATTAAGTCTTTAATTTTCGCAAGCCATTTTTAATGTGTTTCAAAATACGCACACCCCTGGGTTTGAAACATTAAAATTTCAGAATATTTTTATTTATTTTACACCGTAAGTACCCAAGCAATTTATATTGATAAAAAACGTCATACTTCAAGCCGTTTCGCGAAGTTGAGAGCCGTTTCAAAATTGTCTACTTTTTTCATATACCCTGCATAGTTTCGCAGAAATTTGACATTTACAAAATCACATAATTATGCAGAAATCAATAGCGGGGATTTATGAAAAGTTATTATATTTACACCTAATACTTATATTTTGCAAGAACTGTGGTGCTTACATTTGCCAAAGGACTAAAACAGTTATGTACAAACATTTTTTAGTATACTGTAGAACAATTGTCTGTGAAACACACTCCCTCGCACAAGAACACATCGCACTGCACACACTAGTTTGTAGTTTTTGTGTCCTTTCTCTTTCCACATGTGTCTTCTTGCTGCCACAGATTTTGCACCGCCTTCTCTTTCCTCTTTTCTTTGCACCACTTGCAAAATGCTTCCCTTTCAATTGTGATAGATCAGCAGGAGGTCGGCCGGGTCCAGAAAGCGAAGTCGAGGGTTACACCAAGACCCATATCAAGAAGAGGTTGGCAAAGACAGTAGGCTAACTTAATCCTCAGTTCCTTGTGTACAGCTTTGTTATCTTTAAATTTCCTAATTTGGTGCACATTGGTGCTGCATAACACGAGCTACCTCCAGTAAACTTTCTTCCACCATTTCCGACTCTTCTTGTCAAAGGAGTAGCATTGTAGCAACTGATCTGCTCGGTCAACCCCATTCATGAATTGGTTGTAGGTTTTATGTCATTTTCATCTCTGGTTAATGTGGGACATTATGTTCATTATTGCAGGCATTGCCATGAAAAGTGGAGAGTGCAAGCACGTCCCGCTTATCCTTCGATCTCACAACTGTCACGTTCTTATGCTTCAGGAATGTTGACTGCCTTCGTGTGTAGGTTGGTGTATTTTTAGTCATAAGATCCGCCGGCATTCCTTTTCTGTCTTGCCGAACTGATCCACATGCCAGTGTCTTATTCTCATACAGTTCTTCGTAGAGAGCTGGCGAACTATAAAAGTTATCCATGAACAATCTGTGCTCTTTGTTCAAATATGGTTCCGCAAGGTCCATTATGACTATGTGGGAAAGCCCAACCTCGGGTGTTCTTTCGTTTTTTTCCGGTGTAAATTTGAAAGTTGCACACATAAGGCATAACAGATTATGCAAGAACCCAGTTCTTTACACCAGACTATACAGGGTTTTTTGGAATGTACTGGATATATGACACTAATTCAACATCTGGTGCCTATCATTTGTTCATCAGTACTAATTTCTCAATAAGGTGTCCAATGCTTTTAAAAAGATCAGATCAAATGATGAATAAATGGGCGGATTTTACAGAGTTTGTCTCCCGGAAATTGTGCATCGTTCGATATATGAAAATACCTTGAGATCAGGAGAAACCGGTCCCTAATGAGTATGGAAGTAAACCAAGAGTGAGACAAGATTGGCTCGCCGGTGGAGAAATAATCCACACGGAGGGAAACTTCACTAAACCCATTGCGATGAGCATTCCAATACATGCCATTAGTTCTTTCACAGAAACATTGACCTATTTCATACTAGACGGCTTTCTGTTTTTCATTTCAGCCGCATTAGATATCAACTTACAAGATTCTCTGGCAATTCAGCACTTTCGTGATTACTAATTCCACCAGAAAGTTTATGCTAAAAATAAAGAATTAAAAAATAAACATATTGTATGCCATCTTTTGCATAATGACAGCATTATATCCACAGTATTTCCCAAGAAAGACAGCAAAACAGAAATGTATTTGTGACACTTACCTCGCTCAAGTCTTCGTCAAGATATAGCACTGGTTCTCTTTCGTGTGCAATAATATATGTTCCCAAATCAGGCAGTGTTATGGCCTCACTAAATTCATCTTCAACATCAGCAACAAACTCGTCGTCACCATCACTTTTTCGTCGCCAGAATCGGCCAAAACAAAGTCTAAAACTCTTCGCTGGTGTATGCTTTCGCAGCCATATCAGACGTCACAAAGATGAAAAGTTGTTCAAAATAGAAAGCACTTTATTTCACAAAATCTCGACCGATTTTTGCACGCTTGGCATGAGAAGAAAGCGAAATTATCCCAGATTGCATTGCAGGCATGCAAATTCTAATACACCCGCGGAACCCGAAAAAAACGGGAAAGTTCAAGGCGTGACGTCGTGGGGTCGTATACGACCCCATCCGTAATTCAAGAGTCAAACATTATCAAGGCGGAAATGGCTGGTCTTGCAAGCATCTTGCAAGCACCTATGTGGACAAATCAACAAATTAAAACATCATCACAACACAGAAGTGGAATGCGTGGACGGCTAACATATGACATAAATACTAGAGCTGCACTTGGTTTATTACATGCTGGCATTGGCAATACACACCTAAATAACCTGTTTTCTGCTATGAATATACCAACAATGAACAACGGGACATTTAAATCCCGTGAAAGAGAGGTTGGACATGCTTTAGAGTTTTGGCTCATGCAAACTGCAAGGAAAAAATGGAAATTGAAAAGGAAATGGCTGTACTGAATGAGTAAGAAGCAGATGAAAATAGCTTAGTTGGGATACATGAGTCATACAACATGGAGTGGCAAAAGCGTGGGAATGGTCACAACTCATTGATCAGACAGGGAGTGGCTATGAGAGTAAGAACTGGCAATGTTTTTGCATACACAACAAAATGCACATCATGTAGAGTGTGTGATTTTGCAAGGAGGAAGGGGAAGCAGCCAAGAGTCCATGACTGTCGGAAAAATCCCATTGGGTATTGGGTAATCAAAAGCCATGGAGCCAGCAGCTGCATGTGAGTTGTGAAATTCAGCCCCTGCAGAAAATGTCAAATTTTCTGTTTATGTAGGTGGTGATGATAGCACTACTCTTTGTCATTTGAGCCAAAATATGCCCTATGGAGTCGAGAAGTGGTCTGATATAGTTCACGCTAAACGTTCACTAACAACAAGGTTGCACAACATTTTTACTCGATGTAAATTTGAGAACTCATCAACATTGAGCCCAAAAGTAATAAATTATTTAGGAAAGTGTTTTATATATTCTATTGTACAAAATCCAGACAAACCCAGTTTAAAGTCAGCTATAAAAATATCATTCTTCACGCTTTTGGAAGCCATAATGCTTGTTGCTCATCCTAGTGTGGCCACAAAAAAGACCCTATAACATACAAGCATAAAGATTTGCCATGCAATAAAGACGTAATGGACAGCGAATTGAAGCAAGCACTCATCATTTTGTTTGATGAATATGCCACAGACATAGTAGCTGAAAAACATCTACCATTTGCCAACTCACAAAAGAGGGAGTCCTTAAACAGCGCCATAGGAAGTAAAAATCCCAAAATCCGCTTTTATGGAGGAAGCGAGACCAATGCCTTTAGAGTTGCATGTACAGTAGCCCAAAAAACATTGGTTTTAGCTACCCCTGTAACACACTTGAGTACCTTGGCATAGATCCTGGTGCCACTTGTATCTTTCACAACTCTATGATGGATAAAAAACAACACAAGGATAAGGAAAGAAAATCTTCAAAAGCATATAAAATCAGACGACATCAGTTTCAGTCGGAAAGGATTTCAAAAATGCCCAAAAAGAAGCAAAAGAGGGTAAAACATACCAAACAGGTATAGGATTGAATCTGGAAAAGGAAACCTCAGTAACACGTAATTCCACACACATTGATATTAATAAAATAATCATGGACTAACAACAAATCATTATCAAGAATTCACAAAATCAGTTCTCCCTTTATCGAAAGGCCAAAGAAGAATTATCTTAATTACAATCCAGAAAAAAAAACATACTTGTTTGTTTTATTTCACACTGAAACAATGTGCACGGGTAAACAAGCTGAGATCTGCAAACTCTCAGCTGTCACTCAAAATGGGAAATCTATCTCTTCCTACATCATGCCTAAAGGGTCTTTTTTATATAGATACTGATATTTACGCACGATTTTTCTCGTATGAAAAGCCGTTTCGTGATTTGTTCTTAACGAGCGTTGTCCAATCAGAATCATGAAACGATTTTTTCACACGTAAAAAAACCGTTTCGTCCAATCAGTGCGAGCCTGTGTTTACATAGCAGTAAATTCGTTCACAGCCGGTAAACTTTTCGGCGAGATTTTTTTCAAGTTGCTGGCTGTGTCTTGTGGCTGAAAGTCTATTTTAGATTTAAATTCGACACGTTGGGCAATTTCCCATGTTTACAAAGATTTACAATTTTATAAAAAACCGAAAATATATTTTTGAAAGAGAAATATGCAAGCAAAAGACACGGCAGTTATACCAAAACAAACAGCTAGGTAAGTTGCATTTACATTATATTAACTTTTTGAGATTTTGAAAAGATAGGCTTTGTATTCTTTGCTTATTTGAAGGAAAAATTAAAAACTGCTGATTTATTAGGGTTTATATTATTAGATCTGGCTTCAAAAAGCAAAGTAATTTTCATATCCTGTACATACGGTATCGTACACGATGACGTTTTGTTTTGGGTTTTTGCAAAAGTAAAGTGCTCTTTGCCAGGCGCTTGACGTTTAAGTGAGCGAAATTTAGGTTGGGTAAAGGCAATCTTTTGAATAGAAAATACCAGTTTCTATAAAATAAACAAATTTCTTAATGGAAAGTGCTTGTGTATGGTATTTACGCACTTGTTAATTTGTTTTCGCCAAACTCACTCGCTCGTTCGTTTTGCGAAAACAAATTAACGCGTGTGTAAATACCATACGTCAGCACTTCCCATTAAGAAATCTATATGTTGGCTACTATGCATCAAAAGTTAATAACAGCCGTGGAAATGATAAAAGAACTTTGTGCAAAAGTTTTAACCCTGTAAGTTCAGTACCCCTCGAAATCGCCATGCAGTCATTTACATACCTGTGCTGCAAATCGGGACAACCTCGTAACTGTCCTTATTGGCCACAATACCGCTATATTCGATCTCCCTACACTTCTCCGCAATGCTGGCAATAGTTTTGAACAACAACTTCATAACATGAACATTTGCTTTGGAGACAGTTTACCACTTATTAGGTCACTGCTGTCGCGCCAACATTTCCTATTGAAACAATCGAACGGTGAGTTCTGTCAAGCAAATTTAGACAGTGTTTACAAGTGCATGTTTGTTCAACGAAGATTTTGATGAACATGATGCACTAGAGGATTGATGTAAACACGATAGTAGATTCCTGCCAGATATCTTCAGTTACTGATGTTGCTGCTGACTTGAAATTTATCGATAATCGGCACCTTCGCTACCAAACTTTCTCAGAAAATCTTCACTCTTAAACTGAAGACCAAAGTCCCATCACTCGCGGAGTGTCCCTTAAAATCGCAGAAAGTGAGCTATCGTACAGCGATCTTTTAGCGTTGTCGGAAAAATTTGGTGAAACTGGACTGGTTGGAACACTATCTATGTCACCATACGAAACACATGATCGTTCGTCCGGCAGAACGTCGAAGAAAGTCGTCCAAGAGACACGAAAAACAAGCAGATTCTTTCAAATATTCCCAATAATGTTTCAGTATATCACACAGTAGCTAGGAAAAAATTCAAAGTTCCTGTAACATTATGATATAAAATTAAATCAACAATAGAAGTCTTTTGCACGCCGAATGCGTGGGTATTCCGTGACTTGCATAGATGGAAAGTGGACGTCGCCAAGTGGCGATGTAAAGCTCTTCGTGTGTGAATGCGCGAGGGAAAAAGTGTGTACCGAGGGAAAAAGTATTAAAAGTTCAAGGACAAGGATCTGAAGCTATTACACAGCTTTATGTTGGCTTCCACGAGGTGGCAGAACAAAATCAGAAGACATGGAATATGGACATGGGACCTACAAATACATGTAATGACGAAATAGATGCTTCCAATGCAGATCAAAGTTTTGAGCAACCTAGGAAATCAGACGACAAAATTTTGCACAAAGATGCAGATAAATTAATGTCCAAGACTCTAATTAGCACAAAAGCTTCCCAAATATTCTCATAAAGACAACAGCATTTCCAATTCAGATGATTTTAAACTTAACTTAATAACCAGTGCGGAAATTATGAATAGGAAATTGGAGTCTTATCGGTGAAGTGAACGACAGCAAGCACACTCGACTGACTGAGCTGACAGCAGTTGAGGAAGCGTTTGAAAGCTTGAGGAAAGAAAACTTAAGAGTCATCAAAGGAAATATTGATTTAACGTGAGCGGGATAAATACCTATCACTTTTTGTGTCGGATTTAAACGTAAAATTAAAGGACCAAGAGCAAGAAATTAAAGCTTTGTTACTGCAATTATGCTACTACAAGATGACAAGCGAAATCAACCAGAGAAAAAATTGACCACCACCTGGCATAGTATACCTGCATCTCATACTAAATCCAGAGTAACACCCTCACCTTAATCAAATACTGAACACGTTCGAACTGCTAAATGACGACGAGAAATGATGATGAAGAAATTGCTGGGCAAGAGTCTGAATCTATGCTGTTCGGTGAAAACCGTAAGTCTTTTAATATTGATTATAAGCCTTTTGGTAAAAATTTAGTGATGGCCTCACTAAACATCAATAGCCTTTTAGCCCACATTCATGAATTTCGAGTTTTCATGAACGATTCCGCTATTGATATTATTTCCATTAATGAAACAAAACTTGATTGTTCCATTAACGATGATCAGGTTTATTTACCGGGTTATGAGTTAGTAAGGAAAGAGAAAAATAAATGGGCGATATGGAGGGGGTGTTTGTTTGCATCAATGTAAAATGCAATCTGAACAACATAGTTCGTGACAGTTTAAGCTCTGACGAATTAGAACAGTAGACCATTATTAGTAAGTACGTGCATGGTATAGGCCTTCTGATTCACCAACGTGCTATTTTAATTATTTTGAGAACATAATGAAGAAAGTAGACATGACAAGTTATGACTATTTTCTACTAGGTGAATCTCATGCCTGGCGTTACTTCATGCAGTAAATGCTACTAAATTAAATTATATATTCTAAATTTATGGGCCTAAATAGCTTATTGCAGATCCTACTAGAACGAAACCCTACTCGTCTACGCTAATCGACCTTTGTGTTACAAATGCCCCATCAAAGATCGCTAATGCTGGGATAATAGAATTGTCCATAAGCGACCATGTTTTAGTATATATGATGCATAAGGTACATTACAAACATACGCTCACGTCCTGTTCAAATAGGACACAAGAAAAATTTTAAAAGAGGAAACTATATAAGAGACTTGGAACAACAAGTATGGGCGGACGTAAACTGGTGGAACGGGAACTGATAGAAAAACATGCGGGTCAAATGCATTGATAAGCATGCACCGCCAAGAACCAAAAGAGCAGGAGAAAAGAAATTCCCCTGGCTAACTAGTGAGTTAAAGAAAAATATGTGCAGATGAGATTTTTTGAAAAGGAAAGCTAAACATACTGGCGATTCATTAATTTAGCAACAGTATAAATGTTTACGAAATGGTACAAATAATAAAATTAAAGAAGCAAAAACTCTGTATTTTACCGACAACTTGGATATTAGAAAAAAAAATCCAAAAACAACTTGGAAACTTATCAATGAATTAAACTCCCGAATTCTAGCCACAAAAATATTTTTAATATTAAAGTGGGTAAAGAAATTAAAAATACACCCAAAGATTTAGCCGAGACTTTTAGTAATCATTTTGCTAGTGTAAGCGAAAAATTATTAGCATTTGATATACGATCATCTGCTGTAGAACCAGATATAATGTTGTATCAGCTGGAACAAAATTTGCAATAAAATCTACTAATATAAATGCAGTTTATAGAAATTTAAAAACACTTGATATAGGAAAAGCAGCAGGACTAGATCAAATACAGTACCTCGTAAGCTTTTAATCGCTAACTCAAATATTTGATGAAATTATATGCACAGGCATATTTCCTAAGGACAGGAAACTAACGAGAGTAACTACAATTTTTAAGAAGGGTAAAAAAGACGATAAGGACAACTATCGACAAATATGAGTTTTTTCGGTAGTTGCAAAGATTTTCAAAAAGCTGATATTTGAGCAGTTGTAAGAGAACCTAAATATTAAAAACTTAATAACTGCGTCCCAGACTGGGTTTCGATCATTACACAGTAAATTAACTATCCCAATCGAAGCGACAGATAAGTGGTGAATTAGTATAGATAATAAACTCCCAAACGGAGTGATTTTTATCGACCTAAAATAGGCATTTGATGTATGGTGTTGGTCAAAATGGCATCAAATTCTTTGAATCCTATTTGAATAACCGGAGCTAAAGGTGTTGTGTTAATTGTGAATTATTCGGAGCAGTTAAATTAACCTGTGGGGTACCAAAAGCTAGTAGCTTGGAACCTTACTACTTTTAATATGTATTAATGATCTACTCCAAGAATGTTTGCTGACGACACCAAAATCTATTGCAGAGCGCCAAGTGATAATTAATTCCAAATTGAAAAATTTATACCAATGGCTGATAACTAATAGATTGAGCCTTAATATCGCTGAAATGGAATTTATGATATTTGGGTCTCGCCAACGATTACTTGTACATAATGAATGTATCGGTATAGAAATGGAGGGAAAGCCTATCAAAAGATTTTAGGTGTACAAATTGATGAACACCTTACATGGGCACAACATGTTGAAAATATAGCTAAAAAGATTGCATTAGCTATAGGATACGCAAAGGGTACGCCAGTTGATAAAAACACTGCTTTGAAAATTTACGAAGCATTAATTCAACCGCATTTTGATTATTGAAGCACTGTTTGGGACGGTTTATATAATACATTGAATGAAAAACTGAAAAAAACCTAAAAAATAGGGGAGCGAGGGCCATCACTAAATCTCCTTATATTTATAACGCCAGTTCCAGCGAACATTCCAGTAAACTGGGCTGGGATGATCTGTCAACACGTCGGAAAAAGCACAAAGCTATTTTGATATTTAAAACTGTTCATGATTTAATTCCTTCTTGTCTTCATGAATTGTTTGACTTTCGCAGCACCGGATATAATTTGAGAAATTTAAAAAACACATTGTTTGTACCCAGACGCCATTATGGTAAAAGAACTGTCAGTCATGACGGGTAAAGCTCTGGAATGAATTATTTCAGTGTACGAACCATGTGCTCTCAAAAGAGGAATTCATAACTTGTTATCTATGTGATACAGAGATTCTCCGCACGAAAACAGTATATTGTATGCATATAATTATTAGAATATAGTATTGCATTATTGTAAGTCTAAGTAACTCTGTTATGCACGTCTTGTAATTCATCTGTCGGTTGTTCTAATTGTAATGCTATAGATATTTGTGAATTACAGTAGATTTGACCGTGTTTAAATAAATTTGATTGATTGATTGATTGATTGAATTATAAAGGTATGATAAACACATAGCTACAATTTTATCTATTTTGTTTTAGTCACTGAAGTTGTTCATCAATTAAGGAAAGCATATATTGTTTGTTTGCCTATCCTCTGAGCAACAGCAAGAGCAATCTTGAAAGAACAATTATGTCAGTTAATATTAAATTTGTTTACAAGCATTGGTGGCTGTTACAAAATCTACGCACGCGATTGGTCAAAATCAATCACATGTTTTTGGTTACCTGGCAACAACGAGTAGTTAAAATGGCTACAAATTTTGTAAAAATTGATTGAATGAAGACAAATTTAATCAGATTGAACACAAAGCAGTTCCTAAAAGAACGAAAAGACAAACAAAGTGGAGCATCGCAATTTTTCGAGGTAAATAAGCTAAGCAAAAATGTAGGCGTACGTTATTTAAATTAGTACAAGCAGTGAACACGGCCCCGACGGCCTCGTGCAGTATAGAAAATTTTTCATTCATTGTACATTCAGCTCGTGCGTTATTTGTAAACAAAACATTCATTCGCAACAGTCCCTAACCTTAAAAAAAAATGTATATATTAAAGTATTCGTCAATATCACAAAGAAATTACATAACCTCTGTGATAAATGTTCTTAGGAATATTTTTGTTAATATTTTGCCAAATATGATTACTGATCCACGTCAAAACCTTTTTTCCCTCTGCGTTATATCCTGTAATATCGATATCCATCTACGTTGTTCAGAAAAACGTGGGCGGTCTTTTTTGCTTGCAGGGAAATTACCAGCCTCAACCAGGGTAAATATTATACGCGCCAAAATGGCACACAGCATTATTTAAAGTAATGCTGTTATAGCCTGAGCATCCAGGCTGCATTAATAAAAAAATAATGCATTCAGTTTACCCATCAACGCAATTTAATAATGCTGCGAGCTAGTTTAGCGGCTTAGTACTTCGATATTATTGCCAAGTTCAAATTTTTACGACATGCATCCGATGTCCAGCTCTCGTGGAATCTTTCACACTCAGTCACTCACTATTAGCATAGACAATCTAAGGAATGGACTGGAAACGCAAGCTAAAGTTTACGCGACATCCGTGATACGCTTTACTTTGGAACCCTGTAACTTCCCTTTAAATACATTTCAGGACTTCGTATTTACATATTTTAAACAAGAACAGAAATGTGAATGGAACTATCGACTTTTAAAACTTCCCAGAGAGATAAACGAGGCGGAAAATCACCATTTAATGTTTCTGTAAACCTTTTTCAACAACAACAATGGCGACATTTCTGCAGTCAAAAAGAATGCAAACATTCAGCGTTGGGTTTTAGCTTTGTTATATCCATAAAGAATTTTAAAAGTCGATAGTTCCATAGAGATTGCCGTTCTTGTTTAAAATATGTAAATAGAAAGTCCTGAAGTATATTTAAAGTGAAGTTACAGGGTTCCAAAGTATAGCATATCAGGCCGTATCACGGATGTCGCGTCAGCAACATTGATACTTTAGCTGGCGTTTCCAGTCCATTCTGTTGATTGTCTATGCTATTAGTAACCGGCGTTCTAAATCGTTCGTCAACTGACATAGAAGAAATTCAACTGTCTTAAACATCGTAATTATAGTAGCTTTAAAATCAATTACGCAAACCGTTTAAGATATATTTTAGGCACATACCTTCACTACCGACGGCAGCTTGCTTATCTAATTATCTTTCAATACTTCTCTGCCGCTGAATTTGCTTTCATCACCAAACAAGTCATCAAAGTCGTCTGCTGGTAATTAAAGCTAGTTTAGATTATACTCAATTCGCCACTTTAAAATGTCTTTTTTGTTCATACTTGCTTTCGTTAGTCGGCTCAGCTCAACGTATTCTGTGTTATAAATAATGACTCATCTTCGTCGTTGATTGTCTGGTTCGCCATGTTCCTTTCTTTGCGACGTGCACGCTTAAAGTAAAATTTACCCTACCGCAACAATTCGTCCCTACTGCGTTAAGGTGGATTTCCATTCAGTGCAAAATGTCGCGCGATCGATTTTTTGCGAGCGCTCTCTTTTGAGATGTGTGAAGTCAACCACAGCTAATGAGATTTGTTCCGCTTGACTGTTTGTAATTCAAAAGAAAGCGCTCGCTAAAAGTCGATCGCGCGACATTTTGCACTGAATGGAAATCCGCCTTTACGCTACTGCACGTGCATTAATTTAAAAGCCAAATAGATCTGAAGACTATTTCTCGATAATAGTGACGTTTACTATATTCGAGAAATGAGTCATAGGCAAGAAAACCATATATATTAGACAGCGGAATGGATTGGCAACTCTATTCAATACTATACACGATCTTCGGTTCAGTTATTTTGAATAAACCGGAAACAAACATTGCACAACTCGCTATGGTAATTATGCGCATAAACGAAATTGAGTTCATGAGCATAATTACCATAGAAGTTGGGCAATGTTTGCTTCCAGTGTGCTCAACTGAAGATGAAATATAGATAACAAAAGAGTTGCCAATCCATCCCTTTTTCTAATATCTATGAGAAAAACAAGCGCGATTTTCCCTTCAGGTTTACGGAAACTAATTAATCCCTATTGTATTTCTCGCTGATATCTCGCTGGAGAAAAAACAAAAGGCTTTGACGTTGATCAGTAATTATTCGGCCTCAGCTGTCTGTATTATACCCCACTAATGCTGTATGCCTCAGTAATTATCTATTAAATATTTCAGTCAGACCACCATGTTCTGTATGCTCATAACCATGGTCGGCTTTTCACTAGTCAAGGTTATTAAGGTTTAAGAGAGCTCATAGGGTCCAGACAATGTTATGGGCATTGTGTTTCTGAGATAGTAAGTTGCCTGATTTTCAAACCTGATCTATAAAATACTGAACTGTTAACTTGGAAGTATAATCCGGAACTGGAAGTAACAGCATAATGGTGGTATGACCAGAAAATAAACCCCAATAGAATATTTGTAGCATAGTGAAATGATGTGGAATAGACACTCCATTTTGTTTGCAACAGAATAATAGTAACATACTCAGTAAAATGTTTACTTTGGAATTGTTCAAAATTGTTTGGAACCCGTTTAATATGGTAGACATTGTGAACCTTACAGAATCTCTTCCTTGAATTCATTTTCCTAATGAGTGTTATTTGTGAATGCATTTTCAAGTATTCACCTCGTGTTGGCTCCAGACAGGCGGAATGAACGCCTTAGTAAAGCATTTTGTTCTTAATACCTTTAATAAGAAGTTCTACAAACAACCTTCTAACCAGAGTGTTGAAAGAGAAAATAATACAACCCATGACTTTTGTTATACTACAGTTATCAATTATTCGACGAGGTTGAGCAGAATATCGCGATTTGTCGGTGGCGAGCAGATCAATTATTAAATAGGAGGCAAATAATTGATCTGTGAGCCTGCGACAAATCACAACATTTTGCGAGATTGAGCTCAATTACTGTTTTATCATTCTCTAACAAAGATTATTATGATACTCCACAACTAGAAACAACGAGCTTTTCACACAAACCTTTTCATAACGCCGCGGAAAAACATCCGCAAATGCGTCAATTTTTAATGAGATTTGCTTGATGAATCGAGTGTTCAGCAATTTCGAGCTTGTTCATTTCGCAGTATGATGGTGAAAGTGCGTGATGTGCCTTTGGAGTAAAATTATTACCAAACTAACGAACGTGTGAACTTAAAAACAAGAAATAATTGAACATGCCCAGAATATAATAGTATTTAATATGCAGTAATGAAAATATGGAGTAGTGAAAATCTTTTCACGAAAGATACTCGGCTGAATGAACAAGGAAAATGTCCATGGGCTAATATTATCCACACTTTTGCCAATAACTTTTTCTGCGTGCAATGAAAAAAATGTGCGTTGACTGTGTTTAAGGGTAATTAATGACCTAATATGTACAGTATACAATTTAAACACATGTCAATGCAAAAATCTTTGACAGTTTGCAATTACTGTTGTGTTTTATATCTGGAATTCGAGAATTTTTATGAATTACTCGCACGCCTTTTGGACTTAAGCGTCTATTTTTAAACATTTTTTAACATTATTAACCGCCTTTTTTTGTTTGTTTCACTTATCTTTAAGGCCCAATTACACGATGCGATTTTTGCTTACGATTGTCGTATACAACTTGCTGACGCCATCTCTGCGACTCGAATTGTGCCGTGCAGATAGCCACAACTTGTTTACGAGAGTAGTGTACGACACAAAAAAGTCGTAAGAATTATAAAACATGTTTTAAAATCCTGCGACTTTCGGCACTTTCCATCAAAAATTGTTGAATGAGATAAAAATCGCGGACATCAACAGTGAGATAAAAGAAAGTGAGATTGATATGTCTGTTAGTGTAACCAAAGCAAAGTCAAAAAAAAAGGAAGAAAGAAGGTTATGTTTTCGAAAATGAAGAGGTCGAGTCTTTAATACATTCATGGAGCAAGCGAAAAGTATTATTTAACAGTAAACACTCAGAGTATTTCAAGAAAGACTCAAAGTTGAAAACGGTTAACAAGCTGATCGACGAGCTTGGCTTCGAGGGTAAGAATTTGAATTAATTGAATTTTGAAAATATAATCTTTATTTATAAAACACGCATTTCAATGACCAGATATATGTCTACTTGTATGTTGGATTTTGTTATTACTTTTTACAAATTTAGATTAAAATTCACTGTGGTTCTTTTCAACCATAACTACTTTCTGTCTTCTTTATAATAAGGACTAACAGTAGAAGATGTTATGACGAAAATGGCTCGGCTGAGGACATACTATGGCAGAGAACTTGGAAAAGAAAAGGCAAGCAGAACTTCTGGTAAAGGAGGGAATGAAGTCTATAATAGTAAATGGCCATTTTTCAACATGCTCCATTTTCTGAGGGATAATATCGCGCCCAGGAAAACTCAGTGAACGATGCAAAGCATTGTAATTGATGAGAACTCTCAACTTAACGAAACTGATCTGGAAACTGATGATCTGGTTGACATCAACCCTGTAGCCCCTTCGAGTCAAACACAGTTAACCTGTATAAGGTGGATAATCCTCCCTCAATTAAATCAAAGAGGAAGAAGAAGCAGGAGCTGGAAGATGAATTAATGGCCAGCTGCCTTAAGGAGATGAAGAAACCCAAAGAAGAATCTACAGCAGATGAATGATGGGGAAAGTATGTTGGTCAGCAGCTAACACAGGTACCTCAAGGATATCAGAAAGAGTTGTCGAAATTACAAATTCAGCAGCTCATTGTAAAAGCTATCCATTGTGTTCTATCTACATCAGCATTGGTTGAACTTGATGAAAATAGAATGTTACAAACAATTTTCATACCCTGCAAGAATCTCTCTTTGATAAATATTTATATTATTTAACATATGAATGTGCAAATTTAATTTTCTTTAGTCAAATCATGTAAGGGCAGGTCATAAAGTATAGGAGGGGGGCTATAAAAATTTAATTATTAAAAAGTCAATTTTGTGTGGCCCACCCCTGATTTTCCTACAAATATAAATGGCCCACCCCCTATTTGGCACTAGAAATCCTTAAATATCCCCCCAATATATCCTTAAAATTTCATGACCCACCCCTATTTGTGATTTGAAAAATTCATGACCCACCCCTCAATTTCCACAGCCCCCTCTCTATACTTTATGACCTGCCCTAAATATTAAAATATTATGAATGAATTTATAAGCATGCAGTTGAGTTTAAATTCCTAATTGTTGTTATAAAATGTTTATCAATCATTAAATATATTAAATATATTGAATTCATGTAGACTGTAGTGAAACTAAATATTTTCAGATTATCAGCATTTCCTAAGCCTTAACAGTTAATGGCCGGCCTTGTCTGGAATTTGGAATGAAACTGCCATATCTCAAATTCGACCAAATTGATTCTTGTTGTACATCAACTTAAATCTTAACCCCCAAGTATATATGTGCTTGAAACGTTTGCTCTCAGCTAATTATGAAGTTACTAGTACAACCTTTACAGCATTATCAGGTTTCATGTAAAGAATAGTGGAGTACAGTCTAAATCTATTATGGGATGGGAGCATTTGACTCAGGATGAAGACTCTTAGGAAAGAAACTTAGGTTTGGGTAGATGAAATCTATTATTGACCAGCACTGCTTAGACCAGAACAGGGTATTCCTCATTAGAAAAGGTGTCAGAGGGCTTTCAGAAACATTTTATTTTCTTTTTGGGGGGTTGTAAAACTTTGGGGAAGGAGCTCCCTAAAAAACCTACACTGTTTATCATACTTTCATAAGAAAATGTCTAGGTTAATAAAGCCTACACATTTATTTACAGTTGTAAATATATCAAAATCGTAAAATATTGCAATTAATCATTCTTTACAAATACTGTTCATTATTATATGTTCATTATTAATATCTAGAAGTAGGTAGTACATAATTTTAAATTTCATAGCAACTGTTCTTGTATGACCATACTTAATTTTCCACCTCACCACAATTATTTATATTAAATATACAGTCTGAAATCATTAAAACACTATTTCAGTGTTTAATCAACATGGTAAAACATGCATTATTTAACAAGTGTTCATGAATAATACTTGTTTATCTGTTATTGCTAACAATGTCACATATCAAGGTTAAAATATTTTACAACACCTTGAAATATTATACATGCATGCATATTAAACCAGGACGTTCCACTGCCAAGGCACCTGGCCAGGCCTATTTAAATGTTCAGAAAGCTTAACTCGCATCTCTTCAGCTTTAAGGGATGGTCTTCCTTTTCGAGAGTTGCAAAAGGTTCCAATATGACTTGTAGCGTCTTCACTTCGCCAGCTACCATTCCTAATTAGATGATGCTCATCCTCTTTATCAACAGATCCATTAGGGATATATCTATTAGCCAAATGAGCTCTCAGGAAATTATGAAGAGTCAGAGAAGCAAGAATTATTTTCTCTGCATTTTCAGGATTGACAGAGAGGATTGTTGAATACATCCTAAATCTACTTGCCAATATTCCAAACACATTTTCGCTTAACAGTAGCCCTATAGTTGCCCTTGCAATTAAAAAAGGATGAACCACTGTTCTGAGGATGGAGAATTCTGATATGTTTTTCATCTGCAGCAACAAGACAATGAGGTAATTGCCATTTCTCTTCAAATGCATTTGCTATCTCTAGCCACTCTTCTTCACTGGAGGGAAAATGTAAATATTCTTCTTTGTGTACATCGTAAATGGCTTGGCACACTTCTGGCACGATCTGTGAAACTGCAGAGACGACAATTCGAAATTGATACTGGAGGCTACTGTATGATTCACCTGTTGCCAAGAATCTCAAAGCTAAAGCAAGCCTTTCTCCTGGGGGTATTGCTTCCCTCATGTTTGTGTCATGGCGTTTCACTTTGGTCTCCACTTTTCTTAACAAATACTATAATGTTAAAAGCTGAGGTTAAAGTATAAATATAGTTTTGAATGCGATGAAATTACTGAGTTGAAACAACCTATAAATAAAATTTAACTGTTTTAAAGACAAATAGTTTTCCCAAGATACAATAACTGAATTTAAATTTGTATTGAATACAGTAAAAATTTTTAAACAAACTTAAATAACTGACAACAGACAACTAAAGAATATAAACAAAACATGTAAAAAAGCGTACTGTACCTCAAATGTTGTCGTATCCATTCTGAGATATCGACGGTAGTGCTCTGGCTCTTCAAGACGTAACTCATTGATGAGTTGTTTAAATGCACCGCGTTCATTTCTCATCAGCCACTGTTTTGTCCATACAGACCTTTTGAGTTTTGGCTCTACGCTTTTTCTTTTTTATCAAAATCGTGATGATTTAATGAATAAAAGAGTAATGAATCAAACAAGCTTTCTCCTCTCCATCTTTGTTTACACATTTGCGTATTTACCAGGCCCTTTTCGTTCGGCCGTGAAAATCGCACGCGACAACACACGTAACTGAATTGTGTCGTGTAGATAGCCCTGCCTTAATCGCAGGGATGGCGTCAGCAAGCTGTATACGACAATCGTAAGCAAAAGTCGCATCGTGTAAATGGGCCTTTAGCAATTAAAAGAAATGATTCTGTTTCAGAAAACGGGATTTAAATTCCCCACAATATTGTCAAATACTTACACGGTGTTTTTTTTTTTGCCAGCTCAGCAAAGCAAGCAGCCATTGCTTTGCAAAATTGAAATCAATGAGCATGCTCAGGGCACTATTTGTAGCTGAGGAATATTCTTAACAAATGCCAACGCTTAAACTATTATTTGCACGCAGTTATTTGTAGGTAAACTGGCCAATCAGAATTAATAATGCATACAAGAGAATGATAATTGTTAATAACTTACTTTCACATCGAATGCCTGAAATTCCTGGTGGGCAGTTACAAAGATATCCTGTAAATCCATGAGCAACACATAATCCGTTATTGAGACATGGGGAGGACGAACAAATGTCAACTGAAATAAATTGATTTCAAAGAACAAATTAACTGTGTGACTAACATGTCTATATTAGTCTATACAGGTAATTCAAAAAACGTTATCTAGGACTCATAAAGTCAATCCCTGTAGTCTAGTATTTTGGATTTTGTAAATTACGTGTTTGATAGATCCTAAAATCTCAGAACATCTGGTTCGTGTAAAATTCAAAACTCTACTTAGTGACCATGCATGGCCGGAAACCGAACCCGCGACCATATTGCATTTCTGGGACAATGCTCCACTGAGTGAGCCATAAGGATAGGATGGGAACTATTATATGCTAATAATATGAGTGGATGTTACGAGATGGCATAACGCCAGTAAGTGATACATGTAAATTTGCTTTGAAGTATTCATCTCATGTACACGGCAGAAAATTATGTGTTGCAACAGGTTGTTAAAAACTGGATGCAATAATGGTGTTGGAACAACATTGTTAATGACTGTCCTAAATCAACCCGCACTTAGATGTTAACGATGTCCAAAATGTCTTACAACATTGTTGCATTCTGTTTTCAACAGCTTCTGATTTTTGGCCGTATACAGTTGTCTAAATGTAATTTTTTATGATACTTTGTACGAGATGTCTCGTAGGAGATCCAAAAGCCAGAAAGAAATCAATCTGAATATCTTGTTCAGGAACACTTAAAGGGATGGTGAAATGAGGAAAGTGTATTTCCGCAAAGTGTATTAATTATAAGTATATTGTAAGTATATTCCGAAAGTGTATTTATAACCGCGTATTTCGCATGAACTGTCACTTGGATTGTAATCATCAGGGCTGATTTACTTAATTACATGCAGAAAATACAACGAACTCTATATTAGAAGCATTGTCACGATATCCGGTCAACAACAAACAACATGCGGGTTTTCACGGTGTGTGAGAAAAAAAGATTCGAGTGGAACAAGCTTAGCACGAGTCTACAAGCAGTAATCACTCACCCATCTCACAAAGATCGCCAAAATAGTTCTTTGGACATTCACATTTGAACGGCTTCACGGGATCCCAGGCCATTTTGCCACCATTTTGACATTCATTCTCTTCTTCACATCCAGACTAAATTATTCATTAAAGAATTACAATACTAACGAAGATTTTGTTGTCCGCTAATTGATTGTAATCAAAGTTAAGTGGACAAAGAGGTCCAATATTGTTAGGAGCATGCTACGTTTGCAATGAGTTAATATGCAAACGCATGCAGCTGATCCGCACTGCGACTCAATAGCATTACTGTTGA
Source organism: Muricea muricata (assembly GCA_963855995.1). NCBI lineage: Eukaryota > Metazoa > Cnidaria > Anthozoa > Malacalcyonacea > Plexauridae > Muricea > Muricea muricata. The sequence continues at coordinate 53,460,600 of OY979716.1, read as the reverse complement.
CAACTTTAAAGGGAAATGGCAACAATATTTTTTATCGTCTAATTTGAAAGACACTCCAAAACAATATATAGAAGTCTATTACAGAATTTTTATATCTGCCTTATTTGGTAAGATATTTTGAATTGAAACTTTAGTTGTCCGCCCTCTTGAATATTTGTAGATATGCATGATACGTCACAACTGAGGTCACGATATTTTTTTCTTGCGACACAATTATTAATCCTCTCCAAAAACTCCACACATGGTAAATGTTTCGGACTTCAGCACGTACTGAAAAGGTTTCACAAATATTTTATTCGTGGTAGGGATTTAGGAAAAGCTTTGAATGTCTTATCCCTGTTGTGGCGTCACTAAAACATTGTTAATGAGGTTAAAAATTCATCCAAGATGGCGGATAGTTTGATTATTTAGGTGACAATATCTCCCGGAGTAAAACAGATATAAAAATTTTGTAATAGACTTCTACATATTATTTTGGAGTCTCTTTCAAATGAGACAATAAAAATTTTTGTTGCTATTTCCCTTTAAACATTGTATTTTCATGTGTGCGTACAAAATACATGCTTGTTATGCTACAGCTAGTATTTTGCTCTTTTATCTAAAGGTCACAAAAACAGTCTTACAATTTTCTCCCCTGTTGTTTTATAAAATATCCAATCGTTGTTTTCAGTGCTTATTCTTTCAAACATTTGATCAGCAGTGTGGGTTAACTGACAATTAATTTGGCCATGTGTTGAGTTGTGCTTGAAGTTGTATCCGACACAAAAACGAGTATCCAAGCAACTAGTGCCACATTCAATCCAGTCTAGGACGTTCCATTCAAACATGATATTTTCCCGCAATCGTGATACATCTAAAAATCAAAGTTTCTTTGCAAATATGTTTATAAAACGTGCAAAGAAGTGATGAAGTTAGGTGTAACGAACAAATTTTCGATCAATGTGTTACTTTGGCTGTCCGTATTTCCCATTTAAGGTCTGTTTTTGTAATTTCTGTAAATAATATCTTGCGTTCAATATTTTTAGATAAATCTTACGGTAACTTATGTGCGTTAATTTGGTTTGGGTCTAAAACGCCTTTGAAAGTCGCGCAGCGAAAATAATGCGCTATTCACACGAGGTAACTAGCGCGATCTTATATTTTGTATCATATGGAGAATGTTAATGTGCTTAATTAAAATTGAAACAAAATTCAACTCGCATTGACATTAATGTACAATTTTGTTTGCCAGATTTTCGTATAAAATTTTAGCATTTATGAACAAGGCAAAAGCAATTAGCTAACGCAACAATACCTGCAGTTCAACCATACAGAAAATTCTTGTTTCTTTTATCGTTAAAAGGTAAAAAATTTCTAACCTGAAATGTTATGCAAATGTAACACTTACTACGAACTGTGATATAAAAATTTTGATACATATCATTTACTTCACCAAGCTTGCAAATCTTCATTGTTTTACCACAATTGAAAAGAAAAACCATGGCCAGAAATCTCCACGAAAATTTTGTTTCAAAGTTCTTCATTTTTAATTTTTGAGGCAATATGCATAGACGCGAACATCTTATAAAGCAAAGTTTAATTCCTTTCATAAATACTTTGAATCATGACCAATCAGAGACGTAAGTGGAATTAATTTCGCACCTGTTTTTAAGTGATTGTCGTTATTTCGAAACAGCGACATATTACATTCCTTGCCTCCCGTCGACAGTAGCTATTTAAAATTTTGAAAACATTTTAAATTTCAGTTTGTAATTTTGTCGAGAGAATGTCATGAATGTGGCGTCCGGATGCGATATATTAACTAATAAACAGCGGCGAAACTCGCATAACGCGGGCAAAAAATGCACCTGTTAAAGCGCATTAATAATATCTCATGTTCACAAACCGAAGTTCCGCATTTATCCCACGCGACTGGAATTTATTAATATTTACCCTTGCGTCATTCGACATTGTAGCTAACTTAATATGACAGTGTTTTTGCACATATATTTTAACGCGGTCTTGTTAGTCCTACATTGACATCGACAGTATAATGTATGAGCTTGATCAATTGCATTAGATAATTCCAGTCGATAAGAGCTGACACTGAAACTCTCATGCATTCATGTTTTCATATCTTGTTGCCCAGATTATAATTTGCATGTATTATAACTTTTTATGTGGAAAAATTACTTAATTACCAGCTGCAAAATACAACGGGTTCAAAATGCAGAAAACCAAAAGCAAAAAAAAAATTCCAAAAATTGACTTCAAGAGATATCTTCACGCGAGTTGCGTGGATTTAACGGCAATTTCTAAAGTCAGAAATACAAAATAGCTGCTTAGCCTGCTTTCGTAAAAAAAACACAAATAAAACAAGTTTATAGCCGCTAAAATAGTGAAAATGTTTAGTTCTACTATAGTATCATATTGTATACAATACGCAACAGAAGGGAAATACTCCATCATAAATACTCAAGAAGTTATTTTTACTGAATTTCGTTCCGGAATTAACAAGTGTAGTAAGTTTTAGTTTTTGTAAAATGATTATTAAAAAAATTTGATTTTTTTAGTATTTTTAAACAAACAAATTAAACAGTGGAAGAATATTTGAATAAATGTAATTAAAGTCAATGTACTTGCCCCTTTTCGTTTTCTATAGGCTATGTGTATTTTAAAAAGTAAACAGAAAACAGTTTTTCACGAAAACGGTTTTCTATTTCTTAAAAATTCAATGACAGTCTGGAGCTTCTAGCTCAGTCTCAGTTTATCCTTCAAATACTGTTCTCTTTGTAAATTTTACACAGTATCTTCTGAAAAGAAAGTTCAATGCATGCCAAAACTTACGTTATAGGACTATATCAATAATGATTATAAAAATTTCATGCTCTATTTAACAATTATTCGCCGAGGGCGAAGTGATTATTGGTGATTATCATTCACTTTATAGTATTCTCGATTTTGATTGGTTAATTCACCTGCAAATAACTGCATGCAAATATCGATCAGCTGCAAATAACTGGTGCAAATACTGTATTGAGCATGCGTACTTTGAAAAGGCTTCGTCAGCTTCAATCAAAAACAACATGGCTCGTTTTGCCGAGTTATCAGAATGCGAATTTTCCACTATACTATACGAAAAGGATGCAGAAAACACCAAAAAGCAACTAAAGTTACTTTAAACATATTTCGAGGCTACTTGCAAAAAAAAAGGATTAAGGAAAGCCGAGTTTTTGACGTGATAAGTTAAACTCGCAAATGCATGTATGTCAAATTAAATTATACTTTTTTAAGCTCTTATTATATACTTGCTACCCTTAAAAACTTACTATATTAATCGGTAAATGATAAAACAATTATTGAACTCGGCTATCGCAAAATATGGTGATTTATCAGTGCCTCGCAGATCAATTATTTGCCTCTGCCTTCAGCATCGGCAAATAATTGATCTGCTCGCCACTGATAAATCACGAGATTTTTCTCAGTCTCGTCCAATAATTGTATGATATTAACCGAGATGAACTCGAGGTGAATATTTACCATAATCACTGAGCCTGAGGCGAATAATTGTTTTAGTATGATTTCTTTAGTAAAATTTACGTGTATAAAATGCACTGTCGTCTTTTATGAATACAGTTTACTTCTGAAAAAAGCAAAGTAAAAAGTGAAAGAAAGTAAAGACTAAAGTTTACTTGTAATTTTTAAATAGTGAAAAAAGTATTTACTAAGGTATTTGCATTATTACCTTAAAGAGTCATTGACAACTACAATGCATTGCGCGCCTGTGTTTGTTTATACATACGGGAACCTAAATTAAACATGACAATTAATTTGCGTGATATGATAAGTAACTGCGCTGCCTGCTATTACAGTATATTTGAAAGCCTTCGCAAATAATGAGAAATTTCTGTTTCCGAGTCAGATTCATACTTAAATATTTCTCATTATGATCCAGAAGATAATTTGAATATCTACGGCTCGCCAGTTTATTCAGAACAGCCTGAGGATAATGTTGCTGAGGAACCACCTGGGCCGTCGAATGTTGTCCCTGTCCAAAGTTTGTTTGTATTCTTTGAGCTTATATTAATGCAATTTTTCTCCATTTGTTAATTTTGGCAAAAGTATAATACATCAAAACGACTCTCAACTAGTAAATAATGCCTCATATTTACTGGTCAGGCAACCAATCAAAATACTTGAAAACCATTCTCTACTACAGAACTATACTAATTCTTTTTAGTCAGTTTCTTAAGTTAAGTTACATACAGTTATATTGTGTGAATAAATATATTCTAGAATCCTTCATCTTATAGTTAAAGGTGAATACTACCGGAACCCAAGTTGTTTATCGAACGAAAATGTATCCAAATGTTATCAACTCTTTTTTGGACATCGTGTCGATGTAACCACTTGACCATTTGATAGAATGGAGCCGGCTACTTGTTCTAATGCCAAAACCAATGATTGAAATACCGGAATTACATTCAACATTGCGTTTATATTCTTGTTTCGCAATACCAATTCGCAGCATTTGGTTCCGATGACCATAATTGACATTGACATTAAAACCTTCCGTGACACAATTCAGTTTAAACGAGTGACCGTTTATGAGTGACATCCATTCTGCTCTTGTTACATTTGTCTCACGGTGATTTCCGTCCGCGATCACATTGTACATCGAAACTGCGGTGTAGTTAACAACTATCCAGTTTGTAACGTCGTCCAGGGTCATTCCCAGGCAAATTTTGTCGAAGGGGGTGTTGTGGTACGAAGCCAGCTTTGTTTCACTCTGTGCCAAACCATCCAGACCTCCTTCAACATTATATGTTTCTTTGTTTGCATATAGTCCAGAATTGTATTCAAATCTTGTCTGTGCATAAGGCAATGAATACACAACAGGTCATTTTAAATGTTTTTAATAACTCATTAATGATTCTTATGAATCATGTCACAATAATTGGTCGGTGAGGTGGCTTTATGTCTGATAAAGTGCGAATTAGGATGACAAATTATAAGTCTGTCACGTTCATGTTCGAGTCGGGGTTTTTTTGTACCGAGATTTTTGTCTCACATGAATACTTTGGATAAATAATTAGATGGGACTTGTGGGAAAATCTGGAAGAATTTCGACTTAATTTGTTTGTAGTCCAAAGATTCACACGCTCTGTTTTCTCGAGGGCATTAAATGAAGTAAACCCCTCCTTCTTGGTGTTTAACTCTAACTTAAAAAACTTTTCGTTTATGTAATTACTGGCATTTTTCTGCCTTGATATGCCATATGCAAGTGTGCATTAACTACCCTCTAAAAAGCATCATACAAAAAGCACTTTTTGGAGAAAGTTAATGTTCGTGTTTATTTTGACCACTCCAATACCGCATAAATACTGATATCTATAACTGTTTGAGTTACGAAGCCAGCCCGACATTTGATCACGCAAATGCAAATTTTTCTTTGTTTATAGACCGCATAAGGAATCATTTTCTAAAGAAATGAATAATGATAATGTTTAAATTTGCATAGTATGACAAAATTGTTAGGCTGGCTTCGCTACTGAGAATAGACAAAAAAACTTGCTCAAGTCTGGTTCTCATATGTCGCCGACATCGAGATCGACAAATGAAAACCAGGCTTTTGTATGGAATTCTTTACCTTATTTCGATTTAGTTTCATGACTAGTGTCCAACCATCGCCATCACATTTTGTTGACAAATTTAACATATGACAATAGACTGGATACATTGCGGAGTTATCGTTTGACTTTAGATAGTAAACCCCATTGGGTGCTGAACTAAATGGGATACAAAAAAATTTAGTAGTTTTGAACTCACTTGGCGCGTCTTAATTCTACGGTTTGTCCATTATTACCCAGCACAGGCAAGTCTAAAATTTATATTCTTCACTTGGCAATTTTGTGTAATGGTAATTAAAGGGTTGTCAACACAGCCCCTTTTCATTCAAACAAGCAAACTAACCTGTTTTGGCCAAGTACGTCTTTACACGAGTTGTGTGTTTCTAAATGTTGGTAAAATGTAATATGAATATTCAACAATTTTTAACGGAAGAAAGATCGTTGCATCGAAATGGCATTGCAAAATATGTGCTATTGTAAATGCTATTTTGGTACAATAATATCTAATTAACAATTAGATTACGAGCTCGAGATTTCTATGCGGTATTTGTTGATGAGGGTGAAGCCCGAATCAACTATCAACACATATAAATTGAGAGCGAGTAATCTAATTGTTTTAGTAGAATCTGAGATAAATAATTGACTCATAAGCCATTTTGTTAAAAATAATACTACATATTGTCTTTGAATTGAAAAAATGCGCCAGGAAAATTGTTGTTTTGCTACTCGCTATCTATCGTGGAATAGATAGCGAGTAGAGTAGCCAATCAAATTACAGCATTTGCATTAGTATGCTAATATGATTCTACTAATAATAATTATTATTACTTTCACAACGAATGCCTGAAATTCCTTGCACGCAAAGGCAATTATATCCTGTCGATCCCTTAGCAACACAAGATCCGTTATTTAGACATGGAGAGGAAGAGCAACTGTCGGCTAAAATAACCAAATTATAGTCAGTTAGTGTGTGGTCAGATTTGGACAGGGCACAGACCTCAAAGGTTATGACTCGTTTTGTCCTCCTGTTCATTTACTTTTATGTGGTTCCACTTTGCGGATCACTTACTTAGGAGTGTTGGGAGAGTGGGCCCCTTTTCTAACAACCAACTCATACTTATGTTATTTTTTGCTTCATTCTCATGTTTCTTGGATTCTTCAGGAATACAACAGGAATTGTAATCCTAGAAAAAGAAAGGCGTGTCACTATTTAACATTTATTATTCCCAAACATTAATTCGTCAGCCAAAGTAAACATGTAGTCATTTGGGATTAGACATATTTTAAAATAATGTTATTTAGAGAAAAACTTCGTCTTCGTGGTCTTTTGGCCGTTTAAGTGATCATTTGATTTAATGCAAATATAATTTTTGTTGCTTTCTGCTCCCATGAGCACGAAACAATATATTGCATTCCTTCTTGAGATGAACTAAATTTTGCCAGTAGGCCTGCCGCGTATATCAGCTGCTACGCCAACTATGATGTTGTTTTAACAATAATAAGCATGCACGAGAATTCTCATAATTGATAGAAAATTGAGTATTAGCAATAACCTTTAGTGGCTGACTGAAAAAGATATGATCAAACGAAGAATTTGGTTCCAAAACATGGGACGTATTTTCCACCAGATCATGTAAGAATTCACATTTGTTGGAGTGATCCGCTGAGGCAGCATGATTATAGTTCATAGACCTGCAACATGGATGGGCAAAACAGTCGTCCATACAGGCCATTTTTGAAGAAACATTGCGCACTTCCAGTACAGTTGCGTTGAGACGAAAACCTATAAAAGATAATGTGTTGAACGACTTACTACAAAAAGCTTGCCCCAGTAATTCTAAGAGTTGCGGGAGGACGAAATACTCGCTGCCTGACCAATAGTCATATCTATTATGCTCATGAGCTATAACAAGTAATTTATACGTCATATTCTAATAAACATTCGTTTCATTGCAAGATCGCCCAAAGGGTGCAAGAAAACTAAATAGGCTATGTACTGTAGTGGATTGGCCTATCTCATCAATTCTGATTTATGTACTCTAGTTATCATGGGAAGCCAAATGTGATTCTTCTATTAAATTGTCAAAACGTAACCCTGAACTAGATAGAAATCGACTGACAAAACAATTTCCAAATGTAAGACAGCATTTCTTTAACGGAAACGGGAAAAGAAGAGATGCGAAAGTTGAAACGGCTAGGGGTTTCTGCATGTAATGTATTTCTAGTATATACTTACCTCGAAGCGAGGAATTAAAACAAAAGATTAAGTTTGTCGTTGAGATAACCAGTTGTTCGGACTGTGTCCCTTTAAACCTTGCCATCAGACACATAAACAGGTAGAGACGTTTCAATATCCTAAATTGAGCCATGACACACGAGTTTTTCCCTTGTAGCTATGTGCTCTGTGAATTGAAGACTTCCTTCCTTGTATATCTGAGCGAAAGAAAGAAAACTGTGACTAAAACAAACTCGGCTTTATTCCTGACTTCCGTTTTTAAGATGCATTGAAGTCTTTTAACGTGATATGTTTGATATTCAGCTTCATAAAGTAGAACAAATTAACTCACTATGTGCATAATTCACTGACGCCACAGAATGGGAAATAACCGAAAGCTACACGGGATGAGCAACAGTGCAATCCCCCCTAGCTCTTTTTTTAGGCTTTGCTGGCAGAATAATGCCGAATAGCCAGTTCAGTGTCTCTATTTGCCACAAAATTAAATTTACAGGGCCGAATTTGCATAACAAACATGCATATGGCCCTTAATTCTGTTTATTTTCTATTCAATGCTTTCAAACATGTTCACTACTGAGAATAATACACATGTCGAATGTTGGGAAATTGACAAAAAACATGGTTTAAATCATGAGCAATATTTCTGTGATGCGTTGATGAATGCTCTTGAGATTAACGGCAATGCTATAAAAAAATACCATAACAATATTTGACTTAAAGAAAAATTTTTGGTGAAGAATGATTCAATTTGAATTTTCGTTAGAGTGTCATTTTTTCTGAGACGCTCTGTATATTACATAAAGGTCCCTAGAGAGTTGACATGTCGCCATGTCACGTCATTGTTCAGTTTAAAAAGCACATGTCTATAAGACGTCGCTAAATCTTGTCACTTGGCAGTTAAACTTGGTCTTCTTCTTTGAAAAGCATCTTTGAAAAAAATGCACTCATTTTTTGGGGTTTTTTACATTTCTTTTCACTACGCATCATTCAAGTTTTAAAAAACATCATGCGCTCGCTATTTGCAATTTATGTTTATGACAAGCCCAATTAATATGTCAATTTGGTCTTTAAACTACTGTGTTAAATATCCAGCTGTTTTTTTCCGCTATAATTACCATATGCAATTAACTTTTAATATTGTACAAATTGATGATTGGCGGAGGCAATATTTATATATACATATATGTAACGCTCACTTCCCTCGTGATCGTTTGAGCGCTCTACCTATGAAACTCTGCGCATGCTTGGATGCATTGATGATGTTACCGTGTTGTCCCACATGCGTCCGGTGAGAGCACTCGGACGTGGTTATATACGAGTCATCATGTATCTGGGTATGTACAAAGCTGCACTGATGAGGCGTAAACGCCGAAACATACATGTCTGCAGATAGTATATATACATATACATGCGGTACTACCGGCTGAACAGTTCTTTTTTTTCGAATTTGCTTCCTTGCTTGGTAAGCGTTTGTCGTGTACTGTAATTTTTATTTCAGAACCATCCTCAGAGACATGAAAAACTAGATTCATATTAATCTGACACTGCAGAGAACAACGAAAAATTCGTTGTCTCGAGCGGGATTCGAACTCGCATCGTCGGGTTACAAGACCGCCGCACTACCAATTGAGCTATCGAACCAACTGGGATTGGTAGCGAGTCTTATCCAATTCAAGTGCACGAAATATTTTCGTGACGACTTAACGCTTGTCTTGGAGATTAATATGAAACTAGTGTACTGTAATAATGCTGCAATTTGTCAATGAAACAAATTCTGTTAATTTTCACTAAGCAATATGAGGCCAATTCCCAAACCTGCCGCCATGATCAAAGCAACAGATTTGGCGCTAAAACAACAGCAGAACAAGAGCTTATTGTTCACTATGTTGACCGATAGTATTGCTTTGGCAATGCAAAGCTTTTTAGCAATCTTTCACAACTCGTGCATGAAAATCGTACGCACTCGTCAACCATGCAGTAATCTCTATATAGTCTTGAAAATCCAAGATGGGGGACTGCTCCTGTGTTCCAGCTGAAATGTATATATATATATATATATATATATATATATATATATATATATATATATATATATATATATATATATATATATATATATATATATAACAATAATTTGTGTTGGGTTATGTACAAACGGTTAAACGATTATTATCTTTACATATCAATTTACACCTCAAGTGGGATATTCGTAATTAAGACCTAAAGTTCTTTAGTAGGAATTTACTAGCATGTCTGCATGTAGAGACAAGTTCATTTCGTCGGTTAAGTGTAGCCATGTCCGGTTTACAGATAATGAAAAATTTCTCCCATAGACATAAGTTGCATCTTTTAGATATATTACTGTACGATTTCGCTCGCTTAAGGACTCTCCATCTGATTGAATACTCAATATCCCTTTGCTTCAGATCCCAGATGTGCTTACTTAGTTCTGTGCAGTTCTGCTTTAGAATGCTGCGAAAAGATGTTTTATGATTGGCGTATCGTAATTTGAATTTGTTTTCTGTTAGTCCTACATATGTTTCGGGAGGTCGCTTATCAGATGTGGTCACTGTGGCTTGGTACACAATAGATTCGGTCAGGCAATTCTTGGGGATCGGGCATTCAGTAGGTTTCCGGCAGTTGCAATTGTTTACTTGAGTTTCTTTTACTGGCTTAGGTGCTAGTATAGATTTGTTGTGGCCGTCTATGTTTTGTTTGATGTTGCTCATACAACAGTAGCTGATTTTTACAGTGTTCCGATTGAACATTTTATGTAAAATGTGACCTACCGGGAATTCTTCGTCTAGGATCTTTAGGAAGGTCATGCCAATGTTTGTAGCGACGTTTCGACTAAATGGCGGATATATATATATATTCAATAATTATATAATGACTATATATATATATATATATATATATATATATATATATATATATATATATATATATATATATATATATATATTCAATAATTCCAAAAAGGTTGTCCTCGCAAACTCTAAACTCTAAACTCTAAACCTTAAACTCCAAGCGCGCGCAAGGCGCAATGGGAACGCATGCTCTTTCATCCTCGCATTTATAACTAGTTGCAAGGAGTGAGATTTTAAATAGGAAACTGGGTCCTGGAGCGAGAAAATGTTATTGTTATAAAAATTTACCAGTCACGTGATCTTAAGGCGACACAAAGTGTTGACAGATCTTAAGCATATATGTGGTTTTAAGTTACAATTTTGTCCTTCGCTGCCTTTTCGAAGGTGTTTTGCAAATGAAATTTTAAATCTCGACGATGGATCGTGATGAAGAAAGCTCAAGCAATGAAGGAGACGTAATGGAAGCAATGGTGAATGCGTTAGCAGGAGAAAGCGACCAGAATTTTTACTTGGAAGAGCGCGTTAACTAGGGTGTCGATGAGTGTAATCTCACCAAAAGCTTTCCATGTGGGCTTTGTTCTAAAGTTTGCAAATCCAAAGGTGGTCTATCCCTACATACAAGGGCAACGCATGGTGAGAAAACTGCCTTTGCAAAGTCGGTTTCGCCATTGACTTCGAAGGTCGTTAGTGAAATTGTCGATAAAGCCACAAAGTCAGTCGTTGATTTAAAGTTTATGGCGAATCGATGTCTAAATTTTGTGACGAAGCCGATTAAAGCCGTCGGAAGACCTAGTGAAACATTTATAAACTTTATACGACCAATACTGTGAAAAGTATTACTGCTGAATGTGAAAAGGTGTTCAGGCAACACAGTGCTGGCTTGGTTCGTGAAATCCCACTTCAGCAAGTCAGGGCAGATATTTTGCAAAAGCCCAAGGTCAAGTCTGCATGGGATGCTATCCTACTCAATGCTAGTTTGGCTAAAAGCAAGACATCTGTGACTGATATATGCTTGGAAAATATTGTTATGTTGTTTGTTTGTGTGCAATCCTTCTCCTACTCAAAGGATGTTGTTACAAAAATGACCATTAAAGAAGGTGAAATTTCATAAGCAGGCCCTGCGAAAAACACTTAAGACACAAGCAGAGTCAGCTGCAGTTAAAAGGTGTTAGAACATTTTTATTAATGAAATTTTTTTTTCAAAACACTATTTTTAAGATGAACAACCCTATAAAATATTAGAATATATTACAGTATATACATTACAATGCCTGTCTACCATTTCATCACAGACACTAGATTGCTACAATGTTTGAATTAAATTAATTACCATACGCCATATTGATGGGTTTTTTTTTTACATCTTTCCAATAGCTCTCAGTGACATAGCCAGCATGATAACCAGGGACCCAGTTTTCATGTTTAGCACAATTCATTTATTTTGGAATCAACTGTTTTTATAGTCTCATTCATCTGAAACATGAATATATGAATATGCCCCCCTAATTGTCAAGCTGGCTGGGCCACTGAGCTCTCATTTTGATGCAACCACAAAGTTTTAGTAAAGTGAATAAGTGATCCTCAGTAATTACAACAATGGCATAACATACAATTTCCATATCCTATTTAGTAAAAAAATGTTCAATAAAGTTTCGTAGTCTTTAGTGGCAAGTACACTAACTATATAACATTGATAACATGACAACTCTTGTAATTTAACAAATTGTTTTCAAAGAGAAACCAAAATGTTTTTGTGAATATCAGGCCTAAAAATTATCAATTACCAAAATACATACCAACAATATTTCCTTCATGGCAGTTCATGCAATAATGCTAATTATCTCATACTGCAAAAATGTTTCAAGAATGATTTAATTACAATCCGAGGCAGATTTTTATACTATTCAGGTATGTGGGGGTGGAGAAATTTTAGGAAGGTGACCAATCAATGGAGATTGAGGTGGTCACTCATTGGTTGCTTTTTCAGGAGTAGGAAATTCTCTGGGAGGGGGGTGCCTGAAAGTTTCACGTGCGTGTAACCTGTGCCTTACCGAAAAACTGTGCATTATAAATGCAAGCAGTGCCAGCTTGGTAAACAAAAGGAACGAACTAATGTCAAAATGTCGACACGAAAACAAATTTTATATTAAAAACTATAAGAAGGAAATTACATAATATTATAAAGAACAATGAAAATGAAGTCCGATCATAAAGTATATTCATGCGAATCTCCTTTAAATTTCAATTGTTGTACATTCCTATAGCTTTTAATTTCCATAATGAGATGATATGTGTATATATATATATATATATATATATATATATATATATATATATATATATATATATATATATATATATATATATATATATATATATATATATATATATATATATATATATATATATATATATATATATACAAATAGACAAATATCCAGTTTTGAATCATATAAATAGAGTGCTCAATACCGTAGTAGAGCGTGTAGAGAAGAAGAAAAGACAAACTTGAATTACTTCATAAATTTTATTCACTACAATATTGTTTCGTATGGCAAGCAAGGCTTGCCACACTCGTCAGGTGAAAATCGCGTTTGTTATTGCTTCTAGAGACACTTGAGACGTTATATATTTACATGGTTAGCGTTGGTGAGATGTTAGGTTTAGAATTACAGTAAAGACGGATATCTATTGGCTAGAGAGGAGGAATTTCTTCCGATGTCTGCAGGCAGACAATAGTTCATTTCTAGAGTTGAGCGAGCAGAGTTCTGGATGGTATATGATTATAAATTTCTCGTGCAAGCATAGATTGCAACGTTTAGTAATGTTTGAGTAACTCCTACATTTTTTAATAATGTTCCATTTGAGCGAATAGTCAACGTTCAATTCCTTTAGCTGCCATATGTGTTTGCTGAGCGCGGTTGAATGTCTGTGTTTGGCATTTCTGAATGAGTTAGTGTGGTTGTTATATCTGGTTTTGAAACTTCCCTCCGTGTGTCCGACATAGCTTTTCTCATCACGGGTGTCTTCTCTTTTCACGATCGCTTCATAAACAACGCTCTCGGTTAGACATTTACCAGATAGCGGACAGGAATCTTTCTGTCGGCAGTTGCATTCTTTGGCGTTGTTGGTTTCTGGTTGAGTGTGCTTTGCGATAACTGATTTGTTGTGGGTGGAAATGAGGTTGTGCATGTTTGGCATGCAGCTGTAGCTCAATTTAAGGGTATTCCTGTTGAGTATTTTGTGTAGGTCGCCGATTGCTTTCAGGAACTTGTGGCCGATATTGGTGGCTACATTTGCGCTATATGGGGGATTAAACCATATTACTTTTCTCGAACGGGTGCGTTTTTGCTTTGGTGTTTCTGGGTCGTAATGAAGCTTAAATTCGTATCCGTTCTTTGACAAGGCATCTTGGTATGGTGGACATGCTGCTTCAAAGGACTGCTTATCCGAAGATATATGTGATAATCTGCGATTGATTGCTTCGGGAATTCTACGTAATACGGATGGTGGATGGTTGCTTTGGCGATTCACGTACTGTGGGGTATTTCCAGGTTTCATGAAGGGTTTGTAGGATGTGGAACGTAGGTCTAATGTAACATCCAGGAAGTTCACGCATTTCTTATTCGCTTCAATGGTAAGCTTGAGGCTATGGTCGCCAAATACTTTGCAAATGTGCTTCTTGATTGCTTCGATTTCTCTTGGCGGTTTATTGAATGCTGCTAAGCCGTCATCTCTGTAGAGGCCGATGTCATTGCCGCACACAGGTGTTATTTTGGATAGCAGGAAAGAACCTACTAGTTCGCATGTCTCGGCGCCGTCAAAGCTACCCATGGTTACGTCGAAGAGCGAGCTGGATTGCTTCTTAGACCATGCTGAATTTCTGTTGAAAAGTAGGGACTGTTTTGCTTGCACAATGATGGATTTCTCTTCTTCTGTTATCGCGTCGTACAAGGAGGCGAACTCTAGGGCTTCTTTAAATAAGTCTTCCGAAATTGATGGGTAAAAGTCCACTACATCGAAACTGATGAAAGAGCGAGCAGGTTTATCTGGCAGGTTACTAAACCACTCAAGGACGGAATTTGTGTTTTTCCATTGGTTTAATTTTGTAGATTTCACGATTTCGGAATTGATCCTTTGAAGGATTTGTCTGCTGATGATGCCGATTTTTGGATTGTTGTCAAAGTTCGGTTTGTGATCTTTCAACGTTATAAACGAGTCCTTATTTGCCAGTGAATCAATACGGTTGTCTAGGCCGAGCTTCTGTGCTATTTTTTTCTCTTCGGAAATTATTTTGCGTGCGGTATTCGGTGGGGCTTTCTTATAAACTTTTGTGATGGCATTGTCGAGCAACTTGTTATAGGCGGAGGTATCCAATCGATAAAAATTTGTCGTCTTGTCGGCGGCTATGAGGAGCTTGTCATCGTTCTTGATCCTGGTCAAGTCCTGTGCTAGGTCTTTCTGAAATGTGTTATCGACTTTTTTGAATTCAATATTTTGAATAATTGTGAGCATTTTATCTTCAAATTGGTCTAGTTCTTTGATTGGCGGCGGGGATGTCGTTGTATGGAATCCAAATGTGTCTCTGTTGGTAGGGTGATATTTAGTGGCAGGTTTTAGGAAATGATACGCTTTCCATCTGACGCGTCGCAGGAAGGATTCGGTTTTTTCGAGCAAACGTTTGGAGTATTCTCTAGGTTGTGCGGTGGGTATATTTTTCGTGGAGTATCCAAGATTGACGGGATCCATATTAATTCGTAGAGTGCTCAACAATAAAGGAGCGAAGTAGACAAATATCCAGTTTTGAATCATATAAATAGAGTGCTCAATACCGTAGTAGAGCGTGTAGAAAAGAAGAAAAGACAAACTTGAATTATTTCATAAATTTTATTCACCACAATATTGTTTCGTATGGCAAGCAAGGCTTGCCACACTAGACCTACGTTCCACATCCCACAAACCCTACATGAAACCTGGAAATACCCCACAGTACGTGAATCGCCAAAGCAACCATCCACCATCCGTATTACGTAGAATTCCCGAAGCAATCAATCGCAGATTATCACATATATCTTCGGATAAGCAGTCCTTTGAAGCAGCATGTCCACCATACCAAGATGCCTTGTCAAAGAACGGATACGAATTTAAGCTTCATTACGACCCAGAAACACCAAAGCAAAAACGCACCCGTTTGAGAAAAGTAATATGGTTTAATCCCCCATATAGCGCAAATGTAGCCACCAATATCGGCCACAAGTTCCTGAAAGCAATCGACGAGTGCTTCCCACTAAGCCACCCCCTACACAAAATACTCAACAGGAATACCCTTAAATTGAGCTACAGCTGCATGCCAAACATGCACAACCTCATTTCCACCCACAACAAATCAGTTATCGCAAAGCACACTCAACCAGAAACCAACAACGCCAAAGAATGCAACTGCCGACAGAAAGATTCCTGTCCGCTATCTGGTAAATGTCTAACCGAGAGCGTTGTTTATGAAGCGATCGTGAAAAGAGAAGACACCCGTGATGAGAAAAGCTATGTCGGACACACGGAGGGAAGTTTCAAAACCAGATATAACAACCACACTAACTCATTCAGAAATGCCAAACACAGACATTCAACCGCGCTCAGCAAACACATATGGCAGCTAAAGGAATTGAACGTTGACTATTCGCTCAAATGGAACATTATTAAAAAATGTAGGAGTTACTCAAACATTACTAAACATATACCATCCAGAACTCTGCTCGCTCAACTCTAGAAATGAACTATTGTCTGCCTGCAGACATCGGAAGAAATTCCTCCTCTCTAGCCAATAGATATCCGTCTTTACTGTAATTCTAAACCTAACATCTCACCAACGCTAACCATGTAAATATATAACGTCTCAAGTGTCTCTAGAAGCAATAACAAACGCGATTTTCACCTGACGAGTGTGGCAAGCCTTGCTTGCCATACGAAACAATATTGTAGTGAATAAATTTATGAAGTAATTCAAGTTTGTCTTTTCTTCTTCTATATATATATATATATCGTGCACACGCGCCTGATGACCGTGCACACGCACGTGAAACTCGGAGTAGCATTAAATTTTTAAACTTTTTATGTTGGTTATGATTTCGTTTCGTCTTTGATATACCTATAGTATTAGGCCGTTTGCCGTGACCCGATAACGTGCACTTTCATTAAACATGTCGTAGAACTGAGGAAACTTGACAGAACATAACTTTTTCAAACATGGGGAGTTCGAATCTGAAAAGTTCCCGCTCCTCCGACCCGCAATTTTTTCATAAAATCTATTTTAATTCTCACTCTTTCGACACGCTTCAAATAATCTCCCGCCATTTTGAATTCTTCAATATTCCGTTTGCAATCGCTCAGAATGGTGATTATTCCGTCCCAGATCCCTCAACTCGCGGTAAATTGTCATCCTAAACGATGGAATTGCTAAAATCATTAATTTTTTAACTCATGTTTGTATATGTGAAGTCCATTTCCACGGCAAAGATGAAGAAATTAGAAGGGATATTAGCAAAAAATTTTAAGACATAATACAGCAGTGCTTACATACGTCTTTATCATAAACAGAACTCGCAGACGTCTACTATTCAGACAAGTTTACTATAATACAAGTAACCTTTAATGAGAGAGCTAAAACCATCCTTGCCAATGCTGGACGAAAACGTTTGTAATAGGAAAGCAACGGGCAAATAGAAGATAATCTAAATTCAGGGAAAGTCGATCACCCAAACTGCACGCCATTCTACTTCCAGTTCTGAAAAGGTAATGGATTAATTGTCCTTATCCATCTTTTCCCAAAATTTGCTCAATCTGAAAAAGACCTTGGGCTTTAGACATATATGTGAGATATGACAGTTCCATCTGGCTTTTTTTCAATCTGGGTTACCTTGAATGGAAGTTGTCACAATGCAACATAGTAGTATCTCAAACAGTAACTATTAAAAGCGATTTCTGATTTTGGGTATAACATAATGATAAAAGTATAACAATAGCATGCTTTTCATAGCCAGCATAGAACTGTAGAGCTGCTACTGTTTTTTTCTAATACAAAAAAAACTCGATTATTTTGATAAACAGGAACAAGACTCCTGCTAGGGCTTTCACTTCGCCTGCCAAGAGTAGAAGAAAATGCACACAAGGGATACCAACAATTCCCTTTTAAAATCAGTTGTTATTAGGGTCAATTGTATATGTGGTTCTAATGTAACACATAGGTTGGAAACACCTCACACTTCTAGATACCTTTCAGGAAAATTTAATTAGCCATTGGTTTGAGAGATACCCCTCTTGCAACTTGTAACTGGGGGGTATTACCCCACCAGTGATATCGCAACTGCTGCAATAACACTCCATCGTAAAAACAATATTTGGTGCACTATTTTGTCACCTTGTTTATATATATTATTAAACAGGCATTGTTTATATATATTGAGCAGCCTCTTAGTGAAGATTGTGCTATCGGTTTATTTTCAACTTAGGTTGATAAGTGTTTTAGTTCATGTTACTGTTGGTGTTTCAGACCTCATGTTTCTTGTGTGCTAAAGGAAGTGGACACATTAATATTAAAGACAATATATATTTTATTTGTAGTTCTAATAATATTATTGGAAAGTGAGGAACAAAACATTAAAAACAGAAGTTTCAAGCGTTAAACTTTAATAAATACTTGAAAACAATTCTTGCAAAAGTCTCTGATACTTTAAAATTGTTAACTAATTATTTATCCTAGGAGGTTATGTACAATTAATGAATGCATGATGAAGGTGGACTATTATTGATTTTACCTATTTTTGGTCAAAGGCAACATTTTTGCTGGAATTATACTTGGCTCTCAAGCACAACACTGCTGATAACTTATTATTAGTTATAGTTTTTTGGTTGGCCGATGCTTTCCTCTGACAAACGATTTCGACCAGCATTGGCAAGGGTGGTTTTAGGTCTCTCAAGTTTACTTATATTACCTGAATCGTCGACTTCTGTGAGTGCTCTATATGATAAAAATAGGTTTAAGCACTGTTTTCTTATGTCTCAATAATGTTTGCTAATATATCCCTTTTGGTAGCTCTTTTATTTCTGCATTTGCCGTGGAAATGGACTTCACAGTTCACACACGCAAACATGACTAGCAGCTTTGTAAGGAGCCATGTGTTTACAAAATTAATGATTTTAGCAATTTCATCGGTTAGAATGACAATTTACCGCGAGTTGAGGGATCTGGGACGGAATAATCACCATTCTGAGCGATTGCAAACGGAATATTGAAGAATTCAAAATGGCGGGAGATTATTTGAACGAGTGAGAATTAAAATGGATTTTATGAAAAAACTGCGGGTCAGAGGAGCGGGAACTTTTCAGATTCGAACTCCCCGTGTTTGAAAAAGTTATGTTCTGCAAAGTTACCTCAGTTCTACGACATGCTTAATGAAATTTGTTTTCTAGCCACATTTTCGAACTACGGCAAACGGCCTATATATATATATATATATATATATATATATATATATATATATATATATATATATATATATATATATATATATATATATATATATATATATATATATATATATATATATATATATATATATACGTATATATATATTTTTTAATCGTTTGTCTGTAGAAGATTTTTCTATATAACTTTGATATATATACCAAACACGTTTTCTCAAACACATTAGATGTGGCACTCATCAGATAAATAAGCCTACTGAATACAGAAAATGTTTACGCTGTTTATGTACATGGTCTTTAAATCTAATCTTATTTATAGGTCACCACATGTTATATTGATTAAGCGCATATCCTAAGTGACAGGACGCGGAAGCACTATACTAATATGTTACAGCTGCGACATTACGCGGTATATTCAAATGATTAGTTAAAAGCTTTTAAAAGGAATTTATTTGTATGTCTGCACAATGACACTAACTCATTACGTTTGTTCAGGCTAGCTATTTGGGGTTTAAATATAATAAAATATTTTTCCCACAAGCACAAATTACATCTCTTGGATACTGGGTTGTATGGTCTAGCACGTTTTAATATACGCCATTTGATATCATAGTTAATATTGTTGGCTTGTAAGTGCCATATATACTTGCTTAGCTCCACTCGCCTCCGCAGAGGCTTTTTGGTTTCATAAGACAGTGCATTTTCATTAGTCTTACATGACGTTTCTTAGGATATTGAGGTTCGCGGAGGGTTGTGGGAAGGTGAAATTTGAGAAGGGAAGCCTCTGCCATATAATGTGTTCAACCGAGCGATTTTGTGAACATGGCATGGCGGCTGCGAGGAGTGGCATTCTCGCCAATATAGATATTCACGAAATTTCGTCGCAACAACTCACCATAGATGGTAAGTAAAGTTGTTGTGATTACAGATATTTCTTTTATCTTGGAGAAAACGCATATTTTTTAGGAAACTATTATATATTGTTTGCAATATGACATTTTTGATAGATGAAAGCAATGTCGATGCGTCTATTTCAGACCTCGAGGTACGTACGTTTCTAAGTAGTGATTATTATGTCCGTGGTATGAAATGACTTTTTAGAAGGATACTGTAGTAAACCTTAGCCAGTTCTGGCCGTTCATACCGGATATATAGAAATAGCGCAAGTATGTATACAAGGTCGACTCACCATATACAGTATAAAGCGATCAAACAGAGTTTGGTTTCGTTTTGAGGCGTTTCAAGCGAAGGCCATCGTCGGGACTTGCGATGAATCGCTCGAGACATTGAATTCTGTTTTACTGTTCAGATAGTTGATCCTTTGATACAGTAGTTGTGCTGTTTAATAGGTCTATTTCTTTGTTTTTGTTATTAAAATAATTTGTTGGTCATAAACAGTGTTGTATTCACTGTGAGGCTTTTACATATAATAAGTCAGTATAAATGTAAATTCCTAAATATGTGTTTTAGATGAAAGCAGCAAGGTTATGTCAGATCTTGAAACTTCAATGCATGATTTAAGTTTAGAAGGTAATCTATACATGTTTTAATTTCTTTTAGTCTTGTAAAGTTTGGTCAGCAAACACTGATATTCTGATTACATGTTAGGTTACATGTTTGTTAGAAACTTATCTGTTCAGTGCTCCATTTTTGATGAGTGTTTGTGTTGGGCAACTTGATAATATCAAAAAATATCAACTGGTCCTGTATATTTGGGTGCATAGTAGACAATTGATTATGTTGTGTCATAACAGCAGGGGTATACCAGGTGTGGGTAGGGTGGGAACCCCCAGTTTCACAAATCTTACAGATAAAGCAGAGTTTATATTCATTTGAAAAAACAAGATGTGTTGGTAAATTCATTGGAAAATTTACTAACAAAATTGATATGGGGGGTAAAAATAAATATGTTTGTGGAGGATCGAACACCAAACAAACAGAATGGCATGAGTAGGCAGGGCTCAGGGCAAAATTGTATCTGGGGCACCTATGAAGTCATTATTTTCAAACAACAAGAACAAGAACAGGTGGACAGTATTCGAAAGTGTTGCCAATACCTCTAAGCAGTGCCTTTATGCCTTGCACTCACCCTGATTGTGATAGAGCCTTGCTCAAATTTAGGTTAATTCTAAAATTCAAGGACCCTGGTCGGTTGGGAGCCCAGGGCAAGTTGCCCCTCCCTGCCCCCCTTTCCCTGTGTATTGTTTTCTAATTAGTTAAAACAGCCTGTTCATATTAATATGTATATATATAGCCTCTTGACCAACAGAACAGCTCATTTCAGTGAGAATAAAATATTTTATTAATTCCTGGCTGGTCTTTTAGAGAAAGTAAGTGATACATCAGTGCATATGGAGGCTTAACACCATAGGATGAAATTCATAGTTACTCTGTGCGAATTAGTCTATGCTGTTGATCTTTTATGATATGATCTTTTAAGGCTAATGGGCTTTAGTATAATTTTCCAGGTGACTATTGATTTTCTAGCATTGTGATTGGTCAAGATTCACTGTCTTTGAAGTGATAGTCCCTGGCCAGTGACTTTAGCTTTTTGACTTTTTTCATACAGTAATAAATTTGAAGTGAATTTTTATGAAGTTGTGTTATTATCATTATTAAACACCTGGAAATTTTAAACAATTAGTCGCCTCTTCGGCTCAGTGAATATAGGCTTGTAATCACCTCGCCTTCGGCAACTAATTGTTAAATATACATCTCACTCTAACAAATTGTAGTTGATGAGTTGTATTATTTTGCTAATGTTTTTTAGATGAGGAAGACATTATTCATGAAAAACACCACTTATCACCAATTTCAAAACAAAAGAATGAACCATTATCAAAGAGGCTGCAGCCACTTGCTACTCAATTAAGTGAAAGTTCTCAAGCAGGTAAGCTTTTGATTCAAATTTGAGAAGAAATCGTGAATAAATCATGACAAAATTCGACACAAAATTAATTAGACTTAAAAAATTCAAAAATGTTCCAAGGGCTTTCAAGGCCACACATAAGCAAAAACCAAGAAGTTAAAAGAGTTGTTGAATAACGCTCTAACTCTGACTTTAATTGATTTGAAACAGATTTAGGATAAACCACTGCAATATGATTTTCAATGTCACGCAATTATCCAGAAACTAAAGAAAGACAAATTCAAGGACTTCTAAGCACTTCAGTCTTTATACATTCAAGGACTTTCAAGACCTTAAATATTTGTTTTCAAAATTCAAAAACATTTAAAGTCTTCCAAGTCTTGTGCAAACCCTGAAAAATACACCCTGTTTCTAAATTTTCATAGGTGGATGTGATTCTTATGCAATTCCACTTAAAAAGGCCGATTTTGGGATCCGAGTTGTTTGTGCTTGTGGTTTTTTGTATTGCAATGCCTTGTAAAACTCGCATGAGATTCAAACTGGATATTGCAGCAGTCATAACATTTCACAAAATTCCGTATGCGTTTCATTTTGACTCTTTTCACTTGCGGCATATGAATTGGCAATTTTTTTTTGTATTTACCTCTACAATTTAAAGCACGCAATTAAGCACCTTATTAGGATATCGCTGCCTAATAAGGACAAGGCTCAACTCATATTTGAATTTTGATTGGTTAAAATGATTTCTAGTCTGGTATTTAGTTTTTTTGCTCGCGCTTCATCCCGCCACAGGTTTTGTCAAGGAGTTTTTTTAAAGAAAACTTTCAAATGCATTTTTTTATTTAAATAAAAATGAAGCGTGGTTCAACTTTTCATTCAACGTTCTCTTTCAATGGACTACACAATAATGAGCAAACATTAAACACGCTGAATGCGGCGGACGAGTAAGTTTTACGCATTATGTTTTTACAAGTTTGTGAAAAATTTAATATATCGTACGTATTTTTAATACACATACATATGTATACATATATTTTAGTTTGTTTGG
The DNA here is from genome assembly GCA_963855995.1 of Muricea muricata. Classification (NCBI taxonomy): domain Eukaryota; kingdom Metazoa; phylum Cnidaria; class Anthozoa; order Malacalcyonacea; family Plexauridae; genus Muricea; species Muricea muricata. Next base: position 53,437,487 of record OY979716.1, on the reverse strand, counting down.
ATATCCAGGCTCTCCAGAACTTTCGCAGTTGCCAATGTCTCCCACTATTAATATTAATGAAGGTATAATAAAAGTCTATTTTTCAAACTAAATTTTTATAGCTAAGCTGAGCTAAGCTGCATGTTTATACGGGTCACTTTAACATTTTTGTTAAATTTTAAATTAACAGCAAGATGGAGACGAAAAAGACCACTCTGTGATTCAACGGACAATGCAGATGTGTCAATGGTCTGGTGTTCTTACGTTACCTAATTTTACAAAAAATATGAGTATATTATCTACTTATAATTCATTTTTTGCCTTGCAGGTCGCCAAAGTAGCCATACAAACGGTGTATCTGTCAATGCTGCTTTACCCGTTGAAATGGCGAGGATTGTAGGTATAAAGTTTGAGCTTTCCACTACACATAAAACTATATGAAAGCTGAAATATGTTTATTAGTATAATTTTTTCCCGTATTAATATTTATATTCGTTCAGGTCACGCGCAGGAAAAACCGAGGGATAAAGAGTCCACCAGAAGCAGCAGCGACAATAATGACGAGGGTAAATTAAATGAATTGTTAAATAAAAGTATGGTATACCATTGTATGGTTATGGTTTAGTATTTACAAATTTGCTTTCATAATATGGAATTTTAGGGGTTTTCCCTTGAGTAGGATTTTCCCCATAGAAATGGAATTTTGCCTTGACCTTCATTAGCTTATCAACGGCCTTTAAATACATAGTTTATCTCAACAAGCTGTTAACCATTAATATAAACTGTACTTCTATTAATGAGTAAAATCTGTTGATATTGACAGAGAAAAAACAATGAAATAAAGTACATTGCACTTTCATGGGTTATCATTGCTACAGTGAACATTTTACTGTCTTTTAGTAATAGAAGTACAAAATGAGCTTTCAAGCTTACGGAGTGAAGTCAATTCTCTCCGTAAGCAAATGAGGCTTATGGTGGACAAGCAAGATGAACTGCTTAACTTGGTAAAGGCCATGAAGAAAAGTAGCGATTCTGAGAATTTCGATCTCAGTAAATGTTGTCATACTGTAAGTTCCACTAATATTTAAGTATGTCCTATCTGGCTTCAGAGAGGTTTTTAGTTACTGTTCTGTACTTTCAATTCAAGGACAATGTCAACAACATCATTGGACAGTTTTACTGTTGTACAGGACGCTTTCCCACAGAAGATGCTAAGAAAAAAGTGAGATTTGTTATATATGTTATATTATAATTCATGAAATATATAGCTGATTTAAAAAGGTCGTTAAATACTGAATGTGCACGGGAGGCAATAGGTACTTGCTTAATTACAGTGGTAGACAAGTTACTAACTTAGTAAATCAAGTGTTTCTAATCTTGTATGTTTTAGCAATATTACAAATAACAATTTTAGGAAAACAACCTTTTTGTACCAAATATTTTTTGTGTACAGTTAAACAATACACCTTACCTTTTGCTTCATAACGTAGGAATTATTGGAGGAAGAGTTTGAGGACTCTGCTACAGGCATGACAGTACCCGAACTGATGCTTAGGTGCTCAAAGTATGAGGCAGCTAAGATGTCCTACTGGAGAAGTGAAGAGCGCCGAAGGGTACTGCAACAATTTTTACATCACTCTAAAAAGAGTTTGATATTCTTAACACATGAGCCTATACATTTTTGATTTTTTCATGATATGATGTTTTTTAGAACAGGAATTTTAAATTACTTCAAATTGTTTTTCTTTGAGTTGTCCTAACAATCCACTTAGGACTGTTACCAGGGCATTATTTTCAAAATTATCAGTGAGAATGCTTTCCATAAAGTACAAAATAATGGAAACTCCAAATATTGCAAATTGCATTTTTTCTATCAACAGTCAAAATCAGGGTAATTTGCTAGATTTTACAAAGTCAGCATTAAACTCAATCTAGCTGCCATAACAAACACAATGGCACTGGCCAATGCATCACGGAAAATCAACAAATTGAATTTATGAGTTAATAAATAAATACTTACAAATTCAACTAGTTGATCCAATGGGTGGCCCCATAGTTTTTTGTAATGGTGATTTTGTCATTATAGCTTCTGGGAATCACTGGTTATGGTGTGATGGCCAACATGTCATCAAGAAATATGACCCTGAAGGTTCTGACACTTGTTGGTCAAAAATACAATGCGGATGCAACATCAGCTCTTAACAAAGAAATTGTGTTGGCAGTTAGTATCACAACTTCTAAATTGATAAAATTATTTTAATTAGTACATGTTTGATACATTACATTGGTTTCTAATCTTCCATTGTAGCGCAAGTTCATACGAGCAACTACAATGGAAACAGCAAAGAAATTAAAAGATTTCTGGGGCAGCCTTTATAAGTGGAAGCTGCACAAATATCCAAATGCCATCAACAGGGAGGAATGGCAAATGCTAAGAAGGGAGGATCAAGCTGCCTACCCTGAATACACAACATAACTATATAATATCTATATAATATATATATATATATATATATATATATATATATATATATATATATATATAATTATATATATATATATATATATATATATATATATATATATATATATATATATATATATATATATATATATATATATATATATATATATATATAACATTTAAAATTGTTTTGGCTCGGTTTTTTTGCTAATACAGAGTAGTGTACACTATACAACTCAAAGATCTGTAAAGTATATGTTTTTCTTATCAGTTTTATTTATTGGGGGGGGGGGGGGTGGAGGGGGGCAACAAATTAAACAAATTTTGCATCTTTTTAACTTTCTCTAAATCCAGACTTTGGTTTAGATCCAGTAATGAGCATAGCAAACCAGAACAGTGTTACATATTTAGTTTATAATAGTACATAATTTACAAAAAATCCACAAAAAAATATAAAGTAAAAATGTAAACAAAGCATATTATACTTGTTTACATTACAGGCCTTACATCTTTAATGTGATAAAAATTTCTTTTGCGGAAATAACTTTACAGATTTTAAAACTTTGCTAGGGTACACTACAACCTCAAAACAACCAAAAGTAAGTCATGTGAAAAAAAGTGACCACATGTGTTCGAGGATTTCAATCCAAACTTTAAAAGCAGTGCATATATATTTTGTCACAGGACATGACTTCAAACAATGAATATGGTAGTTTTTATTGGCCTCCTTGTTATTCCTCGGAGAATGATTTAAGATTTTTAGGTGTGATACCAGTACTAGCTGAATAATGAATAAAGTCAAAATATTAAAGACAAAAAATGTTGGTTTAGAAAAGAAAGTCAATCCACTTATATTCATGACAATTATAGTCAAATTTTATTTATGATACTGGCTGGTGTTCTGATAAATATTTATTGGATATGCAAATAATACAATGTGTGACAGCACACTGTATAATGAGTGTCTATGAGATTTTGTATTATCATTTTGTATCATATTCATGCATGTGCACTTTAATAATAGTTTGTAAATGCTATCTATTCAAAATTTTTTTAAACTGCTATAATATTGAAGCAGGACATGTTAATATTATAATATAGATTAAAAAACATTTTAATATATGTTTATTTAAACTGCTATAATATTCAAGCAGGACATGTTAATATAGATTAAAAAACATGTTAATGTATGTTTATTTGCATAATATATGTTTGGATTAATACCTTTTTGTATTGAAAACAGACATGTTCGGCCATTATAAACAAGCTCATGCAGCCAAACTTACTTTACGAATCCTCGTGGCCAATCCAAAGTCCAAACCTGGCTACCACTGAAAATTTACTGTTTCATAAAGCCTTTTTTATTATTAACGATGCATACAGGGTCGATTAACTATCCAAGATCCAAGCAACCATAAAATGTCGAAACTCTTCCCCGATTGCTCAAAGCTATCGTTGAAATTGTATGTAAACCACGTGTGTCGCGTCTTGGAGAATTTCATATTTCTCCAGGAGAAATGTGCCGTATTATTTGTCGCAAGCTGCACAACTAATATAATAATAAGCGATTAATTTTTCGCAATGTTTAACAATTATTCGCCGAAGGCGAGGTGATCATCGGGGGGAATATTTACCGAGACGAAGTCGAGTATTTTTACTCAAGTTATTTTAAATTTGTTTATTTATTTGTCCGTAATTTGTACAAAACGGCAGCTATAGTCGCGATTTTGTAAACTTGTTTTCACTGTTATATTCACCTGTAGGTGAATATAAAGGATTAGTATTTTTACACAAGTGAACATAAGAAATCCGACTTTGTGATTGGTCCAATATGCCAATATTGGTCGAATATTGGTCCAATATTCACCTACAGGTGAATACAACAGTAAAAACAAGTTTACAAAATTGCGACTATCCGCCGTTTTGTACAAATTACGGACAAAGAAATAAACAAAATTAAAATAACTTGTGTAAAAATACTAAACAATTATTCGCCTCAGGCTCGGTGATTTTCGGGAAATATTCACCTCGACTTCGTCTCGGTGAATATTCCCCGATAATCACCTCGCCTTCGGCGAATAATTGTTAAATGTCCCGTCATATTGGACCAATCACAACGTCGGATTTCTTATGTTCACTTGTGTAAAAATACTAAAATAGTTTGTTTATAACCAAACCAGAGGTTTTTTACCTATTTTTTTTTACTGAAGGCACTACCAAGGCAGGTAGCATTTTACTTTTTTACATTAAATTATCCTCAAACATTTGGTTGTAGTATAAAACTGTGTAAAGTAACCATTCTTCTCGTCATTTGTTTAATACATATTACCGCCGGGCGCAAATTATTATAGTCAGCCGATTTTAATCGGTCACATGGCGACTGAAAAACAGAAAGACTGATATAACCCGATTTCAGTCGGCTAAAACCGTTCAAAAATTGATGCCGCAATTTGCATCATGGTTGTTTCAACATCTTGATAATATCAGCTTGCATCAAGTTTGTCCGGAACAACTTGCAACAAGCCTGTTGATCAACAATGCTGTTGCAAGTTGTTTTGACAGTCTTGTTAAATCTTGTCATGAACAAGCTTGATACAAGTTGTTCCAACAACTTGTAGCAGGCTTGATGATATCAAATTGTAGCAAGTCTGTCTTAACAACTTGCAACAGCATTGTTGATCCAACAAGCTTGATGCAAGTTGTTCCGGACAAACTTGATGCAAATTGTTTCAACAGACTTGATGCAAGTTGTTTCAACAAGCTGTAACAAGTCTGTAGATGACAAGTTGTAACAAGCCTGATTTTAACAAGCTTGTTGCAACTTGATGAAATTGACAAGCTTGTTGCAACTTGTCAACAAGTTGCAACAAGCCAGTAAAATTGACAACTTGCAACAAGCCTGTGGCGTTTTTGGCTGTGTACTACAAAGGTAAGCGTTCTTGAAAGAGTTTCAAAAAGTTTTTTGAGGAGAAAGGTTGAAAAATGCCGACTTGCGTTGTCCCTGGGTGCAAAAATGTACAATTTAGAGACTGTGGAAAATCCTTTCACAGGTTTGTAAAATATAAAACATATGAATTTCACATACAAAAGCAAAATGAAATACGACCGGCACGACGAAGACGATGCAAATTTAAAGTGCAAAGTGGCCCCCAAGCTTAAATAAAGTTGCGCTAAGGTAGGTGAATGCAAAATTTTACATAATTTTACTTTATGTTTGCGCTTTGCCATGCAATATTAATGTCAATAACAAGATTAATGATTCGCAAAGGTCAAAATCTCGCCATTTTATATGCTGTGAAATCTTGTACCAACTGTAAATATATACAAAAATGGAAATTAAAGCAATAATGGAAAGGGGGATTCAAAAGCATTTTATTTCATGTTATACTGTACAAGAAAACGTTCGATTAACATGTTCATCTAAAGAGTAAAAGGTAAAATTACAAGTCAGATTAATTCATAGCATAATAAGTAAATATAGTAAGTGATGTTTACAATTAGTATAACTAACATGGCTCTATATGAGAACTGCAAAAAACTTCTCTTTTTTGCAGGTTTCCATTCAGTCATCCACAGCAATTACAACTGTGGATTTCAAACGTTAGTAGAGAAAACTGGTACCCCACAAAAACATCAGTCATTTGTTCAGACCATTTTCAAGACTCTTGTTTTGACCGAACAGGACAAACTGTCAGGCTGAGGGATAATGCGGTTCCAAACAGTGAAAGTCCCTACACAAATACATGATTACATTGGGAACATTAGCAAATATTCAAAGAGTTATTTACATAATATACTACCTTAATTCAGATACCGGTGTCCTTCCTTGACGACAATGAGCTACAGGAGCATCCAGATGCAAATACACCTCCCAATTCGCCTGTCACATCAAGTCCTAAAACCATGAAAAGAAAACTGGATGAGGCTCTGCACAAAGTAGAAAACATGAAGAAAAAGTTGAAGGTGACCCAGCAAAAGAACAGAAGACTTAAGAAAAAAGTCCAGTCTTTGAGCGACGTGGTCAAGTCCCTCCAAAATAATGGCTTGATATCAGAAAATTGTGCATATGTCCTGGAAGGCACATACTTGGGAGTGCCAGAAAAGCTGATGAAGAAAGCTGTAAGAAATAAGTCAAAAAATATATCGAAATCGAAATATCCAGAAGTGCTCAAGGCATTTGCTATCACCTTACAGTTTTATTCCACCAAAGCCTATAACTATGTAAGACGCACATTCCACCTTGCACTTTCCCATCCAAGCACAATACGTCGCTGGTACCAATCCATCAATGGTAAGCCTGGATTCACACAGGAAGCTTTTCATGCTCTCTTTCTAAAAGTCCAGGATGCAGCAAAAGGGAATGATGCTGTCATCTGTGGTCTGGTCATAGATGAAATGGCAATACGAAAACATCAGGAGTGGGATGGAGATAAGTTCATAGGCTTTACAGATATTGGAAATGGTACAAGTGATAACAATGATTGTTCACCACTGGCAAGCGAAGCCTATGTATTCATGGCTGTTTCACTAAATAGCAACTGGAAAGTACCTTTAGGTTATTTCCTAACTGACGGTTTGGCAGCATCAGAAAGAGCAAACCTTGTGGAAACAGGCCTTTTAAAGCTAAGTGATGTAGGAGTGAAAACAGTTTCACTAACATGTGATGGTCCAAGCTGCAATCAATCCATAATGAAGTTGCTCGGTGCTAAGCTAGATGTTGATGATTTGGATCCATCTTTTACACACCCTGGCAATGCTAATGAAAAGATTCATGTTATTCTTGATGTGTGCCACATGTTAAAACTGGTACGTAACACCTTGGCAACTCAGAAAATTATTATTGATGGAGATGGTGGCATGATTCGGTGGGAGCTGACCGAAGAGCTACATAAGATCCAGGATAAGGAAGGCTTGGTAACAAGCTTCGACGAGCACATGTTCAGTGGGCGAAACAAAAAATGAAGGTGGACTTGGCTGCACAAACAATCAGTGCCAGTGTAGCTGATGCAATTGAATTTTGTGATGAAGTATTGAAGATTCCATAGTTTCATGATTCTGCCCCAACAGTTAAATTCATAAGAACGTTTGACCATCTATTTAATGTTTTTAACTCACGAAATCCCCATGGAAAGTATTTCAAGAGCCCATTGAGAGAGTCCAACAAGAAAGCATGGTCACCGTTTCTAGAAGAAGCAATGGCATACATCAGCGATCTGACAAACACCCTTGGTACACCAATGGTTGAGACGAAGAAAAAAACTGGATTCCTAGGGTTTCTTGTGGCAATCAAAAGTATCAAATGCTTGTTCAATGAGTTGATAAGCAACCCATGCAAGTATTCCAATGAACTACCTCCTAACATATAAACTAAGTCAGGATCACTTGGAGTTATTCTTCGCATCCATTCGGTCGTCAGGGGGATGGAACAACAACCCGACTGCAAAGCACTTCATGGCTGCCTACAAGCGTCTTTTACTACGCCATGAAGTTAGTGCAACTGGCAACTGCTCAGCATTAGACAACACAAAGATTCTCCATGCTATAAAAGATACTGCCACTGTCAACTACAACGATATTGGTGTTGCAGACATATCAATAATACGCAGACATGATCTAAAAGAACGACTAGAACCACAGCAAATGGATCATGATTATGTTGATGCTCCAAATTTCAATTATTTGGGCAGCTATAAGGAGGCAGCTGTTGGTTACATTGCGGGTTTTGTGGTCAGAATGGTCAAGCGTGAAGTTAGTTGTGAAACATGCAGAGATACTCTTGTAGAGAAAGATCCCACAGAAGCTAATTTCAACTCATTATATAGTAAGACATAAAACCCATCAAGGACTAATTGAAGCATCTGCAAGTGTTTACGAAGTTTGCCAAAGTACAGAGAAATGTGTGGTAAGGATGCTCAATTCTACAGGAGGAAACTTACCCACTGCCTCAAACATAACTCCAAGTATTGTATCGGTGGTCTTGGAAGAAGCCATTGACAAAGATCTATTTTCATCTATCAACAACCACATGTTCGATAGCACACCAGATAACAACTACCTGTTCAGCCTCATAAAATGCATTACCAAATGTTTCTTAAAAATAAGAATGCATCACCTGGCAAAAGAAAAAACTGCCCAAGTTAGAGGTGAAAACATTAGGAAAACATTAACCAAAACAATCTTATTCAGTGGTCAATACACAACGTTTGAATGAGCGAACAAGCAAAGTTTCAGATATACAAATTATAGATCAATGTATCCTGCAGTTGGGTTTGCATATGAAGAATCTAAAATTATATTGACGATTGATAAAATGAAAATAATAAGAGATCATATAAATTATTGTGAATTCACCTTAGTTTATAAATTGTTCTCATGAATAGCTATTGATAAATATGCACTATATATGTAAAAATCGTTCTTATATAGAAAATAATTATAGATATATTGTTATAAACATTTCACTATTTTACCGGTATTATACCGGTATGTTTTGATCACTGATGTACAGCTATTTGAGCTATTGAAATTGTAAATATTACCAAATAGTGGTAATGGAATAAAAAACGTTCATTTTCAGTTCGTTTGATATCAAAAGTGAGAAATGAGAACAAAACAAAACAGTGAAAAAACTAATACTTTTTGACAGAATTCGAACGTACCTTTCTAATTTTATCACGAGATTTACTGTTGTTTGTCCATTACGACAACCGTCTCTGTTTATACCGGTGTATTCAGCAAAAAAGGTAAAAAAACTTGTCTGGTTAAGTTCCTATCCATGTCATTGAGTATATTTGCGCTGATCAAAACCAGATTTCGAAAAAAAACACAAGTTTACTGATAAACGAAACACTTCGCACCTCGGAATTCGAAAAATACAAATTATTACTCTCACACCCGCAAAGAACACTGGACCTGGAGTACCAAGATGGCGGCGATGGCTTCAAAATTTTATCATGTATGCGTGATTCAGTATTATACAGATCAATGGGCCCAGTGGTCTAAGGCGCTGGTTTTAGGCACCAGTCTTTCTATGGCGTGGGTTCGAATCCCACCGCTACCAGTTGCAATTTATTTATGGCCCTCACCTATGAAACGTGTCATGCTGTTTCATTAAAGTTATTGTGTGAGATTTGGCAAGTTGTTCAATGGCAGTTGCTGTAGATTCAGTAACTCTTTCCTTGCATGTTGGTCTGGTATAGAAACAGTATATTAAAAGTTCTTTTGCCAAAAAGTAATTTGGAAGATGCATATGAAAACTTAGATAAAAGAAAGAATTTAAGTTTTTGTGCCACAATTGCATAGCTTGAACAGAATGCAGAAAAGAAAACGACCCCGGAAGGATTCGAACCTGCAAACTTCTGATCCGAAGTCAGACGCCTTACCTATTAGGCCACGAGTCCACCACTGCGCTAATGGTCCTACTTTTTCATAAAATATTGTAACATATCCTTTAATAATTCTCGGCTTACTTGTTTAGTAATGTGATCCTCCCTCCGCGTGCGATTGGTCTTGTGTTCGATTGTCGGCAGTCTCATAATTTAAAAACGTCAAAAAGAACTTACAAAAACAGCAACTCTCAAAATGTGCGTTGGACTAGCACAGCAACAGTATAGTAACAGTTATTGGAGACTGAGCAGTGTGGAAGATACCTATGAAAAAGAAGCAATTTCTAGAGAATGCATTTGACAGAATATGCATGGCTTGAACATCATAAAAAACTACGAGTTAATCGCTCGTTCCGAAGAGAAACAAAATTTGCTAACCACGTTCACTAATGCCGATAAACATAATTTATTATTTTCAAATTATTTTCTTAAAAAATAAAAAATACTTTTTTAAAAATTTTATTCTTTCCAAATTGAATGAATTTTTTTAAAAAACTGTCGGGTGTACTCGCGATTGTTGTCCGCTTGTTGCTCTACTCGTATAATTCTCTCTTAGGGTGCGAAAGGTCACGAGTTATATTCTTGTGCCAGCCCGCAATTAAAAGATTTCGTAAGAGGAACTTTCCTTGGTTGGTAAGTTTCGAAACGTTTGTAAAGATTTAACCCGATTTATTTCTATGTTACATGTTCTCAAACACCTTCTCTTGAAAAGCTACTTGAAAATTGTGTTTTTGAAAATTTCACTTCTGTCGTATACGAATTGTTAAGAACAGCGCCAAAAGTGACTAATAGGGTGTCTGGAAGGGATGGAGATTACCATGCAGAATACATAAGTAATAGAGAACAAAACGCAAAGACAGACTGTTGAGTTAATGGCGGTAACGTGGCGGAGTGGTCTCAGGCGCTGGTTTCTGGCGCATTCATGGGTTCGAATCCCAACGCTTCCAATTGCGTTTTATTAATGGAGCAACAGTTGTTAGGTGTTTTATGCTGTTTCATTGAAATTGTTCTGGAATGTGGCATATTGCTCCATGGCAGTTGGTGTGGATTCAGCAACTCTCACATTGCACGTTGGACTAGCACAGCAACAGTATATATATATGTTATTTACCGGATGAGAGGTCCGTACTGGAAAAATATTTTGTCAAGGTCTCAAAAACGGAACGAGGCCGAAGGCCGAGGGACGTTTTTGAGACCGAGACAAAATATTTTTCAGTACGAACCGATCTAAACGGTAAATAACGTTTTTATTTTTTTCTGCGTGATGCATGATTAAACCTTTACGAAAATCTAGTGTTGCGAACATGCTTTGAGATCAGCTAGTTTGTTACTTTACTTCAATATTTATTCAAGCATGGCTGACAAACAGCTAAAACGAAGACTATACTTTCTGTGCTACTGATGTTTTAATACTCAATACGGCAATGAAAAAGGTGAGTTAATACGATTTTTTATTTTATCGTTCGTTTTACGAAACAAACAGGGTTGAAATATGCGTTTTGACAAAGAAAGTTTGATTTTCGATTAGCGAAAATCAGATTTAGTTTTTGACAACATTTAATAATAAAATTTTAAGTCCAGGAATCGACTTTGAACTGTACGTTGGTTGTCAAAGTGTTACTAAACAGTATTATTTTTGGGTTTTTGTATGTTTCACTATTTATTTCAATGAGTGCTTTTTAGTTTGGATGAGTACCGTGTATAATATGTACGCCAGCTTTTACATGTACGGCTTTGCTCGACTTTGTTTGTAAAATTTTGTTATAGATTCTGCCGTTTTTTTCGTTGTTTGAAGTAAATTTTAATCTTCAAAAGACATCTGCTGAAGTCAATTGAGTCTATTTCCTATCTTTAATTTTGTTAGATTGTTTTTTGGCTTTTAGACACTTTTATTCAAGTTCAACAATCAGCTCCACTCCTTGGTCTGTTTTTAAAAATAACTCTTTTGGCCCGCGGGCCAAGATATTGTAAAAAGCCGCCTACTCGTGCAGCCAATCAAACTGCAGGAAATCACAAAATAACTCTAGTCGTGCACAAATAAAAAATAATAAAAGTTATTTCACAACAAGCAGTTTGAAAGACATATATCAAAAAGAAGTAATTTCTAAACATTGTTTTTGCCAGAATATGCATGGCTTGAACATCATAACAAAACCACGAAATAATCGCTGCTTCCGAAGACGAACTAAATTTACTAGTCACGATCACCGTTGCTGGTTGTCACACTTTTTGTTTTACAATTATTTTCTTAAAAATTGTCGGATGTAGGGGCGACTGTTGTCGGCTTGCTGGTCTAGTGGTATGATTCTCGCTTAGGGTGCGAGACGTCGCGGGTTCGATTCCCGTGCAAGCCCATCATTAGAAGTCTTCGTCAAAGAAACGTTTCTTGATTCACATGCTTTGGAAACGTTATTAAATATGGCAAACGAATTACATTTTATGTTTTATGTTCTGAAACACTTTCTCCGGATAAGCTACATAAAAATAATGCTGTTAAAATTCCACTTCTGTCGTACACGATACGTAAAGAACAGTGCAAATAGTAACAGAAAGGGAGTCTGGAATAGATGGAGTTTACTCATACAGAATTATATGTACTTATTAGACAACAACATAAAAAGAAAGAGCACTTTATTGCAAGCGGTTGCGTGGCCCAGTGGTCTAAGGCACTAGTTTTAGGCACAAGTCTTTCTATGGCGTGGTTTCGAATCCCACCCATGCCATTTGCGGTTTATAAATGGCCCTCATCTGAAAGCGTGCATGTTGGTCTGGTATAGAAACAGTATATTAAAAGTTCTTTTGCTAAATAGTAATTTGGAAGATGCATATGAAAACTTAGATAAAAGAAAGAATTTAAGTTTTTATGCCACAATTGCATAGCTTGAACAACATGCAGAAAACAAAACGACCCCGGCAGGATTCGAACCTGCAATCTTCTGATCCAAAGTCAGACGCCTTATCCATTAGGCCACGAGGCAATCACGCCGCAACAACCCAAATTAAATTTAGTAACCACGATAACGTACGATGATGGTCCTACTTTTTCGTAAAAAATTGTAAGATATCCTTTGATAATTCTCGGCTTACTTGTTTAGTAATTTGATCCTCCCTCCGCGTGCGATTGGTCTTGTGTTCGATTGCCGGACACCTCATAATTTAAAAACGTCAAAAAGAACTTACAAAAACAGCAACTCTCAAAATGTGCGTTGGACTAGCACAGCAACAGTATAGTAACAGTTATTGGAAACTGAGCATTGTGGAAGATACATATGAAAAAGAAGAAATTTCTGAACAATGCATTTGCCAGAATATGCATAACTTGAACATCATAAAAGACTACGAGTTAATCGCTCGTTCCGAAGAGAAACAAAATTTTCTAACCACGTTAACGAATGGTGATAGTCATAATTTATTATTTTCGAATTACTTTCTCAAAAAATAAAAAAACTTTTTTAAAAATTTTATTCTTTACAAATTGAATGAATTTTTTTAAAAACTTGTCGGGTGTACTCGCGATTGTTTTCCGCTTGCAGGTCTACTCGTACAATTCTCTCTTAAAGTGCGAGACGTCACGAGTGATACTCTTGTGCCAGCCTGATATTAAAAGATTTCGTAAGAAGAACTTTCCTTAATTTACAAGTTTCGAAACGTTTGTAAAGATTTAACCCGATTTATTTTTATGTTACATGTTCTGAAACATCTTCTCTGGAGAAGCTACTTGAAAATTGTGTTTTTGAAAACTTCACTTGTGTCGTATACGAAATGTTAAGAACAGCGCAAAAAGTGAATAATACGGAGTCTGGAAGGGATGGAGATTACACATGCAGAATAGATAAGTAATAGAAAACAAACCGGAAAGAAAGACTGTTGAGTTGGTGGCAGTAGCGTAACCAAGTGGTCTAAGGCGCTAGTTTAAGGCACCAGTTATTTTATCGCGTGGGTTCAAATCCCACCGCTGCCAATTGCGTTTTACTAACGGGGGTAACAGCTGTTAGGTGTTTTATGCTGTTTCATTGAAATTGTTCTGGAATGTGGCATATTGCTCCATGGCAGTTGGTGTGGATTGAGCAACTCTCACATTGCACGTTGGACTAGCACAGCAACAGTATATTAAAAGTTATTTGACAATGAGCAGTTTGAAAGATACATATCAAAAAGAAGTAATTTCTAAACATTGTTTTTGCCAGAATATGCATGGCTTGAACATCATAAGAAAACCACGAGTTAATCGCTGCTTCCGCAGACAAACTAAATTTACTAGACACGATCACCGTTGCTGATGGTCATACTTTTTGTTTTACAATTATTTTATTAATTATCTGTCGGATGTACTGGCGATTGTTGTCGGCTTGCTGGTCTACTGGTATGTTTCACGCTTAGGGTGCGAGAGATCACGGGTTCGATCCCCGTGCAAGCCAGTCATGAGAAGTCTTCGTCAAAGAAACATTTCCTGATTCACATGCTTTGGAAACGTTTGTAAATATGGCAAACGAATTAAATTTTATGTTTTATGTTCTGAAACACTTTCTCCGGATAAGCTACGTAAAAATAATGCGGATAAAATTCCACTTCTGTCGTACACGAAATGCCAAGAAAGGGAGTCTGGAATAGATGGGGATACTCATAGAGAATTATATGTATTTATTAGACAACAACATAAAAAGAAAAAGCACATTGTTGCAGCCGGTAGCGTGGCGCAGTGATCTAAGGCTCTGGTTTAGGCACCAGTCTATCTATATCGTGGGTTCAAATCCCACCGCTACCAGCTGCGGTTTATTTATGGACCTCGCCTATGAAACGTGTCATGCTGTTTCATTAAAGTTATTGTGTGAGATTTGGCAAGTTTTTTAATGGCAGTTGCTATAAATTCAGTATCTCTTTCCTTGCATGTTGGTCTAGTATAGAAACAGTATATTAAAAGTTCTTTTGCCAAATACTAATTTGGAATATGCTTATGAAAACTTAGATAAAACGGAAGAATTTAAGTTTTTATGCCACAATTGCATAGCTTGAACAACATGAAGAAAAAAAGACGACCCCGGCAGGATTCGAACCTGCAATCTTCTGATCCGAAGGATTTTCTTAAAAAATAAAAAACTTTTTCAAAAATTTTATTCTTTACAAATTGAATGAATTTTTTTAAAAAATTGTTGGGTGTACTCGCGATTGTTGTCCGGTTGCTGGTCTACTCGTACAATTCTCTCTTAGGGTGCGAGAGGTCACGAGTGATATTCTTGTGCCAGCCCGATATTAAAAGATTTCGTAAAAAGAACTTTCCTTGATTGATAAGTTTCGAAACGTTTGTAAAGATTTAACCCGATTTATTTTTATGTTACATGTTCTGAAACATCTTCTCTGGAGAAACTACTTGAGAATTGTGTTTTTGAAAATTTCACTTGTGTCGTATACGAAATGTTAAGAACAGCGCAAAAAGTGACTAATAGGGAGTCTGGAAAAGATGTAGATTACCCATGCAGAATACATAAATAGTAGAGAACAAAACCAAAGACAGACTATTGAGTCGATGGCGGTAGCGTGGCCGAGTGGTCTAAGGCGCTGGTTTCAGGCACCAGTCATTCTATGGCGTGGGTTCGAATCCCACCGCTGCCAATTACGTTTTATTAATGGCGCAACAGCCGTTACGTTTTTTATGCTTTTTTATTGAAATTGTTCTGGAATGTGGCATATTGCTCCATGGCAGTTGGTGTGGATTAAGCAACTCTCACATTGCAAGTTGGACTAGCACAGCAACAGTATAAAAACAGTTATTGGAGACTAAGCAGTGTGGAAGATACACATGAAAAAGAAGCAATTTCTGAACAATGCATTTGCAAGAATATGCATGGCTTCAACATCATAAAAAACTACGAGTTAATCTCTCGTTCCGAAGAGAAACCAAATTTTCTAATCACGTTAACGAATGCTGATAGTCATAATTTATTATTTTCGAATGATTTTCTTAAAAAATAAAAAACTTTTTTAAAAATTGTATTCTTTACAAATTGAATGAATTTTTTTAAAAAATTGTCAGGTGTACTCGCGATTGATGTCCGCTTTCTGGTCTACTCGTACAATTCTCTCTTAAGGTGCGAGAGGTCACGAGTGATATTCTTGTGCCAGCCCGATATTAAAAGATTTCGTAAAAAGAACTTTCCTTGATTGATAAGTTTCGAAACGTTTGTAAAGATTTAACCCGATTTATTTTTATGTTACATGTTCTGAAACATCTTCTCTGGAGAAACTACTTGAAAATTGTGGTTTTGAAAATTTCACTTCTGTCGTATACGAAATGTTAAGAACAGCGCAAAAAGTGACTAATAGGGAGTCTGGAAAAAATGTAGATTACCCATGCAGAATACATAAATAGTAGAGAACAAAACCAAAGACAGACTATTGAGTCGATGGCGGTAGCGTGGCCGAGTGGTCTAAGGCGCTGGTTTCAGGCACCAGTCATTCTATGGCGTGGGTTCGAATCCCACCGCTGCCAATTACGTTTTATTAATGGAGCAACAGCTGTTACGTTTTTTATGCTTTTTTATTGAAATTGTTCTGGAATGTGGCATATTGCTCCATGGCAGTTGGTGTGGATTAAGCAACTCTCACATTGCAAGTTGGACTAGCACAGCAACAATATAAAAACAGTTATTGGAGACTAAGCAGTGTGGAAGATACACATGAAAAAGAAGCAATGTCTGAACAATGCATTTGCAAGAATATGCATGGCTTCAACATCATAAAAAACTACGAGTTAATCGCTCGTTCCGAAGAGAAAGAAAATTTTCTAACCACGTTAACGAATGGTGATAGTCATAATTTATTATTTTCGAATTATTTTTTTAAAAAATAAAAAACTTTTTCAAAAATTTTATTCTTTACAAATTGAATGAATTTTTTTAAAAAATTGTTGGGTGTACTCGCGATTGTTGTCCGGTTGCTGGTCTACTCGTACAATTCTCTCTTAGGGTGCGAGAGGTCACGAGTGATATTCTTGTGCCAGCCCGATATTAAAAGATTTCGTAAGAAGAACTTTCCTTGATTGATAAGTTTCGAAACGTTTGTAAAGATTTAAGCCGATTTATTTTTATGTTACATGTTCTGAAACACGTTCTACTTGAAAATTGTGGTTTTGAAAATTTCACCTCTGTCGTATACGAAATGTTAAGAACAGCGACAAAAGTGACTAATAGGGAGTCTGGAAAAGATGTAGATTACCCATGCAGAATACATAAATAATAGAGAACAAAACCAAAGACAGACTATTTAGTCGATGGCGGTAGCGTGGCCGAGTGGTCTAAGGCGCTGGTTTAAGGCACCAGTCATTCTATGGCGTGGGTTCGAATCCCACCGCTGCCAATTACGTTTTATTAATGGAGCAACAGCTGTTACGTTTTTTATGCTTTTTTATTGAAATTGTTCTGGAATGTGGCATATTGTTCCATGGCAGTTGGTGTGGATTAAGCAACTCTCACGTTGCAAGTTGGACTAGCACAGCAACAGTATATTAAAAGTTATTTGACAATGAGCAGTTTGAAAGATAAATATCAAAAACAAGTAATTTCTAAACATTGTTTTTGACAGAATATGCATGGCTTGAACATCATAAGAAAACCACGAGTTAATCGCTGCTTCCGAAGACAAACTAAATTTACTATACACGATCACCGTTGCTAATGGTCATACTTTTTGTTTTACAATTATTTTCTTAAAAATTGTCGGATGTACGGGCGATTGTTGTCGGCCTTCTGGTCTACTGGTATGTTTCAGCCTTAGGGTGCGAGAGGTCACGGGTTCGATCCCCGTGCAAGCCCATCATGAGAAGTCTTCGTCAAAGAAACATTTCTTCATTCACATGCTTTGGAAACGTTGGTAAATATGGCAAACAAATTAAATTTTATGTTTTATGTTCTGAAACACTTTCTCCGGATAAGCTACGTAAAAATAATGCTGATAAAATTCCACTTCTGTCGTACACGAAATGCAAAGAAAGGGAGTCTGGAATAGATGGGGATACTCATACAGAATTATATGTATTTATTAGACAACAACATAAAAAGAAAGAGCACTTTGTTGCAGGCGGTAGCGTGGCCCAGTGGTCTAAGGCGCTGGATTTAGGCACCAGTCTTTCTATATCGTGGGTTCTAATCCCCCCGCTACCAGTTGCGCTTTATTTATGGCCCTCACCCATGAAACGTGTCATGCTGTTTGATTAAAGTTATTGTGTGAGATTTGGCAAGTTGTTTAATGGCAGTTGCTACAGATTCAGTAACTCTTTCCTTTTACGTTGGTCTGGTATAGAAACAGTATATTAAAAGTTCTTTTGCCAAATAGTAATTTGGAAGATGCATATGAAAACTTAGATAAAAGAAAGAATTTAAGTTTTTATGCCACAATTGCATAGCTTGAACAACATGAAGAAAAAAAGACGACCCCGGCAGGATTCGAACCTGCAATCTTCTGATCCGAAGTCAGACGCCTTATCCATTAGGCCACGAGGCCATCACTGCGCGACTACCGAAATTAAATTTAGTAACCATGATAACGAACGATGATGGTCCTACTTTTTCTTAAAAAATTGTAAGATATCCTTTGATAATTCTCGGCTTACTTGTTTAGTAATGTGATCCTCCCTCCGCGTGCAATTGGTCTTGTGTTCGATTGCCGGACACCTCATAATTTAAAAATGTCAAAAAGAACTTACAAAAACAGCAACTCTCAAAATGTGCGTTGGACTAGCACAGCAACAGTATAAAAACAGTTATTGGAGACTAAGCAGTGTGGAAGATACACATGAAAAAGAAGCAATTTCTGAACAATGCATTTGCAAGAATATGCATGGCTTCAACATCATAAAAAACTACGAGTTAATCTCTCGTTCCGAAGAGAAACCAAATTTTCTAATCACGTTAACGAATGCTGATAGTCATAATTTATTATATTCGCATGATTTTCTTAAAAAATAAAAAACTTTTTTAAAAAATGTATTCTTTACAAATTGAATGAATTTTTTTAAAAAATTGTCGGGTGTACTCGCGATTGTTGTCCGCTTTCTGGTCTACTCGTACAATTCTCTCTTAGGGTGCGAGAGGTCACGAGTGATATTCTTGTGCCAGCCCGATATTAAAAGATTTCGTAAAAAGAACTTTCCTTGATTGATAAGTTTCGAAACGTTTGTAAAGATTTAACCCGATTTATTTTTATGTTACATGTTCTGAAACATCTTCTCTGGAGAAACTACTTGAGAATTGTGTTTTTGAAAATTTCACTTGTATCGTATACGAAATGTTAAGAACAGCGCAAAAAAAGACTAATAGGGAGTATGAAAAAGATGTAGATTACCCATGCAGAATACATAAATAATAGAGAACAAAACCAAAGACAGACTATTGAGTCGATGGCGGTAGCGTGGCCGAGTGGTCTAAGGCGCTGGTTTCAGGCACCAGTCATTCTATGGCGTGGGTTCGAATCCAACCGCTGCCAATTACGTTTTATTAATGGAGCAACAGCTGTTACGTTTTTTATGCTTTTTTATTGAAATTGTTCTGGAATGTGGCATATTGCTCCATGGCAGTTGGTGTGGATTAAGCAACTCTCACATTGCAAGTTGGACTAGCACAGCAACAGTATAAAAACAGTTATTGGAGACTAAGCAGTGTGGAAGATACACATGAAAAAGAAGCAATGTCTGAACAATGCATTTGCAAGAATATGCATGGCTTCAACATCATAAAAAACTACGAGTTAATCTCTCGTTCCGAAGAGAAACCAAATTTTCTAATCACGTTAACGACTGCTGATAGTCATAATTTATTATTTTCGAATGATTTTCTTAAAAAATAAAAAACTTTTTTAAAAATTGTATTCTTTACAAATTGAATGAATTTTTTTAAAAAATTGTCAGGTGTACTCGCGATTGTTGTCCGCTTTCTGGTCTACTCGTACAATTCTCTCTTAGGGTGCGAGAGGTCACGAGTGATATTCTTGTGCCAGCCCGATATTAAAAGATTTCGTAAAAAGAACTTTCCTTGATTGATAAGTTTCGAAACGTTTGTAAAGATTTAACCCGATTTATTTTTATGTTACATGTTCTGAAACATCTTCTCTGGAGAAACTACTTGAGAATTGTGTTTTTGAAAATTTCACTTGTGTCGTATACGAAATGTTAAGAACAGCGCAAAAAGTGACTAATAGGGAGTCTGGAAAAGATGTAGATTACCCATGCAGAATACATAAATAATAGAGAACAAAACCAAAAACAGACTATTGAGTCGATGGCGGTAGCGTGGCCGAGTGGTCTAAGGCGCTGGTTTCAGGCACCAGTCATTCTATGACTTGGGTTCGAATCCCACCGCTGCCAATTACGTTTTATTAATGGAGCAACAGCTGTTACGTTTTTTATGCTTTTTTATTGAAATTGTTCTGGAATGTGGCATATTGCTCCATGGCAGTTTGTGTGGATTAAGCAACTCTCACATTGCAAGTTGGACTAGCACAGCAACAGTATAAAAACAGTTATTGGAGACTAAGCAGTGTGGAAGATACACATGAAAAAGAAGCAATGTCTGAACAATGCATTTGCAAGAATATGCATGGCTTCAACATCATAAAAAACTACGAGTTAATCTCTCGTTCCGAAGAGAAACCAAATTTTCTAATCACGTTAACGAATGCTGATAGTCATAATTTATTATTTTCGAATGATTTTCTTAAAAAATAAAAAACTTTTTTAAAAATTTTATTCTTTACAAATTGAATGAATTTTTTTAAAAAATTGTTGGGTGTACTCGCGATTGTTGTCCGGTTGCTGGTCTACTCGTACAATTCTCTCTTAGGGTGCGAGAGGTCACGAGTGATATTCTTGTGCCAGCCCGATATTAAAAGATTTCGTAAGAAGAACTTTCCTTGATTGATAAGTTTCGAAACGTTTGTAAAGATTTAAGCCGATTTATTTTTATGTTACATGTTCTGAAACACGTTCTACTTGAAAATTGTGGTTTTGAAAATTTCACCTCTGTCGTATACGAAATGTTAAGAACAGCGACAAAAGTGACTAATAGGGAGTCTGGAAAAGATGTAGATTACCCATGCAGAATACATAAATAATAGAGAACAAAACCAAAGACAGACTATTGAGTCGATGGCGGTAGCGTGGCCGAGTGGTCTAAGGCGCTGGTTTAAGGTACCAGTCATTCTATGGCGATTACGTTGCCAATTACGTTTTATTAATGGAGCAACAGCTGTTACGTTTTTTATGCTTTTTTATTGAAATTGTTCTGGAATGTGGCATATTGTTCCATGGCAGTTGGTGTGGATTAAGCAACTCTCACGTTGCAAGTTGGACTAGCACAGCAACAGTATATTAAAAGTTATTTGACAATGAGCAGTTTGAAAGATAAATATCAAAAACAAGTAATTTCTAAACATTGTTTTTGCAAGAATATGCATGGCTTGAACATCATAAGAAAACCACGAGTTAATCGCTGCTTCCGAAGACAAACTAAATTTACTATACACGATCACCGTTGCTAATGGTCATACTTTTTGTTTTACAATTATTTTCTTAAAAATTGTCGGATGTACGGGCGATTGTTGTCGGCCTTCTGGTCTACTGGTATGTTTCAGCGTTAGGGTGCGAGAGGTCACGGGTTCGATCCCCGTGCAAGCCCATCATGAGAAGTCTTCGTCAAAGAAAATTTCTTCATTCACATGCTTTGGAAACGTTGGTAAATATGGCAAACGAATTAAATTTTATGTTTTATGTTCTGAAACACTTTCTCCGGATAAGCTACGTAAAAATAATGCTGATAAAATTCCACTTCTGTCGTACACGAAATGCAAAGAAAGGGAGTCTGGAATAGATGGGGATACTCATACAGAATTATATGTATTTATTAGACAACAACATAAAAAGAAAGAGCACTTTGTTGCAGGCGGTAGCGTGGCCCAGTGGTCTAAGGCGCTGGATTTAGGCACCAGTCTTTCTATATCGTGGGTTCTAATCCCCCCGCTACCAGTTGCGCTTTATTTATGGCCCTCACCCATGAAACGTGTCATGCTGTTTGATTAAAGTTATTGTGTGAGATTTGGCAAGTTGTTTAATGGCAGTTGCTACAGATTCAGTAACTCTTTCCTTGCACGTTGGTCTGGTATAGAAACAGTATATTAAAAGTTCTTTTGCCAAATAGTAATTTGGAAGATGCATATGAAAACTTAGATAAAAGAAAGAATTTAAGTTTTTATGCCACAATTGCATAGCTTGAACAACATGAAGAAAAAAAGACGACCCCGGCAGGATTCGAACCTGCGATCTTCTGATCCGAAGTCAGACGCCTTATCCATTAGGCCACGAGGCCATCACTGCGCGACAACCGAAATTAAATTTAGTAACCATGATAACGAACGATGATGGTCCTACTTTTTCCTAAAAAATTGTAAGATATCCTTTGATAATTCTCGGCTTACTTGTTTAGTAATGTGACCTCCCTCCGCGTGCAATTGGTCTTGTGTTCGATTGCCGGACACCTCATAATTTAAAAATGTCAAAAAGAACTTACAAAAACAGCAACTCTCAAAATGTGCGTTGGACTAGCACAGCAACAGTATAAAAACAGTTATTGGAGACTAAGCAGTGTGGAAGATACACATGAAAAAGAAGCAATTTCTGAACAATGCATTTGCAAGAATATGCATGGCTTCAACATCATAAAAAACTACGAGTTAATCTCTCGTTCCGAAGAGAAACCAAATTTTCTAATCACGTTAACGAATGCTGATAGTCATAATTTATTATTTTCGAATGATTTTCTTAAAAAATAAAAAACTTTTTTAAAAATTGTATTCTTTACAAATTGAATGAATTTTTTTAAAAAATTGTCAGGTGTACTCGCGATTGTTGTCCGCTTTCTGGTCTACTCGTACAATTCTCTCTTAGGGTGCGAGAGGTCACGAGTGATATTCTTGTGCCAGCCCGATATTAAAAGATTTCGTAAAAAGAACTTTCCTTGATTGATAAGTTTCGAAACGTTTGTAAAGATTTAACCCGATTTATTTTTATGTTACATGTTCTGAAACATCTTCTCTGGAGAAACTACTTGAGAATTGTGTTTTTGAAAATTTCACTTGTGTCGTATACGAAATGTTAAGAACAGCGCAAAAAGTGACTAATAGGGAGTCTGGAAAAGATGTAGATTACCCATGCAGAATACATAAATAATAGAAAACAAAACCAAAGACAGACTATTGAGTCGATGGCGGTAGCGTGGCCGAGTGGTCTAAGGCGCTGGTTTCAGGCACCAGTCATTCTATGGCGTGGGTTCGAATCCCACCGCTGCCAATTACGTTTTATTAATGGAGCAACAGCTGTTACGTTTTTTATGCTTTTTTATTGAAATTGTTCTGGAATGTGGCATATTGCTCCATGGCAGTTGGTGTGGATTAAGCAACTCTCACATTGCAAGTTGGACTAGCACAGCAACAGTATAAAAACAGTTATTGGAGACTAAGCAGTGTGGAAGATACACATGAAAAAGAAGCAATGTCTGAACAATGCATTTGCAAGAATATGCATGGCTTCAACATCATAAAAAACTACGAGTTAATCTCTCGTTCCGAAGAGAAACCAAATTTTCTAATCACGTTAACGAATGCTGATAGTCATAATTTATTATTTTCGAATGATTTTCTTAAAAAATAAAAAACTTTTTTAAAAATTGTATTCTTTACAAAATGAATGATATTTTTTAAAAAATTGTCAGGTGTACTCGCGATTGATGTCCGCTTTCTGGTCTACTCGTACAATTCTCTCTTAGGGTGCGAGAGGTCACGAGTGATATTCTTGTGCCAGCCCGATATTAAAAGATTTCGTAAAAAGAACTTTCCTTGATTGATAAGTTTCGAAACGTTTGTAAAGATTTAACCCGATTTATTTTTATGTTACATGTTCTGAAACATCTTCTCTGGAGAAACTACTTGAGAATTGTGTTTTTGAAAATTTCACTTGTGTCGTATACGAAATGTTAAGAACAGCGACAAAAGTGACTAATAGGGAGTCTGGAAAAGATGTAGATTACCCATGCAGAATACATAAATAGTAGAGAACAAAACCAAAGACAGACTATTGAGTCGATGGCGGTAGCGTGGCCGAGTGGTCTAAGGCGCTGGTTTCAGGCACCAGTCATTCTATGGCGTGGGTTCGAATCCCACCGCTGCCAATTACGTTTTATTAATGGAGCAACAGCTGTTACGTTTTTTATGCTTTTTTATTGAAATTGTTCTGGAATGTGGCATATTGCTCCATGGCAGTTGGTGTGGATTAAGCAACTCTCACATTGCAAGTTGGACTAGCACAGCAACAGTATAAAAACAGTTATTGGAGACTAAGCAGTGTGGAAGATACACATGAAAAAGAAGCAATGTCTGAACAATGCATTTGCAAGAATATGCATGGCTTCAACATCATAAAAAACTACGAGTTAATCGCTCGTTCCGAAGAGAAACCAAATTTTCTAACCACGTTAACGAATGGTGATAGTCATAATTTATTATTTTCGAATTATTTTCTTAAAAAATAAAAAACTTTTTCAAAAATTTTATTCTTTACAAATTGAATGAATTTTTTTAAAAAATTGTTGGGTGTACTCGCGATTGTTGTTTGGTTGCTGGTCTACTCGTACAATTCTCTCTTAGGGTGCGAGAGATCACGAGTGATATTCTTGTGCCAGCCCGATATTAAAAGATTTCGTAAGAAGAACTTTCCTTGATTGATAAGTTTCGAAACGTTTGTAAAGATTTAAGCCGATTTATTTTTATGTTACATGTTCTGAAACACGTTCTACTTGAAAATTGTGGTTTTGAAAATTTCACCTCTGTCGTATACGAAATGTTAAGAACAGCGACAAAAGTGACTAATAGGGAGTCTGGAAAAGATGTAGATTACCCATGCAGAATACATAAATAATAGAGAACAAAACCAAAGACAGACTATTGAGTCGATGGCGGTAGCGTGGCCGAGTGGTCTAAGGCGCTGGTTTAAGGCACCAGTCATTCTATAGCGTGGGTTCGAATCCCACCGCTGCCAATTACGTTTTATTAATGGAGCAACAGCTGTTACGTTTTTTATGCTTTTTTATTGAAATTGTTCTGGAATGTGGCATGTTGTTCCATGGCAGTTGGTGTGGATTAAGCAACTCTCACGTTGCAAGTTGGACTAGCACAGCAACAGTATATTAAAAGTTATTTGACAATGAGCAGTTTGAAAGATAAATATCAAAAACAAGTAATTTCTAAACATTGTTTTTGCAAGAATATGCATGGCTTGAACATCATAAGAAAACCACGAGTTAATCGCTGCTTCCGAAGACAAACTAAATTTACTATACACGATCACCGTTGCTAATGGTCATACTTTTTGTTTTACAATTATTTTCTTAAAAATTGTCGGATGTACGGGCGATTGTTGTCGGCCTTCTGGTCTACTGGTATGTTTCAGCGTTAGGGTGCGAGAGGTCACGGGTTCGATCCCCGTGCAAGCCCATCATGAGAAGTCTTCGTCAAAGAAACATTTCTTCATTCACATGCTTTGGAAACGTTGGTAAATATGGCAAACGAATTAAATTTTATGTTTTATGTTCTGAAACACTTTCTCCGGATAAGCTACGTAAAAATAATGCTGATAAAATTCCACTTCTGTCGTACACGAAATGCAAAGAAAGGGAGTCTGGAATAGATGGGGATACTCATACAGAATTATATGTATTTATTAGACAACAACATAAAAAGAAAGAGCACTTTGTTGCAGGCGGTAGCGTGGCCCAGTGGTCTAAGGCGCTGGATTTAGGCACCAGTCTTTCTATATCGTGGGTTCTAATCCCCCCGCTACCAGTTGCGCTTTATTTATGGCCCTCACCCATGAAACGTGTCATGCTGTTTGATTAAAGTTATTGTGTGAGATTTGGCAAGTTGTTTAATGGCAGTTGCTACAGATTCAGTAACTCTTTCCTTGCACGTTGGTCTGGTATAGAAACAGTATATTAAAAGTTCTTTTGCCAAATAGTAATTTGGAAGATGCATATGAAAACTTAGATAAAAGAAAGAATTTAAGTTTTTATGCCACAATTGCATAGCTTGAACAACATGAAGAAAAAAAGACGACCCCGGCAGGATTCGAACCTGCAATCTTCTGATCCGAAGTCAGACGCCTTATCCATTAGGCCACGAGGCCATCACTGCGCGACAACCGAAATTAAATTTAGTAACCATGATAACGAACGATGATGGTCCTACTTTTTCTTAAAAAATTGTAAGATATCCTTTGATAATTCTCGGCTTACTTGTTTAGTAATGTGATCCTCCCTCCGCGTGCAATTGGTCTTGTGTTCGATTGCCGGACACCTCATAATTTAAAAATGTCAAAAAGAACTTACAAAAACAGCAACTCTCAAAATGTGCGTTGGACTAGCACAGCAACAGTATAAAAACAGTTATTGGAGACTAAGCAGTGTGGAAGATACACATGAAAAAGAAGCAATTTCTGAACAATGCATTTGCAAGAATATGCATGGCTTCAACATCATAAAAAACTACGAGTTAATCTCTCGTTCCGAAGAGAAACCAAATTTTCTAATCACGTTAACGAATGCTGATAGTCATAATTTATTACTTTCGAATGATTTTCTTAAAAAATAAAAAACTTTTTTAAAAATTGTATTCTTTACAAATTGAATGAATTTTTTTAAAAAATTGTCGGGTGTACTCGCGATTGTTGTCCGCTTTCTGGACTACTCGTACAATTCTCTCTTAGGGAGCGAGAGGTCACGAGTGATATTCTTGTGCCAGCCCGATATTAAAAGATTTCGTAAAAAGAACTTTCCTTGATTGATAAGTTTCGAAACGTTTGTAAAGATTTAACCCGATTTATTTTTATGTTACATGTTCTGAAACATCTTCTCTGGAGAAACTACTTGAGAATTGTGTTTTTGAAAATTTCACTTGTATCGTATACGAAATGTTAAGAACAGCGCAAAAAGTGACTAATAGGGAGTCTGGAAAAGATGTAGATTACCCATGCAGAATACATAAATAATAGAGAACAAAACCAAAGACAGACTGTAGAGTCGATGGCGGTAGCGTGGCCGAGTGGTCTAAGGCGCTGGTTTCAGGCACCAGTCATTCTATGGCGTGGGTTCGAATCCCACCGCTGCCAATTACGTTTTATTAATGGCGCAACAGCTGTTACGTTTTTTATGCTTTTTTATTGAAATTGTTCTGGAATGTGGCATATTGCTCCATGGCAGTTGGTGTGGATTAAGCAACTCTCACATTGCAAGTTGGACTAGCACAGCAACAGTATAAAAACAGTTATTGGAGACTAAGCAGTGTGGAAGATACACATGAAAAAGAAGCAATGTCTGAACAATGCATTTGCAAGAATATGCATGGCTTCAACATCATAAAAAACTACGAGTTAATCGCTCGTTCCAAAGAGAAAGAAAATTTTCTAACCACGTTAACGAATGGTGATAGTCATAATTTATTATTTTCGAATTATTTTCTTAAAAAATAAAAAACTTTTTCAAAAATTTTATTCTTTACAAATTGAATGAATTTTTTTAAAAAATTGTTGGGTGTACTCGCGATTGTTGTCCGGTTGCTGGTCTACTCGTACAATTCTCTCTTAGGGTGCGAGAGGGCACGAGTGATATTCTTGTGCCAGCCCGATATTAAAAGATTTCGTAAGAAGAACTTTCCTTGATTGATAAGTTTCGAAACGTTTGTAAAGATTTAAGCCGATTTATTTTTATGTTACATGTTCTGAAACACGTTCTACTTGAAAATTGTGGTTTTGAAAATTTCACCTCTGTCGTATACGAAATGTTAAGAACAGCGACAAAAGTGACTAATAGGGAGTCTGGAAAAGATGTAGATTACCCATGCAGAATACATAAATAATAGAGAACAAAACCAAAGACAGACTATTTAGTCGATGGCGGTAGCGTGGCCGAGTGGTCTAAGGCGCTGGTTTCAGGCACCAGTCATTCTTTGGCGTGGGTTCGAATCCCACCGCTGCCAATTACGTTTTATTAATGGCGCAACAGCTGTTACGTTTTTTATGCTTTTTTATTGAAATTGTTCTGGAATGTGGCATATTGCTCCATGGCAGTTGGTGTGGATTAAGCAACTCTCACATTGCAAGTTGGACTAGCACAGCAACAGTATAAAAACAATTATTGGAGACTAAGCAGTGTGGAAGATACACATGAAAAAGAAGCAATGTCTGAACAATGCATTTGCAAGAATATGCATGGCTTCAACATCATAAAAAACTACGAGTTAATCGCTCGTTCCAAAGAGAAAGAAAATTTTCTAATCACGTTAACGAATGCTGATAGTCATAATTTATTATTTTCGAATGATTTTCTTAAAAAATAAAAAACTTTTTTAAAAATTGTATTCCTTACAAATTGAATGAATTTTTTTAAAAAATTGTCAGGTGTACTCGCGATTGTTGTCCGCTTTCTGGTCTACTCGTACAATTCTCTCTTAGGGTGCGAGAGGTCACGAGTGATATTCTTGTGCCAGCCCGATATTAAAAGATTTCGTAAAAAGAACTTTTCTTGATTGATAAGTTTCGAAACGTTTGTAAAGATTTAACCCGATTTATTTTTATGTTACATGTTCTGAAACATCTTCTCTGGAGAAACTACTTGAAAATTGTGTTTTTGAAAATTTCACTTGTGTCGTATACGAAATGTTAAGAACAGCGCAAAAAAAGGCTAATAGGGAGTCTGGAAAAGATGTAGATAACCCATGCAGAATACATAAATAGTAGAGAACAAAACCAAAGACAGACTATTGAGTCGATGGCGGTAGCGTGGCCGAGTGGTCTAAGGCGCTGGTTTAAGGCACCAGTCATTCTATGGCGTGGGTTCGAATCCCACCGCTGCCAATTACGTTTTTTTAATGGAGCAACAGCTGTTACGTTTTTTATGCTTTTTTATTGAAATTGTTCTGGAATGTGGCATATTGCTCCATGGCAGTTGGTGTGGATTAAGCAACTCTCACATTGCAAGTTGGACTAGCACAGCAACAGTATAAAAACAGTTATTGGAGACTAAGCAGTGTGGAAGATACACATGAAAAAGAAGCAATGTCTGAACAATGCATTTGCAAGAATATGCATGGCTTCAACATCATAAAAAACTACGAGTTAATCGCTCGTTCCAAAGAGAAAGAAAATTTTCTAACCACGTTAACGAATGGTGATAGTCATAATTTATTATTTTCGAATTATTTTCTTAAAAAATAAAAAACTTTTTTAAAAATTTTATTCTTTACAAATTGAATGAATTTTTTTAAAAAATTGTTGGGTGTACTCGCGATTGTTGTCCGGTTGCTGGTCTACTCGTACAATTCTCTCTTAGGGTACGAGAGGTCACGAGTGATATTCTTGTGCCAGCCCGATATTAAAAGATTTCGTAAAAAGAACTTTCCTTGATTGATAAGTTTCGAAACGTTTGTAAAGATTTAAGCCGATTTATTTTTATGTTACATGTTCTGAAACACGTTCTACTTGAAAATTGTGGTTTTGAAAATTTCACCTCTGTCGTATACGAAATGTTAAGAACAGCGACAAAAGTGACTAATAGGGAGTCTGGAAAAGATGTAGATTACCCATGCAGAATACATAAATAATAGAGAACAAAACCAAAGACAGACTATTTAGTCGATGGCGGTAGCGTGGCCGAGTGGTCTAAGGCGCTCGTTTAAGGCACCAGTCATTCTATGGCGTGGGTTCGAATCCCACCGCTGCCAATTACGTTTTATTAATGGAGCAACAGCTGTTACGTTTTTTATGCTTTTTTATTGAAATTGTTCTGGAATGTGGCATATTGTTCCATGGCAGTTGGTGTGGATTAAGCAACTCTCACGTTGCAAGTTGGACTAGCACAGCAACATTATATTAAAAGTTATTTGACAATGAGCAGTTTGAAAGATAAATATCAAAAACAAGTAATTTCTAAACATTGTTTTTGCAAGAATATGCATGGCTTGAACATCATAAGAAAACCACGAGTTAATCGCTGCTTCCGAAGACAAACTAAATTTACTATACACGATCACCATTGCTAATGGTGATACTTTTTGTTTTACAATTATTTTCTTAAAAATTGTCGGAGGTACGGGCGATTGTTGTCGGCCTTCTGGTCTACTTGTATGTTTCAGCCTTAGGGTGCGAGAGGTCACGGGTTCGATCCCCGTGCAAGCCCATCATGAGAAGTCTTCGTCAAAGAAACATTTCTTCATTCACATGCTTTGGAAACGTTGGTAAATATGGCAAATGAATTAAATTTTATGTTTTATGTTCTGAAACACTTTCTCCGGATAAGCTACGTAAAAATAATGCTGATAAAATTCCACTTCTGTCGTACACGAAATGCAAAGAAAGGGAGTCTGGAATAGATGGGGATACTCATACAGAATTATATGTATTTATTAGACAACAACATAAAAAGAAAGAGCACTTTGTTGCAGGCGGTAGCGTGGCCCAGTGGTCTAAGGCGCTGGATTTAGGCACCAGTCTTTCTATATCGTGGGTTCTAATCCCCCCGCTACCAGTTGCGCTTTATTTATGGCCCTCACCCATGAAACGTGTCATGCTGTTTGATTAAAGTTATTGTGTGAGATTTGGCAAGTTGTTTAATGGCAGTTGCTACAGATTCAGCAACTCTTTCCTTGCACGTTGGTCTGGTATAGAAACAGTATATTAAAAGTTCTTTTGCCAAATAGTAATTTGGAAGATGCATATGAAAACTTAGATAAAAGAAAGAATTTAAGTTTTTATGCCACAATTGCATAGCTTGAACAACATGAAGAAAAAAAGACGACCCCGGCAGGATTCGAACCTGCAATCTTCTGATCCGAAGTCAGACGCCTTATCCATTAGGCCACGAGGCCATCACTGCGCGACAACCGAAATTAAATTTAGTAACCATGATAACGAACGATGATGGTCCTACTTTTTCTTAAAAAATTGTAAGATATCCTTTGATAATTCTCGGCTTACTTGTTTAGTAATGTGATCCTCCCTCCGCGTGCAATTGGTCTTGTGTTCGATTGCCGGACACCTCATAATTTAAAAATGTCAAAAAGAACTTACAAAAACAGCAACTCTCAAAATGTGCGTTGGACTAGCACAGCAACAGTATAAAAACAGTTATTGGAGACTAAGCAGTGTGGAAGATACACATGAAAAAGAAGCAATTTCTGAACAATGAATTTGCAAGAATATGCATGGCTTCAACATCATAAAAAACTACGAGTTAATCTCTCGTTCCGAAGAGAAACCAAATTTTCTAATCACGTTAACGAATGCTGATAGTCATAATTTATTATTTTCGAATGATTTTCTTAAAAAATAAAAAACTTTTTTAAAAATTGTATTCTTTACAAATTGAATGATATTTTTTAAAAAATTGTCAGGTGTACTCGCGATTGATGTCCGCTTTCTGGTCTACTCGTACAATTCTCTCTTAGGGTGCGAGAGGTCACGAGTGATATTCTTGTGCCAGCCCGATATTAAAAGATTTCGTAAAAAGAACTTTCCTTGATTGATAAGTTTCGAAACGTTTGTAAAGATTTAACCCGATTTATTTTTATGTTACATGTTCTGAAACATCTTCTCTGGAGAAACTACTTGAGAATTGTGTTTTTGAAAATTTCACTTGTGTCGTATACGAAATGTTAAGAACAGCGCAAAAAGTGACTAATAGGGAGTCTGGAAAAGATGTAGATTACCCATGCAGAATACATAAATAGTAGAGAACAAAACCAAAGACAGACTATTGAGTCGATGGCGGTAGCGTGGCCGAGTGGTCTAAGGCGCTGGTTTCAGGCACCAGTCATTCTATGGCGTGGGTTCGAATCCCACCGCTGCCAATTACGTTTTATTAATGGAGCAACAGCTGTTACGTTTTTTATGCTTTTTTATTGAAATTGTTCTGGAATGAGGCATATTGCTCCATGGCAGTTGGTGTGGATTAAGCAACTCTCACATTGCAAGTTGGACTAGCACAGCAACAGTATAAAAACAGTTATTGGAGACTAAGCAGTGTGGAAGATACACATGAAAAAGAAGCAATGTCTGAACAATGCATTTGCAAGAATATGCATGGCTTCAACATCATAAAAAACTACGAGTTAATCGCCCGTTCCGAAGAGAAAGAAAATTTTCTAACCACGTTAACGAATGGTGATAGTCATAATTTATTATTTTCGAATTATTTTCTTAAAAAATAAAAAACTTTTTCAAAAATTTTATTCTTTACAAATTGAATGAATTTTTTTAAAAAATTGTTGGGTGTACTCGCGATTGTTGTCCGGTTGCTGGTCTACTCGTACAATTCTCTCTTAGGGTGCGAGAGATCACGAGTGATATTCTTGTGCCAGCCCGATATTAAAAGATTTCGTAAGAAGAACTTTCCTTGATTGATAAGTTTCGAAACGTTTGTAAAGATTTAAGCCGATTTATTTTTATGTTACATGTTCTGAAACACGTTCTACTTGAAAATTGTGGTTTTGAAAATTTCACCTCTGTCGTATACGAAATGTTAAGAACAGCGACAAAAGTGACTAATAGGGAGTCTGGAAAAGATGTAGATTACCCATGCAGAATACATAAATAATAGAGAACAAAACCAAAGACAGACTATTGAGTCGATGGCGGTAGCGTGGCCGAGTGGTCTAAGGCGCTGGTTTAAGGCACCAGTCATTCTATGGCGTGGGTTCGAATCCCACCGCTGCCAATTACGTTTTATTAATGGAGCAACAGCTGTTACGTTTTTTATGCTTTTTTATTGAAATTGTTCTGGAATGTGGCATGTTGTTCCATGGCAGTTGGTGTGGATTAAGCAACTCTCACGTTGCAAGTTGGACTAGCACAGCAACAGTATATTAAAAGTTATTTGACAATGAGCAGTTTGAAAGATAAATATCAAAAACAAGTAATTTCTAAACATTGTTTTTGCAAGAATATGCATGGCTTGAACATCATAAGAAAACCACGAGTTAATCGCTGCTTCCGAAGAGAAACTAAATTTACTATACACGATCACCGTTGCTAATGGTCATACTTTTTGTTTTACAATTATTTTCTTAAAAATTGTCGGATGTACCGGCGATTGTTGTCGGCCTTCTGGTCTACTGGTATGTTTCAGCCTTAGGGTGCGAGAGATCACGGGTTCGATCCCCGTGCAAGCCCATCATGAGAAGTCTTCGTCAAAGAAACATTTCTTCATTCACATGCTTTGGAAACGTTGGTAAATATGGCAAACGAATTAAATTTTATGTTTTATGTTCTGAAACACTTTCTCCGGATAAGCTACGTAAAAATAATGCTGATAAAATTCCACTTCTGTCGTACACGAAATGCAAAGAAAGGGAGTCTGGAATAGATGGGGATACTCATACAGAATTATATGTATTTATTAGACAACAACATAAAAAGAAAGAGCACTTTGTTGCAGGCGGTAGCGTGGCCCAGTGGTCTAAGGCGCTGGATTTAGGCACCAGTCTTTCTATATCGTGGGTTCTAATCCCCCCGCTACCAGTTGCGCTTTATTTATGGCCCTCACCCATGAAACGTGTCATGCTGTTTGATTAAAGTTATTGTGTGAGATTTGGCAAGTTGTTTAATGGCAGTTGCTACAGATTCAGTAACTCTTTCCTTCCACGTTGGTCTGGTATAGAAACAGTATATTAAAAGTTCTTTTGCCAATAGTAATTTGGAAGATGCATATGAAAACTTAGATAAAAGAAAGAATTTAAGTTTTTATGCCACAATTGCATAGCTTGAACAACATGAAGAAAAAAAGACGACCCCGGCAGGATTCGAACCTGCAATCTTCTGATCCGAAGTCAGACGCCTTATCCATTAGGCCACGAGGCCATCACTGCGCGACAACCGAAATTAAATTTAGTAACCATGATAACGAACGATGATGGTCCTACTTTTTCTTAAAAAATTGTAAGATATCCTTTGATAATTCTCGGCTTACTTGTTTAGTAATGTGATCCTCCCTCCGCGTGCAATTGGTCTTGTGTTCGATTGCCGGACACCTCATAATTTAAAAATGTCAAAAAGAACTTACAAAAACAGCAACTCTCAAAATGTGCGTTGGACTAGCACAGCAACAGTATAAAAACAGTTATTGGAGACTAAGCAGTGTGGAAGATACACATGAAAAAGAAGCAATTTCTGAACAATGCATTTGCAAGAATATGCATGGCTTCAACATCATAAAAAACTACGAGTTAATCTCTCGTTCCGAAGAGAAACCAAATTTTCTAATTACGTTAACGAACGCTGAAAGTCATAATTTATTATTTTCGAATGATTTTCTTAAAAAATAAAAAACTTTTTTAAAAATTGTATTCTTTACAAATTGAATGAATTTTTTTAAAAAATTGTCAGGTGTACTCGCGATTGTTGTCCGCTTTCTGGTCTACTCGTACAATTCTCTCTTAGGGTGCGAGAGGTCACGAGTGATATTCTTGTGCCAGCCCGATATTAAAAGATTTCGTAAAAAGAACTTTTCTTGATTGATAAGTTTCGAAACGTTTGTAAAGATTTAACCCGATTTATTTTTATGTTACATGTTCTGAAACATCTTCTCTGGAGAAACTACTTGAGAATTGTGTTTTTGAAAATTTCACTTGTGTCGTATACGAAATGTTAAGAACAGCGCAAAAAGTGACTAATAGGGAGTCTGGAAAAGATGTAGATTACCCATGCAGAATACATAAATAGTAGAGAACAAAACCAAAGACAGACTATTGAGTCGATGGCGGTAGCGTGGCCGAGTGGTCTAAGGCGCTGGTTTCAGGCACCAGTCATTCTATGGCGTGGGTTCGAATCCCACCGCTGCCAATTACGTTTTATTAATGGAGCAACAGCTGTTACGTTTTTTATGCTTTTTTATTGAAATTGTTCTGGAATGTGGCATATTGCTCCATGGCAGTTGGTGTGGATTAAGCAACTCTCACATTGCAAGTTGGACTAGCACAGCAACAGTATAAAAACAGTTATTGGAGACTAAGCAGTGTGGAAGATACACATGAAAAAGAAGCAATGTCTGAACAATGCATTTGCAAGAATATGCATGGCTTCAACATCATAAAAAACTACGAGTTAATCGCTCGTTCCAAAGAGAAAGAAAATTTTCTAACCACGTTAACGAATGGTGATAGTCATAATTTATTATTTTCGAATTATTTTCTTAAAAAATAAAAAACTTTTTCAAAAATTTTATTCTTTACAAATTGAATGAATTTTTTTAAAAAATTGTTGGGTGTACTCGCGATTGTTGTCCGGTTGCTGGTCTACTCGTACAATTCTCTCTTAGGGTACGAGAGGTCACGAGTGATATTCTTGTGCCAGCCCGATATTAAAAGATTTCGTAAGAAGAACTTTCCTTGATTGATAAGTTTCGAAACGTTTGTAAAGATTTAAGCCGATTTATTTTTATGTTACATGTTCTGAAACACGTTCTACTTGAAAATTGTGGTTTTGAAAATTTCACCTCTGTCGTATACGAAATGTTAAGAACAGCGACAAAAGTGACTAATAGGGAGTCTGGAAAAGATGTAGATTACCCATGCAGAATACATAAATAATAGACAACAAAACCAAAGACAGACTATTTAGTCGATGGCGGTAGCGTGGCCGAGTGGTCTAAGGCGCTGGTTTAAGGCACCAGTCATTCTATGGCGTGGGTTCGAATCCCACCGCTGCCAATTACGTTTTATTAATGGAGCAACAGCTGTTACGTTTTTTATGCTTTTTTATTGAAATTGTTCTGGAATGTGGCATATTGTTCCATGGCAGTTGGTGTGGATTAAGCAACTCTCACGTTGCAAGTTGGACTAGCACAGCAACAGTATATTAAAAGTTATTTGACAATGAGCAGTTTGAAAGATAAATATCAAAAACAAGTAATTTCTAAACATTGTTTTTGCAAGAATATGCATGGCTTGAACATCATAAGAAAACCACGTGTTAATCGCTGCTTCCGAAGACAAACTAAATTTACTATACACGATCACCGTTGCTAATGGTCATACTTTTTGTTTTACAATTATTTTCTTAAAAATTGTCGGATGTACGGGCGATTGTTGTCGGCCTTCTGGTCTACTGGTATGTTTCAGCCTTAGGGTGCGAGAGGTCACGGGTTCGATCCCCGTGCAAGCCCATCATGAGAAGTCTTCGTCAAAGAAACATTTCTTCATTCACATGCTTTGGAAACGTTGGTAAATATGGAAAACGAATTAAATTTTATGTTTTATGTTCTGAAACACTTTCTCCGGATAAGCTACGTAAAAATAATGCTGATAAAATTCCACTTCTGTCGTACACGAAATGCAAAGAAAGGGAGTCTGGAATAGATGGGGATACTCATACAGAATTATATGTATTTATTAGACAACAACATAAAAAGAAAGAGCACTTTGTTGCAGGCGGTAGCGTGGCCCAGTGGTCTAAGGCGTCAGTTGCGCTTTATTTATGGCCCTCACCCATGAAACGTGTCATGCTGTTTGATTAAAGTTATTGTGTGAGATTTGGCAAGTTGTTTAATGGCAGTTGCTACAGATTCAGTAACTCTTTCCTTGCACGTTGGTCTGGTATAGAAACAGTATATTAAAAATTCTTTTGCCAAATAGTAATTTGGAAGATGCATATGAAAACTTAGATAAACGAAAGATTTTAAGTTTTTATGCCACAATTGCATAGCTTGAACAACATGAAGAAAAAAAGACGACCCCGGCAGGATTCGAACCTGCAATCTTCTGATCCGAAGTCAGACGCCTTATCCATTAGGCCACGAGGCCATCACTGCGCGACAACCGAAATTAAATTTAGTAACCATGATAACGAACGATGATGGTCCTACTTTTTCTTAAAAAATTGTAAGATATCCTTTGATAATTCTCGGCTTACTTGTTTAGTAATGTGATCCTCCCTCCGCGTGCAATTGGTCTTGTGTTCGATTGCCGGACACCTCATAATTTAAAAATGTCAAAAAGAACTTACAAAAACAGCAACTCTCAAAATGTGCGTTGGACTAGCACAGCAACAGTATAAAAACAGTCATTGGAGACTAAGCAGTGTGGACGATACACATGAAAAAGAAGCAATTTCTGAACAATGCATTTGCAAGAATATGCATGGCTTCAACATCATAAAAAACTACGAGTTAATCTCTCGTTCCGAAGAGAAACCAAATTTTCTAATCACGTTAACGAATGCTGATAGTCATAATTTATTATTTTCGAATGATTTTCTTAAAAAATAAAAAACTTTTTTAAAAATTGTATTCTTTACAAATTGAATGAATTTTTTTAAAAAATTGTCAGGTGTACTCGCGATTGTTGTCCGCTTTCTGGTCTACTCGTACAATTCTCTCTTAGGGTGCGAGAGGTCACGAGTGATATTCTTGTGCCAGCCCGATATTAAAAGATTTCGTAAAAAGAACTTTCCTTGATTGATAAGTTTCGAAACGTTTGTAAAGATTTAACCCGATTTATTTTTATGTTACATGTTCTGAAACATCTTCTCTGGAGAAACTACTTGAGAATTGTGTTTTTGAAAATTTCACTTGTGTCGTATACGAAATGTTAAGAACAGCGCAAAAAGTGACTAATAGGGAGTCTGGAAAAGATGTAGATTACCCATGCAGAATACATAAATAGTAGAGAACAAAACCAAAGACAGACTATTGAGTCGATGGCGGTAGCGTGGCCGAGTGGTCTAAGGCGCTGGTTTCAGGCACCAGTCATTCTATGGCGTGGGTTCGAATCCCACCGCTGCCAATTACGTTTTATTAATGGAGCAACAGCTGTTACGTTTTTTATGCTTTTTTATTGAAATTGTTCCTGAATGTGGCATATTGCTCCATGGCAGTTGGTGTGGATTAAGCAACTCTCACATTGCAAGTTGGACTAGCACAGCAACAGTATAAAAACAGTTATTGGAGACTAAGCAGTGTGGAAGATACACATGAAAAAGAAGCAATGTCTGAACAATGCATTTGCAAGAATATGCATGGCTTCAACATCATAAAAAACTACGAGTTAATCGCTCGTTCCAAAGAGAAAGAAAATTTTCTAACCACGTTAACGAATGGTGATAGTCATAATTCATTATTTTCGAATTATTTTCTTAAAAAATAAAAAACTTTTTCAAAAATTTTATTCTTTACAAATTGAATGAATTTTTTTAAAAAATTGTTGGGTGTACTCGCGATTGTTGTCCGGTTGCCGGTCTACTCGTACAATTCTCTCTTAGGGTGCGAGAGGTCACGAGTGATATTCTTGTGCCAGCCCAATATTAAAAGATTTCGTAAGAAGAACTTTCCTTGATTGATAAGTTTCGAAACGTTTGTAAAGATTTAAGCCGATTTATTTTTATGTTACATGTTCTGAAACACGTTCTACTTGAAAATTGTGGTTTTGAAAATTTCACCTCTGTCGTATACGAAATGTTAAGAACAGCGACAAAAGTGACTAATAGGGAGTCTGGAAAAGATGTAGATTACCCATGCAGAATACATAAATAATAGAGAACAAAACCAAAGACAGACTATTTAGTCGATGGCGGTAGCGTGGCCGAGTGGTCTAAGGCGCTGGTTTAAGGCAACAGTCATTCTATGGCGTGGGTTCGAATCCCACCGCTGCCAATTACGTTTTATTAATGGAGCAACAGCTGTTACGTTTTTTATGCTTTTTTATTGAAATTGTTCTGGAATGTGGCATATTGTTCCATGGCAGTTGGTGTGGATTAAGCAACTCTCACGTTGCAAGTTGGACTAGCACAGCAACAGTATATTAAAAGTTATTTGACAATGAGCAGTTTGAAAGATAAATATCAAAAACAAGTAATTTCTAAACATTGTTTTTGCAAGAATATGCATGGCTTGAACATCATAAGAAAACCACGAGTTAATCGCTGCTTCCGAAGACAAACTAAATTTACTATACACGATCACCGTTGCTAATGGTCATACTTTTTGTTTTACAATTATTTTCTTAAGAATTGTCGGATGTACCGGCGATTGTTGTCGGCCTTCTGGTCTACTGGTATGTTTCAGCCTTAGGGTGCGAGAGATCACGGGTTCGATCCCCGTGCAAGCCCATCATGAGAAGTCTTCGTCAAAGAAACATTTCTTCATTCACATGCTTTGGAAACGTTGGTAAATATGGCAAACGAATTAAATTTTATGTTTTATGTTCTGAAACACTTTCTCCGGATAAGCTACGTAAAAATAATGCTGATAAAATTCCACTTCTGTCGTACACGAAATGCAAAGAAAGGGAGTCTGGAATAGATGGGGATACTCATACAGAATTATATGTATTTATTAGACAACAACATAAAAAGAAAGAGCACTTTTCGCAGGCGGTAGCGTGGCCCAGTGGTCTAAGGCGCTGGATTTAGGCACCAGTCTTTCTATATCGTGGGTTCTAATCCCCCCGCTACCAGTTGCGCTTTATTTATGGCCCTCACCCATGAAACGTGTCATGCTGTTTGATTAAAGTTATTGTGTGAGATTTGGCAAGTTGTTTAATGGCAGTTGCTACAGATTCAGTAACTCTTTCCTTGCACGTTGGTCTGGTATAGAAACAGTATATTAAAAGTTCTTTTGCCAAATAGTAATTTGGAAGATGCATATGAAAATTTAGATAAAAGAAAGAATTTAAGTTTTTATGCCACAATTGCATAGCTTGAACAACATGAAGAAAAAAAGACGACCCCGGCAGGATTCGAACCTGCAATCTTCTGATCCGAAGTCAGACGCCTTATCCATTAGGCCACGAGGCCATCACTGCGCGACAACCGAAATTAAATTTAGTAACCATGATAACGAACGATGATGGTCCTACTTTTTCTTAAAAAATTGTAAGATATCCTTTGATAATTCTCGGCTTACTTGTTTAGTAATGTGATCCTCCCTCCGCGTGCAATTGGTCTTGTGTTCGATTGCCGGACACCTCATAATTTAAAAATGTCAAAAAGAACTTACAAAAACAGCAACTCTCAAAATGTGCGTTGGACTAGCACAGCAACAGTATAAAAACAGTCATTGGAGACTAAGCAGTGTGGACGATACACATGAAAAAGAAGCAATTTCTGAACAATGCATTTGCAAGAATATGCATGGCTTCAACATCATAAAAAACTACGAGTTAATCTCTCGTTCCGAAGAGAAACCAAATTTTCTAATCACGTTAACGAATGCTGATAGTCATAATTTATTATTTTCGAATGATTTTCTTAAAAAATAAAAAACTTTTTTAAAAATTGTATTCTTTACAAATTGAATGAATTTTTTTAAAAAATTGTCAGGTGTACTCGCGATTGTTGTCCGCTTTCTGGTCTACTCGTACAATTCTCTCTTAGGGTGCGAGAGGTCACGAGTGATATTCTTGTGCCAGCCCGATATTAAAAGATTTCGTAAAAAGAACTTTCCTTGATTGATAAGTTTCGAAACGTTTGTAAAGATTTAACCCGATTTATTTTTATGTTACATGTTCTGAAACATCTTCTCTGGAGAAACTACTTGAGAATTGTGTTTTTGAAAATTTCACTTGTGTCGTATACGAAATGTTAAGAACAGCGAAAAAAGTGACTAATAGGGAGTCTGGAAAAGATGTAGATTACCCATGCAGAATACATAAATAGTAGAGAACAAAACCAAAGACAGACTATTGAGTCGATGGCGGTAGCGTGGCCGAGTGGTCTAAGGCGCTGGTTTCAGGCACCAGTCATTCTATGGCGTGGGTTCGAATCCCACCGCTGCCAATTACGTTTTATTAATGGAGCAACAGCTGTTACGTTTTTTATGCTTTTTTATTGAAATTGTTCTGGAATGTGGCATATTGCTCCATGGCAGTTGGTGTGGATTAAGCAACTCTCACATTGCAAGTTGGACTAGCACAGCAACAGTATAAAAACAGTTATTGGAGACTAAGCAGTGTGGAAGATACACATGAAAAAGAAGCAATGTCTGAACAATGCATTTGCAAGAATATGCATGGCTTCAACATCATAAAAAACTACGAGTTAATCGCTCGTTCCAAAGAGAAAGAAAATTTTCTAACCACGTTAACGAATGGTGATAGTCATAATTCATTATTTTCGAATTATTTTCTTAAAAAATAAAAAACTTTTTCAAAAATTTTATTCTTTACAAATTGAATGAATTTTTTTAAAAAATTGTTGGGTGTACTCGCGATTGTTGTCCGGTTGCTGGTCTACTCGTACAATTCTCTCTTAGGGTGCGAGAGGTCACGAGTGATATTCTTGTGCCAGCCCGATATTAAAAGATTTCGTAAGAAGAACTTTCCTTGATTGATAAGTTTCGAAACGTTTGTAAAGATTTAAGCCGATTTATTTTTATGTTACATGTTCTGAAACACGTTCTACTTGAAAATTGTGGTTTTGAAAATTTCACCTCTGTCGTATACGAAATGTTAACAACAGCGACAAAAGTGACTAATAGGGAGTCTGGAAAAGATGTAGATTACCCATGCAGAATACATAAATAATAGAGAACAAAACCAAAGACAGACTATTTAGTCGATGGCGGTAGCGTGGCCGAGTGGTCTAAGGCGCTGGTTTAAGGCACCAGTCATTCTATGGCGTGGGTTCGAATCCCACCGCTGCCAATTACGTTTTATTAATGGAGCAACAGCTGTTACGTTTTTTATGCTTTTTTATTGAAATTGTTCTGGAATGTGGCATATTGTTCCATGGCAGTTGGTGTGGATTAAGCAACTCTCACGTTGCAAGTTGGACTAGCACAGCAACAGTATATTAAAAGTTATTTGACAATGAGCAGTTTGAAAGATAAATATCAAAAACAAGTAATTTCTAAACATTGTTTTTGCAAGAATATGCATGGCTTGAACATCATAAGAAAACCACGAGTTAATCGCTGCTTCCGAAGACAAACTAAATTTACTATACACGATCACCGTTGCTAATGGTCATACTTTTTGTTTTACAATTATTTTCTTAAGAATTGTCGGATGTACCGGCGAT
The DNA here is from genome assembly GCA_963855995.1 of Muricea muricata. NCBI lineage: Eukaryota > Metazoa > Cnidaria > Anthozoa > Malacalcyonacea > Plexauridae > Muricea > Muricea muricata. The sequence continues at coordinate 53,395,570 of OY979716.1, read as the reverse complement.
TGTTGTCGGCCTTCTGGTCAACTGGTATGTTTCAGCCTTAGGGTGCGAGAGATCACGGGTTCGATCCCCGTGCAAGCCCATCATGAGAAGTCTTCATCAAAGAAACATTTCTTCATTCACATGCTTTGGAAACGTTGGTAAATATGGCAAACGAATTAAATTTTATGTTTTATGTTCTGAAACACTTTCTCCGGATAAGCTACGTAAAAATAATGCTGATAAAATTCCACTTCTGTCGTACACGAAATGCAAAGAAAGGGAGTCTGGAATAGATGGGGATACTCATACAGAATTATATGTATTTATTAGGCAACAACATAAAAAGAAAGAGCACTTTTCGCAGGCGGTAGCGTGGCCCAGTGGTCTAAGGCGCTGGATTTAGGCACCAGTCTTTCTATATCGTGGGTTCTAATCCCCCCGCTACCAGTTGCGCTTTATTTATGGCCCTCACCCATGAAACGTGTCATGCTGTTTGATTAAAGTTATTGTGTGAGATTTGGCAAGTTGTTTAATGGCAGTTGCTACAGATTCAGTAACTCTTTCCTTGCACGTTGGTCTGGTATAGAAACAGTATATTAAAAGTTCTTTTGCCAAATAGTAATTTGGAAGATGCATATGAAAACTTAGATAAAAGAAAGAATTTAAGTTTTTATGCCACAATTGCATAGCTTGAACAACATGAAGAAAAAAAGACGACCCCGGCAGGATTCGAACCTGCAATCTTCTGATCCGAAGTCAGACGCCTTATCCATTAGGCCACGAGGCCATCACTGCGCGACAACCGAAATTAAATTTAGTAACCATGATAACGAACGATGATGGTCCTACTTTTTCTTAAAAAATTGTAAGATATCCTTTGATAATTCTCGGCTTACTTGTTTAGTAATGTGATCCTCCCTCCGCGTGCAATTGGTCTTGTGTTCGATTGCCGGACACCTCATAATTTAAAAATGTCAAAAAGAACTTACAAAAACAGCAACTCTCAAAATGTGCGTTGGACTAGCACAGCAACAGTATAAAAACAGTTATTGGAGACTAAGCAGTGTGGAAGATACACATGAAAAAGAAGCAATTTCTGAACAATGCATTTGCAAGAATATGCATGGCTTCAACATCATAAAAAACTACGAGTTAATCTCTCGTTCCGAAGAGAAACCAAATTTTCTAATCACGTTAACGAATGCTGATAGTCATAATTTATTATATTCGCATGATTTTCTTAAAAAATAAAAAACTTTTTTAAAAAATGTATTCTTTACAAATTGAATGAATTTTTTTAAAAAATTGTCGGGTGTACTCGCGATTGTTGTCCGCTTTCTGGTCTACTCGTACAATTCTCTCTTAGGGTGCGAGAGGTCACGAGTGATATTCTTGTGCCAGCCCGATATTAAAAGATTTCGTAAAAAGAACTTTCCTTGATTGATAAGTTTCGAAACGTTTGTAAAGATTTAACCCGATTTATTTTTATGTTACATGTTCTGAAACATCTTCTCTGGAGAAACTACTTGAGAATTGTGTTTTTGAAAATTTCACTTGTGTCGTATACGAAATGTTAAGAACAGCGCAAAAAGTGACTAATAGGGAGTCTGGAAAAGATGTAGATTACCCATGCAGAATACATAAATAGTAGAGAACAAAACCAAAGACAGACTATTGAGTCGATGGCGGTAGCGTGGCCGAGTGGTCTAAGGCGCTGGTTTCAGGCACCAGTCATTCTATGGCGTGGGTTCGAATCCCACCGCTGCCAATTACGTTTTATTAATGGAGCAACAGCTGTTACGTTTTTTATGCTTTTTTATTGAAATTGTTCTGGAATGTGGCATATTGCTCCATGGCAGTTGGTGTGGATTAAGCAACTCTCACATTGCAAGTTGGACTAGCACAGCAACAGTATAAAAACAGTTATTGGAGACTAAGCAGTGTGGAAGATACACATGAAAAAGAAGCAATGTCTGAACAATGCATTTGCAAGAATATGCATGGCTTCAACATCATAAAAAACTACGAGTTAATCGCTCGTTCCAAAGAGAAAGAAAATTTTCTAACCACGTTAACGAATGGTGATAGTCATAATTTATTATTTTCGAATTATTTTCTTAAAAAATAAAAAACTTTTTCAAAAATTTTATTCTTTACAAATTGAATGAATTTTTTTAAAAAATTGTTGGGTGTACTCGCGATTGTTGTCCGGTTGCTGGTCTACTCGTACAATTCTCTCTTAGGGTACGAGAGGTCACGAGTGATATTCTTGTGCCAGCCCGATATTAAAAGATTTCGTAAGAAGAACTTTCCTTGATTGATAAGTTTCGAAACGTTTGTAAAGATTTAAGCCGATTTATTTTTATGTTACATGTTCTGAAACACGTTCTACTTGAAAATTGTGGTTTTGAAAATTTCACCTCTGTCGTATACGAAATGTTAAGAACAGCGACAAAAGTGACTAATAGGGAGTCTGGAAAAGATGTAGATTACCCATGCAGAATACATAAATAATAGAGAACAAAACCAAAGACAGACTATTTAGTCGATGGCGGTAGCGTGGCCGAGTGGTCTAAGGCGCTGGTTTAAGGCACCAGTCATTCTATGGCGTGGGTTCGAATCCCACCGCTGCCAATTACGTTTTATTAATGGAGCAACAGCTGTTACGTTTTTTATGCTTTTTTATTGAAATTGTTCTGGAATGTGGCATATTGTTCCATGGCAGTTGGTGTGGATTAAGCAACTCTCACGTTGCAAGTTGGACTAGCACAGCAACAGTATATTAAAAGTTATTTGACAATGAGCAGTTTGAAAGATAAATATCAAAAACAAGTAATTTCTAAACATTGTTTTTGCAAGAATATGCATGGCTTGAACATCATAAGAAAACCACGTGTTAATCGCTGCTTCCGAAGACAAACTAAATTTACTATACACGATCACCGTTGCTAATGGTCATACTTTTTGTTTTACAATTATTTTCTTAAAAATTGTCGGATGTACGGGCGATTGTTGTCGGCCTTCTGGTCTACTGGTATGTTTCAGCCTTAGGGTGCGAGAGGTCACGGGTTCGATCCCCGTGCAAGCCCATCATGAGAAGTCTTCGTCAAAGAAACATTTCTTCATTCACATGCTTTGGAAACGTTGGTAAATATGGAAAACGAATTAAATTTTATGTTTTATGTTCTGAAACACTTTCTCCGGATAAGCTACGTAAAAATAATGCTGATAAAATTCCACTTCTGTCGTACACGAAATGCAAAGAAAGGGAGTCTGGAATAGATGGGGATACTCATACAGAATTATATGTATTTATTAGACAACAACATAAAAAGAAAGAGCACTTTGTTGCAGGCGGTAGCGTGGCCCAGTGGTCTAAGGCGTCAGTTGCGCTTTATTTATGGCCCTCACCCATGAAACGTGTCATGCTGTTTGATTAAAGTTATTGTGTGAGATTTGGCAAGTTGTTTAATGGCAGTTGCTACAGATTCAGTAACTCTTTCCTTGCACGTTGGTCTGGTATAGAAACAGTATATTAAAAATTCTTTTGCCAAATAGTAATTTGGAAGATGCATATGAAAACTTAGATAAACGAAAGATTTTAAGTTTTTATGCCACAATTGCATAGCTTGAACAACATGAAGAAAAAAAGACGACCCCGGCAGGATTCGAACCTGCAATCTTCTGATCCGAAGTCAGACGCCTTATCCATTAGGCCACGAGGCCATCACTGCGCGACAACCGAAATTAAATTTAGTAACCATGATAACGAACGATGATGGTCCTACTTTTTCTTAAAAAATTGTAAGATATCCTTTGATAATTCTCGGCTTACTTGTTTAGTAATGTGATCCTCCCTCCGCGTGCAATTGGTCTTGTGTTCGATTGCCGGACACCTCATAATTTAAAAATGTCAAAAAGAACTTACAAAAACAGCAACTCTCAAAATGTGCGTTGGACTAGCACAGCAACAGTATAAAAACAGTCATTGGAGACTAAGCAGTGTGGACGATACACATGAAAAAGAAGCAATTTCTGAACAATGCATTTGCAAGAATATGCATGGCTTCAACATCATAAAAAACTACGAGTTAATCTCTCGTTCCGAAGAGAAACCAAATTTTCTAATCACGTTAACGAATGCTGATAGTCATAATTTATTATTTTCGAATGATTTTCTTAAAAAATAAAAAACTTTTTTAAAAATTGTATTCTTTACAAATTGAATGAATTTTTTTAAAAAATTGTCAGGTGTACTCGCGATTGTTGTCCGCTTTCTGGTCTACTCGTACAATTCTCTCTTAGGGTGCGAGAGGTCACGAGTGATATTCTTGTGCCAGCCCGATATTAAAAGATTTCGTAAAAAGAACTTTCCTTGATTGATAAGTTTCGAAACGTTTGTAAAGATTTAACCCGATTTATTTTTATGTTACATGTTCTGAAACATCTTCTCTGGAGAAACTACTTGAGAATTGTGTTTTTGAAAATTTCACTTGTGTCGTATACGAAATGTTAAGAACAGCGCAAAAAGTGACTAATAGGGAGTCTGGAAAAGATGTAGATTACCCATGCAGAATACATAAATAGTAGAGAACAAAACCAAAGACAGACTATTGAGTCGATGGCGGTAGCGTGGCCGAGTGGTCTAAGGCGCTGGTTTCAGGCACCAGTCATTCTATGGCGTGGGTTCGAATCCCACCGCTGCCAATTACGTTTTATTAATGGAGCAACAGCTGTTACGTTTTTTATGCTTTTTTATTGAAATTGTTCTGGAATGTGGCATATTGCTCCATGGCAGTTGGTGTGGATTAAGCAACTCTCACATTGCAAGTTGGACTAGCACAGCAACAGTATAAAAACAGTTATTGGAGATTAAGCAGTGTGGAAGATACACATGAAAAAGAAGCAATGTCTGAACAATGCATTTGCAAGAATATGCATGGCTTCAACATCATAAAAAACTACGAGTTAATCGCTCGTTCCAAAGAGAAAGAAAATTTTCTAACCACGTTAACGAATGGTGATAGTCATAATTCATTATTTTCGAATTATTTTCTTAAAAAATAAAAAACTTTTTCAAAAATTTTATTCTTTACAAATTGAATGAATTTTTTTAAAAAATTGTTGGGTGTACTCGCGATTGTTGTCCGGTTGCCGGTCTACTCGTACAATTCTCTCTTAGGGTGCGAGAGGTCACGAGTGATATTCTTGTGCCAGCCCAATATTAAAAGATTTCGTAAGAAGAACTTTCCTTGATTGATAAGTTTCGAAACGTTTGTAAAGATTTAAGCCGATTTATTTTTATGTTACATGTTCTGAAACACGTTCTACTTGAAAATTGTGGTTTTGAAAATTTCACCTCTGTCGTATACGAAATGTTAAGAACAGCGACAAAAGTGACTAATAGGGAGTCTGGAAAAGATGTAGATTACCCATGCAGAATACATAAATAATAGAGAACAAAACCAAAGACAGACTATTTAGTCGATGGCGGTAGCGTGGCCGAGTGGTCTAAGGCGCTGGTTTAAGGCAACAGTCATTCTATGGCGTGGGTTCGAATCCCACCGCTGCCAATTACGTTTTATTAATGGAGCAACAGCTGTTACGTTTTTTATGCTTTTTTATTGAAATTGTTCTGGAATGTGGCATATTGTTCCATGGCAGTTGGTGTGGATTAAGCAACTCTCACGTTGCAAGTTGGACTAGCACAGCAACAGTATATTAAAAGTTATTTGACAATGAGCAGTTTGAAAGATAAATATCAAAAACAAGTAATTTCTAAACATTGTTTTTGCAAGAATATGCATGGCTTGAACATCATAAGAAAACCACGAGTTAATCGCTGCTTCCGAAGACAAACTAAATTTACTATACACGATCACCGTTGCTAATGGTCATACTTTTTGTTTTACAATTATTTTCTTAAGAATTGTCGGATGTACCGGCGATTGTTGTCGGCCTTCTGGTCTACTGGTATGTTTCAGCCTTAGGGTGCGAGAGATCACGGGTTCGATCCCCGTGCAAGCCCATCATGAGAAGTCTTCGTCAAAGAAACATTTCTTCATTCACATGCTTTGGAAACGTTGGTAAATATGGCAAACGAATTAAATTTTATGTTTTATGTTCTGAAACACTTTCTCCGGATAAGCTACGTAAAAATAATGCTGATAAAATTCCACTTCTGTCGTACACGAAATGCAAAGAAAGGGAGTCTGGAATAGATGGGGATACTCATACAGAATTATATGTATTTATTAGACAACAACATAAAAAGAAAGAGCACTTTTCGCAGGCGGTAGCGTGGCCCAGTGGTCTAAGGCGCTGGATTTAGGCACCAGTCTTTCTATATCGTGGGTTCTAATCCCCCCGCTACCAGTTGCGCTTTATTTATGGCCCTCACCCATGAAACGTGTCATGCTGTTTGATTAAAGTTATTGTGTGAGATTTGGCAAGTTGTTTAATGGCAGTTGCTACAGATTCAGTAACTCTTTCCTTGCACGTTGGTCTGGTATAGAAACAGTATATTAAAAGTTCTTTTGCCAAATAGTAATTTGGAAGATGCATATGAAAACTTAGATAAAAGAAAGAATTTAAGTTTTTATGCCACAATTGCATAGCTTGAACAACATGAAGAAAAAAAGACGACCCCGGCAGGATTCGAACCTGCAATCTTCTGATCCGAAGTCAGACGCCTTATCCATTAGGCCACGAGGCCATCACTGCGCGACAACCGAAATTAAATTTAGTAACCATGATAACGAACGATGATGGTCCTACTTTTTCTTAAAAAATTGTAAGATATCCTTTGATAATTCTCGGCTTACTTGTTTAGTAATGTGATCCTCCCTCCGCGTGCAATTGGTCTTGTGTTCGATTGCCGGACACCTCATAATTTAAAAATGTCAAAAAGAACTTACAAAAACAGCAACTCTCAAAATGTGCGTTGGACTAGCACAGCAACAGTATAAAAACAGTTATTGGAGACTAAGCAGTGTGGAAGATACACATGAAAAAGAAGCAATTTCTGAACAATGCATTTGCAAGAATATGCATGGCTTCAACATCATAAAAAACTACGAGTTAATCTCTCGTTCCGAAGAGAAACCAAATTTTCTAATCACGTTAACGAATGCTGATAGTCATAATTTATTATATTCGCATGATTTTCTTAAAAAATAAAAAACTTTTTTAAAAAATGTATTCTTTACAAATTGAATGAATTTTTTTAAAAAATTGTCGGGTGTACTCGCGATTGTTGTCCGCTTTCTGGTCTACTCGTACAATTCTCTCTTAGGGTGCGAGAGGTCACGAGTGATATTCTTGTGCCAGCCCGATATTAAAAGATTTCGTAAAAAGAACTTTCCTTGATTGATAAGTTTCGAAACGTTTGTAAAGATTTAACCCGATTTATTTTTATGTTACATGTTCTGAAACATCTTCTCTGGAGAAACTACTTGAGAATTGTGTTTTTGAAAATTTCACTTGTATCGTATACGAAATGTTAAGAACAGCGCAAAAAGTGACTAATAGGGAGTATGAAAAAGATGTAGATTACCCATGCAGAATACATAAATAATAGAGAACAAAACCAAAGACAGACTATTGAGTCGATGGCGGTAGCGTGGCCGAGTGGTCTAAGGCGCTGGTTTCAGGCACCAGTCATTCTATGGCGTGGGTTCGAATCCAACCGCTGCCAATTACGTTTTATTAATGGAGCAACAGCTGTTACGTTTTTTATGCTTTTTTATTGAAATTGTTCTGGAATGTGGCATATTGCTCCATGGCAGTTGGTGTGGATTAAGCAACTCTCACATTGCAAATTGGACTAGCACAGCAACAGTATAAAAACAGTTATTGGAGACTAAGCAGTGTGGAAGATACACATGAAAAAGAAGCAATGTCTGAACAATGCATTTGCAAGAATATGCATGGCTTCAACATCATAAAAAACTACGAGTTAATCGCTCGTTCCAAAGAGAAAGAAAATTTTCTAACCACGTTAACGAATGGTGATAGTCATAATTCATTATTTTCGAATTATTTTCTTAAAAAATAAAAAACTTTTTCAAAAATTTTATTCTTTACAAATTGAATGAATTTTTTTAAAAAATTGTTGGGTGTACTCGCGATTGTTGTCCGGTTGCTGGTCTACTCGTACAATTCTCTCTTAGGGTGCGAGAGGTCACGAGTGATATTCTTGTGCCAGCCCGATATTAAAAGATTTCGTAAGAAGAACTTTCCTTGATTGATAAGTTTCGAAACGTTTGTAAAGATTTAAGCCGATTTATTTTTATGTTACATGTTCTGAAACACGTTCTACTTGAAAATTGTGGTTTTGAAAATTTCACCTCTGTCGTATACGAAATGTTAAGAACAGCGACAAAAGTGACTAATAGGGAGTCTGGAAAAGATGTAGATTACCCATGCAGAATACATAAATAATAGAGAACAAAACCAAAGACAGACTATTGAGTCGATGGCGGTAGCGTGGCCGAGTGGTCTAAGACGCTGGTTTAAGGCACCAGTCATTCTATGGCGTGGGTTCGAATCCCACCGCTGCCAATTACGTTTTATTAATGGAGCAACAGCTGTTACGTTTTTTATGCTTTTTTATTGAAATTGTTCTGGAATGTGGCATATTGTTCCATGGCAGTTGGTGTGGATTAAGCAACTCTCACGTTGCAAGTTGGACTAGCACAGCAACAGTATATTAAAAGTTATTTGACAATGAGCAGTTTGAAAGATAAATATCAAAAACAAGTAATTTCTAAACATTGTTTTTGCAAGAATATGCATGGCTTGAACATCATAAGAAAACCACGAGTTAATCGCTGCTTCCGAAGACAAACTAAATTTACTATACACGATCACCGTTGCTAATGGTCATACTTTTTGTTTTACAATTATTTTCTTAAAAATTGTCGGATGTACGGGCGATTGTTGTCGGCCTTCTGGTCTACTTGTATGTTTCAGCCTTAGGGTGCGAGAGGTCACGGGTTCGATCCCCGTGCAAGCCCATCATGAGAAGTCTTCGTCAAAGAAACATTTCTTCATTCACATGCTTTGGAAACGTTGGTAAATATGGCAAACGAATTAAATTTTATGTTTTATGTTCTGAAACACTTTCTCCGGATAAGCTACGTAAAAATAATGCTGATAAAATTCCACTTCTGTCGTACACGAAATGCAAAGAAAGGGAGTCTGGAATAGATGGGGATACTCATACAGAATTATATGTATTTATTAGACAACAACATAAAAAGAAAGAGCACTTTTCGCAGGCGGTAGCGTGGCCCAGTGGTCTAAGGCGCTGGATTTAGGCACCAGTCTTTCTATATCGTGGGTTCTAATCCCCCCGCTACCAGTTGCGCTTTATTTATGGCCCTCACCCATGAAACGTGTCATGCTGTTTGATTAAAGTTATTGTGTGAGATTTGGCAAGTTGTTTAATGGCAGTTGCTACAGATTCAGTAACTCTTTCCTTGCACGTTGGTCTGGTATAGAAACAGTATATTAAAAGTTCTTTTGCCAAATAGTAATTTGGAAGATGCATATAAAAACTTAGATAAAAGAAAGAATTTAAGTTTTTATGCCACAATTGCATAGCTTGAACAACATGAAGAAAAAAAGACGACCCCGGCAGGATTCGAACCTGCAATCTTCTGATCCGAAGTCAGACGCCTTATCCATCAGGCCACGAGGCCATCACTGCGCGACAACCGAAATTAAATTTAGTAACCATGATAACGAACGATGATGGTCCTACTTTTTCTTAAAAAATTGTAAGATATCCTTTGATAATTCTCGGCTTACTTGTTTAGTAATGTGATCCTCCCTCCGCGTGCAATTGGTCTTGTGTTCGATTGCCGGACACCTCATAATTTAAAAATGTCAAAAAGAACTTACAAAAACAGCAACTCTCAAAATGTGCGTTGGACTAGCACAGCAACAGTATAAAAACAGTTATTGGAGACTAAGCAGTGTGGAAGATACACATGAAAAAGAAGCAATTTCTGAACAATGCATTTGCAAGAATATGCATGGCTTCAACATCATAAAAAACTACGAGTTAATCTCTCGTTCCGAAGAGAAACCAAATTTTCTAATCACGTTAACGAATGCTGATAGTCATAATTTATTATATTCGCATGATTTTCTTAAAAAATAAAAAACTTTTTTAAAAAATGTATTCTTTACAAATTGAATGAATTTTTTTAAAAAATTGTCGGGTGTACTCGCGATTGTTGTCCGCTTTCTGGTCTACTCGTACAATTCTCTCTTAGGGTGCGAGAGGTCACGAGTGATATTCTTGTGCCAGCCCGATATTAAAAGATTTCGTAAAAAGAACTTTCCTTGATTGATAAGTTTCGAAACGTTTGTAAAGATTTAACCCGATTTATTTTTATGTTACATGTTCTGAAACATCTTCTCTGGAGAAACTACTTGAGAATTGTGTTTTTGAAAATTTCACTTGTGTCGTATACGAAATGTTAAGAACAGCGCAAAAAGTGACTAATAGGGAGTCTGGAAAAGATGTAGATTACCCATGCAGAATACATAAATAGTAGAGAACAAAACCAAAGACAGACTATTGAGTCGATGGCGGTAGCGTGGCCGAGTGGTCTAAGGCGCTGGTTTCAGGCACCAGTCATTCTATGGCGTGGGTTCGAATCCCACCGCTGCCAATTACGTTTTATTAATGGAGCAACAGCTGTTACGTTTTTTATGCTTTTTTATTGAAATTGTTCTGGAATGTGGCATATTGCTCCATGGCAGTTGGTGTGGATTAAGCAACTCTCACATTGCAAGTTGGACTAGCACAGCAACAGTATAAAAACAGTTATTGGAGACTAAGCAGTGTGGAAGATACACATGAAAAAGAAGCAATGTCTGAACAATGCATTTGCAAGAATATGCATGGCTTCAACATCATAAAAAACTACGAGTTAATCGCTCGTTCCAAAGAGAAAGAAAATTTTCTAACCACGTTAACGAATGGTGATAGTCATAATTCATTATTTTCGAATTATTTTCTTAAAAAATAAAAAACTTTTTCAAAAATTTTATTCTTTACAAATTGAATGAATTTTTTTAAAAAATTGTTGGGTGTACTCGCGATTGTTGTCCGGTTGCTGGTCTACTCGTACAATTCTCTCTTAGGGTACGAGAGGTCACGAGTGATATTCTTGTGCCAGCCCGATATTAAAAGATTTCGTAAGAAGAACTTTCCTTGATTGATAAGTTTCGAAACGTTTGTAAAGATTTAAGCCGATTTATTTTTATGTTACATGTTCTGAAACACGTTCTACTTGAAAATTGTGGTTTTGAAAATTTCACCTCTGTCGTATACGAAATGTTAAGAACAGCGACAAAAGTGACTAATAGGGAGTCTGGAAAAGATGTAGATTACCCATGCAGAATACATAAATAATAGAGAACAAAACCAAAGACAGACTATTTAGTCGATGGCGGTAGCGTGGCCGAGTGGTCTAAGGCGCTGGTTTAAGGCACCAGTCATTCTATGGCGTGGGTTCGAATCCCACCGCTGCCAATTACGTTTTATTAATGGAGCAACAGCTGTTACGTTTTTTATGCTTTTTTATTGAAATTGTTCTGGAATGTGGCATATTGTTCCATGGCAGTTGGTGTGGATTAAGCAACTCTCACGTTGCAAGTTGGACTAGCACAGCAACAGTATATTAAAAGTTATTTGACAATGAGCAGTTTGAAAGATAAATATCAAAAACAAGTAATTTCTAAACATTGTTTTTGCAAGAATATGCATGGCTTGAACATCATAAGAAAACCACGTGTTAATCGCTGCTTCCGAAGACAAACTAAATTTACTATACACGATCACCGTTGCTAATGGTCATACTTTTTGTTTTACAATTATTTTCTTAAAAATTGTCGGATGTACGGGCGATTGTTGTCGGCCTTCTGGTCTACTGGTATGTTTCAGCCTTAGGGTGCGAGAGGTCACGGGTTCGATCCCCGTGCAAGCCCATCATGAGAAGTCTTCGTCAAAGAAACATTTCTTCATTCACATGCTTTGGAAACGTTGGTAAATATGGAAAACGAATTAAATTTTATGTTTTATGTTCTGAAACACTTTCTCCGGATAAGCTACGTAAAAATAATGCTGATAAAATTCCACTTCTGTCGTACACGAAATGCAAAGAAAGGGAGTCTGGAATAGATGGGGATACTCATACAGAATTATATGTATTTATTAGACAACAACATAAAAAGAAAGAGCACTTTGTTGCAGGCGGTAGCGTGGCCCAGTGGTCTAAGGCGTCAGTTGCGCTTTATTTATGGCCCTCACCCATGAAACGTGTCATGCTGTTTGATTAAAGTTATTGTGTGAGATTTGGCAAGTTGTTTAATGGCAGTTGCTACAGATTCAGTAACTCTTTCCTTGCACGTTGGTCTGGTATAGAAACAGTATATTAAAAATTCTTTTGCCAAATAGTAATTTGGAAGATGCATATGAAAACTTAGATAAACGAAAGATTTTAAGTTTTTATGCCACAATTGCATAGCTTGAACAACATGAAGAAAAAAAGACGACCCCGGCAGGATTCGAACCTGCAATCTTCTGATCCGAAGTCAGACGCCTTATCCATTAGGCCACGAGGCCATCACTGCGCGACAACCGAAATTAAATTTAGTAACCATGATAACGAACGATGATGGTCCTACTTTTTCTTAAAAAATTGTAAGATATCCTTTGATAATTCTCGGCTTACTTGTTTAGTAATGTGATCCTCCCTCCGCGTGCAATTGGTCTTGTGTTCGATTGCCGGACACCTCATAATTTAAAAATGTCAAAAAGAACTTACAAAAACAGCAACTCTCAAAATGTGCGTTGGACTAGCACAGCAACAGTATAAAAACAGTCATTGGAGACTAAGCAGTGTGGACGATACACATGAAAAAGAAGCAATTTCTGAACAATGCATTTGCAAGAATATGCATGGCTTCAACATCATAAAAAACTACGAGTTAATCTCTCGTTCCGAAGAGAAACCAAATTTTCTAATCACGTTAACGAATGCTGATAGTCATAATTTATTATTTTCGAATGATTTTCTTAAAAAATAAAAAACTTTTTTAAAAATTGTATTCTTTACAAATTGAATGAATTTTTTTAAAAAATTGTCAGGTGTACTCGCGATTGTTGTCCGCTTTCTGGTCTACTCGTACAATTCTCTCTTAGGGTGCGAGAGGTCACGAGTGATATTCTTGTGCCAGCCCGATATTAAAAGATTTCGTAAAAAGAACTTTCCTTGATTGATAAGTTTCGAAACGTTTGTAAAGATTTAACCCGATTTATTTTTATGTTACATGTTCTGAAACATCTTCTCTGGAGAAACTACTTGAGAATTGTGTTTTTGAAAATTTCACTTGTGTCGTATACGAAATGTTAAGAACAGCGCAAAAAGTGACTAATAGGGAGTCTGGAAAAGATGTAGATTACCCATGCAGAATACATAAATAGTAGAGAACAAAACCAAAGACAGACTATTGAGTCGATGGCGGTAGCGTGGCCGAGTGGTCTAAGGCGCTGGTTTCAGGCACCAGTCATTCTATGGCGTGGGTTCGAATCCCACCGCTGCCAATTACGTTTTATTAATGGAGCAACAGCTGTTACGTTTTTTATGCTTTTTTATTGAAATTGTTCTGGAATGTGGCATATTGCTCCATGGCAGTTGGTGTGGATTAAGCAACTCTCACATTGCAAGTTGGACTAGCACAGCAACAGTATAAAAACAGTTATTGGAGATTAAGCAGTGTGGAAGATACACATGAAAAAGAAGCAATGTCTGAACAATGCATTTGCAAGAATATGCATGGCTTCAACATCATAAAAAACTACGAGTTAATCGCTCGTTCCAAAGAGAAAGAAAATTTTCTAACCACGTTAACGAATGGTGATAGTCATAATTCATTATTTTCGAATTATTTTCTTAAAAAATAAAAAACTTTTTCAAAAATTTTATTCTTTACAAATTGAATGAATTTTTTTAAAAAATTGTTGGGTGTACTCGCGATTGTTGTCCGGTTGCCGGTCTACTCGTACAATTCTCTCTTAGGGTGCGAGAGGTCACGAGTGATATTCTTGTGCCAGCCCAATATTAAAAGATTTCGTAAGAAGAACTTTCCTTGATTGATAAGTTTCGAAACGTTTGTAAAGATTTAAGCCGATTTATTTTTATGTTACATGTTCTGAAACACGTTCTACTTGAAAATTGTGGTTTTGAAAATTTCACCTCTGTCGTATACGAAATGTTAAGAACAGCGACAAAAGTGACTAATAGGGAGTCTGGAAAAGATGTAGATTACCCATGCAGAATACATAAATAATAGAGAACAAAACCAAAGACAGACTATTTAGTCGATGGCGGTAGCGTGGCCGAGTGGTCTAAGGCGCTGGTTTAAGGCAACAGTCATTCTATGGCGTGGGTTCGAATCCCACCGCTGCCAATTACGTTTTATTAATGGAGCAACAGCTGTTACGTTTTTTATGCTTTTTTATTGAAATTGTTCTGGAATGTGGCATATTGTTCCATGGCAGTTGGTGTGGATTAAGCAACTCTCACGTTGCAAGTTGGACTAGCACAGCAACAGTATATTAAAAGTTATTTGACAATGAGCAGTTTGAAAGATAAATATCAAAAACAAGTAATTTCTAAACATTGTTTTTGCAAGAATATGCATGGCTTGAACATCATAAGAAAACCACGAGTTAATCGCTGCTTCCGAAGACAAACTAAATTTACTATACACGATCACCGTTGCTAATGGTCATACTTTTTGTTTTACAATTATTTTCTTAAGAATTGTCGGATGTACCGGCGATTGTTGTCGGCCTTCTGGTCTACTGGTATGTTTCAGCCTTAGGGTGCGAGAGATCACGGGTTCGATCCCCGTGCAAGCCCATCATGAGAAGTCTTCGTCAAAGAAACATTTCTTCATTCACATGCTTTGGAAACGTTGGTAAATATGGCAAACGAATTAAATTTTATGTTTTATGTTCTGAAACACTTTCTCCGGATAAGCTACGTAAAAATAATGCTGATAAAATTCCACTTCTGTCGTACACGAAATGCAAAGAAAGGGAGTCTGGAATAGATGGGGATACTCATACAGAATTATATGTATTTATTAGACAACAACATAAAAAGAAAGAGCACTTTTCGCAGGCGGTAGCGTGGCCCAGTGGTCTAAGGCGCTGGATTTAGGCACCAGTCTTTCTATATCGTGGGTTCTAATCCCCCCGCTACCAGTTGCGCTTTATTTATGGCCCTCACCCATGAAACGTGTCATGCTGTTTGATTAAAGTTATTGTGTGAGATTTGGCAAGTTGTTTAATGGCAGTTGCTACAGATTCAGTAACTCTTTCCTTGCACGTTGGTCTGGTATAGAAACAGTATATTAAAAGTTCTTTTGCCAAATAGTAATTTGGAAGATGCATATGAAAACTTAGATAAAAGAAAGAATTTAAGTTTTTATGCCACAATTGCATAGCTTGAACAACATGAAGAAAAAAAGACGACCCCGGCAGGATTCGAACCTGCAATCTTCTGATCCGAAGTCAGACGCCTTATCCATTAGGCCACGAGGCCATCACTGCGCGACAACCGAAATTAAATTTAGTAACCATGATAACGAACGATGATGGTCCTACTTTTTCTTAAAAAATTGTAAGATATCCTTTGATAATTCTCGGCTTACTTGTTTAGTAATGTGATCCTCCCTCCGCGTGCAATTGGTCTTGTGTTCGATTGCCGGACACCTCATAATTTAAAAATGTCAAAAAGAACTTACAAAAACAGCAACTCTCAAAATGTGCGTTGGACTAGCACAGCAACAGTATAAAAACAGTTATTGGAGACTAAGCAGTGTGGAAGATACACATGAAAAAGAAGCAATTTCTGAACAATGCATTTGCAAGAATATGCATGGCTTCAACATCATAAAAAACTACGAGTTAATCTCTCGTTCCGAAGAGAAACCAAATTTTCTAATCACGTTAACGAATGCTGATAGTCATAATTTATTATATTCGCATGATTTTCTTAAAAAATAAAAAACTTTTTTAAAAAATGTATTCTTTACAAATTGAATGAATTTTTTTAAAAAATTGTCGGGTGTACTCGCGATTGTTGTCCGCTTTCTGGTCTACTCGTACAATTCTCTCTTAGGGTGCGAGAGGTCACGAGTGATATTCTTGTGCCAGCCCGATATTAAAAGATTTCGTAAAAAGAACTTTCCTTGATTGATAAGTTTCGAAACGTTTGTAAAGATTTAACCCGATTTATTTTTATGTTACATGTTCTGAAACATCTTCTCTGGAGAAACTACTTGAGAATTGTGTTTTTGAAAATTTCACTTGTATCGTATACGAAATGTTAAGAACAGCGCAAAAAGTGACTAATAGGGAGTATGAAAAAGATGTAGATTACCCATGCAGAATACATAAATAATAGAGAACAAAACCAAAGACAGACTATTGAGTCGATGGCGGTAGCGTGGCCGAGTGGTCTAAGGCGCTGGTTTCAGGCACCAGTCATTCTATGGCGTGGGTTCGAATCCAACCGCTGCCAATTACGTTTTATTAATGGAGCAACAGCTGTTACGTTTTTTATGCTTTTTTATTGAAATTGTTCTGGAATGTGGCATATTGCTCCATGGCAGTTGGTGTGGATTAAGCAACTCTCACATTGCAAATTGGACTAGCACAGCAACAGTATAAAAACAGTTATTGGAGACTAAGCAGTGTGGAAGATACACATGAAAAAGAAGCAATGTCTGAACAATGCATTTGCAAGAATATGCATGGCTTCAACATCATAAAAAACTACGAGTTAATCGCTCGTTCCAAAGAGAAAGAAAATTTTCTAACCACGTTAACGAATGGTGATAGTCATAATTCATTATTTTCGAATTATTTTCTTAAAAAATAAAAAACTTTTTCAAAAATTTTATTCTTTACAAATTGAATGAATTTTTTTAAAAAATTGTTGGGTGTACTCGCGATTGTTGTCCGGTTGCTGGTCTACTCGTACAATTCTCTCTTAGGGTGCGAGAGGTCACGAGTGATATTCTTGTGCCAGCCCGATATTAAAAGATTTCGTAAGAAGAACTTTCCTTGATTGATAAGTTTCGAAACGTTTGTAAAGATTTAAGCCGATTTATTTTTATGTTACATGTTCTGAAACACGTTCTACTTGAAAATTGTGGTTTTGAAAATTTCACCTCTGTCGTATACGAAATGTTAAGAACAGCGACAAAAGTGACTAATAGGGAGTCTGGAAAAGATGTAGATTACCCATGCAGAATACATAAATAATAGAGAACAAAACCAAAGACAGACTATTGAGTCGATGGCGGTAGCGTGGCCGAGTGGTCTAAGACGCTGGTTTAAGGCACCAGTCATTCTATGGCGTGGGTTCGAATCCCACCGCTGCCAATTACGTTTTATTAATGGAGCAACAGCTGTTACGTTTTTTATGCTTTTTTATTGAAATTGTTCTGGAATGTGGCATATTGTTCCATGGCAGTTGGTGTGGATTAAGCAACTCTCACGTTGCAAGTTGGACTAGCACAGCAACAGTATATTAAAAGTTATTTGACAATGAGCAGTTTGAAAGATAAATATCAAAAACAAGTAATTTCTAAACATTGTTTTTGCAAGAATATGCATGGCTTGAACATCATAAGAAAACCACGAGTTAATCGCTGCTTCCGAAGACAAACTAAATTTACTATACACGATCACCGTTGCTAATGGTCATACTTTTTGTTTTACAATTATTTTCTTAAAAATTGTCGGATGTACGGGCGATTGTTGTCGGCCTTCTGGTCTACTTGTATGTTTCAGCCTTAGGGTGCGAGAGGTCACGGGTTCGATCCCCGTGCAAGCCCATCATGAGAAGTCTTCGTCAAAGAAACATTTCTTCATTCACATGCTTTGGAAACGTTGGTAAATATGGCAAACGAATTAAATTTTATGTTTTATGTTCTGAAACACTTTCTCCGGATAAGCTACGTAAAAATAATGCTGATAAAATTCCACTTCTGTCGTACACGAAATGCAAAGAAAGGGAGTCTGGAATAGATGGGGATACTCATACAGAATTATATGTATTTATTAGACAACAACATAAAAAGAAAGAGCACTTTTCGCAGGCGGTAGCGTGGCCCAGTGGTCTAAGGCGCTGGATTTAGGCACCAGTCTTTCTATATCGTGGGTTCTAATCCCCCCGCTACCAGTTGCGCTTTATTTATGGCCCTCACCCATGAAACGTGTCATGCTGTTTGATTAAAGTTATTGTGTGAGATTTGGCAAGTTGTTTAATGGCAGTTGCTACAGATTCAGTAACTCTTTCCTTGCACGTTGGTCTGGTATAGAAACAGTATATTAAAAGTTCTTTTGCCAAATAGTAATTTGGAAGATGCATATAAAAACTTAGATAAAAGAAAGAATTTAAGTTTTTATGCCACAATTGCATAGCTTGAACAACATGAAGAAAAAAAGACGACCCCGGCAGGATTCGAACCTGCAATCTTCTGATCCGAAGTCAGACGCCTTATCCATCAGGCCACGAGGCCATCACTGCGCGACAACCGAAATTAAATTTAGTAACCATGATAACGAACGATGATGGTCCTACTTTTTCTTAAAAAATTGTAAGATATCCTTTGATAATTCTCGGCTTACTTGTTTAGTAATGTGATCCTCCCTCCGCGTGCAATTGGTCTTGTGTTCGATTGCCGGACACCTCATAATTTAAAAATGTCAAAAAGAACTTACAAAAACAGCAACTCTCAAAATGTGCGTTGGACTAGCACAGCAACAGTATAAAAACAGTTATTGGAGACTAAGCAGTGTGGAAGATACACATGAAAAAGAAGCAATTTCTGAACAATGCATTTGCAAGAATATGCATGGCTTCAACATCATAAAAAACTACGAGTTAATCTCTCGTTCCGAAGAGAAACCAAATTTTCTAATCACGTTAACGAATGCTGATAGTCATAATTTATTATATTCGAATGATTTTCTTAAAAAATAAAAAACTTTTTTAAAAAATGTATTCTTTACAAATTGAATGAATTTTTTTAAAAAATTGTCGGGTGTACTCGCGATTGTTGTCCGCTTTCTGGTCTACTCGTACAATTCTCTCTTAGGGTGCGAGAGGTCACGAGTGATATTCTTGTGCCAGCCCGATATTAAAAGATTTCGTAAAAAGAACTTTCCTTGATTGATAAGTTTCGAAACGTTTGTAAAGATTTAAGCCGATTTATTTTTATGTTACATGTTCTGAAACACGTTCTACTTGAAAATTGTGGTTTTGAAAATTTCACCTCTGTCGTATACGAAATGTTAAGAACAGCGACAAAAGTGACTAATAGGGAGTCTGGAAAAGATGTAGATTACCCATGCAGAATACATAAATAATAGAGAACAAAACCAAAGACAGACTATTTAGTCGATGGCGGTAGGATGGCCGAGTGGTCTAAGGCGCTGGTTTAAGGCACCAGTCATTCTATGGCGTGGGTTCGAATCCCACCGCTGCCAATTACGTTTTATTAATGGAGCAACAGCTGTTACGTTTTTTATGCTTTTTTATTGAAATTGTTCTGGAATGTGGCATATTGTTCCATGGCAGTTGGTGTGGATTAAGCAACTCTCACGTTGCAAGTTGGACTAGCACAGCAACAGTATATTAAAAGTTATTTGACAATGAGCAGTTTGAAAGATAAATATCAAAAACAAGTAATTTCTAAACATTGTTTTTGCAAGAATATGCATGGCTTGAACATCATAAGAAAACCACGAGTTAATCGCTGCTTCCGAAGACAAACTAAATTTACTATACACGATCACCGTTGCTAATGGTCATACTTTTTGTTTTACAATTATTTTCTTAAAAATTGTCGGATGTACGGGCGATTGTTGTCGGCCTTCTGGTCTACTGGTATGTTTCAGCCTTAGGGTGCGAGAGGTCACGGGTTCGATCCCCGTGCAAGCCCATCATGAGAAGTCTTCGTCAAAGAAACATTTCTTCATTCACATGCTTTGGAAACGTTGGTAAATATGGCAAACGAATTAAATTTTATGTTTTTTGTTCTGAAACACTTTCTCCGGATAAGCTACGTAAAAATAATGCTGATAAAATTCCACTTCTGTCGTACACGAAATGCAAAGAAAGGGAGTCTGGAATAGATGGGGATACTCATACAGAATTATATGTATTTATTAGACAACAACATAAAAAGAAAGAGCACTTTTCGCAGGCGGTAGCGTGGCCCAGTGGTCTAAGGCGCTGGATTTAGGCACCAGTCTTTCTATATCGTGGGTTCTAATCCCCCCGCTACCAGTTGCGCTTTATTTATGGCCCTCATTCATGAAACGTGTCATGCTGTTTGATTAAAGTTATTGTGTGAGATTTGGCAAGTTGTTTAATGGCAGTTGCTACAGATTCAGTAACTCTTTCCTTGCACGTTGGTCTTGTATAGAAACAGTATATTAAAAGTTCTTTTGCCAAATAGTAATTTGGAAGATGCATATGAAAACTTAGATAAAAGAAAGAATTTAAGTTTTTATGCCACAATTGCATAGCTTGAACAACATGAAGAAAAAAAGACGACCCCGGCAGGATTCGAACCTGCAATCTTCTGATCCGAAGTCAGACGCCTTATCCATTAGGCCACGAGGCCATCACTGCGCGACAACCGAAATTAAATTTAGTAACCATGATAACGAACGATGATGGTCCTACTTTTTCTTAAAAAATTGTAAGATATCCTTTGATAATTCTCGGCTTACTTGTTTAGTAATGTGATCCTCCCTCCGCGTGCAATTGGTCTTGTGTTCGATTGCCGGACACCTCATAATTTAAAAACGTCAAAAAGAACTTACAAAAACAGCAACTCTCAAAATGTGCGTTGGACTAACACAGCAACAGTATAAAAACAGTTATTGAAGACCTAGCAGTGTGGAAGATACACATGAAAAAGAAGCAATTTCTAAACAATGCATTTGCCAGAATACGCATGGCTTGAACATCATAAAAAACTACGAGATAATCGCTCGTTCCGAAGAGAAACAAAATTTTCTAACCACGTTAACGAATGCTGATAGTCATAATTTATTATTTTCGCATTATTTTCTTAAAAAATAAAAAACTTTTTTAAAAATTTTATTCTCTACAAATTGAATGAATTTTTTTAAAAAATTTCCGGGTGTACTCGCGATTGTTTTCCGCTTGCTGGTCTAGTCGTATAATTCTCTCTTAGGGTGCGAGAGGTCACGAGTGATATTCTTGTGCCAGCCCGATATTAAAAGATTTCGTAAGAAGAACTTTCCTTGATTGATAAGTTTCGAAACGTTTGTAAAGCTTTAACCCGATTTTATTTTATGTTACATGTTCTGAAACACCTTCTCTGGAGAAGCTACTTGAAAATTGTGTTTTTGAAATTTTCACTTCTGTCGTATACGAAATGTTAAGAACAGCGATAAAATTGACTAATAGGGAGTCTGGAAAAGATGGAGATTACCCATGCAGAATAGATAAGTAATAGAGAACAAAACGCAAAGACAGACTGTTGAGTTGATGGCGGTAGCGTGGCCGAGTGGTCTAAGGCGCTGGTTTTAGGCACCAGTCATTCTATGGCGTGGGTTCGAATCCCACCGCTGCCAGTTGCGTTTTATTAATTGGGCAACAGCTGTTAGGTGCTTTATGCTGCTTCATTGAAATTGTTCTGGAATGTGGCATATTGCTCCATGGCAGTTGGTGTGGATTCAGCAACTCTCGCATTGCACGTTGGACTAGCACAGCAACAGTATATTAAAAGTTATTTTACAATGAGCAGTTTGAAAGATACATATCAAAAAGAAGTAATTTCTAAACATTGTTTTTGCCAGAATATGCATGGCTTGAACATCATAAGAAAACCACGAGTTAATCGCTGCTTCCGAAGACAAACTAAATTTACTAGACACGATCACCGTTGCTGATGGTCATACTTTTTGTTTTACAATTATTTTCTTAAAAATTGTCGGATGTACTGCCAATTCTTGTCGGCTTGCTGGTCAACTGGTATGTTTCACGGTTAGGGTGCGAGAGATCACGGGCTCGATCCCCGTGCAAGCCCATCGTGAGAAGTCTTCGTCAAAGAAACATTTCCTGACTCACATGCTTTGGAAACGTTGGTACATATGGCAAACGAATTAAATTTTATGTTTTATGTTCTGAAACACTTTCTCCGGATAAGCTACGTAAAAATAATGCTGTTAAAGTTCCACTTCTGTCGTACACGAAATGTAAAGAACAGCGTAAATAGTAACAGAAAGGGAGTCTGGAATAGATGGAGATTGCTCATACAAAATTATATGTAATTATTAGACAACAACATAAAAAGAAAGAGCATTTTGTTGCAGGCAGTAGCCTGGCCCAGTGGTCCCAGTCGCTAGTTTTAGGCACCAGTCTTTCTATATCGTGGGTTCTAATCCCACCGGTACCAGTTGCGGATTATTTATGGCCCTCACCTATGAAACGTGTCATGCTGTTTCATTAAAGTTATTGTGTGAGATTTTGCAAGTTTTTTAATGGCAATTGCTACAGATTCAGTAACTCTTTCCTTGCACGTTGGTCTGGTATAGAAACAGTATATTAAAAGTTCTTTTGCCAAATAGTAATTTGGAAGATGCATTTGAAAACTTAGATAAAAGAAAGAATTTAAGTTTTTATGCCACAATTGCATAGTTTGAACAACATACAGAAAAGAAAACGACAGCGACACGAATCGAACCTGCAATCTTCTGGTCCGAAGTCAGACGCCTTATCCATTAGGCCACGAGGCCATCACTGCGCGACAACTCAAATTAAATTTAGGAACGCCGATAACGAACGATGATGGTCCCACCTTTTGAAAAAAATGGTAAGATATCCTTTGATAATTCTCGGCTTACTTGTTTAGTAATGTGATCCTCCCTCCTCGTACGATTGGTCTTGTCTTCGATTGCCGGCAGTCTCATAATTTAAAAACGTCAAAAAGAACTTACAAAAACAACAACTCTCAAAATGTTCGTTGGACTAGCACTGCAACAGTATATTAAAAGTTATTTGACAATGAGCAGTTTGAAAGATACACAACAAAAAGAAGTAATTTCTAAACATTGTTTTTGCCAGAATATGCATGGCTTTAACATCATAAAAAAACCACGAGTTAGTCGCTGCTTCCGAAGAGAAACTAAATTTACTAGACACGATCGCCGTTGCTGCTGGTCATACTTTTTGTTTTACAATTATTTTCTTAAAAATTGTCGGATGTACTGGCGATTGTTGTCGGCTTGCTGGTCTAGTGGTATGATTCTCGCTTCGATTCCCGTGCACGGGTTCGATTCCCGTGCAAGCCCATCATTCGAAGACTTCGTCAAAAGAACTTTTCTTGATTGACATGCTTTGGAAACGTTGGTAAATATGGCAAACGAATTAAGTTTTATATATTATGTTCTGAAGCACTTTCTCCGGATAAGCTACATAAAAATAATGCTGATAAAATTCCACTTCTGTCGTACACGAAATGTAAAGAACAGAGTCTGGAACAGATGGAGATTACTCATACACAATTATATGTAATTATTAGACAACAACATAAAAAGAAACAGCACTTTGTTGCAGGCAGCAGCGTGGCCCAGTGCGCTGGTTTTAGGTACCAGTCTTTCTATATCGTGGGTTCAAATCCCACCGCTACCAGTTGCGGTTTATTTATGGCTCTCACCTATGAAACGTGTCATGCTGTTTCTTTAAAGTTATTGTGTGAGATTTGGCAAGTTTTTTAATGGCAGTTGCTATAGATTCAGTATCTCTTTCCTTGCATGTTGGTCTGGTATAGAAACAGTATATTAAAAGTTCTTTTGCCAAATAGTAATTTGGAAGATGCATATGAAAACTTAGATAAAAGAAAGAATTTAAGTTTTTATGCCACAATTTCATAGTTTGAACAACATGCAGAAAACAAAACGACCCCGGCAGGATTCGAACCTGCAATCTTCTGATCCGAAGTCAGACGCCTTATCCATTAGGCCACGAGGCCATCACTGCGCGACAACCGAAATTAAATTTACTAACCACGATAACGAACGATGATGGTCCTACTTTTTCGTAAAAAATTGTAAGATATGCTTTGATAGTTCTCGGCTTACTTGTTTAGTAATGTGATCCTCCCTCCGCGTGCAATTGGTCTTGTGTTCGATTGCCAGCAACCTCATAATTTAAAAACGTCAAAAAGAACTTACAAAAACAGCAACTCTTAAAATGTGTGTTGGACTAGCACTGCAACAGTATAGTAACAGTTATTGGAGACTGAGCAGTGTGCAAGATACATATGAAAAAGAAGCAATTTCTAAACAATGCAATTTCCAGAATATGCATGGCTTGAACATCATAAAAAACCACGAGTTAATCCCTGCTTCCGAAGACAAACTAAATTTACTAGACACGATCACCGTTGCTGCTGGTCATACTTTTTGTTTTACAATTATTTTGTTAAAAAATGTCGGATGTACTAGCGGTTGTTGTCGGCTTGCTGGTCTAGTGGTATGATTCTCGCTTGGGGTGCGAGAGGTCACGGGTTCGATTCCAGCGCAAGCCCATCATTAGAAGTCTTCTTCAAAGAAACGTTTCTTGATTCACATGCTTTTGAAACGTTGGTAAATATGGCAAACGAATTAAATTTTATGATTTATGTTCTGAAACACTTTCTCCGGATAAGCTACGTAAAAATAATGCTGTTAAAATTCCACTTCTGTCGTACACGAAATGTAAAGAACAGCGCAAATAGTAACAGGAAGGGAGTCTGGATTAGATGGAGATTACTCATACAGAATTATATGTAATTATTAGACAACAACATAAAAAGAAAGAGCACTTTGTTGCAGGCTGTAGCGTGGCCCAGTGGTCTAAGGCGCTGGTTTTAGGCACCAGTCTTTCTATATCGTGGGTTCAAACCCCACCGCTACCAGTTGCGGTCTATTTATGGCCCTCACCTTTGAAACGTGTCATGCTGTTTCATTAAAGTTATTGTGTGAGATTTGGCAAGTTTTTTAATGGCAGTTGCTATAGATTCAGTATCTCTTTGCTTGTGTTACCCGCACGCCGAGTTCATTAGTAGATCGAATAACGATGAATAATCAAAAGGATTTATTTATAACAAAAATAAAAATCTACAAGAACGTGTTCATACATCGCCATCTTGAATCATCTCTCTTTCTTGCTGTTGCCATAGCAACAGCTATTTTATAGTTCTTACATGACGTATGGACATCCTACACTAGTTCTTACATGACGTATCGCCATCCTACACTCACCCCTCCTATAACTTGTTGTCCTCTATCGTTTGTTCATACTCGCACTGTCTCGACTACTAATTACAGTCTTTGGTGATCTGTTGGTTGATCAGGCCCGCAGATACAATACCAAGAAAGTAATTTCTAACTTCGATCTTTCTTTTCTTCGGCCGACGTTTTCGTTTCTTGTTGGTCAGGAATTTTCCTGGAATTTTTACTCTTGTAAAAAGTTTGTAAACTTGTTTTCTAACAGTTAGCGTGTTTATTTGACAGCGAACTTTAAATGTTTTACGTTTATGGACTTCTTGTGTTCTTCTAACACAACAAAGTTTGGTTCATCTCTGGACCGTAACAATTCCACCCGTAAGACGGAGGCATTGGTGGAAGGAATGGTGGCGTTGGGAATTTTGGGGACAGTAGGGGTATCGGGAACATCGTGGTGGTTGGGAACATTGGGGATGTTGTAGGAAACGGGTTTGTTAGATACATTGGGAACGTTGGGAATGTTGTAGAAAACGGGTTTGTTGAATGCATTGGGAACGTTTGGAATGTTGTAGGAAACGGGTTTGTTGGATGTATATAATTCGGTGCAGATGCGCTGGTAGGGTTAATACTTCCCCAATAATCATTTGGTTGCCCTAGGTTTCCGTACGCCAATCTTATTGGTGGTCTTCGAATTCGTTGCGAGCTTCCCGAGCTCTGAGCATCAGCCTGTACACTTGTTTCTGTTCGTTCCGTTGCAGCAGTCGCTGTTTCAACATTCTGAGCGGATTCTAGTGTTAGTCCAGGAATAAGTGGTTCATTTAAATTTTGGACGCTTTCTTCAGGGATTACACCTTCCTGCACTTCTTCCTCTGGAACCTGGTTGTTTTGGACGCTTTCTTCAGGGATTACACCTTCCTGCACTTCTTCCTCTGGAATCTGGTTGTTTACATTTTCAACTGAGTCTGAAAGTCCATGATGTGATTCTCTTAAGGTTATCTTGGTGATTTGTTCAGGTAATATTTTCGGAATCTCGGACTCATCTTCGCTATCTGTTGAATGATCTTCACTCGTGGGTTCTTCCTTCTCCTTCTTGCTTTTGTTTTGACGTTTTGGCTGGGAGGGTTTCATGGCGGATCTTTCCACAGGGAGGTACGAACATGGGAAGAGCATGTTCCTATGCAGTGTTCTGGTCTTTCCCTCTCCACTCTCTGGAATGACATCGTAGACGGGAATCTCGTCGGATTTCTGACATACGATTTTATAGATTTCATCTTCCCAATAGGACCGTAGTTTGCCAGGACCACCCCTTTCTTTTACATTTCGTATAAGCACGCGATCACCGGGTTGAAAGGTTGTACTTTTGGCTTTCTTGTCGTACTGTATTTTTCCGCTTGTAGCCTTTTTTTGCTGCTGTTTCAGATGCGAGTTGATAAGCTTCAGACATTGCGTCTCTCCATTTCTTAACAAACTCAGGGTACGTACTGTAACCGGGAGGGGGTTTCAGTCCGAACATTAGGTCAATTGGTAGTCGCGGAGGTCTGCCAAAGAGTAACAAGAATGGTGAATAACCCGTGGCATCATGTTTTGTGCAATTATATGCGTGTACGACTTTGTTAAGATGGTCACGCCAACGGCTTTTGTATTTAGCTGGTAGGGAACGAAGCATTGACAGGAGAGTCCGGTTAAACCTTTCGACTTGGCCGTTACCTTCAGGATGATAGGGAGTTGTTCCAGAATGTTTGATTCCACTTAACTTTTCCAGGTTGTAAAACAGTTTATTCTCGAATTCAGCGCCTTGGTCGTGGTGTATCTTCTGTGGAAAGCCATATCGCGGAATAAAGTCGTTGTAGAGCTTATCTGCAGCGGTTTTTGCTGATTTATCACGCGTCGCATACGCTTGCGCGTATCTAGTAAAATGGTCCATGACGACCAAGATGTACTGATATCCTCCAGCACACGTTTCAAGATGGAGATAGTCAATGGAAACCGTTTGGAAGGGTGCTGTTGTTACTATAGGATGTAGTGGTTCTCTTGGATTTATGGGTGGTTTCTTACTTTTTAAACACGGACACACTTTTGTGACATAGTGAGTGATATCTTGTCTCATACGAGGCCAAAAAAACCGTTCACAAGCCAAGTCAATGACCCGTTCCGAGCCCAGATGTCCCATTTCCTCGTGCAATTCTTTATAAACTGTTTTACGTAAATGTTCTGGCAATACAGCTTGATTTACGTTATTAGATACCCGGTATAAAACTCCATCTGTTCCGATTTTGAGTTTATTCCACTCTCGAAGAAGCAGCTGTACCTTACGGCTTTCTTGCTTGCGTTCCTGGGGTGATAGGTACGTGTTCCCTAATTTAAGTGTTATGACGCGGTTGACATCGGGGTCCTTACTTTGTTCCTTTTTTAGGTTGGTCGATATTTCAGTTGTGTTTATGTCTGCGCGATGAGTTTCAGGGGAAAATGGCATTGTGGATGGGATCTCGGATTGTACTTGCAACCCCGAAACACTAGCTTGAACAACGTCACGATTCACCTCTGCACTGCACATTTTCATGTATTCGTCGATTTCCCTCGGTATTCGTGACAATGCGTCAGCATCTCCGTTGAGTTTCCCGGGACGGTATCGAATATTGAAATTGAAATCAGCCAACTCTCCTATCCATCTCAAACCAGTGGCGTTCAGTCGGGCAGATGTTAAGACGTAGGTTAGAGGATTGTTATCAGTGAAAACGGTGAACTCGGGGGCGTAATACAAATAATCACGGAATTGGTCCGTTATAGCCCATTTGAGCGCAAGAAATTCCAATTTGCCCGCGTGGAGGTGGTAGTTTTTCTCTGCGTTTGTAAGACTTCGGGAAGCATAGGCGATAACTCGAACTGTTTCTTCCTGCTTTTGGTACAAGACTGCACCAAGACCGTCTTTCGACGCGTCCGTATGTACTATGTAAGGCCTTTGGTAGTCCGGGTACGCCATCACTGGAGGTGTTATAAGATGATCAATCAGTTTCTCCAACACCGTCTGATGTTGTTTAGCCCACGCAATTTTTAATGATGATGGAACTTGACCCCTCTTTCCGGTGTCATTCACTTGCTCTTTATCACTGTCCGTGTTCGCTGCTCGCGTGACTAGATCATATAACGGTTTAGCTTTCTGGGCAAAATTCGGTACATACCGGCGGTAATAACTGAGCAAACCGAGTAGTTTTCGCAGTTCTCCTATTGTTTGTGGTGTTTTGTTTTTAAGACTTGCAACCGCATTAAGATTTTCGGGATCTATTCTGTAGCCTTCTTCCGATACCACTCTACCCAGAAATGTTATTTCGCGTTTGAACAGTTTACACTTCTTCTGCTTCAACTTAACTCCATGTTCTCTCAAACGACGTAGCACGGTTCTTAAATGTTCCACATGCTCATCAAATGTTGTACTAAATACGATCACATCATCTAAGTATGGGATGGCAATCTCGTCGCGTAATTCTCCTAAACAGTGTTCCATGAATCTCTGAAAGCTTGCTGGGGCGTTCATGAGTCCGAATGGGATCCTAAGCCATTCGTATAGGCCCCACGGCGTCACAAATGCTGTTAAATGCTGACTTGACGGTTCCACAAATCCTTGGTGGTAGGCCTTACCCTGATCTAATACACTAAACCACGAATTGCCGCCCAAGCTATCGAGTGTTTCTTGGACCCTTGGTATAGGGTGCCGGTCGGGAACTGTTCTACGATTGAGTTCCCTATAATCGACACAAAGTCGGAGTGTTCCATCTTTCTTACGGATACAGACCACTGGAGATGAATATGCTGATCGAGACTCCTTAATAAACTGTTTATTTAATAGATCTTCGATATACTGCTTTACTTCCGGATAAAGTGGTCTTGGTACTGACACGTAGTTCTTTTGTACTGGCTCGTTTGTTGTCAAATTAATACCAAGTTCTAGATCGTTGATACAGCCGATATCCTCATCATTTCTTGCAAAGGAGTGGCATTCTTCTCTCAACATAGCTTTTGCTACTTTACGCTGCTGCTCGGTTAACCCAGTAAGATCAATGTCAGGCAAAAAATCGTCGTCACTTGTATTTTCTTTTTTCGTGGTTCTTTTCTCTGTCATTGTTACTTGTGATTGAGAGACGGTTGCAGATGTTTCCGTTTCTTCACCTGCGTTTTCTGCAAGCTTCACTTCTACCGGTGTAATAGATTTGACCAATTGAAGACTCCCCAGTATCGTATGTTTTCGCAATACAATGTCATGATTAGTCGTATTAATAACATCTATCTTAATTTTCGACGTTGAACCTCGTTTGACTGCGGTAACCGTTTCATGTATAGCTAAACCCTGCGGCCATGGCGTTAATTCATCTGGTTCAAATAAGACTGGCATGGCTTCTTCTACTGGTCCGGTATTTGCTCTACAATTAACTTGAATTGTTCGTTTTGCAGGAATAACAACGTCTCTTCTTGAACTCTTAATGGTACACAGCCTATCTGCCTTTGTTCCTTGTATCAGCTCAATCAAGTCAAGCAGTACAATTTCATCCAAGTCTTGGAAACTAGCTTGTACTGCCGCGATATGTGTTGATTGGTGACCATCTAATAGATTAACAGGTTGGACAAGTTCCTCAATGACATTATATCCCAGAATAGGATACTCTAAATTCTCATTTGTAATTAGAAAGCGTACCATAACCGATGGCTCATCTTTACTGGAAGAAGTCAATCGGACTTCTATTTCAACCCAACCGCTGTATGCGATTTTTGTTCCATTAGCCGCTGTCAAGTGTAGTTCCTCGTCAATTAATTCGGAAATATCTCTTACCGTCGCTTTGTTAAAGAACTTCTCCATCATTTCTCTTGACAAAATAGATACTTGTGCACCAGTATCCCACAGTACCTGTGACTCAATGTCATTTAACAAGCATCTCACCGTACACCGCCGTCCAACAAGTTTAGCAATCTTCGTATATTCGCTTGGAGTTAAATGGCTTACAAATGTCTTATTTTCGCCGTTTGGTCTGTTTTGACTTGTCCATGTCAGGTCCCTAAGAGTCTTACAATTATCTTTGTGATGATTCCAGTGCCTTTTCTGACAGAGTTTGGAACAGTAAACTACACATTTACATTGTGAACACCGATACATTGTCATTTGACCATTGTCTTTACCACAGTTACTACATCTTTGGGACCCCAATTTTCCTTCGGCTACTTCCGGCCCCTCTGAGGCAGCCTCTTGGAGTTTAAAGCACTTCGGCCTTGGTTCTGTCGACATCCAACTGCATAATGGTTATCACTTCCACAAATATAACAATGAAAACATCTAACATTTCCAGTCGCCTGGCACTGTGAACATTTTGGAGTGTTCTTTCTCTGGTTTCCAGTCTCTTGTAGTTGTACCCCCTGAGGTGGACTTGCTTGTTCAGTTTCTTGATTTCTTTCCTTTAACTGACTCTTGACTTGGGCAACCTCTATTTTTAGAGCTTCCAAGGTCTCAAGAATCTTGTCTTGTCCCTTGTCATTCTTTTCCTCTGCTACCCGTGACACTTGGGCCGACTTTCCACGGTTTTGACTTCTTAACTTTCGAGCACGTTCATCCTCTGTTGACACAGCATTATTGACTTGTCGAATCAGTTCTTCGTCTGATATTGTTGAATCTTTTAGGTACCCCCTAACCCTTACTCTTACGTTTTCGTCTTGCAATCCAGTTTCAACCGTACGTAGAAAAAGCTTTTGAACGTGGTCAGTTTCATAAACCAAAGTGTCCTCACCTTGATCTTGAGTGCCTGAAAACAGGATTTTCTGCCGTAAATCGAGGGCACGCATAAGGAATTCTTGTGGCGACTCTTTTGGGCCTTGACATATTGATGCAAGGCTTTGATACAATTCAGTTGAATTCTTAACACCATAATGGTTTCGGAGAATTTTCCGTAATCGTTCTAGAGATAAGTCCTTAAAAGTTTCAACATAACTTCGAAGAACCATTCCAGCACTAATTGCACGAATTACCCCATCTACAATTTCTTGCTCTGAATAACCTTGTTTCAAACCAGAGTCTACTTGCCTTGTTAAAGATGTAAAACTTAACTTATCCTTTTCATCTGGGTGCCCGATCTGTCCGAAAATCTTAAACTGTCGACGAAATACACTGGTAGACTCCAGCATATTTTTTATGGTAGGGTTTTCCAACTTTTGTGGCAAAGGAGACTTTGATTTCTCCCCTGTAACATTCGTGTCATTCACCACAACACTCGTTTCAGTTACTTCAGGTGTTTCAAAATGATGAGAGCGTAGGCCTTGCAAGAATGCCTTTCGTTCTTCATCTGTTTTAGCCATCAACTCTTTATCGATATATTGGAAAATAACACACACGATTGTACTCCATCTCTGTTCATCTATTTCAAGTTTAAACTCCTCGGTAATAGCTCTGAGTGTTTCGTCAGACGCCTGACACAGTTTCATTTGCATGTTTTGTTGTAATTCTTCAGCCATTTTAAAGTCCAAATACGTAACGTATCAATTTTAAGAAGTCAGCAGAGACCATATTAAAATCATACCTTTTTCCTCGTATCTTTTAACTTTATTTATCAATAAACGTCTCGGTGGGACCTCCAAATTGTTACCCGCACGCCGAGTTCATTAGTAGATCGAATAATGATGAATAATCAAAACGATTTATTTATAACAAAAATAAAAATCTACAAGAACGTGTTCATACATCGCCATCTTGAATCATCTCTCTTTCTTGCTGTTGCCATAGCAACAGCTATTTTATAGTTCTTACCTGACGTATGGACGTCCTACACTAGTTCTTACATGACGTATCGCCATCCTACACTTGCATGTTGGTCTGGTATAGAAACAGTATATTAAAAGTTCTTTTGCCAAATAGTAATTTGAAAGATGCATATGAAAACTTAGATAAAAGAAAGAATTTAAGTTTTTATGCCACAATTGCATAGTTTGAACAACATGCAGAAAACAAAACGACCCCGGCAGGATTCGAACCTGCAATCTTCTGATCCGAAGTCAGACGCCTTATCCATTAGGCCACGAGGCCATCACTGCGCGACAACCGAAATTAAATTTAGTAACCACGACAACGAACGATGACGGTCCTACTTTTTCGTAAAAAATTGTAAGATATCCTTTGATAGTTCTCGGCTTACTTGTTTAGTAATGTGATTCTCCCTCCGCGTGCCATTGGTCTTGTTTTCGATTGCCAGCAACCTCATAATTTAAAAACGTCAAAAAGAACTTACAAAAACAGCAACTCTAAAAATGTGTCTTGGACTAGCACTGCAACAGTATAGTAACAGTTATTGGAGACTGAGCAGTGTCCAAGATACATATGAACAAGAAGCAATTTCTAAACAATGCAATTTCCAGAATATGCATGGCTTGAACATCATAAAAAACCACGAGTTAATCGCTGCTTCCGAAGACAAACTAAATTTACCAAACACGATCACCGTTGCTGCTGGTCATACTTTTTGTTTTACAATTATTTTGTTAAAAAATGTCGGATGTACTAGCGGTTGTTGTCGGCTTGCTGGTTTAGTGGTATGATTCTCGCTTGGGGTGCGACAGGTCACGGGTTCGATTCCCGCGCAAACCCATCATTAGAAGTCTTCTTCAATGAAACGTTTCTTGATTCACATGCTTTGGAAACGTTGGTAAATATGGCAAACGAATTAAATTTTATGTTTTATGCTCTGAAACACTTTCTCCGGATAAGCTACGTAAAAATAATGCTGTTAAAATTCCACTTCTGTCGTACACGAAATGTAAAGAACAGCGCAAATAGTAACAGAAAGCGAGTCTGGTATAGATGGGGATTACTCATACAGAATTATATGTATTTATTAGACAACAACATAAAAAGAAACAGCACTTTGTTGCAGGCAGCAGCGTGGCCCAGTGGTCTAAGGCGCTACTTTTAGGCGCCAGTTTTTCTATATCGTGGGTTCTAATCCCACCGCTACCAGTTGCGGTTTATTTATGGCCCTCACCTATGAAACGTGTCATCCGGTTTCATTAAAGTTATTGTGTGAGATTTGGCAAGTTTTTAAATGGCAGTTGCTATAGATTCAGTATCTCTTTCCTTGCATGTTGGTCTGGTATAGAAACAGTATATTAAAAGTTCTTTTGCCAAATAGTAATTTGGAAGATGCATATGAAAACTTAGATAAAAGAAAGAATTTAAGTTTTTATGCCACAATTGCATATTTTGAACAACATGCAGAAAACAAAACGACCCCGGCAGGATTCGAACCTGCAATCTTCTGATCCGAAGTCAGACGCCTTATCCATTAGGCCACGAGGCCATCACTGCGCGACAACCGAAATTAAATTTAGTAACGACGATAACGAACGATGATGGTCCTACTTTTTCGTAAAAAATTGTAAGATATCCTTTGATAGTTCTCGGCTTACTTGTTTAATAATGTGATTCTCCCTCCGCGTGCCATTGGTCTTGTGTTCGATTGCCAGCAACCTCATAATTTAAAAACGTCAAAAAGAACTTACAAAAACAGCAACTCTAAAAATGTGTGTTGGACTAGCACTGCAACAGTATAGTAACAGTTATTGGAGACTGAGCAGTGTGCAAGATACATATGAAAAAGAAGCAATTTCTAAACAATGCAATTTCCAGAATATGCATGGCTTGAACATCATAAAAAACCACGAGTTAATCCCTGCTTCCGAAGACAAACTAAATTTACCAGACACGATCACCGTTGCTGCTGGTCATACTTTTTGTTTTACAATTATTTTGTTAAAAAATGTCGGATGTACTAGCGGTTGTTGTCGGCTTGCTGGTTTAGTGGTATGATTCTCGCTTGGGGTGCGAGAGGTCACGGGTTCGATTCCCGAGCAAGCCCATCATTAGAAGTCTTCTTCAAAGAAACGTTTCTTAATTCACATGCTTTGGAAACGTTGGTAAATATGGCAAGCGAATTAAATTTTATGTTTTATGTTCTGAAACACTTTCTCCGGATAAGCTACGTAAAAATAATGCTGTTAAAATTCCACTTCTGTCGTACACGAAATGTAAAGAACAGCGCTAATAGTAACAGAAAGGGAGTCTGGATTAGATGGAGATTACTCATACAGAATTATATACAATTATTACAGATCAACATAAAAAGAAAGAGCACTTTGTTGCAGGCAGTAGCGTGGCCCAGTGGTCTAAGGCGCTGGTTTTAGGCACCCGTTTTTCTTTATCGTGGGTTCAAATCCCACCGCTACCAGTTGCGGTCTATTTATGGCCCTCACCTATGAAACGTGTCATGCGTTTTCTTTAAAGTTATTGTGTGAGATTTGGCAAGTTTTTTAATGGCAGTTGCTATAGATTTAGTATCTCTTTCCTTGCATGTTGGTCTGGTATAGAAACAGTATATTAAAAGTTCTTTTGCCAAATAGTAATTTGGAAGATGCATATGAAAACTTAGATAAAAGAAAGAATTTAAGTTTTTATGCCACAATTGTATAGTTTGAACAACATGCAGAAAACAAAACGACCCCGGCAGGACTCGAACCTGCAATCTTCTGATCCGAAGTCAGACGCCTTATCCATTAGG
The DNA here is from genome assembly GCA_963855995.1 of Muricea muricata. NCBI lineage: Eukaryota > Metazoa > Cnidaria > Anthozoa > Malacalcyonacea > Plexauridae > Muricea > Muricea muricata. The sequence continues at coordinate 53,360,659 of OY979716.1, read as the reverse complement.
CCACGCGGCCATCACTGCGCGACAACCGAAATTAAATTTAGTAACCACGATAACGAACGATGATGGTCCTACTTTTTCGTAAAAAATTGTGAGATATCCTTTGATAGTTCTCGGCTTACTTGTTTAGTAATGTGATCCTCTTTCCGCGTGCAATTGGTCTTGTGTTCGATTGCCAGCAACCTCATAATTTAAAAACGTCAAAAAGAACTTACAAAATTAGCAACTCTAAAAATGTGTGTTGTACTAGCACTGCAACAGTATATTAAAAGTTATTTGACAATGAGCAGTTTGAAAGATACATATTAAAAAGAACTAATTTCTAAACATTGTTTTTGCCAGAATATGCATGGCTTAAACATCATAAGAAAACCACGAGTTAATCGCTGCTTCCGAAGACAAACTAAATTTACTAGACACGATCACCGTTGCTGAAGGTCATACTTTTTGTTTTACAAATATTTTCTTAAAAACTGTCGGATGTAGTGCCGATTCTTGTCGGCTTGCTGGTCTACTGGTACGTTTCACGCTTAGGGTACGAGAGGTCACGGGTTCGATCCCCGTGCAAGCCCATCATTCGAAGACTTCGTCAAAAGAATTTTTCTTCATTGACATGCTTTGGAAACGTTGGTAAATATGGCAAACGAATTAAGTTTTATGTATTATGTTCTGAAGCACTTTCTCCGGATAAGCTACGTAAAAATAATGCTGATAAAATTCCACATCTGTCGTACACGAAATGTAAAGAACAGAAAGGGAGTCTGGAACAGATGGAGATTACTCATACACAATTATATGTAATTATTAGAATACAACATAAAAAGAAACAGCACTTTTGAAAATTTCACTTCTGTCGTATACAAAATGTTAAGAACAGCGCAAAAAGTGACTAATAGGGAGTCTGGAAATAATTGAGATTACCAATGCTGAATAGATAAGTAATAGAGAAAAAAACGAAAGACAGACTATTGAGCTAATGGCGGTAGCGTTGCCGAGAGGTACAAGGCGCTGGTTTTATGCACCGGTCATTCTATGGCGTGGGTTCGAATCCCACCGCTGCCATATGCGTTTTATTAATGGAGCAACAGCTGTTACGTGTTTTATGCTGTTTCATTGAAATTGTTCTGGAATGTTGCATATTGCCCCATGGCAGTTGGTGTGGATTCAGCAACTCTCACATTGCACGTTGGACTAGCATTGCAACAGTATATTAAAAGTTATTTGACAATGAGCAGTTTGAAAGATACATATCCAAAAGAAGTAATTTCTAAACATTGTTTTTGCCAGAATATGCATGGCTTTAACATCATAAAAAAACCACGAGTTAGTCGCTGCTTCCGAAGAGAAACTAAATTTACTAGACACGATCGCCGTTGCTGCTGGTCATACTTTTTGTTTTACAATTATTTTCTTAAAAATTGTCGGATGTACTGGCGATTGTTGTCGGCTTGCTGGTCTAGTGGTATGATTCTCGCTTAGGGTGCGAGAGGTCACGGGTTCGATTCCCGTGCAAGCCCATCATTAGAAGTCTTCTTCAAAGAAACATTTCTTGATTCACATGCTTTGGAAACGTTGGTAAATATGGCAAACGAATTAAGTTTTATGTATTATGTTCTGAAGCACTTTCTCCGGATAAGCTACATAAAAATAAGGCTGATGAAATTCCACTTCTGTCGTACACGAAATGTAAAGAACAGAAAGGGAGTCTGGAACAGATGGAGATTACTCATACACAATTATATGTAATTATTAGACAACAACATAAAAAGAAACAGCACTTTGTTGCAGGCAGCAGCATGGCCCAGTGGTCTAAGGCGCTAGTTTTAGGCACCAGTCTTTCTATATCGTGGGTTCTAATCCCACCGCTACCAGTTACGGTCTATTTATGGCCCTCACCTATGAAACGTGTCATGCTGTTTCTTTAAAGTTATTGTGTGAGATTTGGCAAGTTTTTTAATGGCAGTTGCTATAGATTCAGTATCTCTTTGCTTGCATGTTGGTCTGGTATAGAAACAGTATATTAAAAGTTCTTTTGCCAAATAGTAATTTGAAAGATGCATATGAAAACTTAGATAAAAGAAAGAATTTAAGTTTTTATGCCACAATTGCATAGTTTGAACAACATGCAGAAAACAAAACGACCCCGGCAGGATTCGAACCTGCAATCTTCTGATCCGAAGTCAGACGCCTTATCCATTAGGCCACGAGGCCATCACTGCGCGACAACTCAAATTAAATTTAGTAACCACGATAACGAACGATGGTCCTACTTTTTCGTAAAAAATTGTAAGATATCCTTTGATAGTTCTTGGCTTACTTGTTTAGTAATGTGATCCTCCCTCCGCGTGCAATTGGTCTTGTGTTCGATTGCCAGCAACCTCATAATTTAAAAACGTCAAAAAGAACTTACAAAAACAGCAACTCTAAAAATGTGTGTTGGACTATCACTGCAACAGTATAGTAACAGTTATTGGAGACTGAGCAGTGTGCAAGATACATATGAAAAAGAAGCAATTTCTAAACAATGCAATTTCCAGAATATGCATGGCTTGAACATCATAAAAAACCACGAGTTAATCGCTGCTTCCGAAGACAAACTAAATTTACCAGACACGATCACCGTTGCTGCTGGTCATACTTTTTGTTTTACAATTATTTTGTTAAAAAATGTCGGATGTACTAGCGGTTGTTGTCGGCTTGCTGGTTTAGTGGTATGATTCTCGCTTGGGGTGCGAGAGGTCACGGGTTCGATTCCCGAGCAAGCCCATCATTAGAAGTCTTCTTCAAAGAAACGTTTCTTAATTCACATGCTTTGGAAACGTTGGTAAATATGGCAAGCGAATTAAATTTTATGTTTTATGTTCTGAAACACTTTCTCCGGATAAGCTACGTAAAAATAATGCTGTTAAAATTCCACTTCTGTCGTACACGAAATGTAAAGAACAGCGCTAATAGTAACACAAAGGGAGTCTGGATTAGATGGAGATTACTCATACAGAATTATATGTAATTATTACAGATCAACATAAAAAGAAAGAGCACTTTGTTGCAGGCAGTAGCGTGGCCCAGTGGTCTAAGGCGCTGGTTTTAGGCACCCGTTTTTCTTTATCGTGGGTTCAAATCCCACCGCTACCAGTTGCGGTCTATTTATGGCCCTCACCTATGAAACGTGTCATGCGTTTTCTTTAAAGTTATTGTGTGAGATTTGGCAAGTTTTTTAATGGCAGTTGCTATAGATTCAGTATCTCTTTCCTTGCATGTTGGTCTGGTATAGAAACAGTATATTAAAAGTTCTTTTGCCAAATAGTAATTTGGAAGATGCATATGAAAACTTAGATAAAAGAAAGAATTTAAGTTTTTATGCCACAATTGTATAGTTTGAACAACATGCAGAAAACAAAACGACCCCGGCAGGACTCGAACCTGCAATCTTCTGATCCGAAGTCAGACGCCTTATCCATTAGGCCACGCGGCCATCACTGCGCGACAACCGAAATTAAATTTAGTAACCACGATAACGAACGATGATGGTCCTACTTTTTCGTAAAAAATTGTAAGATATCCTTTGATAGTTCTCGGCTTACTTGTTTAGTAATGTGATCCTCTTTCCGCGTGCAATTGGTCTTGTGTTCGATTGCCAGAAACCTCATAATTTAAAAACGTCAAAAAGAACTTACAAAATTAGCAACTCTAAAAATGTGTGTTGTACTAGCACTGCAACAGTATATTAAAAGTTATTTGACAATGAGCAGTTTGAAAGATACATATTAAAAAGAAGTAATTTCTAAACATTGTTTTTGCCAGAATATGCATGGCTTAAACATCATAAGAAAACCACGAGTTAATCGCTGCTTCCGAAGACAAACTAAATTTACTAGACACGATCACCGTTGCTGAAGGTCATACTTTTTGTTTTACAAATATTTTCTTAAAAACTGTCGGATGTAGTGCCGATTCTTGTCGGCTTGCTGGTCTACTGGTACGTTTCACGCTTAGGGTACGAGAGGTCACGGGTTCGATCCCCGTGCAAGCCCATCATTCGAAGACTTCGTCAAAAGAATTTTTCTTCATTGACATGCTTTGGAAACGTTGGTAAATATGGCAAACGAATTAAGTTTTATGTATTATGTTCTGAAGCACTTTCTCCGGATAAGCTACGTAAAAATAATGCTGATAAAATTCCACATCTGTCGTACACGAAATGTAAAGAACAGAAAGGGAGTCTGGAACAGATGGAGATTACTCATACACAATTATATGTAATTATTAGAATACAACATAAAAAGAAACAGCACTTTTGAAAATTTCACTTCTGTCGTATACAAAATGTTAAGAACAGCGAAAAAAGTGACTAATAGGGAGTCTGGAAATAATTGAGATTACCAATGCTGAATAGATAAGTAATAGACAAAAAAACGAAAGACAGACTATTGAGCTAATGGCGGTAGCGTTGCCGAGAGGTCTAAGGCGCTGGTTTTATGCACCAGTCATTCTATGGCGTGGGTTCGAATCCCACCGCTGCCATATGCGTTTTATTAATGGAGCAACAGCTGTTACGTGTTTTATGCTGTTTCATTGAAATTGTTCTGGAATATTGCATATTGCCCCATGGCAGTTGGTGTGGATTCAGCAACTCTCACATTGCACGTTGGACTAGCACAGCAACAGTATATTAAAAGTTATTTGACAATGAGCAGTTTGAAAGATACATATCCAAAAGAAGTAATTTCTAAACATTGTTTTTGCCAGAATATGCATAGCTTTAACATCATAAAAAAACCACGAGTTATTCGCTGCTTCCGAAGAGAAACTAAATTTACTAGACACGATCGCCGTTGCTGCTGGTCATACTTTTTGTTTTACAATTATTTTCTTAAAAATTGTCGGATGTACTGGCGATTGTTGTCGGCTTGCTGGTCTAGTGGTATGATTCTCGCTTAGGGTGCGAGAGGTCACGGGTTCGATTCCCGTGCAAGCCCATCATTAGAAGTCTTCTTCAAAGAAACATTTCTTGATTCACATGCTTTGGAAACGTTGGTAAATATGGCAAACGAATTAAGTTTTATGTATTATGTTCTGAAGCACTTTCTCCGGATAAGCTACATAAAAATAAGGCTGATGAAATTCCACTTCTGTCGTACACGAAATGTAAAGAACAGAAAGGGAGTCTGGAACAGATGGAGATTACTCATACACAATTATATGTAATTATTAGACAACAACATAAAAAGAAACAGCACTTTGTTGCAGGCAGCAGCGTGGCCCAGTGGTCTAAGGCGCTGGTTTTAGGCACCAGTCTTTCTATATCGTGGGTTCTAATCCCACCGCTACCAGTTACGGTCTATTTATGGCCCTCACCTATGAAACGTGTCATGCTGTTTCTTTAAAGTTATTGTGTGAGATTTGGCAAGTTTTTTAATGGCAGTTGCTATAGATTCAGTATCTCTTTGCTTGCATGTTGGTCTGGTATAGAAACAGTATATTAAAAGTTCTTTTGCCAAATAGTAATTTCAAAGATGCATATGAAAACTTAGATAAAAGAAAGAATTTAAGTTTTTATGCCACAATTGCATAGTTTGAACAACATGCAGAAAACAAAACGACCCCGGCAGGATTCGAACCTGCAATCTTCTGATCCGAAGTCAGACGTCTTATCCATTAGGCCACGCGGCCATCACTGCGCGACAACCGAAATTAAATTTAGTAACCACGATAACGAACGATGATGGTCCTACTTTTTCGTAAAAAATTGTAAGATATCCTTTGATAGTTCTCGGCTTACTTGTTTAGTAATGTGATCCTCTTTCCGCGTGCAATTGGTCTTGTGTTCGATTGCCAGAAACCTCATAATTTAAAAACGTCAAAAAGAACTTACAAAATTAGCAACTCTAAAAATGTGTGTTGTACTAGCACTGCAACAGTATATTAAAAGTTATTTGACAATGAGCAGTTTGAAAGATACATATTAAAAAGAAGTAATTTCTAAACATTGTTTTTGCCAGAATATGCATGGCTTAAACATCATAAGAAAACCACGAGTTAATCGCTGCTTCCGAAGACAAACTAAATTTACTAGACACGATCACCGTTGCTGAAGGTCATACTTTTTGTTTTACAAATATTTTCTTAAAAACTGTCGGATGTAGTGCCGATTCTTGTCGGCTTGCTGGTCTACTGGTACGTTTCACGCTTAGGGTACGAGAGGTCACGGGTTCGATCCCCGTGCAAGCCCATCATTCGAAGACTTCGTCAAAAGAATTTTTCTTCATTGACATGCTTTGGAAACGTTGGTAAATATGGCAAACGAATTAAGTTTTATGTATTATGTTCTGAAGCACTTTCTCCGGATAAGCTACGTAAAAATAATGCTGATAAAATTCCACATCTGTCGTACACGAAATGTAAAGAACAGAAAGGGAGTCTGGAACAGATGGAGATTACTCATACACAATTATATGTAATTATTAGAATACAACATAAAAAGAAACAGCACTTTTGAAAATTTCACTTCTGTCGTATACAAAATGTTAAGAACAGCGAAAAAAGTGACTAATAGGGAGTCTGGAAATAATTGAGATTACCAATGCTGAATAGATAAGTAATAGACAAAAAAACGAAAGACAGACTATTGAGCTAATGGCGGTAGCGTTGCCGAGAGGTCTAAGGCGCTGGTTTTATGCACCAGTCATTCTATGGCGTGGGTTCGAATCCCACCGCTGCCATATGCGTTTTATTAATGGAGCAACAGCTGTTACGTGTTTTATGCTGTTTCATTGAAATTGTTCTGGAATATTGCATATTGCCCCATGGCAGTTGGTGTGGATTCAGCAACTCTCACATTGCACGTTGGACTAGCACAGCAACAGTATATTAAAAGTTATTTGACAATGAGCAGTTTGAAAGATACATATCCAAAAGAAGTAATTTCTAAACATTGTTTTTGCCAGAATATGCATAGCTTTAACATCATAAAAAAACCACGAGTTATTCGCTGCTTCCGAAGAGAAACTAAATTTACTAGACACGATCGCCGTTGCTGCTGGTCATACTTTTTGTTTTACAATTATTTTCTTAAAAATTGTCGGATGTACTGGCGATTGTTGTCGGCTTGCTGGTCTAGTGGTATGATTCTCGCTTAGGGTGCGAGAGGTCACGGGTTCGATTCCCGTGCAAGCCCATCATTAGAAGTCTTCTTCAAAGAAACATTTCTTGATTCACATGCTTTGGAAACGTTGGTAAATATGGCAAACGAATTAAGTTTTATGTATTATGTTCTGAAGCACTTTCTCCGGATAAGCTACATAAAAATAAGGCTGATGAAATTCCACTTCTGTCGTACACGAAATGTAAAGAACAGAAAGGGAGTCTGGAACAGATGGAGATTACTCATACACAATTATATGTAATTATTAGACAACAACATAAAAAGAAACAGCACTTTGTTGCAGGCAGCAGCGTGGCCCAGTGGTCTAAGGCGCTGGTTTTAGGCACCAGTCTTTCTATATCGTGGGTTCTAATCCCACCGCTACCAGTTACGGTCTATTTATGGCCCTCACCTATGAAACGTGTCATGCTGTTTCTTTAAAGTTATTGTGTGAGATTTGGCAAGTTTTTTAATGGCAGTTGCTATAGATTCAGTATCTCTTTGCTTGCATGTTGGTCTGGTATAGAAACAGTATATTAAAAGTTCTTTTGCCAAATAGTAATTTCAAAGATGCATATGAAAACTTAGATAAAAGAAAGAATTTAAGTTTTTATGCCACAATTGCATAGTTTGAACAACATGCAGAAAACAAAACGACCCCGGCAGGATTCGAACCTGCAATCTTCTGATCCGAAGTCAGACGTCTTATCCATTAGGCCACGAGGCCATCACTGCGCGACAACTCAAATTAAATTTAGTAACCACGATAACGAACGATGGTCCTACTTTTTCGTAAAAAATTGTAAGATATCCTTTGATAGTTCTTGGCTTACTTGTTTAGTAATGTGATCCTCCCTCCGCGTGCAATTGGTCTTGTGTTCGATTGCCAGCAACCTCATAATTTAAAAACGTCAAAAAGAACTTACAAAAACAGCAACTCTAAAAATGTGTGTTGGACTAGCACTGCAACAGTATAGTAACAGTTATTGGAGACTGAGCAGTGTGCAAGATACATATGAAAAAGAAGCAATTTCTAAACAATGCAATTTCCAGAATATGCATGGCTTGAACATCCTAAAAAACTACGAGTTAATCGCTCGTTACGAAGAGAAACAAAATTTTCTAACCACGTTAACGAATGCTGATAGTCATAATTTATTATTTTCGAATTATTTTCTTAAAAAATAAAAAACTTTTTTAAAAATTTTATTCTTTACAAACTGAATGAATTTTTTAAAAAATTTTCGGGTGTACTCGCGATTGTTGTCCGCTTGCTGGTCTAGTCGTATAATTCTCTCTTAGGGTGCGAGAGGTCACGAGTGATATTCTTGTGCCAGCCCGATATTAAAAGATTTCGTAACAAGAACTTTCCTTGATTGATAAGTTTCGAAACGTTTGTAAAGATTTAACCCGATTTATTTTTATGTTACATGTTCTGAAACACCTTCTCTGGAGAAGCTACTTGAAAATTGTGGTTTTGAAAATTTCACTTCTGTCGTATACAAAATGTTAAGAACAGCGCAAAAAGTGACTAATAGGGAGTCTGGAAATAATTGAGATTACCAATGCTGAATAGATAAGTAATAGAGAAAAAAACGAAAGACAGACTGTTGAGCTAATGGCGGTAGCGTTGCCGAGAGGTCTAAGGCGCTGGTTTTATGCACCAGTCATTCTATGGCGTGGGTTCGAATCCCACCGCTGCCATATGCGTTTTATTAATGGAGCAACAGCTGTTACGTGTTTTATGCTGTTTCATTGAAATTGTTCTGGAATGTTGCATATTGCCCCATGGCAGTTGGTGTGGATTCAGCAACTCTCACATTGCACGTTGGACTAGCACAGCAACAGTATATTAAAAGTTATTTGACAATGAGCAGTTTGAAAGATACATATCCAAAAGAAGTAATTTCTAAACATTGTTTTTTCCAGAATATGCATGGCTTTAACATCATAAAAAAACCACGAGTTAGTCGCTGCTTCCGAAGAGAAACTAAATTTACTAGACACGATCGCCGTTGCTGCTGGTCATACTTTTTGTTTTACAATTATTTTCTTAAAAATTGTCGGATGTACTGGCGATTGTTGTCGGCTTGCTGGTCTAGTGGTATGATTCTCGCTTAGGGTGCGAGAGGTCACGGGTTCGATTCCCGTGCAAGCCCATCATTAGAAGTCTTCTTCAAAGAAACATTTCTTGATTCACATGCTTTGGAAACGTTGGTAAATATGGCAAACGAATTAAGTTTTATGTATTATGTTCTGAAGCACTTTCTCCGGATAAGCTACGTAAAAATAAGGCTGATGAAATTCCACTTCTGTCGTACACGAAATGTAAAGAACAGAAAGGGAGTCTGGAACAGATGGAGATTACTCATACACAATTATATGTAATTATTAGACAACAACATAAAAAGAAACAGCACTTTGATGCAGGCAGCAGCGTGGCCCAGTGGTCTAAGGCGCTGGTTTTAGGCACCAGTCTTTCTATATCGTGGGTTCTAATCCCACCGCTACCAGTTACGGGCTATTTATGGCCCTCACCTATGAAACGTGTCATGCTGTTTCTTTAAAGTTATTGTGTGAGATTTGGCAAGTTTTTTAATGGCAGTTGCTATAGATTCAGTATCTCTTTCCTTGCATGTTGGTCTGGTATAGAAACAGTATATTAAAAGTTCTTTTGCCAAATAGTAATTTGGAAGATGCATATGAAAACTTAGATAAAAGAAAGAATTTAAGTTTTTATGCCACAATTGCATATTTTGAACAACATGCAGAAAACAAAACGACCCCGGCAGGATTCGAACCTGCAATCTTCTGATCCGAAGTCAGACGCCTTATCCATTAGGCCACGAGGCCATCACTGCGCGACAACCGAAATTAAATTTAGTAACCACGATAACGAACGATGATGGTCCTACTTTTTCGTAAAAAATTGTAAGATATCCTTTGATAGTTCTCGGCTTACTTGTTTAGTAATGTGATTCTCCCTCCGCGTGCCATTGGTCTTGTGTTCGATTGCCAGCAACCTCATAACTTAAAAACGTCAAAAAGAACTTACAAAAACAGCAACTCTAAAAATGTGTGTTGGACTAGCACTGCAACAGTATAGTAACAGTTATTGGAGACTGAGCAGTGTGCAAGATACATATGAAAAAGAAGCAATTTCTAAACAATGCAATTTCCAGAAAATGCATGGCTTGAACATCATAAAAAACCACGAGTTAATCCCTGCTTCCGAAGACAAACTAAATTTACCAGACATGATCACCGTTGCTGCTGGTCATACTTTTTGTTTTATAATTATTTTGTTAAAAAATGTCGGATGTACTAGCGGTTGTTGTCGGCTTGCTGGTTTAGTGGTATGATTCTCGCTTGGGGTGCGAGAGGTCACGGGTTCGATTCCCGCGCAAGCCCATCATTAGAAGTCTTCTTCAAAGAAACGTTTCTTGATTCACATGCTTTGGAAACGTTGGTAAATATGGCAAGCGAATTAAATTTTATGTTTTATGTTCTGAAACACTTTCTCCGGATAAGCTACGTAAAAATAATGCTGTTAAAATTCCACTTCTGTCGTACACGAAATGTAAAGAACAGCGCTAATAGTAACAGAAAGGGAGTCTGGATTAGATGGAGATTACTCATACAGAATTATATGTAATTATTACAGATCAACATAAAAAGAAACAGCACTTTGTTGCAGGCAGTAGCGTGGCCCAGTGGTCTAAGGCGCTGGTTTTAGGCACCCGTCTTTCTATATCGTGGGTTCAAATCCCACCGCTACCAGTTGCGGTCTATTTATGGCCCTCACCTATGAAACGTGTCATGCTGTTTCTTTAAAGTTATTGTGTGAGATTTGGCAAGTTTTTTAATGGCAGTTGCTATAGATTCAGTATCTCTTTCCTTGCATGTTGGTCTGGTATAGAAACAGTATATTAAAAGTTCTTTTGCCAAATAGTAATTTGGAAGATGCATATGAAAACTTAGATAAAAGAAAGAATTTAAGTTTTTATGCCACAATTGTATAGTTTGAACAACATGCAGAAAACAAAACGACCCCGGCAGGACTCGAACCTGCAATCTTCTGATCCGAAGTCAGACGCCTTATCCATTAGGCCACGAGGCCATCACTGCGCGACAACCGAAATTAAATTTAGTACCCACGATAACGAACGATGATGGTCCTACTTTTTCGTAAAAAATTGTAAGATATCCTTTGATAGTTCTCGGCTTACTTGTTTAGTAATGTGATCCTCTTTCCGCGTGCAATTGGTCTTGTGTTCGATTTCCAGCAACCTCATAATTTAAAAACGTCAAAAAGAACTTACAAAATTAGCAACTCTAAAAATGTGTGTTGTACTAGCACTGCAACAGTATATTAAAAGTTATTTGACAATGAGCAGTTTGAAAGATACATATCAAAAAGTAGTAATTTCTAAACATTGTTTTTGCCAGAATATGCATGGCTTGAACATCATAAGAAAACCACGAGTTAATCGCTGCTTCCGAAGACAAACTAAATTTACTAGACACGATCACCGTTGCTGAAGGTCATACTTTTTGTTTTACAATTATTTTCTTAAAAATTGTCGGATGTAGTGCCGATTCTTGTCGGCTTGCTGGTCTACTGGTACGTTTCACGCTTAGGGTACGAGAGGTCACGGGTTCGATCCCCGTGCAAGCCCATCATTCGAAGACTTCGTCAAAAGAACTTTTCTTGATTGACATGCTTTGGAAACGTTGGTAAACATGGCAAACGAATTAACTTTTATGTATTATGTTCTGAAGCACTTTCTCCGGATAAGCTACGTAAAAATAATGCTGATAAAATTCCACATCTGTCGTACACGAAATGTAAAGAACAGAAAGGGAGTCTGGAACAGATGGAGATTACTCATACACAATTATATGTAATTATTAGACAACAACATAAAAAGAAACAGCACTTTGTTGCAGGCAGCAGCGTGGCCCAGTGGTCTAAGACGCTGATTTTAGGCACCAGTCTTTTTATATCGTGGGTTCTAATCCCACCGCTACCAGTTTCGGTTTATTAATGGCCCTCACCTATGAAACGTGTCATGCTGTTTCATTAAAGTTATTGTGTGAGATTTGGCAAGTTTTTTAATGGCAGTTGCTATAGATTCAGTAACTCTTTCCTTGCATGTTGGTCTGGTATAGAAAAAGTATATTAAAAGTTCTTTTGCCAAATAGTAATTTGGAAGATGCATATGAAAACTTAGATAAAAGAAAGAATTTAAGTTTTTATGCCACAATTGCTTAGTTTGAACAACATGCCGAAAACAAAACGACCCCGGCAGGAATCGAACCTGCAATCTTCTGATCCGAAGTCAGACGCCTTATCCATTAGGCCACGAGGCCATCACTGCGCGACAACCCAAATTAATTTTAGTAACAACGATAACAAACAATGATGGTCCTACTTTTTCTTAAAAAATTGTAAGATATCCTTTGATAGTTCTCGGCTTACTTGTTTAGTAATGTGATCCTCGCTCCGCGTGCAATTGGTCTTGTGTTCGATTGCCAGCAACCTCATAATTTAAAAACGTCAAAAAGAACTTACAAAAACAGCAACTCTCAAAATGTGTGTTGGACTAGCACAGCAACAGTATAGTAACAGTTATTGGAGACTGAGCAGTGTCCAAGATACATATGAAAAAGAAGCAATTTCTAAACAATGCAATTTCCAGAATATGCATGGCTTGAACATCCTAAAAAACTACGAGTTAATCGCTCGTTCCGAAGAGAAACAAAATTTTCTAACCACGTTAACGAATGCTGATAGTCATAATTTATTATTTTCGAATTATTTTCTTAAAAAATAAAAAACTTTTTTAAAAATTTTATTCTTTACAAACTGAATGAATTTTTTAAAAAATATTCGGGTGTACTCGCGATTGTTGTCCGCTTGCTGGTCTAGTCGTATAATTCTCTCTTAGGGTACGAGAGGTCACGAGTGATATTCTTGTGCCAGCCCGATATTAAAAGATTTCGTAACAAGAACTTTCCTTGATTGATAAGTTTCGAAACGTTTGTAAAGATTTAACCCGATTTATTTTTATGTAACATGTTCTGAAACACCTTCTCTGGAGAAGCTACTTGAAAATTGTGGTTTTGAAAATTTCACTTCTGTCGTATACGAAATGTTAAGAACAGCGCTAATAGTAACAGAAAGGGAGTCTGGATTAGATGGAGATTACTCATACAGAATTATATGTAATTATTACAGATCAACATAAAAAGAAAGAGCACTTTGTTGCAGGCAGTAGCGTGGCCCAGTGGTCTAAGGCGCTGGTTTTAGGCACCAGTCTTTCTATATCGTGGGTTCAAATCCCACCGCTACCAGTTGCGGTCTATTTATGGCCCTCACCTATGAAACGTGTCATGCTGTTTCTTTAAAGTTATTGTGTGAGATTTGGCAAGTTTTTTAATGGCAGTTGCTATAGATTCAGTAACTCTTTCCTTGCATGTTGGTTTGGTATAGAAACAGTATATTAAAAGTTCTTTTGCCAAATAGTAATTTGGAAGATGCATATGAAAACTTAGATAAAAGAAAGAATTTAAGTTTTTATGCCACAATTGCAAAGTTTGAACAACATGCAGAAAACAAAACGACCCCGGTAGGATTCGAACCTGCAATCTTCTGATCCGAAGTCAGACGCCAGTAGATTACCCTTCCCATATAGCGTTCAAAGAAATGCCGACAATGACGTCATAGCGCATGAACAGCACGTGAACAGCACATGCACATAGAATTGACGTCATAGCACGTGGACAGCACATGTACATAGAATTGACGTCATAGCACGTGGGCAGCACATGCACATTGGTTTGGGATCGTAGCGCGTGGTTAGCACGTGAACAGTACAAATTTGGTTTCTAGGGCGATCCCAAGCACGGCATGTGTATCAGAAAAGAGAGAAATGCAATGTAGGTTTAAAAAATATTTATTTCAACTTTTACAAACTAGTGATTATATTTCAGTTGATATAAACATATGAGATAATCTATGAGATTTTTAAAAGTAAAAGTTTTTTCGATACTGGTGGATAGAGTATGTAAAGTTAAGTATGATAGTTTAAAAGTTTGTTCAAAAATGTTCCGACATTTTGCTGGTGGTTCTTAGTACTTGAGGATTTTAAATGCTTCCACGATTAGGATCCAGATATGTTCTTTCCCGATATGCGATTTTGCTTCCTCGCAACAGTTCCACCAACTACATAATTCCCCAGTGTTTGTGTCTTTTCGTTTTATTTCTTTAATTTTTCTTGCGATCAATTCTACAGTTATCGCAGCAGTCAGTTCCTTTGGGGTAAATTGTTCTTCGAGGTTAAAAATGTTATCAGAATACATCTGCTTAAAGGAATGTGCCATTGTAGCTAGTGTCCGTACGGCTTGGAGAGCAAGTGTATTATGATCAGCCTCGTCCCCAGGCCCAACCGTTACCGTTGCGTGCCGTTGTGTGGGTATTGCGTGGAAAACACAGTCGGAAACGCGCGGTCGGGCCTGGCAGAAAATGCAGAAAAAAGTGTATGATTCAACGAAAAAGTGATAAGATAGTATTTTATTGAGAATTTCGTTTTCCAGTCGCGTGTGTTGGCCGTACATATGTTTGATAGATGGAAGAGATTACCGAAAGCCTTAAGAAATCTAATCTCAAAGCTGCTCTTCTTCGCTTATATCGTTGAGGGGAGTTTCTATTAAACTTGGCAGTTGCTGCTCCAAGCATTCCGCCATCTTGAATTCATTTTCTGCCAGGCGCTTACGCTCTCTTCTCCCTATTTTCTCCTCGCGTGTTTCCCGCGCGCATTCACGATATTAAATCTATATATATCATCAAATTAGAAAGCGCCTGGGAACGAGGCTATATTATGATAGAGTATCTTGCAATACATGTATTGAGTCAGTAGAGCGTTGCGCGTAGGAGTGAAGGTTAGATATTTTTAGAGCGTACGTTCGCTACGCTGCTGTTTAGGCATTGTCTTGCAGGGTGCCGGATATTGTTAGAGCGAACGTACGGTAGTGTTTAAACGCTGTACGTTCGCTATGCTGCTATTTAGACATTGTTTTAAGCGCACGTACGCGTGGCAAGGTCAATTCAGGCAATGATATACAGTATGCTAATGTTTAGGCATTGTCAAAATGCCTCAAGGCATATTCTAATTGCGTCATATGGCAGGCATCGCCCACGCGTACCTTGACTATAAAAATCCATAAATCGAGCTAATTTTTTATTGCATTGAAGTTTTTTTTACCCGAACTGTTTTTTACTGCATTTAAGCGTAGAATATCTGAGGAAATGAATTTTTCGAAAGGATTCACGTATAAAAACAAAGTGTTTACAGATGAGGTTTCTTCTGTAGACTATCAGAAACTTTGTAGACTATTAGAAACGATAACAGCTTGGGCTGTTTCTGACGAAATTGAAAAGCTTTCTAAGGAGAAATGTTGTGGATGTGAGTATGATCATCCCAGTCAGCGTCGACATGATTGCCTGATGTTAACCGTTGAAGAAAAATGGTCAACGTACGGTTTGGAAGCGATGGAGAGAGTGAACAGTAAGCGGACGGTATGGCATCTATTTTTGGAGGCATTGAGAATTTTAAAACTAAAATATTACAACAGTATTGTCGACCATTTAAATGATCTTCGACGCGATCCTGATTCTGCATTGATGTGTTCCTTAATGGAACTTCATCTCGATACGGATAATACAGAATTTAACTCTGTTTTGAACTATCTTTCCTACTGGAAAGAAGGCAGAGGGTACTAAATTAAACATTTACAAACACGTGGTCGGAAGTGACGTGAAAGTTTAAAAACTATATAAGAGTGCATGATCTATAAAAATTTAGTTACATTAATATACTGTATGATGAAGTGCTTACACGGCGAACCAGCTGCTCATTCAACGACTGAAAAAGGCTCATTTTGGTTCTGTGGTCAGAGTCAAACATGTCACTTTTTCTGCACGGAAGACGATGGGTATTTGTATGAAAAAGCCATAGCTGCCTGGAAATGCACGAATCAACCGCATCCAGTATGTGGTGGTCATAATAAACTTGCGAAGATGCGCGTCGTCAAAGACATGATGAAAGAGAGTTACGGAAGGCCATTTTTTGTGTGTTCTGAAAGAAACAGTCCATGTACCTTCTGGCAGTGGGGTGATGTACAGCCATTAACTCGTCCGATGTGTCGACATGGGTTTTCGTGTGCGGTTCTCAAAGTAAAAAAAGACGGCGTCAACAAGGGTCGTGTGTTTTTCAGCTGCCCAAACGGAAAGGAAAACTCGTGCGGTTATTTCGAATGGGCTTCGGAGGAGGAAGAGGGATCAATACAGCCGGTCAACTCATTCGTACCCGAACCGTGGAAATACAAAACCAAAGAGCAAGAGAACTGCTTTGACAATTTAGTGCATAGTTTTCAGGACATGAATATTAACTAGCTTGTTTAATGTTTGTATTAATTACTATACTTTAAATAAATACGTTTTACTTTTTTGTATTCGTTCTCGTTTTGGTCTGTGTTTGAGGGGGAAATGGAAGTAATTTTGGACGAGCTTCAAAAAAATAACGTAGATATTGATATGCGAACGTTATCGCATCATGTGAACTATCTACTTGACAAGCATGGAGACATATATCAGTCAATAGTTTCACGCTGTCCTGATCTTGTGACTATTTTTTACGAAATCGACGTTGTCAATTTTGGTCGTGCCATGGCTTATTTAACACTGGTTTATTTAACGAAAGTTTCTGGAGATGAGGCACGTGTAGCTATACAGTTAGTTGCTAAACGTTTGAGGAGCTTTGATTTTGATAAGTTCAAGATCGAAGAAAGTTTTTTTGACAAAATAATGTCTATTTTTCAACGCTTGTTTTCGTCATAAAACTTAGAGGTTTGCGAAATAAAATTCAGTACATGTCTTCCTTGTGAGCCCGATGGATGTGAGATTTAGGACGCCTGCTAATTTTTATATCTGCGGTGCAAGTCAAAGCGGAAAGTCTTTCTTTCTTCGTTCCATGTTACGTAACCTTGAATATTTATTTTCATCGATACCCTCTAAGATAATATATTCGTATGGCGTGTATCAGAAAGAATTTGCCGAGCTATCAGAAACTGTACCAAACATACAGTTTGTGGAGGGATTTCCAAACGATTTATATGATATGACAGATGCTCACGATAGCTCAATGATAATTTTGGACGATTTAATGTCCCAGTGCTCAAACGATCAACGCGTGGTTGACCTTTTTACCCGTGGCTCTCATCATCGTGGGATAACGGTTTTATTTCTTACTCAAAACCTATTTCCGCCTGGTAAACTTTCGCGAACGCTCAGTTTAAATGCGCATTACATGTTGATATTTCGAAATCCGCGTGATTCACTTGGAATTACAACATTGGCTCGTCAAATGTACCCAAAGAATGTTGACTATTTGCTTGAATCATATAACGATGCTACGAAAAGACCATACGGCTATCTTTTACTGGATCTCCATCAATTAACGCCCGCGGATATGAGATTGCGAACAAACATTTTGCCCAACGAGAGACATATTGTTTACGTTATGCGAAACGCATAAGTGACTTTCTATGTAATGTAATTATTATTATTTAAATCCTTTACGAACGCAACCCAACAAAATGTAAAAGTTATAACATCCAGAATATAAAAATATAAAAAACCCCATTGTTATGTGTGTTATTATACACTGTTGTCAGGTAAATATCTGTGCTTGAGCCTGAGGAGCTCATAGACGTAACCGTAGGGCTCATGTGAACTGTTTCAAGGATTTATCAATGACTATTCACCTGCTTTTGTGTAAATTACGTCTGCACATACAGAGAACTATTCCTAAATGTTTTCAAATTGCATAAAGGGGGTGAGGTGTCAGATAAGGCGTTTGTTTACTTTTATCCATTAGCGAGTTATAAAATCATGCTTTTCACGCAATTCAGTTTATTTGTCACATGATGTCAAAGAGGATGAGAGGTAGTTTGCCTTACTTGCAAATACTTGCAAAGTGTAAACCTAAAGTACGAAAAGTTCTTATAGAACATGGGCCAAGCAGCCTTGTATTGAGCATTTGTGAATGCTGTCACAACGTCTTAAAAGGGACAGTTCCCCTGACGAAGAGGCAGAAACAACATTTGTCACGATACAAGAAACACCTTAGAGACTTGGCAAACAAAAAGGTTTCACGCGTAAAGAAACAACGCTTGTTGACTCAGCAGAAAGGTGGGGGAAATTTGTTAGCAGCGCTTTTACCACCTGTTTTAACTGTGTTAACTAGCTTGTTAACAGAATGAAAAGTGTTAAAAAAATGATTCTTGTACCCGAGGACGTGTTCAACAGATTTGAACAAAAGCAAAAAATGGAGACCTCCCCGATTGTTAGTAACATGATGCAAAAAGATGCCGACATGTCAAAACTTCTTTATCGTGAAGATCTAAATGATGATGAAAAAAAGAAACTGTATCACGCAAATTTGGAACGTTATCTAGATTTGAAGCATCAGAAAGACAATACGATCCCTACAGTTCGGATATTACCCAATAGTGAGATAGGAAATAAAGAGCTGGCTTTGCCCGGAGAAAAAGCACAACTTTCAGATTCGGTTATTGTGGAAAATATTCCTAAAACAATGCGTACAAGAGCCGTTGCACTTTTAAACCGTTTGAAAGCAAGGCCCGATGTTATTTCGTGGGATGAAACGGGTAGAGTCAGCCTTGATGGTGTGGACATCCCCCACTCTAATATTTCAGATTTGATCAGCGACGCTGTCAGAGGAAGAAAAAATTTTAATCCTGTCGGGTCAAGGCAATTTTTTCGAGCACTAAGAAAAATTAATATGCCTCGAGACATAGTACGGAATGAAGACAAGTGGAAAGAGGCTCAAATTGACAGTGGATCTGGGGAGGATGTGCCTGATAGCAGCAGTAGCAGCCCTCGAATTGGCAGTCCATTAAAATATTTTCAAACCTTGGTAAAAAGACATAAAGATACGGAAAAGCAAGAAAAAACTTCAAAACGCTGGCTTAATTATTAACATTCTAAATATGTATAGTACTTCTTAACGGCAATAAACCAAATTGAAATTGCAATTTTCCGTCGTCATTTTTATGTGGGAGGGGTACCCGTTAATACGAAATAATAATAAACTGATATATAGTAAAAAAAATAAATATTTATTCACGATATGCTAAATATTACAAAATGCGTTTTTTACTAATCTGGTTATGGTTTACATGCAAGCGATTATCAATTACTTTAAAATGATTTTTGACAAATTGAGACACCATGGCGTCATTTATTAACGTATTATTATTAAAAACATGCACAATTTTGTTCAGGCTATGTCCCCGTGACCTTTGATATAAATAAAACAAACAATATTCCCCACAAACAGCTGACCAATCGCTTTGCAGCTTACGGCTATTAAATCCCCATTCGTTACAGTGTTTATTTAAAAAGTTAGTAAACGAAGTCCCGTAAAATTCTGGCGGTTTTCCCAACGAGTCAAAAAAGGACCCCTTCTTTAAGGACCCTTTCTGTTCAATTGAGATAAACATCGCGATCCAGTGTTCACCTGGTTTATCGCTCGGGTCTGTATTCGCAACGATCCCACACGGGTATTTTTCGATTGTTTGAGGCAGCTTATCACTAGGAAAGACACCACAAAACGTTTTGCTTGTCATGAAATCCTGTTTCAATGCACGAGTGATCTGAATAGTGTTCATCTAGCCAGAGTAGTCGTAAACAACGTTTCTTTCGGAGTCGATTTGAATTAGGTTCTCAAATTCCCCGTAGCATACAAGACTCACGGCAGATCCTGGGGCAGCAGAGAACTTAATGTCAACTGTTAGACTTCCTTTCTGCACGACGTTAAAATGGGGTGACGACCCGCACATATCAGCTGTCAGGTCGAAGGCGTAGATGGAATAACCGTTAGGGAACTCGTCTCGACTTATATCATTTCCGGTGTTAAAATACATTTTTCCCGTGCCAGAAAACAGTGTACAAAAAGCTTCGATAAACCTAGGGTTGGCACCGAAGGATAGCTGCAACGGCTTAAATGGCATATCTTCCCCATTTACAGATATCCCAACCGATGACACGTCAAAATGTTGAAAGTTGTACGGGTTTTTCTTGTATGCACCGTTAAACGCTGTACTTTCTACCAGGCAGATGACAAACGATTTCGGTACAAGTCCGTTGAAAACGTTATCTTTTCTGAGAGAGGGATTTCCTGTTGGAATTATAAAACTTTTGCACTCGACTCGACGAATGGGATAAATTGCAGGACCCTTTTTCAAAGCAACTTCGTGAGCCAGCGAAATGCTAGGGCTTACTTTTACTTTTCGTAATTTGAGATAAGCATCGACCAGCTTTACTTTGTGATCAGCGTCGTCCACAGAGCTCATCAAACAAAATTCGTTACCATTACGATTCAAAATGACTTTTAAATCGACAAAACTTAGTAAAAGGCGTTCGGTCATAAATATGTCACAAAATACTGGCCCAGCCATTTCAATAACTCCACTTTCTTTACTAAATCCGTATCTTGTTTTAAGACCCAAGTTAGCATTGTTCACTGCCAACGTGGGATCGGCAACATCCATTTTTCCAGCCGTGTCTTTGTAGAACATCGAAGCTGTTAGTTGAGATTGCTTTGCCGCTGGACCGTAATTTAGAAGGGTCTCGAGGTAAGCACGATATGCGTAAGTTCCCATTGCTTGAGTTACTTGCTTTTCTTTTAGGAACACATCGACTTGTTTGAACAGACTGTGCAGAAAATTGTTCACAATACCAACCTTTTCGTCTGCGTCTAGATCTGCTCCATTCGCTTTTGTTACCTTTGCCCTCACCACAAGAATCGTTTTAGACAAATCGACATAGTCTTCAGTGCCCGGGGACAAGAATGTGATTGGACCACCGTCCGATACACTGGACACAGGCTGATGATCCATCCAGTACCCTTTCTCCAAACTGACTTGTGTTGGGGGCACAGAAAATAGATCTAGTTCGCTTTTGCTGCATTCCTGCGATTTGGAGTGTACAAAATTCATGTTTAACCAAATATGTCTTGAGGAGATGTTTTCCGTTTCTTGGCCTGCTTGTTTCTGCCAGCAGGCTGTGATGCCTTTCTCTTTTTACCTGTGTTCCCAACCTTTTCCGCTCCACGTTTTCCATTTCCTGTTTGGGCATAAGTGTTTGCTCGTTGTATAGCTTTCTCTTTCGCCACGTCAGCCGCCTCCCGGATGCGTGCTTTTGCGGCTTCCTTCGCATTTTTACCGGCTAATACATCACTTACAAAATTTGCCCCACTATTCAATGCTATGTTGCCAAGGGCGTTTGCTCCCCTTTTGATCATCGGCATAACCTCTCTTGCAACGCTACGAAATAGGCCACCAAGACCAAATCCCACCTGCCCATGTCCAATCTGCCATGGACTGCCTCTGAACACAGACATCCCATGACCTTGTTGTTGTTGATTGAGATAGTAGTTTACGTACGGATTGTTCTGAGTCATTTTTACAGAAAGTAAGGTGAACTTTTTTGCTTAAAGTGTAGTGTAATGATCACCTTCCCGCGCTCAAATGGCACTGGATCTCCCGTGTCATTCCTTAAAAGAACCTCCACGTTCTCGAATGATTTGGTTTGGACAGGTACATACTGGATGTTGGTAAACGTTTTAGCAATGACGTCACCAAACTTTCCCTCAGCAGGAATGCTTTTCAGTAATTGCGCACTTGTATCTCCGACGATCTGCGGCTCAACAATATCGCAATACACATAAATCGTCGATACAACCGTTAAGTCAGTTACGTAAGGACTAACAGTCGTTTTTGTGATGATTTTTAAATCAGTATCCCCAAACCCTAAGATAATAGACATTCGACCGATTAAGCCGAGTTGGTACCCCTTTTTTAACTGAACTGTCACTTTTCCGTTGAGAGTGTTATACGTTAACTTAATGTTATCGTTAACATTCCTTGCTAATGCTTTATTAGCAGCTTTAACAAGATCTTGCATTGATTGGTAGTAACCATAATCGATAATGGCCTGTTGAAACACGCCACTTGTGTCCATGTAAAAAATATGCGTGTCGGACCCGTCCTGTAACGTGTACCATGTATTTGGATAGGACACAGAGTACAGGCCAACTTCCCAGTTTCCCTCCAAATCAATAGTTTGTGGTAATTTTACACGATAACTAGTCGTTTTGTTATCGGGAAAAACTCCCAGGGATGAATTACTAGGGAGCGTAAGGTAAAAATGTGTTCCGCTCATGTTGAAAGTAATAGTACAATTGAAAAACACACACAGTACACATTAGTTTTTAAACCTTATTTATTTCAGAAGCAGATACCCAGGAATTAAATTTGCTAGGATAGCCTGACCATTTTACTAAATATTGTACATTTCCTCCCCTGCCACGCTTTTTCAGGATCTTTTCTACTTCGTAAACGTCATCCTGCTTGGTTACTTTTTGCAATTCCTTGTCGTAAAACGTCCCCTTTAACTCTTCGTTGTCGTAATCTTTAAGTTTATACACTGGAGGATCGCGAGGCACTTGCTTACTAATGGTAAAAATTTCTTTAGAGAAATTTGGCAAGTACCCTTTTTCAAACTTGCGTTTTATCTTACTAATTCTTACTTGATCACCGATCTTAAACTTATACTTTACATTTTTGGGAGAACTATGATCATACAGAGTATGCCAAATTTTCTTTTCGTTCTCTGTAGTAACATCACCTGGCTTAATTTTAATACTACGATGAACGCTAAAATTATAAGAATACACTAAATCAGGCAGTATGTCAATGTATCTCATCGTTTTGTTAGCTGTAAAATATCGCCACATTTTTGTTTTTAGCGTACGTATTAAACGTTCCACGATAGAAGCTTTGGTTTCATTATACGTGTTGTACAATTCGATGTCTTCTTTTTGCATTAGCGCTCGAAAATGGTGGTTTAGGAACTCCGTTCCTTGATCTGTCATGATTTTTTCAGGCTTGCGTCCAGAAGACAAAATGACCTTGAAAGCATTGACCAAACTTGGTCCTGTTTTATTTTTCAATGGGACTACCCAAGCATACTTTGAAAAGACATCGATGTATACTAGTAAATATCTATAACCATCGTTAAACTTTTGCATGGATTGCATGTCCGCTAAGTCCATCTGCCACTGTTGATCAATACCTCCCACGATAACACGGTTTCTTTTAAAGTTGCGGCGAACAGGTTTATGTAATGTGTATGCATCTTGTTTCGTTAACCATTCTTTAATTTGTTTACGACTTATTTTAAATTTTCCCTCCTTCTTTACGTCATCATACAGGCGGTTTACTCCACCATAGCCTCCGGAACGTTTGGTATTGTAATAAACACTAGATAGATAACTATCCATAACCGCGTGCGAAATGAAAAATATCGGTTAGTTTTTGCTGTCTTATTCCTCCACGTTCTCAATGTTATCGTTCTCATTTTGCAAGGTGCTAATTGGCTCACTGTCATCGGATATTAAAGCGTTCATTTCGTTTTCAACAGGTTTATAATTCTTAACAGTTTTGCTATTATAGCCTATCTGCAAATGTCCCTCGAGATTAAGATCATTTCGACCAAAACTTATGCCAAATCGAAACATTTTCTGTCGGTTATGATTTTTATTAATCTTGGGGTTATGTCGTTTACTATTAAACTGACCCATTTCACTACAGCTTCTATCGGCTAATGAACCTTGTTTAACACTGTATGGGTATGTATAGTTATTGGGGTGGAAAAGTTATCAAGTTATTTTTAATTAAAAATAAATGTCACAAGCAGAAGTCTCGTTTAAGTGGGAGGTAGAGCAGTACTGGTCTGTTTCAAGAGAAATTAATGAGGCAGAACATAAATATTGGCTCACCAATAACTTGCTCCTGGTGTGAGGAACTTTCCAAAGGAAACGCAACCGAACCCGCTCGAGGGTATAAAAAATGGGAACTTTTAGGTGAGCGAGCACTCACTGCAAGATGGAACAGATAGTTGGAGTTATAGATATGGACGGGTTCGTAATAAATAAAACTTTTTATTGTAAAGAACTTGGTGTCCTAAAAGTTGGTAAAGATGAGGGAGATTCGTACCTGTTTGACATTGGTATCCGCTGGCAAGATTTAACAAGTAAACAACAAAAACATTGTATGTTTCTCACAAGAAACATACATAAGCTACCCTTCGGCGTTTCTCGGGGAACAAATGCCATTCAACTTAGCAACTTAAACACTATTGTGAAATGTTTTTACGATAGTGTTAAGTTAAATAACCTCAGTAGCATCGCGTACAAAGGCGGACATTTTGAGCGAGATTTGCTGCAACACCTACAGATCCCCTCAGTTAATTTGGAAGATTTCGGGTGCCCGAAAGCCGAGTTTTTGTTTGATGGATTGGTTTGGCTAGAGACGTGTGGTCACCATCTTGGAACGCACGCGTACCAACACTGTCCGAAGGTCGAAGTTGAGGCGTTTGGAAAGTGGCTACGCGAACAACAAAGAAGCGTTCTCTCACAATAGCCAACTAAGAGAGAGCAACAAAAAAAAAACGGTTCTTTTAAGAACCCCAAATGTTAAAAGAATATAAACAGATCGAATGTTTGATGTTTTCTTTTTTACTTAAAAACACTTTGTTAGCATTGACCAGTGTTTCAATACTCCTTTTATAATATCTCGTGCTGTATAGTGAAAAGATTCCACGTAAATACAAAAAAAAAATTACAAACAAAATTAACACTATTATGTATAAGCAAGGAAGTCAAAACGCAACATAGCTATAAACCGTTATTAATAAAAATGTAGCAACAATTATTCGACTTAATAACTTCATTCAGCTATTCTAAACGAATCAGTCTAATACATGTAATAACAGTTTATAAGCCGACTGAGTTAGGTAAATCAACTTTCCGGCCTAGCACGAACAACAGACCTCATGTATAATTTTTAAAGGGTAAGCCTGAAGGGTGAGAATACGTTAGCCCATGAATCGGGCCACCGGGCCGTAAAGTGCCTTATAGGGCCAAAACGGGCTAGAATGGGCCATATAAAATATCTATCACACGTAAACGCGAGTCAGTAATACTAGGAACTCGTGGAATAAACATGGGACGTACACGTAGAAACTGTCCTGTTTTTGGCTGTGGAAGTACAAATCTTGCTAGACTAGCTAATCATCTTGACCAAGTACATGGAATGGACACGAAAGAACGGGCTAAGTGGTTAAAGTGGAGCAAACTCGGTGTTTGTGTATCTCAACAGAGGGAACAACCAGAGGAATTCAACATGGAGAAAAGTTTGGAAAAACTATTAAAGCGACAACAAGAAATGGAAAGAAAATTTAATGCTTACTTACAAGCCGCCGAAGTAAAGAAGGACCACAGTAGATGTCTCTGGGAAGGGCAAAAATAAATGGATAAAATATTAAATGACATATTGGACTACAAAACATGACTCTAAGTGCCAGCAAAAAGGGAAGCGATGTGTTTGTGAAAGTGTTAGATGTCAAGACCGTTGAACACTGGGGAAAAGCAAGTAAGCTCAGTGCAATCGCGCTGTATGACGCAATTAGAATATGCCTTGAGGCATTTTGACAATGCCTAAGCATTAGCATACTGTATATCATTGCATGAATTGACCTTGCCACGCGTACGTGCGCTTAAAACAATGTCTAAACAGCAGCATAGCGAACGTACAGCGTTTAAACACTACCGTACGTTCGCTCTTACAATATCCGGCACCCTGCAGAACAATGTCTAAACAGCAGCATAGCGAACGTACGCTCTAAAAATACCTAACTTTCACTCCTACGCGCAACGCTCTATTGATTCAATACAGGTATTGCAAGATACTCTATCATAATACACTTGCTCTCCAAGCCGTACGGACACTAGCTACAATGGCACATTCCTTTAAATTTTTAACCTCGAAGAACAATTTACCCCAAAAGAACTGACTGCTGCGATAACTGTAGAATTGATCGCAAGAAAAATTAAAGAAATTGAACGAAAAGACACAAACACTGGGGAATTATGTAGTTGGTGGAACTGTTGCGACAAAGCAAAATCACATATCGGGAAAGAACATATCTGGATCCTAATCGTGGAAGCATTTAAAATCCTCAAGAACGAAGAACCACCAACAAAATGTCGGAACATTTTTGAACAAACTTTTAAACTATCATACCTAACTTTACATACTCTATCCACTAGTATCGAAAAAACTTTTACTTTTAAGAGTCTCATAGATTATCTCATATGTTTATACCAACTGAAATATAATCACTAGTTTGTAAAACTTAAAAGTTGAAATAAATATTTTTTAAACCTACATTGTATTTCTCTCTTTTCTGATACACATGCCGTGCTTGGGATCGCTCTAGAAACCAAATTTGTACTGTTCACGTGCTGATCACGCGCTATGACCCCAAACCAATGTGCATGTGCTGTCCACGTGCTATGACGTCAATCCTATGTGCATGTGCTATTCACGTGCTGTTCATGCGCTATGACGTCATTGTCGGCATTTCTTTGAACGCTATATGGGGGGGGTAATCTACTGACGCCTTATCCATTAGGCCACGAGGCCATCCCTGCGCGACAACCGAAATTAAATTTAGTAACCACGATAACGAACGATGGTCCTACTTTTTCGTAAAAAATTGTAAGATATCCTTTGATAGTTCTTGGCTTACTTGTTTAGTAATGTGATCCTCCCTCCGCGTGCAATTGGTCTTGTGTTCGATTGCCAGCAACCTCATAATTTAAAAACGTCAAAAAGAACTTACAAAAACAGCAACTCTAAAAATGTGTGTTGGACTAGCACTGCAACAGTATAGTAACAGTTATTGGAGACTGAGCAGTGTGCAAGATACATATGAAAAAGAAGCAATTTCAAAAGAATGCAATTTCCAAAATATGCATGGCTTGAACATCATAAAAAACCACGAGTTAATCCCTGCTTCCGAAGACAAACTAAATTTACCAGACACGATCACCGTTGCTGCTGGTCATACTTTTTGTTTTACAATTATTTTGTTAAAAAATGTCGGATGTACTAGCGGTTGTTGTCGGCTTGCTGGTTTAGTGGTATGATTCTCGCTTGGGGTGCGAGAGGTCACGGGTTCGATTCCCGAGCAAGCCCATCATTAGAAGTCTTCTTCAAAGAAACGTTTCTTAATTCACATGCTTTGGAAACGTTGGTAAATATGGCAAGCGAATTAAATTTTATGTTTTATGTTCTGAAACACTTTCTCCGGATAAGCTACGTAAAAATAATGCTGTTAAAATTCCACTTCTGTCGTACACGAAATGTAAAGAACAGCGCTAATAGTAACAGAAAGGGAGTCTGGATTAGATGGAGATTACTCATACAGAATTATATGTAATTATTACAGATCAACATAAAAACAAAGAGCACTTTGTTGCAGGCAGTAGCGTGGCCCAGTGGTCTAAGGCGCTGGTTTTAGGCACCCGTTTTTCTTTATCGTGGGTTCAAATCCCACCGCTACCAGTTGCGGTCTATTTATGGCCCTCACCTATGAAACGTGTCATGCGTTTTCTTTAAAGTTATTGTGTGAGATTTGGCAAGTTTTTTAATGGCAGTTGCTATAGATTCA
Source organism: Muricea muricata (assembly GCA_963855995.1). NCBI lineage: Eukaryota > Metazoa > Cnidaria > Anthozoa > Malacalcyonacea > Plexauridae > Muricea > Muricea muricata. The sequence continues at coordinate 53,332,853 of OY979716.1, read as the reverse complement.
GTATCTCTTTCCTTGCATGTTGGTCTGGTATAGAAACAGTATATTAAAAGTTCTTTTGCCAAATAGTAATTTGGAAGATGCATATGAAAACTTAGATAAAAGAAAGAATTTAAGTTTTTATGCCACAATTGTATAGTTTGAACAACATGCAGAAAACAAAACGACCCCGGCAGGACTCGAACCTGCAATCTTCTGATCCGAAGTCAGGCGCCTTATCCATTAGGCCACGCGGCCATCACTGCGCGACAACCGAAATTAAATTTAGTAACCACGATAACGAACGATGATGGTCCTACTTTTTCGTAAAAAATTGTAAGATATCCTTTGATAGTTCTCGGCTTACTTGTTTAGTAATGTGATCCTCTTTCCGCGTGCAATTGGTCTTGTGTTCGATTGCCAGCAACCTCATAATTTAAAAACGTCAAAAAGAACTTACAAAATTAGCAACTCTAAAAATGTGTGTTGTACTAGCACTGCAACAGTATATTAAAAGTTATTTGACAATGAGCAGTTTGAAAGATACATATTAAAAAGAAGTAATTTCTAAACATTGTTTTTGCCAGAATATGCATGGCTTAAACATCATAAGAAAACCACGAGTTAATCGCTGCTTCCGAAGACAAACTAAATTTACTAGACACGATCACCGTTGCTGAAGGTCATACTTTTTGTTTTACAAATATTTTCTTAAAAACTGTCGGATGTAGTGCCGATTCTTGTCGGCTTGCTGGTCTACTGGTACGTTTCACGCTTAGGGTACGAGAGGTCACGGGTTCGATCCCCGTGCAAGCCCATCATTCGAAGACTTCGTCAAAAGAATTTTTCTTCATTGACATGCTTTGGAAACGTTGGTAAATATGGCAAACGAATTAAGTTTTATGTATTATGTTCTGAAGCACTTTCTCCGGATAAGCTACGTAAAAATAATGCTGATAAAATTCCACATCTGTCGTACACGAAATGTAAAGAACAGAAAGGGAGTCTGGAACAGATGGAGATTACTCATACACAATTATATGTAATTATTAGAATACAACATAAAAAGAAACAGCACTTTTGAAAATTTCACTTCTGTCGTATACAAAATGTTAAGAACAGCGCAAAAAGTGACTAATAGGGAGTCTGGAAATAATTGAGATTACCAATGCTGAATAGATAAGTAATAGACAAAAAAACGAAAGACAGACTATTGAGCTAATGGCGGTAGCGTTGCCGAGAGGTCTAAGGCGCTGGTTTTATGCACCAGTCATTCTATGGCGTGGGTTCGAATTCCACCGCTGCCATATGCGTTTTATTAATGGAGCAACAGCTGTTACGTGTTTTATGCTGTTTCATTGAAATTGTTCTGGAATATTGCATATTGCCCCATGGCAGTTGGTGTGGATTCAGCAACTCTCACATTGCACGTTGGACTAGCACAGCAACAGTATATTAAAAGTTATTTGACAATGAGCAGTTTGAAAGATACATATCCAAAAGAAGTAATTTCTAAACATTGTTTTTGCCAGAATATGCATGGCTTTAACATCATAAAAAAACCACGAGTTAGTCGCTGCTTCCGAAGAGAAACTAAATTTACTAGACACGATCGCCGTTGCTGCTGGTCATACTTTTTGTTTTACAATTATTTTCTTAAAAATTGTCGGATGTACTGGCGATTGTTGTCGGCTTGCTGGTCTAGTGGTATGATTCTCGCTTAGGGTGCGAGAGGTCACGGGTTCGATTCCCGTGCAAGCCCATCATTAGAAGTCTTCTTCAAAGAAACATTTCTTGATTCACATGCTTTGGAAACGTTGGTAAATATGGCAAACGAATTAAGTTTTATGTATTATGTTCTGAAGCACTTTCTCCGGATAAGCTACATAAAAATAAGGCTGATGAAATTCCACTTCTGTCGTACACGAAATGTAAAGAACAGAAAGGGAGTCTGGAACAGATGGAGATTACTCATACACAATTATATGTAATTATTAGACAACAACATAAAAAGAAACAGCACTTTGTTGCAGGCAGCAGCGTGGCCCAGTGGTCTAAGGCGCTGGTTTTAGGCACCAGTCTTTCTATATCGTGGGTTCTAATCCCACCGCTACCAGTTACGGTCTATTTATGGCCCTCACCTATGAAACGTGTCATGCTGTTTCTTTAAAGTTATTGTGTGAGATTTGGCAAGTTTTTTAATGGCAGTTGCTATAGATTCAGTATCTCTTTGCTTGCATGTTGGTCTGGTATAGAAACAGTATATTAAAAGTTCTTTTGCCAAATAGTAATTTCAAAGATGCATATGAAAACTTAGATAAAAGAAAGAATTTAAGTTTTTATGCCACAATTGCATAGTTTGAACAACATGCAGAAAACAAAACGACCCCGGCAGGATTCGAACCTGCAATCTTCTGATCCGAAGTCAGACGCCTTATCCATTAGGCCACGAGGCCATCACTGCGCGACAACTCAAATTAAGTTTAGTAACCACGATAACGAACGATGGTCCTACTTTTTCGTAAAAAATTGTAAGATATCCTTTGATAGTTCTTGGCTTACTTGTTTAGTAATGTGATCCTCCCTCCGCGTGCAATTGGTCTTGTGTTCGATTGCCAGCAACCTCATAATTTAAAAACGTCAAAAAGAACTTACAAAAACAGCAACTCTAAAAATGTGTGTTGGACTAGCACTGCAACAGTATAGTAACAGTTATTGGAGACTGAGCAGTGTGCAAGATACATATGAAAAAGAAGCAATTTCTAAACAATGCAATTTCCAGAATATGCATGGCTTGAACATCCTAAAAAACTACGAGTTAATCGCTCGTTACGAAGAGAAACAAAATTTTCTAACCACGTTAACGAATGCTGATAGTCATAATTTATTATTTTCGAATTATTTTCTTAAAAAATAAAAAACTTTTTTAAAAATTTTATTCTTTACAAACTGAATTAATTTTTTAAAAAATTTTCGGGTGTACTCGCGATTGTTGTCCGCTTGCTGGTCTAGTCGTATAATTCTCTCTTAGGGTGCGAGAGGTCACGAGTGATATTCTTGTGCCAGCCCGATATTAAAAGATTTCGTAACAAGAACTTTCCTTGATTGATAAGTTTCGAAACGTTTGTAAAGATTTAACCCGATTTATTTTTATGTTACATGTTCTGAAACACCTTCTCTGGAGAAGCTACTTGAAAATTGTGGTTTTGAAAATTTCACTTCTGTCGTATACAAAATGTTAAGAACAGCGCAAAAAGTGACTAATAGGGAGTCTGGAAATAATTGAGATTACCAATGCTGAATAGATAAGTAATAGAGAAAAAAACGAAAGACAGACTATTGAGCTAATGGCGGTAGCGTTGCCGAGAGGTCTAAGGCGCTGGTTTTATGCACCAGTCATTCTATGGCGTGGGTTCGAATCCCACCGCTGCCATATGCGTTTTATTAATGGAGCAACAGCTGTTACGTGTTTTATGCTGTTTCATTGAAATTGTTCTGGAATGTTGCATATTGCCCCATGGCAGTTGGTGTGGATTCAGCAACTCTCACATTGCACGTTGGACTAGCACAGCAACAGTATATTAAAAGTTATTTGACAATGAGCAGTTTGAAAGATACATATCCAAAAGAAGTAATTTCTAAACATTGTTTTTTCCAGAATATGCATGGCTTTAACATCATAAAAAAACCACGAGTTAGTCGCTGCTTCCGAAGAGAAACTAAATTTACTAGACACGATCGCCGTTGCTGCTGGTCATACTTTTTGTTTTACAATTATTTTCTTAAAAATTGTCGGATGTACTGGCGATTGTTGTCGGCTTGCTGGTCTAGTGGTATGATTCTCGCTTAGGGTGCGAGAGGTCACGGGTTCGATTCCCGTGCAAGCCCATCATTAGAAGTCTTCTTCAAAGAAACATTTCTTGATTCACATGCTTTGGAAACGTTGGTAAATATGGCAAACGAATTAAGTTTTATGTATTATGTTCTGAAGCACTTTCTCCGGATAAGCTACGTAAAAATAAGGCTGATGAAATTCCACTTCTGTCGTACACGAAATGTAAAGAACAGAAAGGGAGTCTGGAACAGATGGAGATTACTCATACACAATTATATGTAATTATTAGACAACAACATAAAAAGAAACAGCACTTTGTTGCAGGCAGCAGCGTGGCCCAGTGGTCTAAGGCGCTGGTTTTAGGCACCAGTCTTTCTATATCGTGGGTTCTAATCCCACCGCTACCAGTTACGGGCTATTTATGGCCCTCACCTATGAAACGTGTCATGCTGTTTCTTTAAAGTTATTGTGTGAGATTTGGAAAGTTTTTTAATGGCAGTTGCTATAGATTCAGTATCTCTTTCCTTGCATGTTGGTCTGGTATAGAAACAGTATATTAAAAGTTCTTTTGCCAAATAGTAATTTGGAAGATGCATATGAAAACTTAGATAAAAGAAAGAATTTAAGTTTTTATGCCACAATTGCATATTTTGAACAACATGCAGAAAACAAAACGACCCCGGCAGGATTCGAACCTGCAATCTTCTGATCCGAAGTCAGACGCCTTATCCATTAGGCCACGAGGCCATCACTGCGCGACAACTCAAATTAAATTTAGTAACCACGATAACGAACGATGATGGTCCTACTTTTTCGTAAAAAATTGTAAGATATTCTTTGATAGTTCTCGGCTTACTTGTTTAGTAATGTGATTCTCCCTCCGCGTGCCATTGGTCTTGTGTTCGATTGCCAGCAACCTCATAATTTAAAAACGTCAAAAAGAACTTACAAAAACAGCAACTCTAAAAATGTGTGTTGGACTAGCACTGCAACAGTATAGTAACAGTTATTGGAGACTGAGCAGTGTGCAAGATACATATGAAAAAGAAGCAATTTCTAAACAATGCAATTTTCAGAAAATGCATGGCTTGATTATCATAAAAAACCACGAGTTAATCCCTGCTTCCGAAGACAAACTAAATTTACCAGACATGATCACCGTTGCTGCTGGTCATACTTTTTGTTTTATAATTATTTTGTTAAAAAATGTCGGATGTACTAGCGGTTGTTGTCGGCTTGCTGGTTTAGTGGTATGATTCTCGCTTGGGGTGCGAGAGGTCACGGGTTCGATTCCCGCGCAAGCCCATCATTAGAAGTCTTCTTCAAAGAAACGTTTCTTGATTCACATGCTTTGGAAACGTTGGTAAATATGGCAAGCGAATTAAATTTTATGTTTTATGTTCTGAAACACTTTCTCCGGATAAGCTACGTAAAAATAATGCTGTTAAAATTCCACTTCTGTCGTACACGAAATGTAAAGAACAGCGCTAATAGTAACAGAAAGGGAGTCTGGATTAGATGGAGATTACTCATACAGAATTATATGTAATTATTACAGATCAACATAAAAAGAAACAGCACTTTGTTGCAGGCAGTAGCGTGGCCCAGTGGTCTAAGGCGCTGGTTTTAGGCACCCGTCTTTCTATATCGTGGGTTCAAATCCCACCGCTACCAGTTGCGGTCTATTTATGGCCCTCACCTATGAAACGTGTCATGCTGTTTCTTTAAAGTTATTGTGTGAGATTTGGCAAGTTTTTTAATGGCAGTTGCTATAGATTCAGTATCTCTTTCCTTGCATGTTGGTCTGGTATAGAAACAGTATATTAAAAGTTCTTTTGCCAAATAGTAATTTGGAAGATGCATATGAAAACTTAGATAAAAGAAAGAATTTAAGTTTTTATGCCACAATTGTATAGTTTGAACAACATGCAGAAAACAAAACGACCCCGGTAGGACTCGAACCTGCAATCTTCTGATCCGAAGTCAGACGCCTTATCCATTAGGCCACGAGGCCATCACTGCGCGACAACCGAAATTAAATTTAGTACCCACGATAACGAACGATGATGGTCCTACTTTTTCGTAAAAAATTGTAAGATATCCTTTGATAGTTCTCGGCTTACTTGTTTAGTAATGTGATCCTCTTTCCGCGTGCAATTGGTCTTGTGTTCGATTGCCAGCAACCTCATAATTTAAAAACGTCAAAAAGAACTTACAAAATTAGCAACTCTAAAAATGTGTGTTGTACTAGCACTGCAACAGTATATTAAAAGTTATTTGACAATGAGCAGTTTGAAAGATACATATCAAAAAGTAGTAATTTCTAAACATTGTTTTTGCCAGAATATGCATGGCTTGAACATCATAAGAAAACCACGAGTTAATCGCTGCTTCCGAAGACAAACTAAATTTACTAGACACGATCACCGTTGCTGAAGGTCATACTTTTTGTTTTACAATTATTTTGTTAAAAATTGTCGGATGTAGTGCCGATTCTTGTCGGCTTGCTGGTCTACTGGTACGTTTCACGCTTAGGGTACGAGAGGTCACGGGTTCGATCCCCGTGCAAGCCCATCATTCGAAGACTTCGTCAAAAGAACTTTTCTTGATTGACATGCTTTGGAAACGTTGGTAAACATGGCAAACGAATTAACTTTTATGTATTATGTTCTGAAGCACTTTCTCCGGATAAGCTACGTAAAAATAATGATGATAAAATTCCACATCTGTCGTACACGAAATGTAAAGAACAGAAAGGGAGTCTGGAACAGATGGAGATTACTCATACACAATTATATGTAATTATTAGACAACAACATAAAAAGAAACAGCACTTTGTTGCAGGCAGCAGCGTGGCCCAGTGGTCTAAGACGCTGATTTTAGGCACCAGTCTTTTTATATCGTGGGTTCTAATCCCACCGCTACCAGTTGCGGTTTATTAATGGCCCTCACCTATGAAACGTGTCATGCTGTTTCATTAAAGTTATTGTGTGAGATTTGGCAAGTTTTTTAATGGCAGTTGCTATAGATTCAGTAACTCTTTCCTTGCATGTTGGTCTGGTATAGAAAAAGTATATTAAAAGTTCTTTTGCCAAATAGTAATTTGGAAGATGCATATGAAAACTTAGATAAAAGAAAGAATTTAAGTTTTTATGCCACAATTGCTTAGTTTGAACAACATGCCGAAAACAAAACGACCCCGGCAGGAATCGAACCTGCAATCTTCTGATCCGAAGTCAGACGCCTTATCCATTAGGCCACGAGGCCATCACTGCGCGACAACCCAAATTAATTTTAGTAACAACGATAACAAACAATGATGGTCCTACTTTTTCTTAAAAAATTGTAAGATATCCTTTGATAGTTCTCGGCTTACTTGTTTAGTAATGTGATCCTCGCTCCGCGTGCAATTGGTCTTGTGTTCGATTGCCAGCAACCTCATAATTTAAAAACGTCAAAAAGAACTTACAAAAACAGCAACTCTCAAAATGTGTGTTGGACTAGCACAGCAACAGTATAGTAACAGTTATTGGAGACTGAGCAGTGTCCAAGATACATATGAAAAAGAAGCAATTTCTAAACAATGCAATTTCCAGAATATGCATGGCTTGAACATCCTAAAAAACTACGAGTTAATCGCTCGTTCCGAAGAGAAACAAAATTTTCTAACCACGTTAACGAATGCTGATAGTCATAATTTATTATTTTCGAATTATTTTCTTAAAAAATAAAAAACTTTTTTAAAAATTTTATTCTTTACAAACTGAATGAATTTTTTAAAAAATATTCGGGTGTACTCGCGATTGTTGTCCGCTTGCTGGTCTAGTCGTATAATTCTCTCTTAGGGTACGAGAGGTCACGAGTGATATTCTTGTGCCAGCCCGATATTAAAAGATTTCGTAACAAGAACTTTCCTTGATTGATAAGTTTCGAAACGTTTGTAAAGATTTAACCCGATTTATTTTTATGTAACATGTTCTGAAACACCTTCTCTGGAGAAGCTACTTGAAAATTGTGGTTTTGAAAATTTCACTTCTGTCGTATACGAAATGTTAAGAACAGCGCTAATAGTAACAGAAAGGGAGTCTGGATTAGATGGAGATTACTCATACAGAATTATATGTAATTATTACAGATCAACATAAAAAGAAAGAGCACTTTGTTGCAGGCAGTAGCGTGGCCCAGTGGTCTAAGGCGCTGGTTTTAGGCACCAGTCTTTCTATATCGTGGGTTCAAATCCCACCGCTACCAGTTGCGGTCTATTTATGGCCCTCACCTATGAAACGTGTCATGCTGTTTCTTTAAAGTTATTGTGTGAGATTTGGCAAGTTTTTTAATGGCAGTTGCTATAGATTCAGTAACTCTTTCCTTGCATGTTGGTTTGGTATAGAAACAGTATATTAAAAGTTCTTTTGCCAAATAGTAATTTGGAAGATGCATATGAAAACTTAGATAAAAGAAAGAATTTAAGTTTTTATGCCACAATTGCAAAGTTTGAACAACATGCAGAAAACAAAACGACCCCGGTAGGATTCGAACCTGCAATCTTCTGATCCGAAGTCAGACGCCTTATCCATTAGGCCACGAGGCCATCACTGCGCGACAACCGAAATTAAATTTAGTAACCACGATAACGAACGATGATGGTCCTACTTTTTCGTAAAAAATTGTAAGATATCCTTTGATAGTTCTCGCCTTACTTCTTTAGTAATGTTATCCTCTTTCCGCGTGCAATTGGTCTTGTGTTCGATTGCCAGCAACCTCATTATTTAAAAACGTCAAAAAGAACTTACAAAAACAGCAACTCTAAAAATGTGTGTTGGACTAGCACTGCAACAGTATAGTAACAGTTATTGGAGACTGAGCAGTGTGCAAGATACATATGAAAAAGAAGCAATTTCTAAACAATGCAATTTCCAGAATATGCATGGCTTGAACATCATAAAAAACCACGAGTTAATCCCTGCTTCCGAAGACAAACTAAAATTACTAGAAACGATCACCGTTGCTGCTGGTCATACTTTTTGTTTTACAATTATTTTGTTAAAAAATGTCGGATGTACTAGCGGTTGTTGTCGGCTTGCTGGTCTAGTGGTATGATTCTCGCTTAGGGTGCGAGAGGTCACGGGTTCGATTCCCGCGCAGGCCCATCATTAGAAGTCTTCTTCAAAGAAACGTTTCTTCATTCACATGCTTTGGAAACGTTGGTAAATATGGCAAACGAATTAAATTTTATGATTTATGTTCTGAAACACTTTCTACGGATAAGCTACGTAAAAATAATGCTGTTAAAATTCCACTTTTGTCGCACACGAAATGTAAAGAACAGCGCAAATAGTAACAGGAAGGGAGTCTGGATTAGATGGAGATTACTCATACAGAATTATATGTAATTATTAGAGAACAACATAAAAAGAAAGAGCACTTTGTTGCAGGTAGTAGCGTGGCCCAGTGGTCTAAGGCGCTGGTTTTAGGCACCAGTCTTTCTATATCGTGGGTTCAAACCCCCCGCTACCAGTTGCGGTCTATTTATGGCCCTCACCTTTGAAACGTGTCATGCTGTTTCATTAAAGTTATTGTGTGAGATTTGGCAAGTTTTTTAATGGCAGTTTCTATAGATTCAGTATCTCTTTGCTTGCATGTTGGTCTGGTATAGAAACAGTATATTAAAAGTTCTTTTGCCAAATAGTAATTTCAAAGATGCATATGAAAACTTAGATAAAAGAAAGAATTTAAGTTTTTATGCCACAATTGCTTAGTTTGAACAACATGCAGAAAACAAAAGGACCCCAACAGGATTCGAACCTGCAATCTTCTGATCCGAAGTCAGACGCCTTATCCATTAGGCCACGAGGCCATCACTGCGCGACAACCGAAATTAAATTTAGTAACCACGATAACGAACGATGATGGTCCTACTTTTTCGTAAAAAATTGTAAGATATCCTTTGATAGTTCTCGCCTTACTTCTTTAGTAATGTTATCCTCTTTCCGCGTGCAATTGGTCTTGTGTTCGATTGCCAGCAACCTCATTATTTAAAAACGTCAAAAAGAACTTACAAAAACAGCAACTCTAAAAATGTGTGTTGGACTAGCACTGCAACAGTATAGTAACAGTTATTGGAGACTGAGCAGTGTGCAAGATACATATGAAAAAGAAGCAATTTCTAAACAATGCAATTTCCAGAATATGCATGGCTTGAACATCATAAAAAACCACGAGTTAATCCCTGCTTCCGAAGACAAACTAAATTTACTAGAAACGATCACCGTTGCTGCTGGTCATACTTTTTGTTTTACAATTATTTTGTTAAAAAATGTCGGATGTACTAGCGGTTGTTGTCGGCTTGCTGGTCTAGTGGTATGATTCTCGCTTAGGGTGCGAGAGGTCACGGGTTCGATTCCCGCGCAGGCCCATCATTAGAAGTCTTCTTCAAAGAAACGTTTCTTCATTCACATGCTTTGGAAACGTTGGTAAATATGGCAAACGAATTAAATTTTATGATTTATGTTCTGAAACACTTTCTCCGGATAAGCTACGTAAAAATAATGCTGTTAAAATTCCACTTTTGTCGCACACGAAATGTAAAGAACAGCGCAAATAGTAACAGGAAGGGAGTCTGGATTAGATGGAGATTACTCATACAGAATTATATGTAATTATTAGAGAACAACATAAAAAGAAAGAGCACTTTGTTGCAGGTAGTAGCGTGGCCCAGTGGTCTAAGGCGCTGGTTTTAGGCACCAGTCTTTCTATATCGTGGGTTCAAACCCCCCGCTACCAGTTGCGGTCTATTTATGGCCCTCACCTTTGAAACGTGTCATGCTGTTTCATTAAAGTTATTGTGTGAGATTTGGCAAGTTTTTTAATGGCAGTTTCTATAGATTCAGTATCTCTTTGCTTGCATGTTGGTCTGGTATAGAAACAGTATATTAAAAGTTCTTTTGCCAAATAGTAATTTCAAAGATGCATATGAAAACTTAGATAAAAGAAAGAATTTAAGTTTTTATGCCACAATTGCTTAGTTTGAACAACATGCAGAAAACAAAAGGACCCCAACAGGATTCGAACCTGCAATCTTCTGATCCGAAGTCAGACGCCTTATCCATTAGGCCACGAGGCCATCACTGCGCGACAACCGAAATTAAATTTAGTAACGACGATAACGAACGATGATGGTCCTACTTTTTCGTAAAAAATTGTAAGATGTCCTTTGATAGTTCTCGGCTTACTTGTTTAGTAATGTGATCCTCCCTCCGCGTGCAATTGGTCTTGTGTTCGATTGCCAGCAACCTCATAATTTAAAAACGTCAAAAAGAACTTACAAAAACAGCAACTCCCAAAATGTGTGTTGAACTAGCACAGCAACAGTATAGTAACAGTTATTGGAGACTGAATAGTGTGCAAGATACATATGAAAAAGAAGCAATTTCTAAACAATGCAATTTCCAGAATATGCATGGCTTGAACATCCTAAAAACTACGAGTTAATCGCTCGTTCCGAAGAGAAACAAAATTTTCTAACCACGTTAACGAATGCTGATAGTCATAATTTATTATTTTCGAATTATTTTCTTAAAAAATAAAAAACTTTATTAAAAATTTTATTCTTTATAAACTGAATGAATTTTTTAAAAAATTTTCGGGTGTACTCGCGATTGTTGTCCGCTTGCTGGTCTAGTCGTATAATTCTCTCTTAGGGTGCGAGAGGTCACGAGTGATATTCTGGTTCCAGCCCGATATTAAAAGATTTCGTAACAAGAACTTTCCTTGATTGATAAGTTTCGAAACAATTGTAAAGATTTAACCCGATTTATTTTTATGTTACATGTTCTGAAACACCTTCTCTGGAGAAGCTACTTGAAAATTGTGGTTTTGAAAATTTCTCTTCTTTCGTATATGAAATGTTAAGAACAGCGCAAAAAGTGACTAATAGGGAGTCTGGAAAAGATGGAGATTACCCATGCAGATAAAATAAGTAATACCGAACAAAACGAAAGACAGATTATTGCGTTGATAGCGGTAGCGTGGCCGAGTGGTCTAAGGCGCTGGTTTCAGGCACCAGTCATTCTATGGCGTGGGTTTGAATCCCACCGCTGCCAATTGCGTTTTATTAATGGAGCAACAGCTGTTAGGTGTTTTATGCTGTTTCATTGAAATTGTTCTGGAATGTTGCATATTACCCGATGGCAGTTGGTGGGAATTCAGCAACTCTCACATTGCACGTTGGACTAGCACTGCAACAGTATATTAAAAGTTATTTGACAATGAGCAGTTTGAAAGATACACAACAAAAAGAAGTAATTTCTAAACATTGTTTTTGCCAGAATATGCATGGCTTGAACATCATAAAAAAACCACGAGTTAGTCGCTGCTTCCGAAAAGAAACTAAATTTACTAGACACGATCGCCGTTGCTGCTGGTCATACTTTTTGTTTTACAATTATTTTGTTAAAAAATGTCGGATGTACTAGCGGTTGTTGTCGGCTTGCTGGTCTAGTGGTATGATTCTCGCTTAGGGTGCGAGAGGTCACGGGTTCGATTGCCGCGCAAACCCATCATTAGAAGTCTTCTTCAAAGAAACGTTTCTTGATTCACATGCTTTGGAAACGTTGGTAAATATGGCAAACGAATTAAATTTTATGTTTTATGCTCTGAAACACTTTCTCCGGATAAGCTACGTAAAAATAATGCTGTTAAAATTCCACTTCTGTCGTACACGAAATGTAAAGAACAGCGCAAATAGTAACAGAAAGCGAGTCTGGTATAGATGGGGATTACTCATACAGAATTATATGTATTTATTAGACAACAACATAAAAAGAAACAGCACTTTGTTGCAGGCAGCAGCGTGGCCCAGTGGTCTAAGGCACTACTTTTAGGCGCCAGTCTTTCTATATCGTGGGTTCTAATCCCACCGCTACCAGTTGCGGTTTATTTATGGCCCTCACCTATGAAACGTGTCATCCGGTTTCATTAAAGTTATTGTGTGAGATTTGGCAAGTTTTTAAATGGCAGTTGCTATAGATTCAGTATCTCTTTCCTTGCATGTTGGTCTGGTATAGAAACTGTATATTAAAAGTTCTTTTGCCAAATAGTAATTTGGAAGATGCATATGAAAACTTAGATAAAAGAAAGAATTTAAGTTTTTATGCCACAATTGCATATTTTGAACAACATGCAGAAAACAAAACGACCCCGGAAGGATTCGAACCTGCAATCTTCTGATCCGAAGTCAGACGCCTTATCCATTAGGCCACGAGGCCATCACTGCGCGACAACCGAAATTAAATTTAGTAACCACGATAACGAACGATGATGGTCCTACTTTTTCGTAAAAAATTGTAAGATATCCTTTGATAGTTCTCGGCTTACTTGTTTAGTGATGTGATTCTCCCTCCGCGTGCAATTGGTCTTGTGTTCGATTGCCAGCAACCTCATAATTTAAAAACGTCAAAAAGAACTTACAAAAACAGCAACTCTAAAAATGTGTGTTGGACTAGCACTGCAACAGTATAGTAACAGTTATTGGAGACTGAGCAGTGTGCAAGATACATATGAAAAAGAAGCAATTTCTAAAGAATGCAATTTCCAAAATATGCATGGCTTGAACATCATAAAAAACCACGAGTTAATCCCTGCTTCCGAAGACAAACTAAATTTACCAGACACGATCACCGTTGCTGCTGGTCATACTTTTTGTTTTACAATTATTTTGTTAAAAAATGTCGGATGTACTAGCGGTTGTTGTCGGCTTGCTGGTTTAGTGGTATGATTCTCGCTTGGGGTGCGAGAGGTCACGGGTTCGATTCCCGCGCAAGCCCATCATTAGAAGTCTTCTTCAAAGAAACGTTTCTTGATTCACATGCTTCGGAAACGTTGGTAAATATGGCAAGCGAATTAAATTTTATGTTTTATGTTCTGAAACACTTTCTCCGGATAAGCTACGTAAAAATAATGCTGTTAAAATTCCACTTCTGTCGTACACGAAATGTAAAGAACAGCGCTAATAGTAACAGAAAGGGAGTCTGGATTAGATGGAGATTACTCATACAGAATTATATGTAATTATTACAGATCAACATAAAAAGAAAGAGCACTTTGTTCCAGTCGAGTCACGGTTTCGATTCCCGTGCAAGCCCATCATTAGAAGTCTTCTTCAAAGAAACATTTCTTGATTCACATGCTTTGGAAACGTTGGTAAATATGGCAAACGAATTAAATTTTATGTTTTATGTTCTGAAACACTTTCTCCGGATAAGCTACGTAAAAATAATGCTGTTAAAATTCCACTTCTGTCGTACACGAAATGTAAAGAACAGCGCTAATAGTAACAGAAAAAGAGTCTGGATTAGATGGAGATTACTCATACAGAATTATATGTAATTATTACAGATCAACATAAAAAGAAAGAGCACTTTGTTGCAGGCAGTAGCGTGGCCCAGTGGTCTAAGGCGCTGGTTTTAGGCACCCGTTTTTCTTTATCGTGGGTTCAAATCCCACCGCTACCAGTTGCGGTCTATTTATGGCCCTCACCTATGAAACGTGTCATGCGTTTTCTTTAAAGTTATTGTGTGAGATTTGGCAAGTTTTTAAATGGCAGTTGCTATAGATTCAGTATCTCTTTCCTTGCATGTTGGTCTGGTATAGAAACTGTATATTAAAAGTTCTTTTGCCAAATAGTAATTTGGAAGATGCATATGAAAACTTAGATAAAAGAAAGAATTTAAGTTTTTATGCCACAATTGCATATTTTGAACAACATGCAGAAAACAAAACGACCCCGGAAGGATTCGAACCTGCAATCTTCTGATCCGAAGTCAGACGCCTTATCCATTAGGCCACGAGGCCATCACTGCGCGACAAACGAAATTAAATTTAGTAACCACGATAACGAACGATGATGGTCCTACTTTTTCGTAAAAAAATTGTAAGATATCCTTTGATAGTTCTCGGCTTACTTGTTTAGTAATGTGATTCTCCCTCCCCCTGCCATTGGTCTTGAGTTCGATTGCCAGCAACCTCATAATTTAAAAACGTCAAAAAGAACTTACAAAAACAGCAACTCTAAAAATGTGTGTTGGACTAGCACTGCAACAGTATAGTAACAGTTATTGGAGACTGAGCAGTGTCCAAGATACATATGAAAAAGAAGCAATTTCTAAACAATGCAATTTCCAGAATATGCATGGCTTGAACATCATAAAAAACCACGAGTTAATCCCTGCTTCCGAAGACAAACTAAATTTACCAGACACGATCACCGTTGCTGCTGGTCATACTTTTTGTTTTACAATTATTTTGTTAAAAAATGTCGGATGTACTAGCGGTTGTTGTCGGCTTGCTGGTTTAGTGGTATGATTCTCGCTTGGGGTGCGAGAGGTCACGGGTTCGATTCCCGCGCAAGCCCATCATTAGAAGTCTTCTTCAAAGAAACGTTTCTTGATTCACATGCTTTGGAAACGTTGGTAAATATGGCAAGCGAATTAAATTTTATGTTTTATGTTCTGAAACACTTTCTCCGGATAAGCTACGTAAAAATAATGCTGTTAAAATTCCACTTCTGTCGTACACGAAATGTAAAGAACAGCGCTAATAGTAACAGAAAGGGAGTCTGGATTAGATGGAGATTACTCATACAGAATTATATGTAATTATTACAGATCAACATAAAAAGAAAGAGCACTTTGTTCCAGTCGAGTCACGGTTTCGATTCCCGTGCAAGCCCATCATTAGAAGTCTTCTTCAAAGAAACATTTCTTGATTCACATGCTTTGGAAACGTTGGTAAATATGGCAAACGAATTAAATTTTATGTTTTATGTTCTGAAACACTTTCTCCGGATAAGCTACGTAAAAATAATGCTGTTAAAATTCCACTTCTGTCGTACACGAAATGTAAAGAACAGCGCTAATAGTAACAGAAAAAGAGTCTGGATTAGATGGAGATTACTCATACAGAATTATATGTAATTATTACAGATCAACATAAAAAGAAAGAGCACTTTGTTGCAGGCAGTAGCGTGGCCCAGTGGTCTAAGGCGCTGGTTTTAGGCACCCGTTTTTCTTTATCGTGGGTTCAAATCCCACCGCTACCAGTTGCGATCTATTTATGGCCCTCACCTATGAAACGTGTCATGCGTTTTCTTTAAAGTTATTGTGTGAGATTTGGCAAGTTTTTTAATGGCAGTTGCTATAGATTCAGTATCTTTTTCCTTGCATGTTGGTCTGGTATAGAAACAGTATATTAAAAGTTCTTTTGCCAAATAGTAATTTGGAAGATGCATCTGAAAACTTAGATAAAAGAAAGAATTTAAGTTTTTATGCCACAATTGCAAAGTTTGAACAACATGCAGAAAACAAAACGACCCCGGTAGGATTCGAACCTGCAATCTTCTGATCCGAAGTCAGACGCCTTATCCATTAGGCCACGAGGCCATCACTGCGCGACAACCGAAAATAAATTTAGTAACCACGATAACGAACGATGATGGTCCTACTTTTTCGTAAAAAATTGTAAGATATCCTTTGATAGTTCTCGCCTTACTTGTTTAGTAATGTGATTCTCCCTCCGCGTGCCATTGGTCTTGTGTTCGATTGCCAGCAACCTCATAATTTAAAAACGTCAAAAAGAACTTACAAAAACAGCAACTCTAAAAATGTGTGTTGGACTAGCATAGCAACAGTATAGTAACAGTTATTGGAGACTGAATAGTGTGCAAGATACATATGAAAAAGAAGTAAATTTCTAAACAATGCAATTTCCAGAATATGCATGGCTTGAACATCCTAAAAAACTACGAGTTAATCGCTCGTTCCGAAGAGAAACAAAATTTTCTAACCACGTTAACGAATGCTGATAGTCATAATTTATTATTTTCGAATTATTTTCTTAAAAAATAAAAAACTTTTTTAAAAATTTTATTCTTTACAAACTGAATGAATTTTTTGATTGCCAGCAACCTCATAATTTAAAAACGTCAAAAAGAACTTACAAAAACAGCAACTCTAAAAATGTGTCTTGGACTAGCACTGCAACAGTATAGTAACAGTTATTGGAGACTGAGCAGTGTGCAAGATACATATGAACAAGAAGCAATTTCTAAACAATGAAATTTCCAGAATATGCATGGCTTGAACATCATAAAAAACCACGAGTTAATCGCTGCTTCCGAAGACAAACTAAATTTACCAGACACGATCACCGTTGCTGCTGGTCATACTTTTTGTTTTACAATTATTTTGTTAAAAAATGTCGGATGTACTAGCGGTTGTTGTCGGCTTGCTGGTTTAGTGGTATGATTCTCGCTTGGGGTGCGACAGGTCACGGGTTCGATTCCCGCGCAAACCCATCATTAGAAGTCTTCTTCAAAGAAACATTTCTCGATTCACATGCTTTGGAAACGTTGGTAAATATGGCAAACGAATTAAATTTTATGTTTTATGCTCTGAAACACTTTCTCCAGATAAGCTACGTAAAAATAATGCTGTTAAAATTCCACTTCTGTCGTACACGAAATGTAAAGAACAGCGCAAATAGTAACGAAAGCGAGTCTGGTATAGATGGGGATTACTCATACAGAATTATATGTATTTATTAGACAACAACATAAAAAGAAACAGCACTTTGTTGCAGGCAGCAGCGTGGCCCAGTGGTCTAAGGCGCTACTTTTAGGCGCCAGTCTTTCTATATCGTGGGTTCTAATCCCACCGCTACCAGTTGCGGTTTATTTATGGCCCTCACCTATGAAACGTGTCATCCGGTTTCATTAAAGTTATTGTGTGAGATTTGGCAAGTTTTTAAATGGCAGTTGCTATAGATTCAGTATCTCTTTCCTTGCATGTTGGTCTGGTATAGAAACTGTATATTAAAAGTTCTTTTGCCAAATAGTAATTTGGAAGATACATATGAAAACTTAGATAAAAGAAAGAATTTAAGTTTTTATGCCACAATTGCATATTTTGAACAACATGCAGAAAACAAAACGACCCCGGAAGGATTCGAACCTGCAATCTTCTGATCCGAAGTCAGACGCCTTATCCATTAGGCCACGAGGCCATCACTGCGCGACAAACGAAATTAAATTTAGTAACCACGATAACGAACGATGATGGTCCTACTTTTTCGTAAAAAATTGTAAGATATCCTTTGATAGTTCTCGGCTTACTTGTTTAGTAATGTGATTGTCCCTCCCCGTGCCATTGGTCTTGAGTTCGATTGCCAGCAACCTCATAATTTAAAAACGTCAAAAAGAACTTACAAAAACAGCAACTCTAAAAATGTGTGTTGGACTAGCACTGCAACAGTATAGTAACAGTTATTGGAGACTGAGCAGTGTGCAAGATACATATGAAAAAGAAGCAATTTCTAAACAATGCAATTTCCAGAATATGCATGGCTTGAACATCATAAAAAACCACGAGTTAATCCCTGCTTCCGAAGACAAACTAAATTTACCAGACACGATCACCGTTGCTGCTGGTCATACTTTTTGTTTTACAATTATTTTGTTAAAAAATGTCGGATGTACTAGCGGTTGTTGTCGGCTTGCTGGTTTAGTGGTATGATTCTCGCTTGGGGTGCGAGAGGTCACGGGTTCGATTCCCGCGCAAGCCCATCATTAGAAGTCTTCTTCAAAGAAACGTTTCTTGATTCACATGCTTTGGAAACGTTGGTAAATATGGCAAGCGAATTAAATTTTATGTTTTATGTTCTGAAACACTTTCTCCGGTAAGCTACGTAAAAATAATGCTGTTAAAATTCCACTTCTGTCGTACACGAAATGTAAAGAACAGCGCTAATAGTAACAGAAAGGGAGTCTGGATTAGATGGAGATTACTCATACAGAATTATATGTAATTATTACAGATCAACATAAAAAGAAAGAGCACTTTGTTGCAGGCAGTAGCGTGGCCCAGTGGTCTAAGGCGCTGGTTTTAGGCACCCGTCTTTCTATATCGTGGGTTCAAATCCCACCGCTACCAGTTGCGGTCTATTCATGGCCCTCACCTATGAAACGTGTCATGCTGTTTCTTTAAAGTTATTGTGTGAGATTTGGCAAGTTTTTTAATGGCAGTTGCTATAGATTCAGTATCTCTTTCCTTGCATGTTGGTCTGGTATAGAAAAAGTATATTAAAAGTTCTTTTGCCAAATAGTAATTTGGAAGATGCATATGAAAACTTAGATAAAAGAAAGAATTTAAGTTTTTATGCCACAATTGCTTAGTTTGAACAACATGCCGAAAACAAAACGACCCCGGCAGGAATCGAACCTGCAATCTTCTGATCCGAAGTCAGACGCCTTATCCATTAGGCCACGAGGCCATCACTGCGCGACAACCCAAATTAATTTTAGTAACAACGATAACAAACAATGATGGTCCTACTTTTTCTTAAAAAATTGTAAGATATCCTTTGATAGTTCTCGGCTTACTTGTTTAGTAATGTGATCCTCGCTCCGCGTGCAATTGGTCTTGTGTTCGATTGCCAGCAACCTCATAATTTAAAAACGTCAAAAAGAACTTACAAAAACAGCAACTCTCAAAATGTGTGTTGGACTAGCACAGCAACAGTATAGTAACAGTTATTGGAGACTGAGCAGTGTGCAAGATACATATGAAAAAGAAGCAATTTCTAAACAATGCAATTTCCAGAATATGCATGGCTTGAACATCATAAAAAACCACGAGTTAATCCCTGCTTCCGAAGACAAACTAAATTTACCAGACACGATCACCGTTGCTGCTGGTCATACTTTTTGTTTTACAATTATTTTGTTAAAAAATGTCGGATGTACTAGCGGTTGTTGTCGGCTTGCTGGTTTAGTGGTATGATTCTCGCTTGGGGTGCGAGAGGTCACGGGTTCGATTCCCGAGCAAGCCCATCATTAGAAGTCTTCTTCAAAGAAACGTTTCTTAATTCACATGCTTTGGAAACGTTGGTAAATATGGCAAGCGAATTAAATTTTATGTTTTATGTTCTGAAACACTTTCTCCGGATAAGCTACGTAAAAATAATGCTGTTAAAATTCCACTTCTGTCGTACACGAAATGTAAAGAACAGCGCTAATAGTAACAGAAAGGGAGTCTGGATTAGATGGAGATTACTCATACAGAATTATATGTAATTATTACAGATCAACATAAAAAGAAAGAGCACTTTGTTGCAGGCAGTAGCGTGACCCAGTGGTCTAAGGCGCTGGTTTTAGGCACCCGTTTTTCTTTATCGTGGGTTCAAATCCCACCGCTACCAGTTGCGGTCTATTTATGGCCCTCACCTATGAAACGTGTCATGCGTTTTCTTTAAAGTTATTGTGTGAGATTTGGCAAGTTTTTTAATGGCAGTTGCTATAGATTCAGTATCTCTTTCCTTGCATGTTGGTCTGGTATAGAAACAGTATATTAAAAGTTCTTTTGCCAAATAGTAATTTGGAAGATGCATATGAAAACTTAGATAAAAGAAAGAATTTAAGTTTTTATGCCACAATTGTATAGTTTGAACAACATGCAGAAAACAAAACGACCCCGGCAGGACTCGAACCTGCAATCTTCTGATCCGAAGTCAGGCGCCTTATCCATTAGGCCACGCGGCCATCACTGCGCGACAACCGAAATTAAATTTAGTAACCACGATAACGAACGATGATGGTCCTACTTTTTCGTAAAAAATTGTAAGATATCCTTTGATAGTTCTCGGCTTACTTGTTTAGTAATGTGATCCTCTTTCCGCGTGCAATTGGTCTTGTGTTCGATTGCCAGCAACCTCATAATTTAAAAACGTCAAAAAGAACTTACAAAATTAGCAACTCTAAAAATGTGTGTTGTACTAGCACTGCAACAGTATATTAAAAGTTATTTGACAATGAGCAGTTTGAAAGATACATATTAAAAAGAAGTAATTTCTAAACATTGTTTTTGCCAGAATATGCATGGCTTAAACATCATAAGAAAACCACGAGTTAATCGCTGCTTCCGAAGACAAACTAAATTTACTAGACACGATCACCGTTGCTGAAGGTCATACTTTTTGTTTTACAAATATTTTCTTAAAAACTGTCGGATGTAGTGCCGATTCTTGTCGGCTTGCTGGTCTACTGGTACGTTTCACGCTTAGGGTACGAGAGGTCACGGGTTCGATCCCCGTGCAAGCCCATCATTCGAAGACTTCGTCAAAAGAATTTTTCTTCATTGACATGCTTTGGAAACGTTGGTAAATATGGCAAACGAATTAAGTTTTATGTATTATGTTCTGAAGCACTTTCTCCGGATAAGCTACGTAAAAATAATGCTGATAAAATTCCACATCTGTCGTACACGAAATGTAAAGAACAGAAAGGGAGTCTGGAACAGATGGAGATTACTCATACACAATTATATGTAATTATTAGAATACAACATAAAAAGAAACAGCACTTTTGAAAATTTCACTTCTGTCGTATACAAAATGTTAAGAACAGCGCAAAAAGTGACTAATAGGGAGTCTGGAAATAATTGAGATTACCAATGCTGAATAGATAAGTAATAGACAAAAAAACGAAAGACAGACTATTGAGCTAATGGCGGTAGCGTTGCCGAGAGGTCTAAGGCGCTGGTTTTATGCACCAGTCATTCTATGGCGTGGGTTCGAATTCCACCGCTGCCATATGCGTTTTATTAATGGAGCAACAGCTGTTACGTGTTTTATGCTGTTTCATTGAAATTGTTCTGGAATATTGCATATTGCCCCATGGCAGTTGGTGTGGATTCAGCAACTCTCACATTGCACGTTGGACTAGCACAGCAACAGTATATTAAAAGTTATTTGACAATGAGCAGTTTGAAAGATACATATCCAAAAGAAGTAATTTCTAAACATTGTTTTTGCCAGAATATGCATGGCTTTAACATCATAAAAAAACCACGAGTTAGTCGCTGCTTCCGAAGAGAAACTAAATTTACTAGACACGATCGCCGTTGCTGCTGGTCATACTTTTTGTTTTACAATTATTTTCTTAAAAATTGTCGGATGTACTGGCGATTGTTGTCGGCTTGCTGGTCTAGTGGTATGATTCTCGCTTAGGGTGCGAGAGGTCACGGGTTCGATTCCCGTGCAAGCCCATCATTAGAAGTCTTCTTCAAAGAAACATTTCTTGATTCACATGCTTTGGAAACGTTGGTAAATATGGCAAACGAATTAAGTTTTATGTATTATGTTCTGAAGCACTTTCTCCGGATAAGCTACATAAAAATAAGGCTGATGAAATTCCACTTCTGTCGTACACGAAATGTAAAGAACAGAAAGGGAGTCTGGAACAGATGGAGATTACTCATACACAATTATATGTAATTATTAGACAACAACATAAAAAGAAACAGCACTTTGTTGCAGGCAGCAGCGTGGCCCAGTGGTCTAAGGCGCTGGTTTTAGGCACCAGTCTTTCTATATCGTGGGTTCTAATCCCACCGCTACCAGTTACGGTCTATTTATGGCCCTCACCTATGAAACGTGTCATGCTGTTTCTTTAAAGTTATTGTGTGAGATTTGGCAAGTTTTTTAATGGCAGTTGCTATAGATTCAGTATCTCTTTGCTTGCATGTTGGTCTGGTATAGAAACAGTATATTAAAAGTTCTTTTGCCAAATAGTAATTTCAAAGATGCATATGAAAACTTAGATAAAAGAAAGAATTTAAGTTTTTATGCCACAATTGCATAGTTTGAACAACATGCAGAAAACAAAACGACCCCGGCAGGATTCGAACCTGCAATCTTCTGATCCGAAGTCAGACGCCTTATCCATTAGGCCACGAGGCCATCACTGCGCGACAACTCAAATTAAGTTTAGTAACCACGATAACGAACGATGGTCCTACTTTTTCGTAAAAAATTGTAAGATATCCTTTGATAGTTCTTGGCTTACTTGTTTAGTAATGTGATCCTCCCTCCGCGTGCAATTGGTCTTGTGTTCGATTGCCAGCAACCTCATAATTTAAAAACGTCAAAAAGAACTTACAAAAACAGCAACTCTAAAAATGTGTGTTGGACTAGCACTGCAACAGTATAGTAACAGTTATTGGAGACTGAGCAGTGTGCAAGATACATATGAAAAAGAAGCAATTTCTAAACAATGCAATTTCCAGAATATGCATGGCTTGAACATCCTAAAAAACTACGAGTTAATCGCTCGTTACGAAGAGAAACAAAATTTTCTAACCACGTTAACGAATGCTGATAGTCATAATTTATTATTTTCGAATTATTTTCTTAAAAAATAAAAAACTTTTTTAAAAATTTTATTCTTTACAAACTGAATTAATTTTTTAAAAAATTTTCGGGTGTACTCGCGATTGTTGTCCGCTTGCTGGTCTAGTCGTATAATTCTCTCTTAGGGTGCGAGAGGTCACGAGTGATATTCTTGTGCCAGCCCGATATTAAAAGATTTCGTAACAAGAACTTTCCTTGATTGATAAGTTTCGAAACGTTTGTAAAGATTTAACCCGATTTATTTTTATGTTACATGTTCTGAAACACCTTCTCTGGAGAAGCTACTTGAAAATTGTGGTTTTGAAAATTTCACTTCTGTCGTATACAAAATGTTAAGAACAGCGCAAAAAGTGACTAATAGGGAGTCTGGAAATAATTGAGATTACCAATGCTGAATAGATAAGTAATAGAGAAAAAAACGAAAGACAGACTATTGAGCTAATGGCGGTAGCGTTGCCGAGAGGTCTAAGGCGCTGGTTTTATGCACCAGTCATTCTATGGCGTGGGTTCGAATCCCACCGCTGCCATATGCGTTTTATTAATGGAGCAACAGCTGTTACGTGTTTTATGCTGTTTCATTGAAATTGTTCTGGAATGTTGCATATTGCCCCATGGCAGTTGGTGTGGATTCAGCAACTCTCACATTGCACGTTGGACTAGCACAGCAACAGTATATTAAAAGTTATTTGACAATGAGCAGTTTGAAAGATACATATCCAAAAGAAGTAATTTCTAAACATTGTTTTTTCCAGAATATGCATGGCTTTAACATCATAAAAAAACCACGAGTTAGTCGCTGCTTCCGAAGAGAAACTAAATTTACTAGACACGATCGCCGTTGCTGCTGGTCATACTTTTTGTTTTACAATTATTTTCTTAAAAATTGTCGGATGTACTGGCGATTGTTGTCGGCTTGCTGGTCTAGTGGTATGATTCTCGCTTAGGGTGCGAGAGGTCACGGGTTCGATTCCCGTGCAAGCCCATCATTAGAAGTCTTCTTCAAAGAAACATTTCTTGATTCACATGCTTTGGAAACGTTGGTAAATATGGCAAACGAATTAAGTTTTATGTATTATGTTCTGAAGCACTTTCTCCGGATAAGCTACGTAAAAATAAGGCTGATGAAATTCCACTTCTGTCGTACACGAAATGTAAAGAACAGAAAGGGAGTCTGGAACAGATGGAGATTACTCATACACAATTATATGTAATTATTAGACAACAACATAAAAAGAAACAGCACTTTGTTGCAGGCAGCAGCGTGGCCCAGTGGTCTAAGGCGCTGGTTTTAGGCACCAGTCTTTCTATATCGTGGGTTCTAATCCCACCGCTACCAGTTACGGGCTATTTATGGCCCTCACCTATGAAACGTGTCATGCTGTTTCTTTAAAGTTATTGTGTGAGATTTGGCAAGTTTTTTAATGGCAGTTGCTATAGATTCAGTATCTCTTTCCTTGCATGTTGGTCTGGTATAGAAACAGTATATTAAAAGTTCTTTTGCCAAATAGTAATTTGGAAGATGCATATGAAAACTTAGATAAAAGAAAGAATTTAAGTTTTTATGCCACAATTGCATATTTTGAACAACATGCAGAAAACAAAACGACCCCGGCAGGATTCGAACCTGCAATCTTCTGATCCGAAGTCAGACGCCTTATCCATTAGGCCACGAGGCCATCACTGCGCGACAACTCAAATTAAATTTAGTAACCACGATAACGAACGATGATGGTCCTACTTTTTCGTAAAAAATTGTAAGATATTCTTTGATAGTTCTCGGCTTACTTGTTTAGTAATGTGATTCTCCCTCCGCGTGCCATTGGTCTTGTGTTCGATTGCCAGCAACCTCATAATTTAAAAACGTCAAAAAGAACTTACAAAAACAGCAACTCTAAAAATGTGTGTTGGACTAGCACTGCAACAGTATAGTAACAGTTATTGGAGACTGAGCAGTGTGCAAGATACATATGAAAAAGAAGCAATTTCTAAACAATGCAATTTCCAGAAAATGCATGGCTTGATTATCATAAAAAACCACGAGTTAATCCCTGCTTCCGAAGACAAACTAAATTTACCAGACATGATCACCGTTGCTGCTGGTCATACTTTTTGTTTTATAATTATTTTGTTAAAAAATGTCGGATGTACTAGCGGTTGTTGTCGGCTTGCTGGTTTAGTGGTATGATTCTCGCTTGGGGTGCGAGAGGTCACGGGTTCGATTCCCGCGCAAGCCCATCATTAGAAGTCTTCTTCAAAGAAACGTTTCTTGATTCACATGCTTTGGAAACGTTGGTAAATATGGCAAGCGAATTAAATTTTATGTTTTATGTTCTGAAACACTTTCTCCGGATAAGCTACGTAAAAATAATGCTGTTAAAATTCCACTTCTGTCGTACACGAAATGTAAAGAACAGCGCTAATAGTAACAGAAAGGGAGTCTGGATTAGATGGAGATTACTCATACAGAATTATATGTAATTATTACAGATCAACATAAAAAGAAACAGCACTTTGTTGCAGGCAGTAGCGTGGCCCAGTGGTCTAAGGCGCTGGTTTTAGGCACCCGTCTTTCTATATCGTGGGTTCAAATCCCACCGCTACCAGTTGCGGTCTATTTATGGCCCTCACCTATGAAACGTGTCATGCTGTTTCTTTAAAGTTATTGTGTGAGATTTGGCAAGTTTTTTAATGGCAGTTGCTATAGATTCAGTATCTCTTTCCTTGCATGTTGGTCTGGTATAGAAACAGTATATTAAAAGTTCTTTTGCCAAATAGTAATTTGGAAGATGCATATGAAAACTTAGATAAAAGAAAGAATTTAAGTTTTTATGCCACAATTGTATAGTTTGAACAACATGCAGAAAACAAAACGACCCCGGTAGGACTCGAACCTGCAATCTTCTGATCCGAAGTCAGACGCCTTATCCATTAGGCCACGAGGCCATCACTGCGCGACAATCGAAATTAAATTTAGTACCCACGATAACGAACGATGATGGTCCTACTTTTTCGTAAAAAATTGTAAGATATCCTTTGATAGTTCTCGGCTTACTTGTTTAGTAATGTGATCCTCTTTCCGCGTGCAATTGGTCTTGTGTTCGATTGCCAGCAACCTCATAATTTAAAAACGTCAAAAAGAACTTACAAAATTAGCAACTCTAAAAATGTGTGTTGTACTAGCACTGCAACAGTATATTAAAAGTTATTTGACAATGAGCAGTTTGAAAGATACATATCAAAAAGTAGTAATTTCTAAACATTGTTTTTGCCAGAATATGCATGGCTTGAACATCATAAGAAAACCACGAGTTAATCGCTGCTTCCGAAGACAAACTAAATTTACTAGACACGATCACCGTTGCTGAAGGTCATACTTTTTGTTTTACAATTATTTTGTTAAAAATTGTCGGATGTAGTGCCGATTCTTGTCGGCTTGCTGGTCTACTGGTACGTTTCACGCTTAGGGTACGAGAGGTCACGGGTTCGATCCCCGTGCAAGCCCATCATTCGAAGACTTCGTCAAAAGAACTTTTCTTGATTGACATGCTTTGGAAACGTTGGTAAACATGGCAAACGAATTAACTTTTATGTATTATGTTCTGAAGCACTTTCTCCGGATAAGCTACGTAAAAATAATGATGATAAAATTCCACATCTGTCGTACACGAAATGTAAAGAACAGAAAGGGAGTCTGGAACAGATGGAGATTACTCATACACAATTATATGTAATTATTAGACAACAACATAAAAAGAAACAGCACTTTGTTGCAGGCAGCAGCGTGGCCCAGTGGTCTAAGACGCTGATTTTAGGCACCAGTCTTTTTATATCGTGGGTTCTAATCCCACCGCTACCAGTTGCGGTTTATTAATGGCCCTCACCTATGAAACGTGTCATGCTGTTTCATTAAAGTTATTGTGTGAGATTTGGCAAGTTTTTTAATGGCAGTTGCTATAGATTCAGTAACTCTTTCCTTGCATGTTGGTCTGGTATAGAAAAAGTATATTAAAAGTTCTTTTGCCAAATAGTAATTTGGAAGATGCATATGAAAACTTAGATAAAAGAAAGAATTTAAGTTTTTATGCCACAATTGCTTAGTTTGAACAACATGCCGAAAACAAAACGACCCCGGCAGGAATCGAACCTGCAATCTTCTGATCCGAAGTCAGACGCCTTATCCATTAGGCCACGAGGCCATCACTGCGCGACAACCCAAATTAATTTTAGTAACAACGATAACAAACAATGATGGTCCTACTTTTTCTTAAAAAATTGTAAGATATCCTTTGATAGTTCTCGGCTTACTTGTTTAGTAATGTGATCCTCGCTCCGCGTGCAATTGGTCTTGTGTTCGATTGCCAGCAACCTCATAATTTAAAAACGTCAAAAAGAACTTACAAAAACAGCAACTCTCAAAATGTGTGTTGGACTAGCACAGCAACAGTATAGTAACAGTTATTGGAGACTGAGCAGTGTCCAAGATACATATGAAAAAGAAGCAATTTCTAAACAATGCAATTTCCAGAATATGCATGGCTTGAACATCCTAAAAAACTACGAGTTAATCGCTCGTTCCGAAGAAAAACAAAATTTTCTAACCACGTTAACGAATGCTGATAGTCATAATTTATTATTTTCGAATTATTTTCTTAAAAAATAAAAAACTTTTTTAAAAATTTTATTCTTTACAAACTGAATGAATTTTTTAAAAAATATTCGGGTGTACTCGCGATTGTTGTCCGCTTGCTGGTCTAGTCGTATAATTCTCTCTTAGGGTACGAGAGGTCACGAGTGATATTCTTGTGCCAGCCCGATATTAAAAGATTTCGTAACAAGAACTTTCCTTGATTGATAAGTTTCGAAACGTTTGTAAAGATTTAACCCGATTTATTTTTATGTAACATGTTCTGAAACACCTTCTCTGGAGAAGCTACTTGAAAATTGTGGTTTTGAAAATTTCACTTCTGTCGTATACGAAATGTTAAGAACAGCGCTAATAGTAACAGAAAGGGAGTCTGGATTAGATGGAGATTACTCATACAGAATTATATGTAATTATTACAGATCAACATAAAAAGAAAGAGCACTTTGTTGCAGGCAGTAGCGTGGCCCAGTGGTCTAAGGCGCTGGTTTTAGGCACCAGTCTTTCTATATCGTGGGTTCAAATCCCACCGCTACCAGTTGCGGTCTATTTATGGCCCTCACCTATGAAACGTGTCATGCTGTTTTTTTAAAGTTATTGTGTGAGATTTGGCAAGTTTTTTAATGGCAGTTGCTATAGATTCAGTAACTCTTTCCTTGCATGTTGGTTTGGTATAGAAACAGTATATTAAAAGTTCTTTTGCCAAATAGTAATTTGGAAGATGCATATGAAAACTTAGATAAAAGAAAGAATTTAAGTTTTTATGCCACAATTGCAAAGTTTGAACAACATGCAGAAAACAAAACGACCCCGGTAGGATTCGAACCTGCAATCTTCTGATCCGAAGTCAGACGCCTTATCCATTAGGCCACGAGGCCATCACTGCGCGACAACCGAAATTAAATTTAGTAACCACGATAACGAACGATGATGGTCCTACTTTTTCGTAAAAAATTGTAAGATATCCTTTGATAGTTCTCGCCTTACTTCTTTAGTAATGTTATCCTCTTTCCGCGTGCAATTGGTCTTGTGTTCGATTGCCAGCAACCTCATTATTTAAAAACGTCAAAAAGAACTTACAAAAACAGCAACTCTAAAAATGTGTGTTGGACTAGCACTGCAACAGTATAGTAACAGTTATTGGAGACTGAGCAGTGTGCAAGATACATATGAAAAAGAAGCAATTTCTAAACAATGCAATTTCCAGAATATGCATGGCTTGAACATCATAAAAAACCACGAGTTAATCCCTGCTTCCGAAGACAAACTAAAATTACTAGAAACGATCACCGTTGCTGCTGGTCATACTTTTTGTTTTACAATTATTTTGTTAAAAAATGTCGGATGTACTAGCGGTTGTTGTCGGCTTGCTGGTCTAGTGGTATGATTCTCGCTTAGGGTGCGAGAGGTCACGGGTTCGATTCCCGCGCAGGCCCATCATTAGAAGTCTTCTTCAAAGAAACGTTTCTTCATTCACATGCTTTGGAAACGTTGGTAAATATGGCAAACGAATTAAATTTTATGATTTATGTTCTGAAACACTTTCTCCGGATAAGCTACGTAAAAATAATGCTGTTAAAATTCCACTTTTGTCGCACACGAAATGTAAAGAACAGCGCAAATAGTAACAGGAAGGGAGTCTGGATTAGATGGAGATTACTCATACAGAATTATATGTAATTATTAGAGAACAACATAAAAAGAAAGAGCACTTTGTTGCAGGTAGTAGCGTGGCCCAGTGGTCTAAGGCGCTGGTTTTAGGCACCAGTCTTTCTATATCGTGGGTTCAAACCCCCCGCTACCAGTTGCGGTCTATTTATGGCCCTCACCTTTGAAACGTGTCATGCTGTTTCATTAAAGTTATTGTGTGAGATTTGGCAAGTTTTTTAATGGCAGTTTCTATAGATTCAGTATCTCTTTGCTTGCATGTTGGTCTGGTATAGAAACAGTATATTAAAAGTTCTTTTGCCAAATAGTAATTTCAAAGATGCATATGAAAACTTAGATAAAAGAAAGAATTTAAGTTTTTATGCCACAATTGCTTAGTTTGAACAACATGCAGAAAACAAAAGGACCCCAACAGGATTCGAACCTGCAATCTTCTGATCCGAAGTCAGACGCCTTATCCATTAGGCCACGAGGCCATCACTGCGCGACAACCGAAATTAAATTTAGTAACCACGATAACGAACGATGATGGTCCTACTTTTTCGTAAAAAATTGTAAGATATCCTTTGATAGTTCTCGCCTTACTTCTTTAGTAATGTTATCCTCTTTCCGCGTGCAATTGGTCTTGTGTTCGATTGCCAGCAACCTCATTATTTAAAAACGTCAAAAAGAACTTACAAAAACAGCAACTCTAAAAATGTGTGTTGGACTAGCACTGCAACAGTATAGTAACAGTTATTGGAGACTGAGCAGTGTGCAAGATACATATGAAAAAGAAGCAATTTCTAAACAATGCAATTTCCAGAATATGCATGGCTTGAACATCATAAAAAACCACGAGTTAATCCCTGCTTCCGAAGACAAACTAAATTTACTAGAAACGATCACCGTTGCTGCTGGTCATACTTTTTGTTTTACAATTATTTTGTTAAAAAATGTCGGATGTACTAGCGGTTGTTGTCGGCTTGCTGGTCTAGTGGTATGATTCTCGCTTAGGGTGCGAGAGGTCACGGGTTCGATTCCCGCGCAGGCCCATCATTAGAAGTCTTCTTCAAAGAAACGTTTCTTCATTCACATGCTTTGGAAACGTTGGTAAATATGGCAAACGAATTAAATTTTATGATTTATGTTCTGAAACACTTTCTCCGGATAAGCTACGTAAAAATAATGCTGTTAAAATTCCACTTTTGTCGCACACGAAATGTAAAGAACAGCGCAAATAGTAACAGGAAGGGAGTCTGGATTAGATGGAGATTACTCATACAGAATTATATGTAATTATTAGAGAACAACATAAAAAGAAAGAGCACTTTGTTGCAGGTAGTAGCGTGGCCCAGTGGTCTAAGGCGCTGGTTTTAGGCACCAGTCTTTCTATATCGTGGGTTCAAACCCCCCGCTACCAGTTGCGGTCTATTTATGGCCCTCACCTTTGAAACGTGTCATGCTGTTTCATTAAAGTTATTGTGTGAGATTTGGCAAGTTTTTTAATGGCAGTTTCTATAGATTCAGTATCTCTTTGCTTGCATGTTGGTCTGGTATAGAAACAGTATATTAAAAGTTCTTTTGCCAAATAGTAATTTCAAAGATGCATATGAAAACTTAGATAAAAGAAAGAATTTAAGTTTTTATGCCACAATTGCTTAGTTTGAACAACATGCAGAAAACAAAAGGACCCCAACAGGATTCGAACCTGCAATCTTCTGATCCGAAGTCAGACGCCTTATCCATTAGGCCACGAGGCCATCACTGCGCGACAACCGAAATTAAATTTAGTAACGACGATAACGAACGATGATGGTCCTACTTTTTCGTAAAAAATTGTAAGATGTCCTTTGATAGTTCTCGGCTTACTTGTTTAGTAATGTGATCCTCCCTCCGCGTGCAATTGGTCTTGTGTTCGATTGCCAGCAACCTCATAATTTAAAAACGTCAAAAAGAACTTACAAAAACAGCAACTCCCAAAATGTGTGTTGAACTAGCACAGCAACAGTATAGTAACAGTTATTGGAGACTGAATAGTGTGCAAGATACATATGAAAAAGAAGCAATTTCTAAACAATGCAATTTCCAGAATATGCATGGCTTGAACATCCTAAAAACTACGAGTTAATCGCTCGTTCCGAAGAGAAACAAAATTTTCTAACCACGTTAACGAATGCTGATAGTCATAATTTATTATTTTCGAATTATTTTCTTAAAAAATAAAAAACTTTATTAAAAATTTTATTCTTTATAAACTGAATGAATTTTTTAAAAAATTTTCGGGTGTACTCGCGATTGTTGTCCGCTTGCTGGTCTAGTCGTATAATTCTCTCTTAGGGTGCGAGAGGTCACGAGTGATATTCTGGTTCCAGCCCGATATTAAAAGATTTCGTAACAAGAACTTTCCTTGATTGATAAGTTTCGAAACAATTGTAAAGATTTAACCCGATTTATTTTTATGTTACATGTTCTGAAACACCTTCTCTGGAGAAGCTACTTGAAAATTGTGGTTTTGAAAATTTCTCTTCTTTCGTATATGAAATGTTAAGAACAGCGCAAAAAGTGACTAATAGGGAGTCTGGAAAAGATGGAGATTACCCATGCAGATAAAATAAGTAATACCGAACAAAACGAAAGACAGATTATTGCGTTGATAGCGGTAGCGTGGCCGAGTGGTCTAAGGCGCTGGTTTCAGGCACCAGTCATTCTATGGCGTGGGTTTGAATCCCACCGCTGCCAATTGCGTTTTATTAATGGAGCAACAGCTGTTAGGTGTTTTATGCTGTTTCATTGAAATTGTTCTGGAATGTTGCATATTACCCGATGGCAGTTGGTGGGAATTCAGCAACTCTCACATTGCACGTTGGACTAGCACTGCAACAGTATATTAAAAGTTATTTGACAATGAGCAGTTTGAAAGATACACAACAAAAAGAAGTAATTTCTAAACATTGTTTTTGCCAGAATATGCATGGCTTGAACATCATAAAAAAACCACGAGTTAGTCGCTGCTTCCGAAAAGAAACTAAATTTACTAGACACGATCGCCGTTGCTGCTGGTCATACTTTTTGTTTTACAATTATTTTGTTAAAAAATGTCGGATGTACTAGCGGTTGTTGTCGGCTTGCTGGTCTAGTGGTATGATTCTCGCTTAGGGTGCGAGAGGTCACGGGTTCGATTGCCGCGCAAACCCATCATTAGAAGTCTTCTTCAAAGAAACGTTTCTTGATTCACATGCTTTGGAAACGTTGGTAAATATGGCAAACGAATTAAATTTTATGTTTTATGCTCTGAAACACTTTCTCCGGATAAGCTACGTAAAAATAATGCTGTTAAAATTCCACTTCTGTCGTACACGAAATGTAAAGAACAGCGCAAATAGTAACAGAAAGCGAGTCTGGTATAGATGAGGATTACTCATACAGAATTATATGTATTTATTAGACAACAACATAAAAAGAAACAGCACTTTGTTGCAGGCAGCAGCGTGGCCCAGTGGTCTAAGGCACTACTTTTAGGCGCCAGTCTTTCTATATCGTGGGTTCTAATCCCACCGCTACCAGTTGCGGTTTATTTATGGCCCTCACCTATGAAACGTGTCATCCGGTTTCATTAAAGTTATTGTGTGAGATTTGGCAAGTTTTTAAATGGCAGTTGCTATAGATTCAGTATCTCTTTCCTTGCATGTTGGTCTGGTATAGAAACTGTATATTAAAAGTTCTTTTGCCAAATAGTAATTTGGAAGATGCATATGAAAACTTAGATAAAAGAAAGAATTTAAGTTTTTATGCCACAATTGCATATTTTGAACAACATGCAGAAAACAAAACGACCCCGGAAGGATTCGAACCTGCAATCTTCTGATCCGAAGTCAGACGCCTTATCCATTAGGCCACGAGGCCATCACTGCGCGACAACCGAAATTAAATTTAGTAACCACGATAACGAACGATGATGGTCCTACTTTTTCGTAAAAAATTGTAAGATATCCTTTGATAGTTCTCGGCTTACTTGTTTAGTGATGTGATTCTCCCTCCGCGTGCAATTGGTCTTGTGTTCGATTGCCAGCAACCTCATAATTTAAAAACGTCAAAAAGAACTTACAAAAACAGCAACTCTAAAAATGTGTGTTGGACTAGCACTGCAACAGTATAGTAACAGTTATTGGAGACTGAGCAGTGTGCAAGATACATATGAAAAAGAAGCAATTTCTAAAGAATGCAATTTCCAAAATATGCATGGCTTGAACATCATAAAAAACCACGAGTTAATCCCTGCTTCCGAAGACAAACTAAATTTACCAGACACGATCACCGTTGCTGCTGGTCATACTTTTTGTTTTACAATTATTTTGTTAAAAAATGTCGGATGTACTAGCGGTTGTTGTCGGCTTGCTGGTTTAGTGGTATGATTCTCGCTTGGGGTGCGAGAGGTCACGGGTTCGATTCCCGCGCAAGCCCATCATTAGAAGTCTTCTTCAAAGAAACGTTTCTTGATTCACATGCTTTGGAAACGTTGGTAAATATGGCAAGCGAATTAAATTTTATGTTTTATGTTCTGAAACACTTTCTCCGGATAAGCTACGTAAAAACAATGCTGTTAAAATTCCACTTCTGTCGTACACGAAATGTAAAGAACAGCGCTAATAGTAACAGAAAGGGAGTCTGGATTAGATGGAGATTACTCATACAGAATTATATGTAATTATTACAGATCAACATAAAAAGAAAGAGCACTTTGTTCCAGTCGAGTCACGGTTTCGATTCCCGTGCAAGCCCATCATTAGAAGTCTTCTTCAAAGAAACATTTCTTGATTCACATGCTTTGGAAACGTTGGTAAATATGGCAAACGAATTAAATTTTATGTTTTATGTTCTGAAACACTTTCTCCGGATAAGCTACGTAAAAATAATGCTGTTAAAATTCCACTTCTGTCGTACACGAAATGTAAAGAACAGCGCTAATAGTAACAGAAAAAGAGTCTGGATTAGATGGAGATTACTCATACAGAATTATATGTAATTATTACAGATCAACATAAAAAGAAAGAGCACTTTGTTGCAGGCAGTAGCGTGGCCCAGTGGTCTAAGGCGCTGGTTTTAGGCACCCGTTTTTCTTTATCGTGGGTTCAAATCCCACCGCTACCAGTTGCGGTCTATTTATGGCCCTCACCTATGAAACGTGTCATGCGTTTTCTTTAAAGTTATTGTGTGAGATTTGGCAAGTTTTTAAATGGCAGTTGCTATAGATTCAGTATCTCTTTCCTTGCATGTTGGTCTGGTATAGAAACTGTATATTAAAAGTTCTTTTGCCAAATAGTAATTTGGAAGATGCATATGAAAACTTAGATAAAAGAAAGAATTTAAGTTTTTATGCCACAATTGCATATTTTGAACAACATGCAGAAAACAAAACGACCCCGGAAGGATTCGAACCTGCAATCTTCTGATCCGAAGTCAGACGCCTTATCCATTAGGCCACGAGGCCATCACTGCGCGACAAACGAAATTAAATTTAGTAACCACGATAACGAACGATGATGGTCCTACTTTTTCGTAAAAAAATTGTAAGATATCCTTTGATAGTTCTCGGCTTACTTGTTTAGTAATGTGATTCTCCCTCCCCCTGCCATTGGTCTTGAGTTCGATTGCCAGCAACCTCATAATTTAAAAACGTCAAAAAGAACTTACAAAAACAGCAACTCTAAAAATGTGTGTTGGACTAGCACTGCAACAGTATAGTAACAGTTATTGGAGACTGAGCAGTGTCCAAGATACATATGAAAAAGAAGCAATTTCTAAACAATGCAATTTCCAGAATATGCATGGCTTGAACATCATAAAAAACCACGAGTTAATCCCTGCTTCCGAAGACAAACTAAATTTACCAGACACGATCACCGTTGCTGCTGGTCATACTTTTTGTTTTACAATTATTTTGTTAAAAAATGTCGGATGTACTAGCGGTTGTTGTCGGCTTGCTGGTTTAGTGGTATGATTCTCGCTTGGGGTGCGAGAGGTCACGGGTTCGATTCCCGCGCAAGCCCATCATTAGAAGTCTTCTTCAAAGAAACGTTTCTTGATTCACATGCTTTGGAAACGTTGGTAAATATGGCAAGCGAATTAAATTTTATGTTTTATGTTCTGAAACACTTTCTCCGGATAAGTTACGTAAAAATAATGCTGTTAAAATTCCACTTCTGTCGTACACGAAATGTAAAGAACAGCGCTAATAGTAACAGAAAGGGAGTCTGGATTAGATGGAGATTACTCATACAGAATTATATGTAATTATTACAGATCAACATAAAAAGAAAGAGCACTTTGTTCCAGTCGAGTCACGGTTTCGATTCCCGTGCAAGCCCATCATTAGAAGTCTTCTTCAAAGAAACATTTCTTGATTCACATGCTTTGGAAACGTTGGTAAATATGGCAAACGAATTAAATTTTATGTTTTATGTTCTGAAACACTTTCTCCGGATAAGCTACGTAAAAATAATGCTGTTAAAATTCCACTTCTGTCGTACACGAAATGTAAAGAACAGCGCTAATAGTAACAGAAAAAGAGTCTGGATTAGATGGAGATTACTCATACAGAATTATATGTAATTATTACAGATCAACATAAAAAGAAAGAGCACTTTGTTGCAGGCAGTAGCGTGGCCCAGTGGTCTAAGGCGCTGGTTTTAGGCACCCGTTTTTCTTTATCGTGGGTTCAAATCCCACCGCTACCAGTTGCGATCTATTTATGGCCCTCACCTATGAAACGTGTCATGCGTTTTCTTTAAAGTTATTGTGTGAGATTTGGCAAGTTTTTTAATGGCAGTTGCTATAGATTCAGTATCTTTTTCCTTGCATGTTGGTCTGGTATAGAAACAGTATATTAAAAGTTCTTTTGCCAAATAGTAATTTGGAAGATGCATCTGAAAACTTAGATAAAAGAAAGAATTTAAGTTTTTATGCCACAATTGCAAAGTTTGAACAACATGCAGAAAACAAAACGACCCCGGTAGGATTCGAACCTGCAATCTTCTGATCCGAAGTCAGACGCCTTATCCATTAGGCCACGAGGCCATCACTGCGCGACAACCGAAAATAAATTTAGTAACCACGATAACGAACGATGATGGTCCTACTTTTTCGTAAAAAATTGTAAGATATCCTTTGATAGTTCTCGCCTTACTTGTTTAGTAATGTGATTCTCCCTCCGCGTGCCATTGGTCTTGTGTTCGATTGCCAGCAACCTCATAATTTAAAAACGTCAAAAAGAACTTACAAAAACAGCAACTCTAAAAATGTGTGTTGGACTAGCATAGCAACAGTATAGTAACAGTTATTGGAGACTGAATAGTGTGCAAGATACATATGAAAAAGAAGTAAATTTCTAAACAATGCAATTTCCAGAATATGCATGGCTTGAACATCCTAAAAAACTACGAGTTAATCGCTCGTTCCGAAGAGAAACAAAATTTTCTAACCACGTTAACGAATGCTGATAGTCATAATTTATTATTTTCGAATTATTTTCTTAAAAAATAAAAAACTTTTTTAAAAATTTTATTCTTTACAAACTGAATGAATTTTTTGATTGCCAGCAACCTCATAATTTAAAAACGTCAAAAAGAACTTACAAAAACAGCAACTCTAAAAATGTGTCTTGGACTAGCACTGCAACAGTATAGTAACAGTTATTGGAGACTGAGCAGTGTGCAAGATACATATGAACAAGAAGCAATTTCTAAACAATGAAATTTCCAGAATATGCATGGCTTGAACATCATAAAAAACCACGAGTTAATCGCTGCTTCCGAAGACAAACTAAATTTACCAGACACGATCACCGTTGCTGCTGGTCATACTTTTTGTTTTACAATTATTTTGTTAAAAAATGTCGGATGTACTAGCGGTTGTTGTCGGCTTGCTGGTTTAGTGGTATGATTCTCGCTTGGGGTGCGACAGGTCACGGGTTCGATTCCCGCGCAAACCCATCATTAGAAGTCTTCTTCAAAGAAACATTTCTCGATTCACATGCTTTGGAAACGTTGGTAAATATGGCAAACGAATTAAATTTTATGTTTTATGCTCTGAAACACTTTCTCCAGATAAGCTACGTAAAAATAATGCTGTTAAAATTCCACTTCTGTCGTACACGAAATGTAAAGAACAGCGCAAATAGTAACGAAAGCGAGTCTGGTATAGATGGGGATTACTCATACAGAATTATATGTATTTATTAGACAACAACATAAAAAGAAACAGCACTTTGTTGCAGGCAGCAGCGTGGCCCAGTGGTCTAAGGCGCTACTTTTAGGCGCCAGTCTTTCTATATCGTGGGTTCTAATCCCACCGCTACCAGTTGCGGTTTATTTATGGCCCTCACCTATGAAACGTGTCATCCGGTTTCATTAAAGTTATTGTGTGAGATTTGGCAAGTTTTTAAATGGCAGTTGCTATAGATTCAGTATCTCTTTCCTTGCATGTTGGTCTGGTATAGAAACTGTATATTAAAAGTTCTTTTGCCAAATAGTAATTTGGAAGATACATATGAAAACTTAGATAAAAGAAAGAATTTAAGTTTTTATGCCACAATTGCATATTTTGAACAACATGCAGAAAACAAAACGACCCCGGAAGGATTCGAACCTGCAATCTTCTGATCCGAAGTCAGACGCCTTATCCATTAGGCCACGAGGCCATCACTGCGCGACAAACGAAATTAAATTTAGTAACCACGATAACGAACGATGATGGTCCTACTTTTTCGTAAAAAATTGTAAGATATCCTTTGATAGTTCTCGGCTTACTTGTTTAGTAATGTGATTGTCCCTCCCCGTGCCATTGGTCTTGAGTTCGATTGCCAGCAACCTCATAATTTAAAAACGTCAAAAAGAACTTACAAAAACAGCAACTCTAAAAATGTGTGTTGGACTAGCACTGCAACAGTATAGTAACAGTTATTGGAGACTGAGCAGTGTGCAAGATACATATGAAAAAGAAGCAATTTCTAAACAATGCAATTTCCAGAATATGCATGGCTTGAACATCATAAAAAACCACGAGTTAATCCCTGCTTCCGAAGACAAACTAAATTTACCAGACACGATCACCGTTGCTGCTGGTCATACTTTTTGTTTTACAATTATTTTGTTAAAAAATGTCGGATGTACTAGCGGTTGTTGTCGGCTTGCTGGTTTAGTGGTATGATTCTCGCTTGGGGTGCGAGAGGTCACGGGTTCGATTCCCGCGCAAGCCCATCATTAGAAGTCTTCTTCAAAGAAACGTTTCTTGATTCACATGCTTTGGAAACGTTGGTAAATATGGCAAGCGAATTAAATTTTATGTTTTATGTTCTGAAACACTTTCTCCGGTAAGCTACGTAAAAATAATGCTGTTAAAATTCCACTTCTGTCGTACACGAAATGTAAAGAACAGCGCTAATAGTAACAGAAAGGGAGTCTGGATTAGATGGAGATTACTCATACAGAATTATATGTAATTATTACAGATCAACATAAAAAGAAAGAGCACTTTGTTGCAGGCAGTAGCGTGGCCCAGTGGTCTAAGGCGCTGGTTTTAGGCACCCGTCTTTCTATATCGTGGGTTCAAATCCCACCGCTACCAGTTGCGGTCTATTCATGGCCCTCACCTATGAAACGTGTCATGCTGTTTCTTTAAAGTTATTGTGTGAGATTTGGCAAGTTTTTTAATGGCAGTTGCTATAGATTCAGTATCTCTTTCCTTGCATGTTGGTCTGGTATAGAAAAAGTATATTAAAAGTTCTTTTGCCAAATAGTAATTTGGAAGATGCATATGAAAACTTAGATAAAAGAAAGAATTTAAGTTTTTATGCCACAATTGCTTAGTTTGAACAACATGCCGAAAACAAAACGACCCCGGCAGGAATCGAACCTGCAATCTTCTGATCCGAAGTCAGACGCCTTATCCATTAGGCCACGAGGCCATCACTGCGCGACAACCCAAATTAATTTTAGTAACAACGATAACAAACAATGATGGTCCTACTTTTTCTTAAAAAATTGTAAGATATCCTTTGATAGTTCTCGGCTTACTTGTTTAGTAATGTGATCCTCGCTCCGCGTGCAATTGGTCTTGTGTTCGATTGCCAGCAACCTCATAATTTAAAAACGTCAAAAAGAACTTACAAAAACAGCAACTCTCAAAATGTGTGTTGGACTAGCACAGCAACAGTATAGTAACAGTTATTGGAGACTGAGCAGTGTGCAAGATACATATGAAAAAGAAGCAATTTCTAAACAATGCAATTTCCAGAATATGCATGGCTTGAACATCATAAAAAACCACGAGTTAATCCCTGCTTCCGAAGACAAACTAAATTTACCAGACACGATCACCGTTGCTGCTGGTCATACTTTTTGTTTTACAATTATTTTGTTAAAAAATGTCGGATGTACTAGCGGTTGTTGTCGGCTTGCTGGTTTAGTGGTATGATTCTCGCTTGGGGTGCGAGAGGTCACGGGTTCGATTCCCGAGCAAGCCCATCATTAGAAGTCTTCTTCAAAGAAACGTTTCTTAATTCACATGCTTTGGAAACGTTGGTAAATATGGCAAGCGAATTAAATTTTATGTTTTATGTTCTGAAACACTTTCTCCGGATAAGCTACGTAAAAATAATGCTGTTAAAATTCCACTTCTGTCGTACACGAAATGTAAAGAACAGCGCTAATAGTAACAGAAAGGGAGTCTGGATTAGATGGAGATTACTCATACAGAATTATATGTAATTATTACAGATCAACATAAAAAGAAAGAGCACTTTGTTGCAGGCAGTAGCGTGGCCCAGTGGTCTAAGGCGCTGGTTTTAGGCACCCGTTTTTCTTTATCGTGGGTTCAAATCCCACCGCTACCAGTTGCGGTCTATTTATGGCCCTCACCTATGAAACGTGTCATGCGTTTTCTTTAAAGTTATTGTGTGAGATTTGGCAAGTTTTTTAATGGCAGTTGCTATAGATTCAGTATCTCTTTCCTTGCATGTTGGTCTGGTATAGAAACAGTATATTAAAAGTTCTTTTGCCAAATAGTAATTTGGAAGATGCATATGAAAACTTAGATAAAAGAAAGAATTTAAGTTTTTATGCCACAATTGTATAGTTTGAACAACATGCAGAAAACAAAACGACCCCGGCAGGACTCGAACCTGCAATCTTCTGATCCGAAGTCAGGCGCCTTATCCATTAGGCCACGCGGCCATCACTGCGCGACAACCGAAATTAAATTTAGTAACCACGATAACGAACGATGATGGTCCTACTTTTTCGTAAAAAATTGTAAGATATCCTTTGATAGTTCTCGGCTTACTTGTTTAGTAATGTGATCCTCTTTCCGCGTGCAATTGGTCTTGTGTTCGATTGCCAGCAACCTCATAATTTAAAAACGTCAAAAAGAACTTACAAAATTAGCAACTCTAAAAATGTGTGTTGTACTAGCACTGCAACAGTATATTAAAAGTTATTTGACAATGAGCAGTTTGAAAGATACATATTAAAAAGAAGTAATTTCTAAACATTGTTTTTGCCAGAATATGCATGGCTTAAACATCATAAGAAAACCACGAGTTAATCGCTGCTTCCGAAGACAAACTAAATTTACTAGACACGATCACCGTTGCTGAAGGTCATACTTTTTGTTTTACAAATATTTTCTTAAAAACTGTCGGATGTAGTGCCGATTCTTGTCGGCTTGCTGGTCTACTGGTACGTTTCACGCTTAGGGTACGAGAGGTCACGGGTTCGATCCCCGTGCAAGCCCATCATTCGAAGACTTCGTCAAAAGAATTTTTCTTCATTGACATGCTTTGGAAACGTTGGTAAATATGGCAAACGAATTAAGTTTTATGTATTATGTTCTGAAGCACTTTCTCCGGATAAGCTACGTAAAAATAATGCTGATAAAATTCCACATCTGTCGTACACGAAATGTAAAGAACAGAAAGGGAGTCTGGAACAGATGGAGATTACTCATACACAATTATATGTAATTATTAGAATACAACATAAAAAGAAACAGCACTTTTGAAAATTTCACTTCTGTCGTATACAAAATGTTAAGAACAGCGCAAAAAGTGACTAATAGGGAGTCTGGAAATAATTGAGATTACCAATGCTGAATAGATAAGTAATAGACAAAAAAACGAAAGACAGACTATTGAGCTAATGGCGGTAGCGTTGCCGAGAGGTCTAAGGCGCTGGTTTTATGCACCAGTCATTCTATGGCGTGGGTTCGAATTCCACCGCTGCCATATGCGTTTTATTAATGGAGCAACAGCTGTTACGTGTTTTATGCTGTTTCATTGAAATTGTTCTGGAATATTGCATATTGCCCCATGGCAGTTGGTGTGGATTCAGCAACTCTCACATTGCACGTTGGACTAGCACAGCAACAGTATATTAAAAGTTATTTGACAATGAGCAGTTTGAAAGATACATATCCAAAAGAAGTAATTTCTAAACATTGTTTTTGCCAGAATATGCATGGCTTTAACATCATAAAAAAACCACGAGTTAGTCGCTGCTTCCGAAGAGAAACTAAATTTACTAGACACGATCGCCGTTGCTGCTGGTCATACTTTTTGTTTTACAATTATTTTCTTAAAAATTGTCGGATGTACTGGCGATTGTTGTCGGCTTGCTGGTCTAGTGGTATGATTCTCGCTTAGGGTGCGAGAGGTCACGGGTTCGATTCCCGTGCAAGCCCATCATTAGAAGTCTTCTTCAAAGAAACATTTCTTGATTCACATGCTTTGGAAACGTTGGTAAATATGGCAAACGAATTAAGTTTTATGTATTATGTTCTGAAGCACTTTCTCCGGATAAGCTACATAAAAATAAGGCTGATGAAATTCCACTTCTGTCGTACACGAAATGTAAAGAACAGAAAGGGAGTCTGGAACAGATGGAGATTACTCATACACAATTATATGTAATTATTAGACAACAACATAAAAAGAAACAGCACTTTGTTGCAGGCAGCAGCGTGGCCCAGTGGTCTAAGGCGCTGGTTTTAGGCACCAGTCTTTCTATATCGTGGGTTCTAATCCCACCGCTACCAGTTACGGTCTATTTATGGCCCTCACCTATGAAACGTGTCATGCTGTTTCTTTAAAGTTATTGTGTGAGATTTGGCAAGTTTTTTAATGGCAGTTGCTATAGATTCAGTATCTCTTTGCTTGCATGTTGGTCTGGTATAGAAACAGTATATTAAAAGTTCTTTTGCCAAATAGTAATTTCAAAGATGCATATGAAAACTTAGATAAAAGAAAGAATTTAAGTTTTTATGCCACAATTGCATAGTTTGAACAACATGCAGAAAACAAAACGACCCCGGCAGGATTCGAACCTGCAATCTTCTGATCCGAAGTCAGACGCCTTATCCATTAGGCCACGAGGCCATCACTGCGCGACAACTCAAATTAAGTTTAGTAACCACGATAACGAACGATGGTCCTACTTTTTCGTAAAAAATTGTAAGATATCCTTTGATAGTTCTTGGCTTACTTGTTTAGTAATGTGATCCTCCCTCCGCGTGCAATTGGTCTTGTGTTCGATTGCCAGCAACCTCATAATTTAAAAACGTCAAAAAGAACTTACAAAAACAGCAACTCTAAAAATGTGTGTTGGACTAGCACTGCAACAGTATAGTAACAGTTATTGGAGACTGAGCAGTGTGCAAGATACATATGAAAAAGAAGCAATTTCTAAACAATGCAATTTCCAGAATATGCATGGCTTGAACATCCTAAAAAACTACGAGTTAATCGCTCGTTACGAAGAGAAACAAAATTTTCTAACCACGTTAACGAATGCTGATAGTCATAATTTATTATTTTCGAATTATTTTCTTAAAAAATAAAAAACTTTTTTAAAAATTTTATTCTTTACAAACTGAATTAATTTTTTAAAAAATTTTCGGGTGTACTCGCGATTGTTGTCCGCTTGCTGGTCTAGTCGTATAATTCTCTCTTAGGGTGCGAGAGGTCACGAGTGATATTCTTGTGCCAGCCCGATATTAAAAGATTTCGTAACAAGAACTTTCCTTGATTGATAAGTTTCGAAACGTTTGTAAAGATTTAACCCGATTTATTTTTATGTTACATGTTCTGAAACACCTTCTCTGGAGAAGCTACTTGAAAATTGTGGTTTTGAAAATTTCACTTCTGTCGTATACAAAATGTTAAGAACAGCGCAAAAAGTGACTAATAGGGAGTCTGGAAATAATTGAGATTACCAATGCTGAATAGATAAGTAATAGAGAAAAAAACGAAAGACAGACTATTGAGCTAATGGCGGTAGCGTTGCCGAGAGGTCTAAGGCGCTGGTTTTATGCACCAGTCATTCTATGGCGTGGGTTCGAATCCCACCGCTGCCATATGCGTTTTATTAATGGAGCAACAGCTGTTACGTGTTTTATGCTGTTTCATTGAAATTGTTCTGGAATGTTGCATATTGCCCCATGGCAGTTGGTGTGGATTCAGCAACTCTCACATTGCACGTTGGACTAGCACAGCAACAGTATATTAAAAGTTATTTGA
Organism: Muricea muricata; assembly: GCA_963855995.1. Taxonomy (NCBI): domain Eukaryota; kingdom Metazoa; phylum Cnidaria; class Anthozoa; order Malacalcyonacea; family Plexauridae; genus Muricea; species Muricea muricata. Next base: position 53,288,945 of record OY979716.1, on the reverse strand, counting down.
CAATGAGCAGTTTGAAAGATACATATCCAAAAGAAGTAATTTCTAAACATTGTTTTTTCCAGAATATGCATGGCTTTAACATCATAAAAAAACCACGAGTTAGTCGCTGCTTCCGAAGAGAAACTAAATTTACTAGACACGATCGCCGTTGCTGCTGGTCATACTTTTTGTTTTACAATTATTTTCTTAAAAATTGTCGGATGTACTGGCGATTGTTGTCGGCTTGCTGGTCTAGTGGTATGATTCTCGCTTAGGGTGCGAGAGGTCACGGGTTCGATTCCCGTGCAAGCCCATCATTAGAAGTCTTCTTCAAAGAAACATTTCTTGATTCACATGCTTTGGAAACGTTGGTAAATATGGCAAACGAATTAAGTTTTATGTATTATGTTCTGAAGCACTTTCTCCGGATAAGCTACGTAAAAATAAGGCTGATGAAATTCCACTTCTGTCGTACACGAAATGTAAAGAACAGAAAGGGAGTCTGGAACAGATGGAGATTACTCATACACAATTATATGTAATTATTAGACAACAACATAAAAAGAAACAGCACTTTGTTGCAGGCAGCAGCGTGGCCCAGTGGTCTAAGGCGCTGGTTTTAGGCACCAGTCTTTCTATATCGTGGGTTCTAATCCCACCGCTACCAGTTACGGGCTATTTATGGCCCTCACCTATGAAACGTGTCATGCTGTTTCTTTAAAGTTATTGTGTGAGATTTGGCAAGTTTTTTAATGGCAGTTGCTATAGATTCAGTATCTCTTTCCTTGCATGTTGGTCTGGTATAGAAACAGTATATTAAAAGTTCTTTTGCCAAATAGTAATTTGGAAGATGCATATGAAAACTTAGATAAAAGAAAGAATTTAAGTTTTTATGCCACAATTGCATATTTTGAACAACATGCAGAAAACAAAACGACCCCGGCAGGATTCGAACCTGCAATCTTCTGATCCGAAGTCAGACGCCTTATCCATTAGGCCACGAGGCCATCACTGCGCGACAACTCAAATTAAATTTAGTAACCACGATAACGAACGATGATGGTCCTACTTTTTCGTAAAAAATTGTAAGATATTCTTTGATAGTTCTCGGCTTACTTGTTTAGTAATGTGATTCTCCCTCCGCGTGCCATTGGTCTTGTGTTCGATTGCCAGCAACCTCATAATTTAAAAACGTCAAAAAGAACTTACAAAAACAGCAACTCTAAAAATGTGTGTTGGACTAGCACTGCAACAGTATAGTAACAGTTATTGGAGACTGAGCAGTGTGCAAGATACATATGAAAAAGAAGCAATTTCTAAACAATGCAATTTCCAGAAAATGCATGGCTTGATTATCATAAAAAACCACGAGTTAATCCCTGCTTCCGAAGACAAACTAAATTTACCAGACATGATCACCGTTGCTGCTGGTCATACTTTTTGTTTTATAATTATTTTGTTAAAAAATGTCGGATGTACTAGCGGTTGTTGTCGGCTTGCTGGTTTAGTGGTATGATTCTCGCTTGGGGTGCGAGAGGTCACGGGTTCGATTCCCGCGCAAGCCCATCATTAGAAGTCTTCTTCAAAGAAACGTTTCTTGATTCACATGCTTTGGAAACGTTGGTAAATATGGCAAGCGAATTAAATTTTATGTTTTATGTTCTGAAACACTTTCTCCGGATAAGCTACGTAAAAATAATGCTGTTAAAATTCCACTTCTGTCGTACACGAAATGTAAAGAACAGCGCTAATAGTAACAGAAAGGGAGTCTGGATTAGATGGAGATTACTCATACAGAATTATATGTAATTATTACAGATCAACATAAAAAGAAACAGCACTTTGTTGCAGGCAGTAGCGTGGCCCAGTGGTCTAAGGCGCTGGTTTTAGGCACCCGTCTTTCTATATCGTGGGTTCAAATCCCACCGCTACCAGTTGCGGTCTATTTATGGCCCTCACCTATGAAACGTGTCATGCTGTTTCTTTAAAGTTATTGTGTGAGATTTGGCAAGTTTTTTAATGGCAGTTGCTATAGATTCAGTATCTCTTTCCTTGCATGTTGGTCTGGTATAGAAACAGTATATTAAAAGTTCTTTTGCCAAATAGTAATTTGGAAGATGCATATGAAAACTTAGATAAAAGAAAGAATTTAAGTTTTTATGCCACAATTGTATAGTTTGAACAACATGCAGAAAACAAAACGACCCCGGTAGGACTCGAACCTGCAATCTTCTGATCCGAAGTCAGACGCCTTATCCATTAGGCCACGAGGCCATCACTGCGCGACAATCGAAATTAAATTTAGTACCCACGATAACGAACGATGATGGTCCTACTTTTTCGTAAAAAATTGTAAGATATCCTTTGATAGTTCTCGGCTTACTTGTTTAGTAATGTGATCCTCTTTCCGCGTGCAATTGGTCTTGTGTTCGATTGCCAGCAACCTCATAATTTAAAAACGTCAAAAAGAACTTACAAAATTAGCAACTCTAAAAATGTGTGTTGTACTAGCACTGCAACAGTATATTAAAAGTTATTTGACAATGAGCAGTTTGAAAGATACATATCAAAAAGTAGTAATTTCTAAACATTGTTTTTGCCAGAATATGCATGGCTTGAACATCATAAGAAAACCACGAGTTAATCGCTGCTTCCGAAGACAAACTAAATTTACTAGACACGATCACCGTTGCTGAAGGTCATACTTTTTGTTTTACAATTATTTTGTTAAAAATTGTCGGATGTAGTGCCGATTCTTGTCGGCTTGCTGGTCTACTGGTACGTTTCACGCTTAGGGTACGAGAGGTCACGGGTTCGATCCCCGTGCAAGCCCATCATTCGAAGACTTCGTCAAAAGAACTTTTCTTGATTGACATGCTTTGGAAACGTTGGTAAACATGGCAAACGAATTAACTTTTATGTATTATGTTCTGAAGCACTTTCTCCGGATAAGCTACGTAAAAATAATGATGATAAAATTCCACATCTGTCGTACACGAAATGTAAAGAACAGAAAGGGAGTCTGGAACAGATGGAGATTACTCATACACAATTATATGTAATTATTAGACAACAACATAAAAAGAAACAGCACTTTGTTGCAGGCAGCAGCGTGGCCCAGTGGTCTAAGACGCTGATTTTAGGCACCAGTCTTTTTATATCGTGGGTTCTAATCCCACCGCTACCAGTTGCGGTTTATTAATGGCCCTCACCTATGAAACGTGTCATGCTGTTTCATTAAAGTTATTGTGTGAGATTTGGCAAGTTTTTTAATGGCAGTTGCTATAGATTCAGTAACTCTTTCCTTGCATGTTGGTCTGGTATAGAAAAAGTATATTAAAAGTTCTTTTGCCAAATAGTAATTTGGAAGATGCATATGAAAACTTAGATAAAAGAAAGAATTTAAGTTTTTATGCCACAATTGCTTAGTTTGAACAACATGCCGAAAACAAAACGACCCCGGCAGGAATCGAACCTGCAATCTTCTGATCCGAAGTCAGACGCCTTATCCATTAGGCCACGAGGCCATCACTGCGCGACAACCCAAATTAATTTTAGTAACAACGATAACAAACAATGATGGTCCTACTTTTTCTTAAAAAATTGTAAGATATCCTTTGATAGTTCTCGGCTTACTTGTTTAGTAATGTGATCCTCGCTCCGCGTGCAATTGGTCTTGTGTTCGATTGCCAGCAACCTCATAATTTAAAAACGTCAAAAAGAACTTACAAAAACAGCAACTCTCAAAATGTGTGTTGGACTAGCACAGCAACAGTATAGTAACAGTTATTGGAGACTGAGCAGTGTCCAAGATACATATGAAAAAGAAGCAATTTCTAAACAATGCAATTTCCAGAATATGCATGGCTTGAACATCCTAAAAAACTACGAGTTAATCGCTCGTTCCGAAGAAAAACAAAATTTTCTAACCACGTTAACGAATGCTGATAGTCATAATTTATTATTTTCGAATTATTTTCTTAAAAAATAAAAAACTTTTTTAAAAATTTTATTCTTTACAAACTGAATGAATTTTTTAAAAAATATTCGGGTGTACTCGCGATTGTTGTCCGCTTGCTGGTCTAGTCGTATAATTCTCTCTTAGGGTACGAGAGGTCACGAGTGATATTCTTGTGCCAGCCCGATATTAAAAGATTTCGTAACAAGAACTTTCCTTGATTGATAAGTTTCGAAACGTTTGTAAAGATTTAACCCGATTTATTTTTATGTAACATGTTCTGAAACACCTTCTCTGGAGAAGCTACTTGAAAATTGTGGTTTTGAAAATTTCACTTCTGTCGTATACGAAATGTTAAGAACAGCGCTAATAGTAACAGAAAGGGAGTCTGGATTAGATGGAGATTACTCATACAGAATTATATGTAATTATTACAGATCAACATAAAAAGAAAGAGCACTTTGTTGCAGGCAGTAGCGTGGCCCAGTGGTCTAAGGCGCTGGTTTTAGGCACCAGTCTTTCTATATCGTGGGTTCAAATCCCACCGCTACCAGTTGCGGTCTATTTATGGCCCTCACCTATGAAACGTGTCATGCTGTTTTTTTAAAGTTATTGTGTGAGATTTGGCAAGTTTTTTAATGGCAGTTGCTATAGATTCAGTAACTCTTTCCTTGCATGTTGGTTTGGTATAGAAACAGTATATTAAAAGTTCTTTTGCCAAATAGTAATTTGGAAGATGCATATGAAAACTTAGATAAAAGAAAGAATTTAAGTTTTTATGCCACAATTGCAAAGTTTGAACAACATGCAGAAAACAAAACGACCCCGGTAGGATTCGAACCTGCAATCTTCTGATCCGAAGTCAGACGCCTTATCCATTAGGCCACGAGGCCATCACTGCGCGACAACCGAAATTAAATTTAGTAACCACGATAACGAACGATGATGGTCCTACTTTTTCGTAAAAAATTGTAAGATATCCTTTGATAGTTCTCGCCTTACTTCTTTAGTAATGTTATCCTCTTTCCGCGTGCAATTGGTCTTGTGTTCGATTGCCAGCAACCTCATTATTTAAAAACGTCAAAAAGAACTTACAAAAACAGCAACTCTAAAAATGTGTGTTGGACTAGCACTGCAACAGTATAGTAACAGTTATTGGAGACTGAGCAGTGTGCAAGATACATATGAAAAAGAAGCAATTTCTAAACAATGCAATTTCCAGAATATGCATGGCTTGAACATCATAAAAAACCACGAGTTAATCCCTGCTTCCGAAGACAAACTAAAATTACTAGAAACGATCACCGTTGCTGCTGGTCATACTTTTTGTTTTACAATTATTTTGTTAAAAAATGTCGGATGTACTAGCGGTTGTTGTCGGCTTGCTGGTCTAGTGGTATGATTCTCGCTTAGGGTGCGAGAGGTCACGGGTTCGATTCCCGCGCAGGCCCATCATTAGAAGTCTTCTTCAAAGAAACGTTTCTTCATTCACATGCTTTGGAAACGTTGGTAAATATGGCAAACGAATTAAATTTTATGATTTATGTTCTGAAACACTTTCTCCGGATAAGCTACGTAAAAATAATGCTGTTAAAATTCCACTTTTGTCGCACACGAAATGTAAAGAACAGCGCAAATAGTAACAGGAAGGGAGTCTGGATTAGATGGAGATTACTCATACAGAATTATATGTAATTATTAGAGAACAACATAAAAAGAAAGAGCACTTTGTTGCAGGTAGTAGCGTGGCCCAGTGGTCTAAGGCGCTGGTTTTAGGCACCAGTCTTTCTATATCGTGGGTTCAAACCCCCCGCTACCAGTTGCGGTCTATTTATGGCCCTCACCTTTGAAACGTGTCATGCTGTTTCATTAAAGTTATTGTGTGAGATTTGGCAAGTTTTTTAATGGCAGTTTCTATAGATTCAGTATCTCTTTGCTTGCATGTTGGTCTGGTATAGAAACAGTATATTAAAAGTTCTTTTGCCAAATAGTAATTTCAAAGATGCATATGAAAACTTAGATAAAAGAAAGAATTTAAGTTTTTATGCCACAATTGCTTAGTTTGAACAACATGCAGAAAACAAAAGGACCCCAACAGGATTCGAACCTGCAATCTTCTGATCCGAAGTCAGACGCCTTATCCATTAGGCCACGAGGCCATCACTGCGCGACAACCGAAATTAAATTTAGTAACCACGATAACGAACGATGATGGTCCTACTTTTTCGTAAAAAATTGTAAGATATCCTTTGATAGTTCTCGCCTTACTTCTTTAGTAATGTTATCCTCTTTCCGCGTGCAATTGGTCTTGTGTTCGATTGCCAGCAACCTCATTATTTAAAAACGTCAAAAAGAACTTACAAAAACAGCAACTCTAAAAATGTGTGTTGGACTAGCACTGCAACAGTATAGTAACAGTTATTGGAGACTGAGCAGTGTGCAAGATACATATGAAAAAGAAGCAATTTCTAAACAATGCAATTTCCAGAATATGCATGGCTTGAACATCATAAAAAACCACGAGTTAATCCCTGCTTCCGAAGACAAACTAAATTTACTAGAAACGATCACCGTTGCTGCTGGTCATACTTTTTGTTTTACAATTATTTTGTTAAAAAATGTCGGATGTACTAGCGGTTGTTGTCGGCTTGCTGGTCTAGTGGTATGATTCTCGCTTAGGGTGCGAGAGGTCACGGGTTCGATTCCCGCGCAGGCCCATCATTAGAAGTCTTCTTCAAAGAAACGTTTCTTCATTCACATGCTTTGGAAACGTTGGTAAATATGGCAAACGAATTAAATTTTATGATTTATGTTCTGAAACACTTTCTCCGGATAAGCTACGTAAAAATAATGCTGTTAAAATTCCACTTTTGTCGCACACGAAATGTAAAGAACAGCGCAAATAGTAACAGGAAGGGAGTCTGGATTAGATGGAGATTACTCATACAGAATTATATGTAATTATTAGAGAACAACATAAAAAGAAAGAGCACTTTGTTGCAGGTAGTAGCGTGGCCCAGTGGTCTAAGGCGCTGGTTTTAGGCACCAGTCTTTCTATATCGTGGGTTCAAACCCCCCGCTACCAGTTGCGGTCTATTTATGGCCCTCACCTTTGAAACGTGTCATGCTGTTTCATTAAAGTTATTGTGTGAGATTTGGCAAGTTTTTTAATGGCAGTTTCTATAGATTCAGTATCTCTTTGCTTGCATGTTGGTCTGGTATAGAAACAGTATATTAAAAGTTCTTTTGCCAAATAGTAATTTCAAAGATGCATATGAAAACTTAGATAAAAGAAAGAATTTAAGTTTTTATGCCACAATTGCTTAGTTTGAACAACATGCAGAAAACAAAAGGACCCCAACAGGATTCGAACCTGCAATCTTCTGATCCGAAGTCAGACGCCTTATCCATTAGGCCACGAGGCCATCACTGCGCGACAACCGAAATTAAATTTAGTAACGACGATAACGAACGATGATGGTCCTACTTTTTCGTAAAAAATTGTAAGATGTCCTTTGATAGTTCTCGGCTTACTTGTTTAGTAATGTGATCCTCCCTCCGCGTGCAATTGGTCTTGTGTTCGATTGCCAGCAACCTCATAATTTAAAAACGTCAAAAAGAACTTACAAAAACAGCAACTCCCAAAATGTGTGTTGAACTAGCACAGCAACAGTATAGTAACAGTTATTGGAGACTGAATAGTGTGCAAGATACATATGAAAAAGAAGCAATTTCTAAACAATGCAATTTCCAGAATATGCATGGCTTGAACATCCTAAAAACTACGAGTTAATCGCTCGTTCCGAAGAGAAACAAAATTTTCTAACCACGTTAACGAATGCTGATAGTCATAATTTATTATTTTCGAATTATTTTCTTAAAAAATAAAAAACTTTATTAAAAATTTTATTCTTTATAAACTGAATGAATTTTTTAAAAAATTTTCGGGTGTACTCGCGATTGTTGTCCGCTTGCTGGTCTAGTCGTATAATTCTCTCTTAGGGTGCGAGAGGTCACGAGTGATATTCTGGTTCCAGCCCGATATTAAAAGATTTCGTAACAAGAACTTTCCTTGATTGATAAGTTTCGAAACAATTGTAAAGATTTAACCCGATTTATTTTTATGTTACATGTTCTGAAACACCTTCTCTGGAGAAGCTACTTGAAAATTGTGGTTTTGAAAATTTCTCTTCTTTCGTATATGAAATGTTAAGAACAGCGCAAAAAGTGACTAATAGGGAGTCTGGAAAAGATGGAGATTACCCATGCAGATAAAATAAGTAATACCGAACAAAACGAAAGACAGATTATTGCGTTGATAGCGGTAGCGTGGCCGAGTGGTCTAAGGCGCTGGTTTCAGGCACCAGTCATTCTATGGCGTGGGTTTGAATCCCACCGCTGCCAATTGCGTTTTATTAATGGAGCAACAGCTGTTAGGTGTTTTATGCTGTTTCATTGAAATTGTTCTGGAATGTTGCATATTACCCGATGGCAGTTGGTGGGAATTCAGCAACTCTCACATTGCACGTTGGACTAGCACTGCAACAGTATATTAAAAGTTATTTGACAATGAGCAGTTTGAAAGATACACAACAAAAAGAAGTAATTTCTAAACATTGTTTTTGCCAGAATATGCATGGCTTGAACATCATAAAAAAACCACGAGTTAGTCGCTGCTTCCGAAAAGAAACTAAATTTACTAGACACGATCGCCGTTGCTGCTGGTCATACTTTTTGTTTTACAATTATTTTGTTAAAAAATGTCGGATGTACTAGCGGTTGTTGTCGGCTTGCTGGTCTAGTGGTATGATTCTCGCTTAGGGTGCGAGAGGTCACGGGTTCGATTGCCGCGCAAACCCATCATTAGAAGTCTTCTTCAAAGAAACGTTTCTTGATTCACATGCTTTGGAAACGTTGGTAAATATGGCAAACGAATTAAATTTTATGTTTTATGCTCTGAAACACTTTCTCCGGATAAGCTACGTAAAAATAATGCTGTTAAAATTCCACTTCTGTCGTACACGAAATGTAAAGAACAGCGCAAATAGTAACAGAAAGCGAGTCTGGTATAGATGGGGATTACTCATACAGAATTATATGTATTTATTAGACAACAACATAAAAAGAAACAGCACTTTGTTGCAGGCAGCAGCGTGGCCCAGTGGTCTAAGGCACTACTTTTAGGCGCCAGTCTTTCTATATCGTGGGTTCTAATCCCACCGCTACCAGTTGCGGTTTATTTATGGCCCTCACCTATGAAACGTGTCATCCGGTTTCATTAAAGTTATTGTGTGAGATTTGGCAAGTTTTTAAATGGCAGTTGCTATAGATTCAGTATCTCTTTCCTTGCATGTTGGTCTGGTATAGAAACTGTATATTAAAAGTTCTTTTGCCAAATAGTAATTTGGAAGATGCATATGAAAACTTAGATAAAAGAAAGAATTTAAGTTTTTATGCCACAATTGCATATTTTGAACAACATGCAGAAAACAAAACGACCCCGGAAGGATTCGAACCTGCAATCTTCTGATCCGAAGTCAGACGCCTTATCCATTAGGCCACGAGGCCATCACTGCGCGACAACCGAAATTAAATTTAGTAACCACGATAACGAACGATGATGGTCCTACTTTTTCGTAAAAAATTGTAAGATATCCTTTGATAGTTCTCGGCTTACTTGTTTAGTGATGTGATTCTCCCTCCGCGTGCAATTGGTCTTGTGTTCGATTGCCAGCAACCTCATAATTTAAAAACGTCAAAAAGAACTTACAAAAACAGCAACTCTAAAAATGTGTGTTGGACTAGCACTGCAACAGTATAGTAACAGTTATTGGAGACTGAGCAGTGTGCAAGATACATATGAAAAAGAAGCAATTTCTAAAGAATGCAATTTCCAAAATATGCATGGCTTGAACATCATAAAAAACCACGAGTTAATCCCTGCTTCCGAAGACAAACTAAATTTACCAGACACGATCACCGTTGCTGCTGGTCATACTTTTTGTTTTACAATTATTTTGTTAAAAAATGTCGGATGTACTAGCGGTTGTTGTCGGCTTGCTGGTTTAGTGGTATGATTCTCGCTTGGGGTGCGAGAGGTCACGGGTTCGATTCCCGCGCAAGCCCATCATTAGAAGTCTTCTTCAAAGAAACGTTTCTTGATTCACATGCTTTGGAAACGTTGGTAAATATGGCAAGCGAATTAAATTTTATGTTTTATGTTCTGAAACACTTTCTCCGGATAAGCTACGTAAAAATAATGCTGTTAAAATTCCACTTCTGTCGTACACGAAATGTAAAGAACAGCGCTAATAGTAACAGAAAGGGAGTCTGGATTAGATGGAGATTACTCATACAGAATTATATGTAATTATTACAGATCAACATAAAAAGAAAGAGCACTTTGTTCCAGTCGAGTCACGGTTTCGATTCCCGTGCAAGCCCATCATTAGAAGTCTTCTTCAAAGAAACATTTCTTGATTCACATGCTTTGGAAACGTTGGTAAATATGGCAAACGAATTAAATTTTATGTTTTATGTTCTGAAACACTTTCTCCGGATAAGCTACGTAAAAATAATGCTGTTAAAATTCCACTTCTGTCGTACACGAAATGTAAAGAACAGCGCTAATAGTAACAGAAAAAGAGTCTGGATTAGATGGAGATTACTCATACAGAATTATATGTAATTATTACAGATCAACATAAAAAGAAAGAGCACTTTGTTGCAGGCAGTAGCGTGGCCCAGTGGTCTAAGGCGCTGGTTTTAGGCACCCGTTTTTCTTTATCGTGGGTTCAAATCCCACCGCTACCAGTTGCGGTCTATTTATGGCCCTCACCTATGAAACGTGTCATGCGTTTTCTTTAAAGTTATTGTGTGAGATTTGGCAAGTTTTTAAATGGCAGTTGCTATAGATTCAGTATCTCTTTCCTTGCATGTTGGTCTGGTATAGAAACTGTATATTAAAAGTTCTTTTGCCAAATAGTAATTTGGAAGATGCATATGAAAACTTAGATAAAAGAAAGAATTTAAGTTTTTATGCCACAATTGCATATTTTGAACAACATGCAGAAAACAAAACGACCCCGGAAGGATTCGAACCTGCAATCTTCTGATCCGAAGTCAGACGCCTTATCCATTAGGCCACGAGGCCATCACTGCGCGACAAACGAAATTAAATTTAGTAACCACGATAACGAACGATGATGGTCCTACTTTTTCGTAAAAAAATTGTAAGATATCCTTTGATAGTTCTCGGCTTACTTGTTTAGTAATGTGATTCTCCCTCCCCCTGCCATTGGTCTTGAGTTCGATTGCCAGCAACCTCATAATTTAAAAACGTCAAAAAGAACTTACAAAAACAGCAACTCTAAAAATGTGTGTTGGACTAGCACTGCAACAGTATAGTAACAGTTATTGGAGACTGAGCAGTGTCCAAGATACATATGAAAAAGAAGCAATTTCTAAACAATGCAATTTCCAGAATATGCATGGCTTGAACATCATAAAAAACCACGAGTTAATCCCTGCTTCCGAAGACAAACTAAATTTACCAGACACGATCACCGTTGCTGCTGGTCATACTTTTTGTTTTACAATTATTTTGTTAAAAAATGTCGGATGTACTAGCGGTTGTTGTCGGCTTGCTGGTTTAGTGGTATGATTCTCGCTTGGGGTGCGAGAGGTCACGGGTTCGATTCCCGCGCAAGCCCATCATTAGAAGTCTTCTTCAAAGAAACGTTTCTTGATTCACATGCTTTGGAAACGTTGGTAAATATGGCAAGCGAATTAAATTTTATGTTTTATGTTCTGAAACACTTTCTCCGGATAAGTTACGTAAAAATAATGCTGTTAAAATTCCACTTCTGTCGTACACGAAATGTAAAGAACAGCGCTAATAGTAACAGAAAGGGAGTCTGGATTAGATGGAGATTACTCATACAGAATTATATGTAATTATTACAGATCAACATAAAAAGAAAGAGCACTTTGTTCCAGTCGAGTCACGGTTTCGATTCCCGTGCAAGCCCATCATTAGAAGTCTTCTTCAAAGAAACATTTCTTGATTCACATGCTTTGGAAACGTTGGTAAATATGGCAAACGAATTAAATTTTATGTTTTATGTTCTGAAACACTTTCTCCGGATAAGCTACGTAAAAATAATGCTGTTAAAATTCCACTTCTGTCGTACACGAAATGTAAAGAACAGCGCTAATAGTAACAGAAAAAGAGTCTGGATTAGATGGAGATTACTCATACAGAATTATATGTAATTATTACAGATCAACATAAAAAGAAAGAGCACTTTGTTGCAGGCAGTAGCGTGGCCCAGTGGTCTAAGGCGCTGGTTTTAGGCACCCGTTTTTCTTTATCGTGGGTTCAAATCCCACCGCTACCAGTTGCGATCTATTTATGGCCCTCACCTATGAAACGTGTCATGCGTTTTCTTTAAAGTTATTGTGTGAGATTTGGCAAGTTTTTTAATGGCAGTTGCTATAGATTCAGTATCTTTTTCCTTGCATGTTGGTCTGGTATAGAAACAGTATATTAAAAGTTCTTTTGCCAAATAGTAATTTGGAAGATGCATCTGAAAACTTAGATAAAAGAAAGAATTTAAGTTTTTATGCCACAATTGCAAAGTTTGAACAACATGCAGAAAACAAAACGACCCCGGTAGGATTCGAACCTGCAATCTTCTGATCCGAAGTCAGACGCCTTATCCATTAGGCCACGAGGCCATCACTGCGCGACAACCGAAAATAAATTTAGTAACCACGATAACGAACGATGATGGTCCTACTTTTTCGTAAAAAATTGTAAGATATCCTTTGATAGTTCTCGCCTTACTTGTTTAGTAATGTGATTCTCCCTCCGCGTGCCATTGGTCTTGTGTTCGATTGCCAGCAACCTCATAATTTAAAAACGTCAAAAAGAACTTACAAAAACAGCAACTCTAAAAATGTGTGTTGGACTAGCATAGCAACAGTATAGTAACAGTTATTGGAGACTGAATAGTGTGCAAGATACATATGAAAAAGAAGTAAATTTCTAAACAATGCAATTTCCAGAATATGCATGGCTTGAACATCCTAAAAAACTACGAGTTAATCGCTCGTTCCGAAGAGAAACAAAATTTTCTAACCACGTTAACGAATGCTGATAGTCATAATTTATTATTTTCGAATTATTTTCTTAAAAAATAAAAAACTTTTTTAAAAATTTTATTCTTTACAAACTGAATGAATTTTTTGATTGCCAGCAACCTCATAATTTAAAAACGTCAAAAAGAACTTACAAAAACAGCAACTCTAAAAATGTGTCTTGGACTAGCACTGCAACAGTATAGTAACAGTTATTGGAGACTGAGCAGTGTGCAAGATACATATGAACAAGAAGCAATTTCTAAACAATGAAATTTCCAGAATATGCATGGCTTGAACATCATAAAAAACCACGAGTTAATCGCTGCTTCCGAAGACAAACTAAATTTACCAGACACGATCACCGTTGCTGCTGGTCATACTTTTTGTTTTACAATTATTTTGTTAAAAAATGTCGGATGTACTAGCGGTTGTTGTCGGCTTGCTGGTTTAGTGGTATGATTCTCGCTTGGGGTGCGACAGGTCACGGGTTCGATTCCCGCGCAAACCCATCATTAGAAGTCTTCTTCAAAGAAACATTTCTCGATTCACATGCTTTGGAAACGTTGGTAAATATGGCAAACGAATTAAATTTTATGTTTTATGCTCTGAAACACTTTCTCCAGATAAGCTACGTAAAAATAATGCTGTTAAAATTCCACTTCTGTCGTACACGAAATGTAAAGAACAGCGCAAATAGTAACGAAAGCGAGTCTGGTATAGATGGGGATTACTCATACAGAATTATATGTATTTATTAGACAACAACATAAAAAGAAACAGCACTTTGTTGCAGGCAGCAGCGTGGCCCAGTGGTCTAAGGCGCTACTTTTAGGCGCCAGTCTTTCTATATCGTGGGTTCTAATCCCACCGCTACCAGTTGCGGTTTATTTATGGCCCTCACCTATGAAACGTGTCATCCGGTTTCATTAAAGTTATTGTGTGAGATTTGGCAAGTTTTTAAATGGCAGTTGCTATAGATTCAGTATCTCTTTCCTTGCATGTTGGTCTGGTATAGAAACTGTATATTAAAAGTTCTTTTGCCAAATAGTAATTTGGAAGATACATATGAAAACTTAGATAAAAGAAAGAATTTAAGTTTTTATGCCACAATTGCATATTTTGAACAACATGCAGAAAACAAAACGACCCCGGAAGGATTCGAACCTGCAATCTTCTGATCCGAAGTCAGACGCCTTATCCATTAGGCCACGAGGCCATCACTGCGCGACAAACGAAATTAAATTTAGTAACCACGATAACGAACGATGATGGTCCTACTTTTTCGTAAAAAATTGTAAGATATCCTTTGATAGTTCTCGGCTTACTTGTTTAGTAATGTGATTGTCCCTCCCCGTGCCATTGGTCTTGAGTTCGATTGCCAGCAACCTCATAATTTAAAAACGTCAAAAAGAACTTACAAAAACAGCAACTCTAAAAATGTGTGTTGGACTAGCACTGCAACAGTATAGTAACAGTTATTGGAGACTGAGCAGTGTGCAAGATACATATGAAAAAGAAGCAATTTCTAAACAATGCAATTTCCAGAATATGCATGGCTTGAACATCATAAAAAACCACGAGTTAATCCCTGCTTCCGAAGACAAACTAAATTTACCAGACACGATCACCGTTGCTGCTGGTCATACTTTTTGTTTTACAATTATTTTGTTAAAAAATGTCGGATGTACTAGCGGTTGTTGTCGGCTTGCTGGTTTAGTGGTATGATTCTCGCTTGGGGTGCGAGAGGTCACGGGTTCGATTCCCGCGCAAGCCCATCATTAGAAGTCTTCTTCAAAGAAACGTTTCTTGATTCACATGCTTTGGAAACGTTGGTAAATATGGCAAGCGAATTAAATTTTATGTTTTATGTTCTGAAACACTTTCTCCGGTAAGCTACGTAAAAATAATGCTGTTAAAATTCCACTTCTGTCGTACACGAAATGTAAAGAACAGCGCTAATAGTAACAGAAAGGGAGTCTGGATTAGATGGAGATTACTCATACAGAATTATATGTAATTATTACAGATCAACATAAAAAGAAAGAGCACTTTGTTGCAGGCAGTAGCGTGGCCCAGTGGTCTAAGGCGCTGGTTTTAGGCACCCGTCTTTCTATATCGTGGGTTCAAATCCCACCGCTACCAGTTGCGGTCTATTCATGGCCCTCACCTATGAAACGTGTCATGCTGTTTCTTTAAAGTTATTGTGTGAGATTTGGCAAGTTTTTTAATGGCAGTTGCTATAGATTCAGTATCTCTTTCCTTGCATGTTGGTCTGGTATAGAAAAAGTATATTAAAAGTTCTTTTGCCAAATAGTAATTTGGAAGATGCATATGAAAACTTAGATAAAAGAAAGAATTTAAGTTTTTATGCCACAATTGCTTAGTTTGAACAACATGCCGAAAACAAAACGACCCCGGCAGGAATCGAACCTGCAATCTTCTGATCCGAAGTCAGACGCCTTATCCATTAGGCCACGAGGCCATCACTGCGCGACAACCCAAATTAATTTTAGTAACAACGATAACAAACAATGATGGTCCTACTTTTTCTTAAAAAATTGTAAGATATCCTTTGATAGTTCTCGGCTTACTTGTTTAGTAATGTGATCCTCGCTCCGCGTGCAATTGGTCTTGTGTTCGATTGCCAGCAACCTCATAATTTAAAAACGTCAAAAAGAACTTACAAAAACAGCAACTCTCAAAATGTGTGTTGGACTAGCACAGCAACAGTATAGTAACAGTTATTGGAGACTGAGCAGTGTGCAAGATACATATGAAAAAGAAGCAATTTCTAAACAATGCAATTTCCAGAATATGCATGGCTTGAACATCATAAAAAACCACGAGTTAATCCCTGCTTCCGAAGACAAACTAAATTTACCAGACACGATCACCGTTGCTGCTGGTCATACTTTTTGTTTTACAATTATTTTGTTAAAAAATGTCGGATGTACTAGCGGTTGTTGTCGGCTTGCTGGTTTAGTGGTATGATTCTCGCTTGGGGTGCGAGAGGTCACGGGTTCGATTCCCGAGCAAGCCCATCATTAGAAGTCTTCTTCAAAGAAACGTTTCTTAATTCACATGCTTTGGAAACGTTGGTAAATATGGCAAGCGAATTAAATTTTATGTTTTATGTTCTGAAACACTTTCTCCGGATAAGCTACGTAAAAATAATGCTGTTAAAATTCCACTTCTGTCGTACACGAAATGTAAAGAACAGCGCTAATAGTAACAGAAAGGGAGTCTGGATTAGATGGAGATTACTCATACAGAATTATATGTAATTATTACAGATCAACATAAAAAGAAAGAGCACTTTGTTGCAGGCAGTAGCGTGGCCCAGTGGTCTAAGGCGCTGGTTTTAGGCACCCGTTTTTCTTTATCGTGGGTTCAAATCCCACCGCTACCAGTTGCGGTCTATTTATGGCCCTCACCTATGAAACGTGTCATGCGTTTTCTTTAAAGTTATTGTGTGAGATTTGGCAAGTTTTTTAATGGCAGTTGCTATAGATTCAGTATCTCTTTCCTTGCATGTTGGTCTGGTATAGAAACAGTATATTAAAAGTTCTTTTGCCAAATAGTAATTTGGAAGATGCATATGAAAACTTAGATAAAAGAAAGAATTTAAGTTTTTATGCCACAATTGTATAGTTTGAACAACATGCAGAAAACAAAACGACCCCGGCAGGACTCGAACCTGCAATCTTCTGATCCGAAGTCAGGCGCCTTATCCATTAGGCCACGCGGCCATCACTGCGCGACAACCGAAATTAAATTTAGTAACCACGATAACGAACGATGATGGTCCTACTTTTTCGTAAAAAATTGTAAGATATCCTTTGATAGTTCTCGGCTTACTTGTTTAGTAATGTGATCCTCTTTCCGCGTGCAATTGGTCTTGTGTTCGATTGCCAGCAACCTCATAATTTAAAAACGTCAAAAAGAACTTACAAAATTAGCAACTCTAAAAATGTGTGTTGTACTAGCACTGCAACAGTATATTAAAAGTTATTTGACAATGAGCAGTTTGAAAGATACATATTAAAAAGAAGTAATTTCTAAACATTGTTTTTGCCAGAATATGCATGGCTTAAACATCATAAGAAAACCACGAGTTAATCGCTGCTTCCGAAGACAAACTAAATTTACTAGACACGATCACCGTTGCTGAAGGTCATACTTTTTGTTTTACAAATATTTTCTTAAAAACTGTCGGATGTAGTGCCGATTCTTGTCGGCTTGCTGGTCTACTGGTACGTTTCACGCTTAGGGTACGAGAGGTCACGGGTTCGATCCCCGTGCAAGCCCATCATTCGAAGACTTCGTCAAAAGAATTTTTCTTCATTGACATGCTTTGGAAACGTTGGTAAATATGGCAAACGAATTAAGTTTTATGTATTATGTTCTGAAGCACTTTCTCCGGATAAGCTACGTAAAAATAATGCTGATAAAATTCCACATCTGTCGTACACGAAATGTAAAGAACAGAAAGGGAGTCTGGAACAGATGGAGATTACTCATACACAATTATATGTAATTATTAGAATACAACATAAAAAGAAACAGCACTTTTGAAAATTTCACTTCTGTCGTATACAAAATGTTAAGAACAGCGCAAAAAGTGACTAATAGGGAGTCTGGAAATAATTGAGATTACCAATGCTGAATAGATAAGTAATAGACAAAAAAACGAAAGACAGACTATTGAGCTAATGGCGGTAGCGTTGCCGAGAGGTCTAAGGCGCTGGTTTTATGCACCAGTCATTCTATGGCGTGGGTTCGAATTCCACCGCTGCCATATGCGTTTTATTAATGGAGCAACAGCTGTTACGTGTTTTATGCTGTTTCATTGAAATTGTTCTGGAATATTGCATATTGCCCCATGGCAGTTGGTGTGGATTCAGCAACTCTCACATTGCACGTTGGACTAGCACAGCAACAGTATATTAAAAGTTATTTGACAATGAGCAGTTTGAAAGATACATATCCAAAAGAAGTAATTTCTAAACATTGTTTTTGCCAGAATATGCATGGCTTTAACATCATAAAAAAACCACGAGTTAGTCGCTGCTTCCGAAGAGAAACTAAATTTACTAGACACGATCGCCGTTGCTGCTGGTCATACTTTTTGTTTTACAATTATTTTCTTAAAAATTGTCGGATGTACTGGCGATTGTTGTCGGCTTGCTGGTCTAGTGGTATGATTCTCGCTTAGGGTGCGAGAGGTCACGGGTTCGATTCCCGTGCAAGCCCATCATTAGAAGTCTTCTTCAAAGAAACATTTCTTGATTCACATGCTTTGGAAACGTTGGTAAATATGGCAAACGAATTAAGTTTTATGTATTATGTTCTGAAGCACTTTCTCCGGATAAGCTACATAAAAATAAGGCTGATGAAATTCCACTTCTGTCGTACACGAAATGTAAAGAACAGAAAGGGAGTCTGGAACAGATGGAGATTACTCATACACAATTATATGTAATTATTAGACAACAACATAAAAAGAAACAGCACTTTGTTGCAGGCAGCAGCGTGGCCCAGTGGTCTAAGGCGCTGGTTTTAGGCACCAGTCTTTCTATATCGTGGGTTCTAATCCCACCGCTACCAGTTACGGTCTATTTATGGCCCTCACCTATGAAACGTGTCATGCTGTTTCTTTAAAGTTATTGTGTGAGATTTGGCAAGTTTTTTAATGGCAGTTGCTATAGATTCAGTATCTCTTTGCTTGCATGTTGGTCTGGTATAGAAACAGTATATTAAAAGTTCTTTTGCCAAATAGTAATTTCAAAGATGCATATGAAAACTTAGATAAAAGAAAGAATTTAAGTTTTTATGCCACAATTGCATAGTTTGAACAACATGCAGAAAACAAAACGACCCCGGCAGGATTCGAACCTGCAATCTTCTGATCCGAAGTCAGACGCCTTATCCATTAGGCCACGAGGCCATCACTGCGCGACAACTCAAATTAAGTTTAGTAACCACGATAACGAACGATGGTCCTACTTTTTCGTAAAAAATTGTAAGATATCCTTTGATAGTTCTTGGCTTACTTGTTTAGTAATGTGATCCTCCCTCCGCGTGCAATTGGTCTTGTGTTCGATTGCCAGCAACCTCATAATTTAAAAACGTCAAAAAGAACTTACAAAAACAGCAACTCTAAAAATGTGTGTTGGACTAGCACTGCAACAGTATAGTAACAGTTATTGGAGACTGAGCAGTGTGCAAGATACATATGAAAAAGAAGCAATTTCTAAACAATGCAATTTCCAGAATATGCATGGCTTGAACATCCTAAAAAACTACGAGTTAATCGCTCGTTACGAAGAGAAACAAAATTTTCTAACCACGTTAACGAATGCTGATAGTCATAATTTATTATTTTCGAATTATTTTCTTAAAAAATAAAAAACTTTTTTAAAAATTTTATTCTTTACAAACTGAATTAATTTTTTAAAAAATTTTCGGGTGTACTCGCGATTGTTGTCCGCTTGCTGGTCTAGTCGTATAATTCTCTCTTAGGGTGCGAGAGGTCACGAGTGATATTCTTGTGCCAGCCCGATATTAAAAGATTTCGTAACAAGAACTTTCCTTGATTGATAAGTTTCGAAACGTTTGTAAAGATTTAACCCGATTTATTTTTATGTTACATGTTCTGAAACACCTTCTCTGGAGAAGCTACTTGAAAATTGTGGTTTTGAAAATTTCACTTCTGTCGTATACAAAATGTTAAGAACAGCGCAAAAAGTGACTAATAGGGAGTCTGGAAATAATTGAGATTACCAATGCTGAATAGATAAGTAATAGAGAAAAAAACGAAAGACAGACTATTGAGCTAATGGCGGTAGCGTTGCCGAGAGGTCTAAGGCGCTGGTTTTATGCACCAGTCATTCTATGGCGTGGGTTCGAATCCCACCGCTGCCATATGCGTTTTATTAATGGAGCAACAGCTGTTACGTGTTTTATGCTGTTTCATTGAAATTGTTCTGGAATGTTGCATATTGCCCCATGGCAGTTGGTGTGGATTCAGCAACTCTCACATTGCACGTTGGACTAGCACAGCAACAGTATATTAAAAGTTATTTGACAATGAGCAGTTTGAAAGATACATATCCAAAAGAAGTAATTTCTAAACATTGTTTTTTCCAGAATATGCATGGCTTTAACATCATAAAAAAACCACGAGTTAGTCGCTGCTTCCGAAGAGAAACTAAATTTACTAGACACGATCGCCGTTGCTGCTGGTCATACTTTTTGTTTTACAATTATTTTCTTAAAAATTGTCGGATGTACTGGCGATTGTTGTCGGCTTGCTGGTCTAGTGGTATGATTCTCGCTTAGGGTGCGAGAGGTCACGGGTTCGATTCCCGTGCAAGCCCATCATTAGAAGTCTTCTTCAAAGAAACATTTCTTGATTCACATGCTTTGGAAACGTTGGTAAATATGGCAAACGAATTAAGTTTTATGTATTATGTTCTGAAGCACTTTCTCCGGATAAGCTACGTAAAAATAAGGCTGATGAAATTCCACTTCTGTCGTACACGAAATGTAAAGAACAGAAAGGGAGTCTGGAACAGATGGAGATTACTCATACACAATTATATGTAATTATTAGACAACAACATAAAAAGAAACAGCACTTTGTTGCAGGCAGCAGCGTGGCCCAGTGGTCTAAGGCGCTGGTTTTAGGCACCAGTCTTTCTATATCGTGGGTTCTAATCCCACCGCTACCAGTTACGGGCTATTTATGGCCCTCACCTATGAAACGTGTCATGCTGTTTCTTTAAAGTTATTGTGTGAGATTTGGCAAGTTTTTTAATGGCAGTTGCTATAGATTCAGTATCTCTTTCCTTGCATGTTGGTCTGGTATAGAAACAGTATATTAAAAGTTCTTTTGCCAAATAGTAATTTGGAAGATGCATATGAAAACTTAGATAAAAGAAAGAATTTAAGTTTTTATGCCACAATTGCATATTTTGAACAACATGCAGAAAACAAAACGACCCCGGCAGGATTCGAACCTGCAATCTTCTGATCCGAAGTCAGACGCCTTATCCATTAGGCCACGAGGCCATCACTGCGCGACAACTCAAATTAAATTTAGTAACCACGATAACGAACGATGATGGTCCTACTTTTTCGTAAAAAATTGTAAGATATTCTTTGATAGTTCTCGGCTTACTTGTTTAGTAATGTGATTCTCCCTCCGCGTGCCATTGGTCTTGTGTTCGATTGCCAGCAACCTCATAATTTAAAAACGTCAAAAAGAACTTACAAAAACAGCAACTCTAAAAATGTGTGTTGGACTAGCACTGCAACAGTATAGTAACAGTTATTGGAGACTGAGCAGTGTGCAAGATACATATGAAAAAGAAGCAATTTCTAAACAATGCAATTTCCAGAAAATGCATGGCTTGATTATCATAAAAAACCACGAGTTAATCCCTGCTTCCGAAGACAAACTAAATTTACCAGACATGATCACCGTTGCTGCTGGTCATACTTTTTGTTTTATAATTATTTTGTTAAAAAATGTCGGATGTACTAGCGGTTGTTGTCGGCTTGCTGGTTTAGTGGTATGATTCTCGCTTGGGGTGCGAGAGGTCACGGGTTCGATTCCCGCGCAAGCCCATCATTAGAAGTCTTCTTCAAAGAAACGTTTCTTGATTCACATGCTTTGGAAACGTTGGTAAATATGGCAAGCGAATTAAATTTTATGTTTTATGTTCTGAAACACTTTCTCCGGATAAGCTACGTAAAAATAATGCTGTTAAAATTCCACTTCTGTCGTACACGAAATGTAAAGAACAGCGCTAATAGTAACAGAAAGGGAGTCTGGATTAGATGGAGATTACTCATACAGAATTATATGTAATTATTACAGATCAACATAAAAAGAAACAGCACTTTGTTGCAGGCAGTAGCGTGGCCCAGTGGTCTAAGGCGCTGGTTTTAGGCACCCGTCTTTCTATATCGTGGGTTCAAATCCCACCGCTACCAGTTGCGGTCTATTTATGGCCCTCACCTATGAAACGTGTCATGCTGTTTCTTTAAAGTTATTGTGTGAGATTTGGCAAGTTTTTTAATGGCAGTTGCTATAGATTCAGTATCTCTTTCCTTGCATGTTGGTCTGGTATAGAAACAGTATATTAAAAGTTCTTTTGCCAAATAGTAATTTGGAAGATGCATATGAAAACTTAGATAAAAGAAAGAATTTAAGTTTTTATGCCACAATTGTATAGTTTGAACAACATGCAGAAAACAAAACGACCCCGGTAGGACTCGAACCTGCAATCTTCTGATCCGAAGTCAGACGCCTTATCCATTAGGCCACGAGGCCATCACTGCGCGACAACCGAAATTAAATTTAGTACCCACGATAACGAACGATGATGGTCCTACTTTTTCGTAAAAAATTGTAAGATATCCTTTGATAGTTCTCGGCTTACTTGTTTAGTAATGTGATCCTCTTTCCGCGTGCAATTGGTCTTGTGTTCGATTGCCAGCAACCTCATAATTTAAAAACGTCAAAAAGAACTTACAAAATTAGCAACTCTAAAAATGTGTGTTGTACTAGCACTGCAACAGTATATTAAAAGTTATTTGACAATGAGCAGTTTGAAAGATACATATCAAAAAGTAGTAATTTCTAAACATTGTTTTTGCCAGAATATGCATGGCTTGAACATCATAAGAAAACCACGAGTTAATCGCTGCTTCCGAAGACAAACTAAATTTACTAGACACGATCACCGTTGCTGAAGGTCATACTTTTTGTTTTACAATTATTTTGTTAAAAATTGTCGGATGTAGTGCCGATTCTTGTCGGCTTGCTGGTCTACTGGTACGTTTCACGCTTAGGGTACGAGAGGTCACGGGTTCGATCCCCGTGCAAGCCCATCATTCGAAGACTTCGTCAAAAGAACTTTTCTTGATTGACATGCTTTGGAAACGTTGGTAAACATGGCAAACGAATTAACTTTTATGTATTATGTTCTGAAGCACTTTCTCCGGATAAGCTACGTAAAAATAATGATGATAAAATTCCACATCTGTCGTACACGAAATGTAAAGAACAGAAAGGGAGTCTGGAACAGATGGAGATTACTCATACACAATTATATGTAATTATTAGACAACAACATAAAAAGAAACAGCACTTTGTTGCAGGCAGCAGCGTGGCCCAGTGGTCTAAGACGCTGATTTTAGGCACCAGTCTTTTTATATCGTGGGTTCTAATCCCACCGCTACCAGTTGCGGTTTATTAATGGCCCTCACCTATGAAACGTGTCATGCTGTTTCATTAAAGTTATTGTGTGAGATTTGGCAAGTTTTTTAATGGCAGTTGCTATAGATTCAGTAACTCTTTCCTTGCATGTTGGTCTGGTATAGAAAAAGTATATTAAAAGTTCTTTTGCCAAATAGTAATTTGGAAGATGCATATGAAAACTTAGATAAAAGAAAGAATTTAAGTTTTTATGCCACAATTGCTTAGTTTGAACAACATGCCGAAAACAAAACGACCCCGGCAGGAATCGAACCTGCAATCTTCTGATCCGCAGTCAGACGCCTTATCCATTAGGCCACGAGGCCATCACTGCGCGACAACCCAAATTAATTTTAGTAACAACGATAACAAACAATGATGGTCCTACTTTTTCTTAAAAAATTGTAAGATATCCTTTGATAGTTCTCGGCTTACTTGTTTAGTAATGTGATCCTCGCTCCGCGTGCAATTGGTCTTGTGTTCGATTGCCAGCAACCTCATAATTTAAAAACGTCAAAAAGAACTTACAAAAACAGCAACTCTCAAAATGTGTGTTGGACTAGCACAGCAACAGTATAGTAACAGTTATTGGAGACTGAGCAGTGTCCAAGATACATATGAAAAAGAAGCAATTTCTAAACAATGCAATTTCCAGAATATGCATGGCTTGAACATCCTAAAAAACTACGAGTTAATCGCTCGTTCCGAAGAGAAACAAAATTTTCTAAGCACGTTAACGAATGCTGATAGTCATAATTTATTATTTTCGAATTATTTTCTTAAAAAATAAAAAACTTCTTTAAAAATTTTATTCTTTACAAACTGAATGAATTTTTTAAAAAATATTCGGGTGTACTCGCGATTGTTGTCCGCTTGCTGGTCTAGTCGTATAATTCTCTCTTAGGGTACGAGAGGTCACGAGTGATATTCTTGTGCCAGCCCGATATTAAAAGATTTCGTAACAAGAACTTTCCTTGATTGATAAGTTTCGAAACGTTTGTAAAGATTTAACCCGATTTATTTTTATGTAACATGTTCTGAAACACCTTCTCTGGAGAAGCTACTTGAAAATTGTGGTTTTGAAAATTTCACTTCTGTCGTATACGAAATGTTAAGAACAGCGCTAATAGTAACAGAAAGGGAGTCTGGATTAGATGGAGATTACTCATACAGAATTATATGTAATTATTACAGATCAACATAAAAAGAAAGAGCACTTTGTTGCAGGCAGTAGCGTGGCCCAGTGGTCTAAGGCGCTGGTTTTAGGCACCAGTCTTTCTATATCGTGGGTTCAAATCCCACCGCTACCAGTTGCGGTCTATTTATGGCCCTCACCTATGAAACGTGTCATGCTGTTTCTTTAAAGTTATTGTGTGAGATTTGGCAAGTTTTTTAATGGCAGTTGCTATAGATTCAGTAACTCTTTCCTTGCATGTTGGTTTGGTATAGAAACAGTATATTAAAAGTTCTTTTGCCAAATAGTAATTTGGAAGATGCATATGAAAACTTAGATAAAAGAAAGAATTTAAGTTTTTATGCCACAATTGCAAAGTTTGAACAACATGCAGAAAACAAAACGACCCCGGTAGGATTCGAACCTGCAATCTTCTGATCCGAAGTCAGACGCCTTATCCATTAGGCCACGAGGCCATCACTGCGCGACAACCGAAATTAAATTTAGTAACCACGATAACGAACGATGATGGTCCTACTTTTTCGTAAAAAATTGTAAGATATCCTTTGATAGTTCTCGCCTTACTTCTTTAGTAATGTTATCCTCTTTCCGCGTGCAATTGGTCTTGTGTTCGATTGCCAGCAACCTCATTATTTAAAAACGTCAAAAAGAACTTACAAAAACAGCAACTCTAAAAATGTGTGTTGGACTAGCACTGCAACAGTATAGTAACAGTTATTGGAGACTGAGCAGTGTGCAAGATACATATGAAAAAGAAGCAATTTCTAAACAATGCAATTTCCAGAATATTCATGGCTTGAACATCATAAAAAACCACGAGTTAATCCCTGCTTCCGAAGACAAACTAAATTTACTAGAAACGATCACCGTTGCTGCTGGTCATACTTTTTGTTTTACAATTATTTTGTTAAAAAATGTCGGATGTACTAGCGGATGTTGTCGGCTTGCTGGTCTAGTGGTATGATTCTCGCTTAGGGTGCGAGAAGTCACGGGTTCGATTCCCGCGCAGGCCCATCATTAGAAGTCTTCTTCAAAGAAACGTTTCTTCATTCACATGCTTTGGAAACGTTGGTAAATATGGCAAACGAATTAAATTTTATGATTTATGTTCTGAAACACTTTCTCCGGATAAGCTACGTAAAAATAATGCTGTTAAAATTCCACTTTTGTCGCACACGAAATGTAAAGAACAGCGCAAATAGTAACAGGAAGGGAGTCTGGATTAGATGGAGATTACTCATACAGAATTATATGTAATTATTAGAGAACAACATAAAAAGAAAGAGCACTTTGTTGCAGGTAGTAGCGTGGCCCAGTGGTCTAAGGCGCTGGTTTTAGGCACCAGTCTTTCTATATCGTGGGTTCAAACCCCCCGCTACCAGTTGCGGTCTATTTATGGCCCTCACCTTTGAAACGTGTCATGCTGTTTCATTAAAGTTATTGTGTGAGATTTGGCAAGTTTTTTAATGGCAGTTTCTATAGATTCAGTATCTCTTTGCTTGCATGTTGGTCTGGTATAGAAACAGTATATTAAAAGTTCTTTTGCCAAATAGTAATTTCAAAGATGCATATGAAAACTTAGATAAAAGAAAGAATTTAAGTTTTTATGCCACAATTGCTTAGTTTGAACAACATGCAGAAAACAAAAGGACCCCAACAGGATTCGAACCTGCAATCTTCTGATCCGAAGTCAGACGCCTTATCCATTAGGCCACGAGGCCATCACTGCGCGACAACCGAAATTAAATTTAGTAACGACGATAACGAACGATGATGGTCCTACTTTTTCGTAAAAAATTGTAAGATGTCCTTTGATAGTTCTCGGCTTACTTGTTTAGTAATGTGATCCTCCCTCCGCGTGCAATTGGTCTTGTGTTCGATTGCCAGCAACCTCATAATTTAAAAACGTCAAAAAGAACTTACAAAAACAGCAACTCCCAAAATGTGTGTTGAACTAGCACAGCAACAGTATAGTAACAGTTATTGGAGACTGAATAGTGTGCAAGATACATATGAAAAAGAAGCAATTTCTAAACAATGCAATTTCCAGAATATGCATGGCTTGAACATCCTAAAAACTACGAGTTAATCGCTCGTTCCGAAGAGAAACAAAATTTTCTAACCACGTTAACGAATGCTGATAGTCATAATTTATTATTTTCGAATTATTTTCTTAAAAAATAAAAAACTTTATTAAAAATTTTATTCTTTATAAACTGAATGAATTTTTTAAAAAATTTTCGGGTGTACTCGCGATTGTTGTCCGCTTGCTGGTCTAGTCGTATAATTCTCTCTTAGGGTGCGAGAGGTCACGAGTGATATTCTGGTTCCAGCCCGATATTAAAAGATTTCGTAACAAGAACTTTCCTTGATTGATAAGTTTCGAAACAA
Source organism: Muricea muricata (assembly GCA_963855995.1). Classification (NCBI taxonomy): domain Eukaryota; kingdom Metazoa; phylum Cnidaria; class Anthozoa; order Malacalcyonacea; family Plexauridae; genus Muricea; species Muricea muricata. Next base: position 53,262,011 of record OY979716.1, on the reverse strand, counting down.
TTGTAAAGATTTAACCCGATTTATTTTTATGTTACATGTTCTGAAACACCTTCTCTGGAGAAGCTACTTGAAAATTGTGGTTTTGAAAATTTCTCTTCTTTCGTATATGAAATGTTAAGAACAGCGCAAAAAGTGACTAATAGGGAGTCTGGAAAAGATGGAGATTACCCATGCAGATAAAATAAGTAATACCGAACAAAACGAAAGACAGATTATTGCGTTGATAGCGGTAGCGTGGCCGAGTGGTCTAAGGCGCTGGTTTCAGGCACCAGTCATTCTATGGCGTGGGTTTGAATCCCACCGCTGCCAATTGCGTTTTATTAATGGAGCAACAGCTGTTAGGTGTTTTATGCTGTTTCATTGAAATTGTTCTGGAATGTTGCATATTACCCGATGGCAGTTGGTGGGAATTCAGCAACTCTCACATTGCACGTTGGACTAGCACTGCAACAGTATATTAAAAGTTATTTGACAATGAGCAGTTTGAAAGATACACAACAAAAAGAAGTAATTTCTAAACATTGTTTTTGCCAGAATATGCATGGCTTGAACATCATAAAAAAACCACGAGTTAGTCGCTGCTTCCGAAAAGAAACTAAATTTACTAGACACGATCGCCGTTGCTGCTGGTCATACTTTTTGTTTTACAATTATTTTGTTAAAAAATGTCGGATGTACTAGCGGTTGTTGTCGGCTTGCTGGTCTAGTGGTATGATTCTCGCTTAGGGTGCGAGAGGTCACGGGTTCGATTGCCGCGCAAACCCATCATTAGAAGTCTTCTTCAAAGAAACGTTTCTTGATTCACATGCTTTGGAAACGTTGGTAAATATGGCAAACGAATTAAATTTTATGTTTTATGCTCTGAAACACTTTCTCCGGATAAGCTACGTAAAAATAATGCTGTTAAAATTCCACTTCTGTCGTACACGAAATGTAAAGAACAGCGCAAATAGTAACAGAAAGCGAGTCTGGTATAGATGGGGATTACTCATACAGAATTATATGTATTTATTAGACAACAACATAAAAAGAAACAGCACTTTGTTGCAGGCAGCAGCGTGGCCCAGTGGTCTAAGGCACTACTTTTAGGCGCCAGTCTTTCTATATCGTGGGTTCTAATCCCACCGCTACCAGTTGCGGTTTATTTATGGCCCTCACCTATGAAACGTGTCATCCGGTTTCATTAAAGTTATTGTGTGAGATTTGGCAAGTTTTTAAATGGCAGTTGCTATAGATTCAGTATCTCTTTCCTTGCATGTTGGTCTGGTATAGAAACTGTATATTAAAAGTTCTTTTGCCAAATAGTAATTTGGAAGATGCATATGAAAACTTAGATAAAAGAAAGAATTTAAGTTTTTATGCCACAATTGCATATTTTGAACAACATGCAGAAAACAAAACGACCCCGGAAGGATTCGAACCTGCAATCTTCTGATCCGAAGTCAGACGCCTTATCCATTAGGCCACGAGGCCATCACTGCGCGACAAACGAAATTAAATTTAGTAACCACGATAACGAACGATGATGGTCCTACTTTTTCGTAAAAAAATTGTAAGATATCCTTTGATAGTTCTCGGCTTACTTGTTTAGTAATGTGATTCTCCCTCCCCCTGCCATTGGTCTTGAGTTCGATTGCCAGCAACCTCATAACTTAAAAACGTCAAAAAGAACTTACAAAAACAGCAACTCTAAAAATGTGTGTTGGACTAGCACTGCAACAGTATAGTAACAGTTATTGGAGACTGAGCAGTGTCCAAGATACATATGAAAAAGAAGCAATTTCTAAACAATGCAATTTCCAGAATATGCATGGCTTGAACATCATAAAAAACCACGAGTTAATCCCTGCTTCCGAAGACAAACTAAATTTACCAGACACGATCACCGTTGCTGCTGGTCATACTTTTTGTTTTACAATTATTTTGTTAAAAAATGTCGGATGTACTAGCGGTTGTTGTCGGCTTGCTGGTTTAGTGGTATGATTCTCGCTTGGGGTGCGAGAGGTCACGGGTTCGATTCCCGCGCAAGCCCATCATTAGAAGTCTTCTTCAAAGAAACGTTTCTTGATTCACATGCTTTGGAAACGTTGGTAAATATGGCAAGCGAATTAAATTTTATGTTTTATGTTCTGAAACACTTTCTCCGGATAAGCTACGTAAAAATAATGCTGTTAAAATTCCACTTCTGTCGTACACGAAATGTAAAGAACAGCGCTAATAGTAACAGAAAGGGAGTCTGGATTAGATGGAGATTACTCATACAGAATTATATGTAATTATTACAGATCAACATAAAAAGAAAGAGCACTTTGTTCCAGTCGAGTCACGGTTTCGATTCCCGTGCAAGCCCATCATTAGAAGTCTTCTTCAAAGAAACATTTCTTGATTCACATGCTTTGGAAACGTTGGTAAATATGGCAAACGAATTAAATTTTATGTTTTATGTTCTGAAACACTTTCTCCGGATAAGCTACGTAAAAATAATGCTGTTAAAATTCCACTTCTGTCGTACACGAAATGTAAAGAACAGCGCTAATAGTAACAGAAAAAGAGTCTGGATTAGATGGAGATTGCTCATACAGAATTATATGTAATTATTACAGATCAACATAAAAAGAAAGAGCACTTTGTTGCAGGCAGTAGCGTGGCCCAGTGGTCTAAGGCGCTGGTTTTAGGCACCCGTTTTTCTTTATCGTGGGTTCAAATCCCACCGCTACCAGTTGCGGTCTATTTATGGCCCTCACCTATGAAACGTGTCATGCGTTTTCTTTAAAGTTATTGTGTGAGATTTGGCAAGTTTTTTAATGGCAGTTGCTATAGATTCAGTATCTTTTTCCTTGCATGTTGGTCTGGTATAGAAACAGTATATTAAAAGTTCTTTTGCCAAATAGTAACTTGGAAGATGCATCTGAAAACTTAGATAAAAGAAAGAATTTAAGTTTTTATGCCACAATTGCAAAGTTTGAACAACATGCAGAAAACAAAACGACCCCGGTAGGATTCGAACCTGCAATCTTCTGATCCGAAGTCAGACGCCTTATCCATTAGGCCACGAGGCCATCACTGCGCGACAACCGAAAATAAATTTAGTAACCACGATAACGAACGATGATGGTCCTACTTTTTCGTAAAAAATTGTAAGATATCCTTTGATAGTTCTCGCCTTACTTGTTTAGTAATGTGATTCTCCCTCCGCGTGCCATTGGTCTTGTGTTCGATTGCCAGCAAGCTCATAATTTAAAAACGTCAAAAAGAACTTACAAAAACAGCAACTCTAAAAATGTGTGTTGGACTAGCATAGCAACAGTATAGTAACAGTTATTGGAGACTGAATAGTGTGCAAGATACATATGAAAAAGAAGTAAATTTCTAAACAATGCAATTTCCAGAATATGCATGGCTTGAACATCCTAAAAAACTACGAGTTAATCGCTCGTTCCGAAGAGAAACAAAATTTTCTAACCACGTTAACGAATGCTGATAGTCATAATTTATTATTTTCGAATTATTTTCTTAAAAAATAAAAAACTTTTTTAAAAATTTTATTCTTTACAAACTGAATGAATTTTTTGATTGCCAGCAACCTCATAATTTAAAAACGTCAAAAAGAACTTACAAAAACAGCAACTCTAAAAATGTGTCTTGGACTAGCACTGCAACAGTATAGTAACAGTTATTGGAGACTGAGCAGTGTGCAAGATACATATGAACAAGAAGCAATTTCTAAACAATGAAATTTCCAGAATATGCATGGCTTGAACATCATAAAAAACCACGAGTTAATCGCTGCTTCCGAAGACAAACTAAATTTACCAGACACGATCACCGTTGCTGCTGGTCATACTTTTTGTTTTACAATTATTTTGTTAAAAAATGTCGGATGTACTAGCGGTTGTTGTCGGCTTGCTGGTTTAGTGGTATGATTCTCGCTTGGGGTGCGACAGGTCACGGGTTCGATTCCCGCGCAAACCCATCATTAGAAGTCTTCTTCAAAGAAACATTTCTCGATTCACATGCTTTGGAAACGTTGGTAAATATGGCAAACGAATTAAATTTTATGTTTTATGCTCTGAAACACTTTCTCCAGATAAGCTACGTAAAAATAATGCTGTTAAAATTCCACTTCTGTCGTACACGAAATGTAAAGAACAGCGCAAATAGTAACGAAAGCGAGTCTGGTATAGATGGGGATTACTCATACAGAATTATATGTATTTATTAGACAACAACATAAAAAGAAACAGCACTTTGTTGCAGGCAGCAGCGTGGCCCAGTGGTCTAAGGCGCTACTTTTAGGCGCCAGTCTTTCTATATCGTGGGTTCTAATCCCACCGCTACCAAATGCGGTTTATTTATGGCCCTCACCTATGAAACGTGTCATCCGGTTTCATTAAAGTTATTGTGTGAGATTTGGCAAGTTTTTAAATGGCAGTTGCTATAGATTCAGTATCTCTTTCCTTGCATGTTGGTCTGGTATAGAAACTGTATATTAAAAGTTCTTTTGCCAAATAGTAATTTGGAAGATACATATGAAAACTTAGATAAAAGAAAGAATTTAAGTTTTTATGCCACAATTGCATATTTTGAACAACATGCAGCAAACAAAACGACCCCGGAAGGATTCGAACCTGCAATCTTCTGATCCGAAGTCAGACGCCTTATCCATTAGGCCACGAGGCCATCACTGCGCGACAAACGAAATTAAATTTAGTAACCACGATAACGAACGATGATGGTCCTACTTTTTCGTAAAAAATTGTAAGATATCCTTTGATAGTTCTCGGCTTACTTGTTTAGTAATGTGATTGTCCCTCCCCGTGCCATTGGTCTTGAGTTCGATTGCCAGCAACCTCATAATTTAAAAACGTCAAAAAGAACTTACAAAAACAGCAACTCTAAAAATGTGTGTTGGACTAGCACTGCAACAGTATAGTAACAGTTATTGGAGACTGAGCAGTGTGCAAGATACATATGAAAAAGAAGCAATTTCTAAACAATGCAATTTCCAGAATATGCATGGCTTGAACATCATAAAAAACCACGAGTTAATCCCTGCTTCCGAAGACAAACTAAATTTACCAGACACGATCACCGTTGCTGCTGGTCATACTTTTTGTTTTACAATTATTTTGTTAAAAAATGTCGGATGTACTAGCGGTTGTTGTCGGCTTGCTGGTTTAGTGGTATGATTCTCGCTTGGGGTGCGAGAGGTCACGGGTTCGATTCCCGCGCAAGCCCATCATTAGAAGTCTTCTTCAAAGAAACGTTTCTTGATTCACATGCTTTGGAAACGTTGGTAAATATGGCAAGCGAATTAAATTTTATGTTTTATGTTCTGAAACACTTTCTCCGGTAAGCTACGTAAAAATAATGCTGTTAAAATTCCACTTCTGTCGTACACGAAATGTAAAGAACAGCGCTAATAGTAACAGAAAGGGAGTCTGGATTAGATGGAGATTACTCATACAGAATTATATGTAATTATTACAGATCAACATAAAAAAAAAGAGCACTTTGTTGCAGGCAGTAGCGTGGCCCAGTGGTCTAAGGCGCTGGTTTTAGGCACCCGTCTTTCTATATCGTGGGTTCAAATCCCACCGCTACCAGTTGCGGTCTATTCATGGCCCTCACCTATGAAACGTGTCATGCTGTTTCTTTAAAGTTATTGTGTGAGATTTGGCAAGTTTTTTAATGGCAGTTGCTATAGATTCAGTATCTCTTTCCTTGCATGTTGGTCTGGTATAGAAAAAGTATATTAAAAGTTCTTTTGCCAAATAGTAATTTGGAAGATGCATATGAAAACTTAGATAAAAGAAAGAATTTAAGTTTTTATGCCACAATTGCTTAGTTTGAACAACATGCCGAAAACAAAACGACCCCGGCAGGAATCGAACCTGCAATCTTCTGATCCGAAGTCAGACGCCTTATCCATTAGGCCACGAGGCCATCACTGCGCGACAACCCAAATTAATTTTAGTAACAACGATAACAAACAATGATGGTCCTACTTTTTCTTAAAAAATTGTAAGATATCCTTTGATAGTTCTCGGCTTACTTGTTTAGTAATGTGATCCTCGCTCCGCGTGCAATTGGTCTTGTGTTCGATTGCCAGCAACCTCATAATTTAAAAACGTCAAAAAGAACTTACAAAAACAGCAACTCTCAAAATGTGTGTTGGACTAGCACAGCAACAGTATAGTAACAGTTATTGGAGACTGAGCAGTGTCCAAGATACATATGAAAAAGAAGCAATTTCTAAACAATGCAATTTCCAGAATATGCATGGCTTGAACATCCTAAAAAACTACGAGTTAATCGCTCGTTCCGAAGAGAAACAAAATTTTCTAACCACGTTAACGAATGCTGATAGTCATAATTTATTATTTTCGAACTATTTTCTTAAAAAATAAAAAACTTTTTTAAAAATTTTATTCTTTACAAACTGAATGAATTTTTTAAAAAATATTCGGGTGTACTCGCGATTGTTGTCCGCTTGCTGGTCTAGTCGTATAATTCTCTCTTAGGGTACGAGAGGTCACGAGTGATATTCTTGTGCCAGCCCGATATTAAAAGATTTCGTAACAAGAACTTTCCTTGATTGATAAGTTTCGAAACGTTTGTAAAGATTTAACCCGATTTATTTTTATGTAACATGTTCTGAAACACCTTCTCTGGAGAAGCTACTTGAAAATTGTGGTTTTGGAAATTTCACTTCTGTCGTATACGAAATGTTAAGAACAGCGCTAATAGTAACAGAAAGGGAGTCTGGATTAGATGGAGATTACTCATACAGAACTATATGTAATTATTACAGATCAACATAAAAAGAAAGAGCACTTTGTTGCAGGCAGTAGCGTGGCCCAGTGGTCTAAGGCGCTGGTTTTAGGTACCAGTCTTTCTATATCGTGGGTTCAAATCCCACCGCTACCAGTTGCGGTCTATTTATGGCCCTCACCTATGAAACGTGTCATGCTGTTTCTTTAAAGTTATTGTGTGAGATTTGGCAAGTTTTTTAATGGCAGTTGCTATAGATTCAGTAACTCTTTCCTTGCATGTTGGTTTGGTATAGAAACAGTATATTAAAAGTTCTTTTGCCAAATAGTAATTTGGAAGATGCATATGAAAACTTAGATAAAAGAAAGAATTTAAGTTTTTATGCCACAATTGCAAAGTTTGAACAACATGCAGAAAACAAAACGACCCCGGTAGGATTCGAACCTGCAATCTTCTGATCCGAAGTCAGACGCCTTATCCATTAGGCCACGAGGCCATCACTGCGCGACAACCGAAATTAAATTTAGTAACCACGATAACGAACGATGATGGTCCTACTTTTTCGTAAAAAATTGTAAGATATCCTTTGATAGTTCTCGCCTTACTTCTTTAGTAATGTTATCCTCTTTCCGCGTGCAATTGGTCTTGTGTTCGATTGCCAGCAACCTCATTATTTAAAAACGTCAAAAAGAACTTACAAAAACAGCAACTCTAAAAATGTGTGTTGGACTAGCACTGCAACAGTATAGTAACAGTTATTGGAGACTGGGCAGTGTGCAAGATACATATGAAAAAGAAGCAATTTCTAAACAATGCAATTTCCAGAATATGCATGGCTTGAACATCATAAAAAACCACGAGTTAATCCCTGCTTCCGAAGACAAACTAAATTTACTAGAAACGATCACCGTTGCTGCTGGTCATACTTTTTGTTTTACAATTATTTTGTTAAAAAATGTCGGATGTACTAGCGGTTGTTGTCGGCTTGCTGGTCTAGTGGTATGATTCTCGCTTAGGGTGCGAGAGGTCACGGGTTCGATTCCCGCGCAGGCCCATCATTAGAAGTCTTCTTCAAAGAAACGTTTCTTCATTCACATGCTTTGGAAACGTTGGTAAATATGGCAAACGAATTAAATTTTATGATTTATGTTCTGAAACACTTTCTCCGGATAAGCTACGTAAAAATAATGCTGTTAAAATTCCACTTCTGTCGCACACGAAATGTAAAGAACAGCGCAAATAGTAACAGGAAGGGAGTCTGGATTAGATGGAGATTACTCATACAGAATTATATGTAATTATTAGAGAACAACATAAAAAGAAAGAGCACTTTGTTGCAGGTAGTAGCGTGGCCCAGTGGTCTAAGGCGCTGGTTTTAGGCACCAGTCTTTCTATATCGTGGGTTCAAACCCCCCGCTACCAGTTGCGGTCTATTTATGGCCCTCACCTTTGAAACGTGTCATGCTGTTTCTTTAAAGTTATTGTGTGAGATTTGGCAAGTTTTTTAATGGCAGTTTCTATAGATTCAGTATCTCTTTGCTTGCATGTTGGTCTGGTATAGAAACAGTATATTAAAAGTTCTTTTGCCAAATAGTAATTTCAAAGATGCATATGAAAACTTAGATAAAAGAAAGAATTTAAGTTTTTATGCCACAATTGCTTAGTTTGAACAACATGCAGAAAACAAAAGGACCCCAACAGGATTCGAACCTGCAATCTTCTGATCCGAAGTCAGACGCCTTATCCATTAGGCCACGAGGCCATCACTGCGCGACAAATGAAATTAAATTTAGTAACGACGATAACGAACGATGATGGTCCTACTTTTTCGTAAAAAATTGTAAGATGTCCTTTGATAGTTCTCGGCTTACTTGTTTAGTAATGTGATCCTCCCTCCGCGTGCAATTGGTCTTGTGTTCGATTGCCAGCAACCTCATAATTTAAAAACGTCAAAAAGAACTTACAAAAACAGCAACTCCCAAAATGTGTGTTGAACTAGCACAGCAACAGTATAGTAACAGTTATTGGAGACTGAATAGTGTGCAAGATACATATGAAAAAGAAGCAATTTCTAAACAATGCAATTTCCAGAATATGCATGGCTTGAAAATCCTAAAAACTACGAGTTAATTGCTCGTTCCGAAGAGAAACAAAATTTTCTAACCACGTTAACGAATGCTGATAGTCATAATTTATTATTTTCGAATTATTTTCTTAAAAAATAAAAAACTTTATTAAAAATTTTATTCTTTACAAACTGAATGAATTTTTTAAAAAATTTTCGGGTGTACTCGCGATTGTTGTCCGCTTGCTGGTCTAGTCGTATAATTCTCTCTTAGGGTGCGAGAGGTCACGAGTGATATTCTGGTTCCAGCCCGATATTAAAAGATTTCGTAAGAAGAACTTTCCTTGATTGATAAGTTTCGAAACAATTGTAAAGATTTAACCCGATTTATTTTTATGTTACATGTTCTGAAACACCTTCTCTGGAGAAGCTACTTGAAAATTGTGGTTTTGAAAATTTCACTTCTTTCGTGTATGAAATGTTAAGAACAGCGCAAAAAGTGACTAATAGGGAGTCTGGAAAAGATGGAGATTACCCATGCAGATAAAATAAGTAATACCGAACAAAACGAAAGACAGATTATTGCGTTGATAGCGGTAGCGTGGCCGAGTGGTCTAAGGCGCTGGTTTCAGGCACCAGTCATTCTATGGCGTGGGTTTGAATCCCACCGCTGCCAATTGCGTTTTATTAATGGAGCAACAGCTGTTAGGTGTTTTATGCTGTTTCATTGAAATTGTTCTGGAATGTTGCATATTACCCGATGGCAGTTGGTGGGAATTCAGCAACTCTCACATTGCACGTTGGACTAGCACTGCAACAGTATATTAAAAGTTATTTGACAATGAGCAGTTTGAAAGATACACAACAAAAAGAAGTAATTTCTAAACATTGTTTTTGCCAGAATATGCATGGCTTGAACATCATAAAAAAACCACGAGTTAGTCGCTGCTTCCGAAGAGAAACTAAATTTACTAGACACGATCGCCGTTGCTGCTGGTCATACTTTTTGTTTTACAATTATTTTGTTAAAAAATGTCGGATGTACTAGCGGTTTTTGTCCGCTTGCTGGTCTAGTGGTATGATTCTCGCTTAGGGTGCGAGAGGTCACGGGTTCGATTGCCGCGCAAACCCATCATTAGAAGTCTTCTTCAAAGAAACGTTTCTTGATTCACATGCTTTGGAAACGTTGGTAAATATGGCAAACGAATTAAATTTTATGTTTTATGCTCTGAAACACTTTCTCCGGATAAGCTACGTAAAAATAATGCTGTTAAAATTCCACTTCTGTCGTACACGAAATGTAAAGAACAGCGCAAATAGTAACAGAAAGCGACTCTGGTATAGATGGGGATTACTCATACAGAATTATATGTATTTATTAGACAACAACATAAAAAGAAACAGCACTTTGTTGCAGGCAGCAGCGTGGCCCAGTGGTCTAAGGCACTACTTTTAGGCGCCAGTCTTTCTATATCGTGGGTTCTAATCCCACCGCTACCAGTTGCGGTTTATTTATGGCCCTCACCTATGAAACGTGTCATCCGGTTTCATTAAAGTTATTGTGTGAGATTTGGCAAGTTTTTAAATGGCAGTTGCTATAGATTCAGTATCTCTTTCCTTGCATGTTGGTCTGGTATAGAAACTGTATATTAAAAGTTCTTTTGCCAAATAGTAATTTGGAAGATGCATATGAAAACTTAGATAAATGAAAGAATTTAAGTTTTTATGCCACAATTGCATATTTTGAACAACATGCAGAAAACAAAACGACCCCGGAAGGATTCGAACCTGCAATCTTCTGATCCGAAGTCAGACGCCTTATCCATTAGGCCACGAGGCCATCAATGCGCGACAACCGAAATTAAATTTAGTAACCACGATAACGAACGATGATGGTCCTACTTTTTCGTAAAAAATTGTAAGATATCCTTTGATAGTTCTCGGCTTACTTGTTTAGTGATGTGATTCTCCCTCCGCGTGCAATTGGTCTTGTGTTCGATTGCCAGCAACCTCATAATTTAAAAACGTCAAAAAGAACTTACAAAAACAGCAACTCTAAAAATGTGTGTTGGACTAGCACTGCAACAGTATAGTAACAGTTATTGGAGACTGAGCAGCGTGCAAGATACATATGAAAAAGAAGCAATTTCAAAAGAATGCAATTTCCAAAATATGCATGGCTTGAACATCATAAAAAACCACGAGTTAATCCCTGCTTCCGAAGACAAACTAAATTTACCAGACACGATCACCGTTGCTGCTGGTCATACTTTTTGTTTTACAATTATTTTGTTAAAAAATGTCGGATGTACTAGCGGTTGTTGTCGGCTTGCTGGTTTAGTGGTATGATTCTCGCTTGGGGTGCGAGAGGTCACGGGTTCGATTCCCGCGCAAGCCCATCATTAGAAGTCTTCTTCAAAGAAACGTTTCTTGATTCACATGCTTTGGAAACGTTGGTAAATATGGCAAGCGAATTAAATTTTATGTTTTATGTTCTGAAACACTTTCTCCGGATAAGCTACGTAAAAATAATGCTGTTAAATTTCCACTTCTGTCGTACACGAAATGTAAAGAACAGCGCTAATAGTAACAGAAAGGGAGTCTGGATTAGATGGAGATTACTCATACAGAATTATATGTAATTATTACAGATCAACATAAAAAGAAAGAGCACTTTGTTCCAGTCGAGTCACGGTTTCGATTCCCGTGCAAGCCCATCATTAGAAGTCTTCTTCAAAGAAACATTTCTTGATTCACATGCTTTGGAAACGTTGGTAAATATGGCAAACGAATTAAATTTTATGTTTTATGTTCTGAAACACTTTCTCCGGATAAGCTACGTAAAAATAATGCTGTTAAAATTCCACTTCTGTCGTACACGAAATGTAAAGAACAGCGCTAATAGTAACAGAAAAAGAGTCTGGATTAGATGGAGATTACTCATACAGAATTATATGTAATTATTACAGATCAACATAAAAAGAAAGAGCTTTTTGTTGCAGGCAGTAGCGTGGCCCAGTGGTCTAAGGCGCTGGTTTAAGGCACCCGTTTTTCTTTATCGTGGGTTCAAATCCCACCGCTACCAGTTGCGGTCTATTTATGGCCCTCACCTATGAAACGTGTCATGCCTTTTCTTTAAAGTTATTGTGTGAGATTTGGCAAGTTTTTAAATGGCAGTTGCTATAGATTCAGTATCTCTTTCCTTGCATGTTGGTCTGGTATAGAAACTGTATATTAAAAGTTCTTTTGCCAAATAGTAATTTGGAAGATGCATATGAAAACTTAGATAAAAGAAAGAATTTAAGTTTTTATGCCACAATTGCATATTTTGAACAACATGCAGAAAACAAAACGACCCCGGAAGGATTCGAACCTGCAATCTTCTGATCCGAAGTCAGACGCCTTATCCATTAGGCCACGAGGCCATCACTGCGCGACAAACGAAATTAAATTTAGTAACCACGATAACGAACGATGATGGTCCTACTTTTTCGTAAAAAATTGTAAGATATCCTTTGATAGTTCTCGGCTTACTTGTTTAGTAATGTGATTCTCCCTCCCCGTGCCATTGGTCTTGAGTTCGATTGCCAGCAACCTCATAATTTAAAAACGTCAAAAAGAACTTACAAAAACAGCAACTCTAAAAATGTGTGTTGGACTAGCACTGCAACAGTATAGTAACAGTTATTGGAGACTGAGCAGTGTGCAAGATACATATGAAAAAGAAGCAATTTCTAAACAATGCAATTTCCAGAATATGCATGGCTTGAACATCATAAAAAACCACGAGTTAATCCCTGCTTCCGAAGACAAACTAAATTTACCAGACACGATCACCGTTGCTGCTGGTCATACTTTTTGTTTTACAATTATTTTGTTAAAAAATGTCGGATGTACTAGCGGTTGTTGTCGGCTTGCTGGTTTAGTGGTATGATTCTCGCTTGGGGTGCGAGAGGTCACGGGTTCGATTCCCGCGCAAGCCCATCATTAGAAGTCTTCTTCAAAGAAACGTTTCTTGATTCACATGCTTTGGAAACGTTGGTAAATATGGCAAGCGAATTAAATTTTATGTTTTATGTTCTGAAACACTTTCTCCGGATAAGCTACGTAAAAATAATGCTGTTAAATTTCCACTTCTGTCGTACACGAAATGTAAAGAACAGCGCTAATAGTAACAGAAAGGGAGTCTGGATTAGATGGAGATTACTCATACAGAATTATATGTAATTATTACAGATCAACATAAAAAGAAAGAGCACTTTGTTCCAGTCGAGTCACGGTTTCGATTCCCGTGCAAGCCCATCATTAGAAGTCTTCTTCAAAGAAACATTTCTTGATTCACATGCTTTGGAAACGTTGGTAAATATGGCAAACGAATTAAATTTTATGTTTTATGTTCTGAAACACTTTCTCCGGATAAGCTACGTAAAAATAATGCTGTTAAAATTCCACTTCTGTCGTACACGAAATGTAAAGAACAGCGCTAATAGTAACAGAAAAAGAGTCTGGATTAGATGGAGATTACTCATACAGAATTATATGTAATTATTACAGATCAACATAAAAAGAAAGAGCACTTTGTTGCAGGCAGTAGCGTGGCCCAGTGGTCTAAGGCGCTGGTTTTAGGCACCCGTTTTTCTTTATCGTGGGTTCAAATCCCACCGCTACCAGTTGCGGTCTATTTATGGCCCTCACCTATGAAACGTGTCATGCGTTTTCTTTAAAGTTATTGTGTGAGATTTGGCAAGTTTTTTAATGGCAGTTGCTATAGATTCAGTATCTTTTTCCTTGCATGTTGGTCTGGTATAGAAACAGTATATTAAAAGTTCTTTTGCCAAATAGTAATTTGGAAGATGCATATGAAAACTTAGATAAAAGAAAGAATTTAAGTTTTTATGCCACAATTGCAAAGTTTGAACAACATGCAGAAAAAAAAACGACCCCGGTAGGATTCGAACCTGCAATCTTCTGATCCGAAGTCAGACGCCTTATCCATTAGGCCACGAGGCCATCACTGCGCGACAACCGAAATTAAATTTAGTAACGACGATAACGAACGATGATGGTCCTACTTTTTCGTAAAAAATTGTAAGATGTCCTTTGATAGTTCTCGGCTTACTTGTTTAGTAATGTGATCCTCCCTCCGCGTGCAATTGGTCTTGTGTTCGATTGCCAGCAACCTCATAATTTAAAAACGTCAAAAAGAACTTACAAAAACAGCAACTCCCAAAATGTGTGTTGAACTAGCACAGCAACAGTATAGTAACAGTTATTGGAGACTGAATAGTGTGCAAGATACATATGAAAAAGAAGCAATTTCTAAACAATGCAATTTCCAGAATATGCATGGCTTGAACATCCTAAAAACTACGAGTTAATCGCTCGTTCCGAAGAGAAACAAAATTTTCTAACCACGTTAACGAATGCTGATAGTCATAATTTATTATTTTCGAATTATTTTCTTAAAAAATAAAAAACTTTATTAAAAATTTTATTCTTTACAAACTGAATGAATTTTTAAAAAATTTTCGGGTGTACTCGCGATTGTTGTCGGCTTGCTGGTCTAGTCGTATAATTCTCTCTTAGGGTGCGAGAGGTCACGAGTGATATTCTGGTTCCAGCCCGATATTAAAAGATTTCGTAACAAGAACTTTCCTTGATTGATAAGTTTCGAAACAATTGTAAAGATTTAACCCGATTTATTTTTATGTTACATGTTCTGAAACACCTTCTCTGGAGAAGCTACTTGAAAATTGTGGTTTTGAAAATTTCACTTCTTTCGTATATGAAATGTTAAGAACAGCGCAAAAAGTGACTAATAGGGAGTCTGGAAAAGATGGAGATTACCCATGCAGATAAAATAAGTAATACCGAACAAAACGAAAGACAGATTATTGCGTTGATAGCGGTAGCGTGGCCGAGTGGTCTAAGGCGCTGGTTTCAGGCACCAGTCATTCTATGGCGTGGGTTTGAATCCCACCGCTGCCAATTGCGTTTTATTAATGGAGCAACAGCTGTTAGGTGTTTTATGCTGTTTCATTGAAATTGTACTGGAATGTTGCATATTACCCGATGGCAGTTGGTGGGAATTCAGCAACTCTCACATTGCACGTTGGACTAGCACTGCAACAGTATATTAAAAGTTATTTGACAATGAGCAGTTTGAAAGATACACAACAAAAAGAAGTAATTTCTAAACATTGTTTTTGCCAGAATATGCATGGCTTGAACATCATAAAAAAACCACGAGTTAGTCGCTGCTTCCGAAGAGAAACTAAATTTACTAGACACGATCGCCGTTGCTGCTGGTCATACTTTTTGTTTTACAATTATTTTGTTAAAAAATGTCGGATGTACTAGCGGTTGTTGTCGGCTTTCTGGTCTAGTGGTACGATTCTCGTTTAGGGTGCGAGAGGTCACGGGTTCGATTGCCGCGCAAACCCATCATTAGAAGTCTTCTTCAAAGAAACGTTTCTTGATTCACATGCTTTGGAAACGTTGGTAAATATGGCAAACGAATTAAATTTTATGTTTTATGCTCTGAAACACTTTCTCCGGATAAGCTACGTAAAAATAATGCTGTTAAAATTCCACTTCTGTCGTACACGAAATGTAAAGAACAGCGCAAATAGTAACAGAAAGCGACTCTGGTATAGATGGGGATTACTCATACAGAATTATATGTATTTATTAGACAACAACATAAAAAGAAACAGCACTTTGTTGCAGGCAGCAGCGTGGCCCAGTGGTCTAAGGCACTACTTTTAGGCGCCAGTCTTTCTATATCGTGGGTTCTAATCCCACCGCTACCAGTTGCGGTTTATTTATGGCCCTCACCTATGAAACGTGTCATCCGGTTTCATTAAAGTTATTGTGTGAGATTTGGCAAGTTTTTAAATGGCAGTTGCTATAGATTCAGTATCTCTTTCCTTGCATGTTGGTCTGGTATAGAAACTGTATATTAAAAGTTCTTTTGCCAAATAGTAATTTGGAAGATGCATATGAAAACTTAGATAAATGAAAGAATTTAAGTTTTTATGCCACAATTGCATATTTTGAACAACATGCAGAAAACAAAACGACCCCGGAAGGATTCGAACCTGCAATCTTCTGATCCGAAGTCAGACGCCTTATCCATTAGGCCACGAGGCCATCAATGCGCGAACCCGAAATTAAATTTAGTAACCACGATAACGAACGATGATGGTCCTACTTTTTCGTAAAAAATTGTAAGATATCCTTTGATAGTTCTCGGCTTACTTGTTTAGTGATGTGATTCTCCCTCCGCGTGCAATTGGTCTTGTGTTCGATTGCCAGCAACCTCATAATTTAAAAACGTCAAAAAGAACTTACAAAAACAGCAACTCTAAAAATGTGTGTTGGACTAGCACTGCAACAGTATAGTAACAGTTATTGGAGACTGAGCAGTGTGCAAGATACATATGAAAAAGAAGCAATTTCAAAAGAATGCAATTTCCAAAATATGCATGGCTTGAACATCATAAAAAACCACGAGTTAATCCCTGCTTCCGAAGACAAACTAAATTTACCAGACACGATCACCGTTGCTGCTGGTCATACTTTTTGTTTTACAATTATTTTGTTAAAAAATGTCGGATGTACTAGCGGTTGTTGTCGGCTTGCTGGTTTAGTGGTATGATTCTCGCTTGGGGTGCGAGAGGTCACGGGTTCGATTCCCGCGCAAGCCCATCATTAGAAGTCTTCTTCAAAGAAACGTTTCTTGATTCACATGCTTTGGAAACGTTGGTAAATATGGCAAGCGAATTAAATTTTATGTTTTATGTTCTGAAACACTTTCTCCGGATAAGCTACGTAAAAATAATGCTGTTAAATTTCCACTTCTGTCGTACACGAAATGTAAAGAACAGCGCTAATAGTAACAGAAAGGGAGTCTGGATTAGATGGAGATTACTCATACAGAATTATATGTAATTATTACAGATCAACATAAAAAGAAAGAGCACTTTGTTCCAGTCGAGTCACGGTTTCGATTCCCGTGCAAGCCCATCATTAGAAGTCTTCTTCAAAGAAACATTTCTTGATTCACATGCTTTGGAAACGTTGGTAAATATGGCAAACGAATTAAATTTTATGTTTTATGTTCTGAAACACTTTCTCCGGATAAGCTACGTAAAAATAATGCTGTTAAAATTCCACTTCTGTCGTACACGAAATGTAAAGAACAGCGCTAATAGTAACAGAAAAAGAGTCTGGATTAGATGGAGATTACTCATACAGAATTATATGTAATTATTACAGATCAACATAAAAAGAAAGAGCACTTTGTTGCAGGCAGTAGCGTGGCCCAGTGGTCTAAGGCGCTGGTTTTAGGCACCCGTTTTTCTTTATCGTGGGTTCAAATCCCACCGCTACCAGTTGCGGTCTATTTATGGCCCTCACCTATGAAACGTGTCATGCGTTTTCTTTAAAGTTATTGTGTGAGATTTGGCAAGTTTTTTAATGGCAGTTGCTATAGATTCAGTATCTTTTTCCTTGCATGTTGGTCTGGTATAGAAACAGTATATTAAAAGTTCTTTTGCCAAATAGTAATTTGGAAGATGCATATGAAAACTTAGATAAAAGAAAGAATTTAAGTTTTTATGCCACAATTGCAAAGTTTGAACAACATGCAGAAAAAAAAACGACCCCGGTAGGATTCGAACCTGCAATCTTCTGATCCGAAGTCAGACGCCTTATCCATTAGGCCACGAGGCCATCACTGCGCGACAACCGAAATTAAATTTAGTAACCACGATAACGAACGATGATGGTCCTACTTTTTCGTAAAAAATTGTAAGATATCCTTTGATAGTTCTCGCCTTACTTGTTTAGTAATGTGATCCTCCCTCCGCGTGCCATTGGTCTTGTGTTCGATTGCCAGCAACCTCATAATTTAAAAACGTCAAAAAGAACTTACAAAAACAGCAACTCTAAAAATGTGTGTTGGACTAGCATAGCAACAGTATAGTAACAGTTATTGGAGACTGAATAGTGTGCAAGATACATATGAAAAAGAAGTAAATTTCTAAACAATGCAATTTCCAGAATATGCATGGCTTGAACATCCTAAAAAACTACGAGTTAATCGCTCGTTCCGAAGAGAAACAAAATTTTCTAACCACGTTAACGAATGCTGATAGTCATAATTTATTATTTTCGAATTATTTTCTTAAAAAATAAAAAACTTTTTTAAAAATTTTATTCTTTACAAACTGAATGAATTTTTTGATTGCCAGCAACCTCATAATTTAAAAACGTCAAAAAGAACTTACAAAAACAGCAACTCTAAAAATGTGTCTTGGACTAGCACTGCAACAGTATAGTAACAGTTATTGGAGACTGAGCAGTGTGCAAGATACATATGAACAAGAAGCAATTTCTAAACAATGAAATTTCCAGAATATGCATGGCTTGAACATCATAAAAAACCACGAGTTAATCGCTGCTTCCGAAGACAAACTAAATTTACCAGACACGATCACCGTTGCTGCTGGTCATACTTTTTGTTTTACAATTATTTTGTTAAAAAATGTCGGATGTACAGTGTACTAGCGGTTGTTGTCGGCTTGCTGGTTTAGTGGTATGATTCTCGCTTGGGGTGCGACAGGTCACGGGTTCGATTCCCGCGCAAACCCATCATTAGAAGTCTTCTTCAAAGAAACATTTCTTGATTCACATGCTTTGGAAACGTTGGTAAATATGGCAAACGAATTAAATTTTATGTTTTATGCTCTGAAACACTTTCTCCAGATAAGCTACGTAAAAATAATGCTGTTAAAATTCCACTTCTGTCGTACACGAAATGTAAAGAACAGCGCAAATAGTAACAGAAAGCGAGTCTGGTATAGATGGGGATTACTCATACAGAATTATATGTATTTATTAGACAACAACATAAAAAGAAACAGCACTTTGTTGCAGGCAGCAGCGTAGCCCAGTGGTCTAAGGCGCTACTTTTAGGCGCCAGTCTTTCTATATCGTGGGTTCTAATCCCACCGCTACCAGTTGCGGTTTATTTATGGCCCTCACCTATGAAACGTGTCATCCGGTTTCATTAAAGTTATTGTGTGAGATTTGGCAAGTTTTTAAATGGCAGTTGCTATAGATTCAGTATCTCTTTCCTTGCATGTTGGTCTGGTATAGAAACTGTATATTAAAAGTTCTTTTGCCAAATAGTAATTTGGAAGATGCATATGAAAACTTAGATAAAAGAAAGAATTTAAGTTTTTATGCCACAATTGCATATTTTGAACAACATGCAGAAAACAAAACGACCCCGGAAGGATTCGAACCTGCAATCTTCTGATCCGAAGTCAGACGCCTTATCCATTAGGCCACGAGGCCATCACTGCGCGACAAACGAAATTAAATTTAGTAACCACGATAACGAACGATGATGGTCCTACTTTTTCGTAAAAAATTGTAAGATATCCTTTGATAGTTCTCGGCTTACTTGTTTAGTAATGTGATTCTCCCTCCCCGTGCCATTGGTCTTGAGTTCGATTGCCAGCAACCTCATAATTTAAAAACGTCAAAAAGAACTTACAAAAACAGCAACTCTAAAAATGTGTGTTGGACTAGCACTGCAACAGTATAGTAACAGTTATTGGAGACTGAGCAGTGTGCAAGATACATATGAAAAAGAAGCAATTTCTAAACAATGCAATTTCCAGAATATGCATGGCTTGAACATCATAAAAAACCACGAGTTAATCCCTGCTTCCGAAGACAAACTAAATTTACCAGACACGATCACCGTTGCTGCTGGTCATACTTTTTGTTTTACAATTATTTTGTTAAAAAATGTCGGATGTACTAGCGGTTGTTGTCGGCTTGCTGGTTTAGTGGTATGATTCTCGCTTGGGGTGCGAGAGGTCACGGGTTCGATTCCCGCGCAAGCCCATCATTAGAAGTCTTCTTCAAACAAACGTTTCTTGATTCACATGCTTTGGAAACGTTGGTAAATATGGCAAGCGAATTAAATTTTATGTTTTATGTTCTGAAACACTTTCTCCGGATAAGCTACGTAAAAATAATGCTGTTAAAATTCCACTTTTGTCGTACACGAAATGTAAAGAACAGCGCTAATAGTAACAGAAAGGGAGTCTGGATTAGATGCAGATTACTCATACAGAATTATATGTAATTATTACAGATCAACATAAAAAGAAAGAGCACTTTGTTGCAGGCAGTAGCGTGGCCCAGTGGTCTAAGGCGCTGGTTTTAGGCACCCGTCTTTCTATATCGTGGGTTCAAATCCCACCGCTACCAGTTGCGGTCTATTTATGGCCCTCACCTATGAAACGTGTCATGCTGTTTCTTTAAAGTTATTGTGTGAGATTTGGCAAGTTTTTTAATGGCAGTTGCTATAGATTCAGTATCTCTTTCCTTGCATGTTGGTCTGGTATAGAAACAGTATATTAAAAGTTCTTTTGCCAAATAGTAATTTGGAAGATGCATATGAAAACTTAGATAAAAGAAAGAATTTAAGTTTTTATGCCACAATTGCATAGTTTGAACAACATGCAGAAAAAAAAACGACCCCGGCAGGATTCGAACCTGCAATCTTCTGATCCGAAGTCAGACGCCTTATCCATTAGGCCACGAGGCCATCACTGCGAGACAACCGAAATTAAATTTACAAACCACGATAACGAACGATGATGGTCCTACTTTTTCGTAAAAAATTGTAAGATATCCTTTGATAGTTCTCGGCTTACTTCTTTAGTAATGTGATCCTCTTTCCGCGTGCAATTGGTCTTGTGTTCGATTGCCAGCAACCTCATAATTTAAAAACGTCAAAAAGAACTTACAAAAACAGCAACTCTAAAAATGTGTGTTGGACTAGCACTGCAACAGTATAGTAACAGTTATTGGAGACTGAGCAGTGTGCAAGATACATATGAAAAAGAAGCAATTTCTAAACAATGCAATTTCCAGAATATGCATGGCTTGAACATCCTAAAAAACTACGAGTTAATCGCACGTTCCGAAGAGAAACTAAATTTACTAGACACGATCACCGTTGCTGCTGGTCTTACTTTTTGTTTTACAATTATTTTGTTAAAAAATGTCGGATGTACTAGCGGTTGTTGTCGGCTTGCTGGTCTAGTGGTATGATTCTCGCTTAGGGTGCGAGAGGTCACGGGTTCGATTCCTGCGAAAGCCCATCATTAGAAGTCTTCTTCCAAGAAACGTTTCTTCATTCACATGCTTTGGAAACGTTGGTAATTATGGCAAACGAATTAAATTTTATGATTTATGTTCTGAAACACTTTCTCCGGATAAGCTACGTAAAAATAAAGCTGTTAAAATTCCACTTCTGTCGTACACGAAATGTAAAGAACAGCGCAAATAGTAACAGGAAGGGAGTCTGGATTAGATGGAGATTACTCATACAGAATTATATGTAATTATTAGAGAACAACATAAAAAGAAAGAGCACTTTGTTGCAGGCAGTAGCGTGGCCCAGTGGTCTAAGGCGCTGGTTTTAGGCACCCGTCTTTCTATATCGTGGGTTCAAACCCCACCGCTACCAGTTGCGGTCTATTTATGGCCCTCACCTATGAAACGTGTCATGCTGTTTCATTAAAGTTATTGTGTGAGATTTGGCAAGTTTTTTAATGGCAGTTGCTATAGATTCAGTAACTCTTTCCTTGCATGTTGGTCTGGTATAGAAACAGTATATTAAAAGTTCTTTTGCCAAATAGTAATTTGGAAGATGCATATGAAAACTTAGATAAAAGAAAGAATTAAAGTTTTTATGGCACAATTGCTTAGTTTAAACAACATGCAGAAAACAAAACGACCCCGGCAGGATTCGAACCTGCAATCTTCTGATCCGAAGTCAGACGCCTTATCCATTAGGCCACGAGGCCATCACTGCGCGACATCCGAAATTAAATTTAGTAACCACGATAACGAACGATGATGGTCCTACTTTTTCGTAAAAAATTGTAAGATATCCTTTGATAACTCTCGGCTTACTTGTTTAGTAATTTGATCTTCCCTCCGCGATTCACATGCTTCGGAAACGTTGGTAAATATGGCAAGCGAATTAAATTTTATGTTTTATGTTCTGAAACACTTTCTCCGCATAAGCTACGTAAAAATATTGCTGTTAAAATTCCACTTCTGTCGTACACGAAATGTAAAGAAAAGCGCTAATAGTAACAGAAAGGGAGTCTGGATTAGATGGAGATTACTCATACAGAATTATATGTAATTATTACAGATCAACATAAAAAGAAAGAGCACTTTGTTGCAGGCAGTAGCGTGGCCCAGTGGTCTAAGGCGCTGGTTTTAGGCACCCGTCTTTCTATATCGTGGGTTCAAATCCCACCGCTACCAGTTGCGGTCTATTTATGGCCCTCACCTTTGAAACGTGTCATGCTGTTTCATTAAAATTATTGAGTGAGATTTGGCAAGTTTTTTAATGGCAGTTTCTATAGATTCAGTATCTCTTTGCTTGCATGTTGGTCTGGTATAGAAACAGTATATTAAAAGTTCTTTTGCCAAATAGTAATTTGAAAGATGCATATGAAAACTTAGATAAAAGAAAGAATTACAGTTTTTATGCCACAATTGCTTAGTTTGAACAACATGCAGAAAACAAAACGACCCCGGCAGGATTCGAACCTGCAATCTTCTGATCCGAAGTCAGACGCCTTATCCATTAGGCCACGACGCCATCACTGCGCGACATCCGAAATTAAATTTAGTAACCACGATAACGAACGATGATGGTCCTACTTTTTCGTAAAAAATTGTAAGATATCCTTTGATAATTCTCGGCTTACTTGTTTAGTAATTTGATCTTCCCTCCGCGATTCACATGCTTTGGAAACGTTGGTAAATATGGCCAGCGAATTAAATTTTATGTTTTATGTTCTGAAACACTTTCTCCGGATAAGCTACGTAAAAATAATGCTGTTAAAATTCCACTTCTGTCGTACACGAAATGTAAAGAACAGCGCTAATAGTAACAGAAAGGGAGTCTGGATTAGATGGAGATTACACATACAGAATTATATGTAATTATTACAGATCAACATAAAAAGAAAGAGCACTTTGTTGCAGGCAGTAGCGTGGCCCAGTGGTCTAAGGCGCTGGTTTTAGGCACCCGTCTTTCTATATCGTGGGTTCAAATCCCACCGCTACCAGTTGCGGTCTCTTTATGGCCCTCACCTATGAAACGTGTCATGCTGTTTCTTTAAAGTTATTGTGTGAGATTTGGCAAGTTTATTAATGGCAGTTGCTATAGATTCAGTATCTCTTTCCTTGCATGTTGGTCTGGTATAGAAACATTATATTAAAAGTTCTTTTGCCAAATAGTAATTTGGAAGATGCATATGAAAACTTAGATAAAAGAAAGAATTTAAGTTTTTATGCCACAATTGCATAGTTTGAACAACATGCAGAAAAAAAAACGACCCCGGCAGGATTCGAACCTGCAATCTTCTGATCCGAAGTCAGACGCCTTATCCATTAGGCCACGAGGCCATCACTGCGAGACAACCGAAATTAAATTTACTAACCACGATAACGAACGATGATGGTCCTACTTTTTCGTAAAAAATTGTAAGATATCCTTTGATAGTTCTCGGCTTACTTCTTTAGTAATGTGATCCTGTTTCCGCGTGCAATTGGTCTTGTGTTCGATTGCCAGCAACCTCATAATTTAAAAACGTCAAAAAGAACTTACAAAAACAGCAACTCTAAAAATGTGTGTTGGACTAGCACTGCAACAGTATAGTAACAGTTATTGGAGACTGAGCAGTGTGCAAGATACATATGAAAAAGAAGCAATTTCTAAACAATGCAATTTCCAGAATATGCATGGCTTGAACATCCTAAAAAACTACGAGTTAATCGCACGTTCCGAAGAGAAACTAAATTTACTAGACACGATCACCGTTGCTGCTGGTCATACTTTTTGTTTTACAATTATTTTGTTAAAAAATGTCGGATGTACTAGCGGTTGTTGTCGGCTTGCTGGTCTAGTGGTATGATTCTCGCTTAGGGTGCGAGAGGTCACGGGTTCGATTCCCGCGAAAGCCCATCATTAGAAGTCTTCTTCCAAGAAACGTTTCTTCATTCACATGCTTTGGAAACGTTGGTAATTATGGCAAACGAATTAAATTTTATGATTTATGTTCTGAAACACTTTCTCCGGATAAGCTACGTAAAAATAATGCTGTTAAAATTCCACTTCTGTCGTACACGAAATGTAAAGAACAGCGCAAATAGTAACAGGAAGGGAGTCTGGATTAGATGGAGATTACTCATACAGAATTATATGTAATTATTAGAGAACAACATAAAAAGAAAGAGCACTTTGTTGCAGGCAGTAGCGTGGCCCAGTGGTCTAAGGCGCTGGTTTTAGGCACCCGTCTTTCTATATCGTGGGTTCAAATCCCACCGCTACCAGTTGCGGTCTATTTATGGCCCTCACCTATGAAACGTGTCATGCTGTTTCTTTAAAGTTATTGTGTGAGATTTGGCAAGTTTTTTAATGGCAGTTGCTATAGATTCAGTAACTCTTTCCTTGCATGTTGGTTTGGTATAGAAACAGTATATTAAAAGTTCTTTTGCCAAATAGTAATTTGGAAGATGCATATGAAAACTTAGATAAAAGAAAGAAATTAAGTTTTTATGCCACAATTGCATAGTTTGAACAACATGCAGAAAAAAAAACGACCCCGGCAGGATTCGAACCTGCAAGCTTCTGATCCGAAGTCAGACGCCTTATCCATTAGGCAACGAGGCCATCACTGCGAGACAACCGAAATTAAATTTACTAAGCACGATAACGAACGATGATGGTCCTACTTTTTCGTAAAAAATTGTAAGATATCCTTTGATAGTTCTCGGCTTACTTCTTTAGTAATGTGATCCTCTTTCCGCGTGCAATTGGTCTTGTGTTCGATTGCCAGCAACCTCATAATTTAAAAACGTCAAAAAGAACTTACAAAAACAGCAACTCTAAAAATGTGTGTTGGACTAGCACTGCAACAGTATAGTAACAGTTATTGGAGACTGAGCAGTGTGCAAGATACATATGAAAAAGAAGCAATTTCTAAACAATGCAATTTCCAGAATATGCATGGCTTGAACATCATAAAAAACCACGAGTTAATCCCTGCTTCCGAAGACAAACTAAATTTACTAGACACGATCACCGTTGCTGCTGGTCATACTTTTTGTTTTACAATTATTTTGTTAAAAAATGTCGGATGTACTAGCGGTTGTTGTCGGCTTGCTGGTCTAGTGGTATGATTCTCGCTTGGGGTGCGAGAGGTCACGGGTTCGATTCCCGCGCAAGCCCATCATTAGAAGTCTTCTTCAAAGAAACGTCTCTTCATTCACATGCTTTGGAAACGTTGGTAAATATGTCAAACGAATTAAATTTTATGATTTATGTTCTGAAACACTTTCTCCGGATAAGCTACGTAAAAATAATGCTGTTAAAATTCCACTTCTGTCGTACACGAAATGTAAAGAACAGCGCAAATAGTAACAGGAAGAGAATCTGGATTAGATGGAGATTACTCATACAGAATTATATGTAATTATTAGAAAACAACATAAAAAGAAAGAGCACTTTGTTGCAGGCAGCAGCGTGGCCCAGTGGTCTAAGGCGCTGGTTTTAAGCACCAGTCTTTCTATATCGTGGGTTCAAACCCCACCGCTACCAGTTGCGGTCTATTTATGGCCCCCACCTTTGAAACGTGTCATGCTGTTTCATTAAAATTATTGTGTGAGATTTGGCAAGTTTTTTAATGGCAGTTTCTATAGATTCAGTATCTCTTTGCTTGCATGTTGGTCTGGTATAGAAACAGTATATTAAAAGTTCTTTTCCCAAATAGTAATTTGAAAGATGCATATGAAAACTTAAATAAAAGAAAGAATTAAAGTTTTTATGCCACAATTCCTTAGTTTGAACAACATGCAGAAAACAAAACGACCCGGGCAGGATTCGAACCTGCAATCTTCTGATCCGAAGTCAGACGCCTTATCCATTAGGCCACGAGGCCGTCACTGCGCGACATCCGAAATTAAATTTTGTAACCACGATAACGAACGATGATGGTCCTACTTTTTCGTAAAAAATTGTAAGATATCCTTTGATAATTCTCGGCTTACTTGTTTAGTAATTTGATCTTCCCTCCGCGATTCACATGCTTTGGAAACGTTGGTAAATATGGCAAGCGAATTAAATTTTATGTTTTATGTTCTGAAACACTTTCTCCTGATAAACTACGTAAAAATAATGCTGTTAAAATTCCACTTCTGTCGTACACGAAATGTAAAGAACAGCGCTAATAGTAACAGAAAGGGAGTCTGGATTAGATGGAGATTACTCATACAGAATTATATGTAATTATTACAGATCAACATAAAAAGAAAGAGCACTTTGTTGCAGGCAGTAGCGTGGCCCAGTGGTCTAAGGCGCTGGTTTTAGGCACCCGTCTTTCTATATCGTGGGTTCAAATCCCACCGCTACCAGTTGCGGTCTATTTATGGCCCTCACCTATGAAACGCGTCATGCTGTTTCTTTAAAGTTATTGTGTGAGATTTGGCAAGTTTTTTAATGGCAGTTGCTATAGATTCAGTATCTCTTTCCTTGCATGTTGGTCTGGTATAGAAACAGTATATTAAAAGTTCTTTTGCCAAATAGTAATTTGGAAGATGCATATGAAAACTTAGATAAAAGAAAGAATTTAAGTTTTTATGCCACAATTGCATAGTTTGAACAACATGCAGAAAAAAAAACGACCCCGGCAGGATTCGAACCTGCGATCTTCTGATCCGAAGTCAGACGCCTTATCCATTAGGCCACGAGGCCATCACTGCGAGAAAACCGAAATTAAATTTACTAACTACGATAACGAACGATGATGGTCCTACTTTTTCGTAAAAAATTGTAAGATATCCTTTGATAGTTCTCGGCTTACTTCTTTAGTAATGTGATCCTCTTTCCGCGTGCAATTGGTCTTGTGTTCGATTGCCAGCAACCTCATAATTTAAAAACGTCAAAAAGAACTTACAAAAACAGCAACTCTAAAAATGTGTGTTGGACAAGCACTGCAACAGTATAGTAACAGTTATTGGAGACTGAGCAGTGTGCAAGATACATATGAAAAAGAAGCAATTTCTAAACAATGCAATTTCCAGAATATGCATGGCTTGAACATCATAAAAAACCACGAGTTAATCCCTGCTTCCGAAGACAAACTAAATTTACTAGACACGATCACCGTTGCTGCTGGTCATACTTTTTGTTTTACAATTATTTTGTTAAAAAATGTCGGATGTACTGGCGATTGTTGTCGGCTTGCTGGTCTAGTGGTATGATTCTCGCTTGGGGTGCGAGAGGTCACAGGTTCGATTCCCGTGCAAGCCCATCATTAGAAGTCTTGTTCAAAGAAACATTTCTTGATTCACATGCTTTGGAAACGTTGGTAAATATGGCAAACGAATTAAATTTTATGTTTTATGTTCTGAAACACTTTCTCCGGATAAGCTACGTAAAAATAATGCTGTTAAAATTCCACTTCTGTCGTACACGAAACGTAAAGAACAGCGCTAATAGTAACAGAAAGGGAGTCTGGATTAGATGGATATTACTCATACAGAATTATATGTAATTATTACAGATCAACATAAAAAGAAAGAGCACTTTGTTGCAGGCAGTAGCGTGGCCCAGTGGTCTAAGGCGCTGGTTTTAGACACCCGTTTTTCTATATCGTGGGTTCAAATCCCACCGCCACCAGTTGCGGTTTATTTATGGCCCACACCTATGAAACGTGTCATGCTGTTTCATTAAAGTTATTGTGTGAGATTTGGCAAGTTTTTTAATGGCAGTTGCTATAGATTCAGTATCTGTTTCCTTGCATGTTGGTCTGGTATAGAAACAGTATATTAAAAGTTCTTTTGCCAAACAGTAATTTGGAAGATGCATATGAAAACTTAGATAAAAGAAAGAATTTAAGTTTTTATGCCACAATTGCATAGTTTGAACAACATGCAGAAAACAAAACGACCCCGGCAAGATTCGAACATGCAATCTTCTGATCCGAAGTCAGACGCCTTATCCATTAGGCCACGAGGCCATCACTGCGCGACAACCGAAATTAAATTTAGTAACCACGATAACGAACGATGATGGTCCTACTTTTTCGTAAAAAATTGTAAGATATCCTTTGATAGTTCTCGGCTTACTTGTTTAGTAATGTGATCATCTTTCCGCGTGCAATTGGTCTTGTGTTCGATTGCCAGCAACCTCATAATTTAAAAACGTCAAAAAGAACTTAAAAAATTAGCAACTCTAAAAATGTGTGTTGGACTAGCACTGCAACAGTATATTAAAAGTTATTTGACAATGAGCAGTTTGAAAGATACATATCAAAAAGAAGTAATTTCTAAACATTGTTTTTGTCAGAATATGCATGGCTTGAACATCTTAAGAAAACCACGAGTTAATCGCTGCTTCCGAAGACAAACTAAATTTACTAGACACGATCACCGTTGCTGATGGTCATACTTTTAGTTTTACATATATTTTCTTAAAAATTGTCGGATGTACTGCCGATTCTTGTCGGCTTGCTGGTCTACTGGTACGTTTCACGCTTAGGGTGCGAGAGGTCACGGGTTCGATCCCCGTGCAAGCCTATCATTCGAAGACTTCGTCAAAAGAACTTTTCTTGATTGACATGCTTTGGAAACGTTGGTAAATATGGCAAACGAATTAAGTTTTATGTATTATGTTCTGAAGCACTTTCTCCGGATAAGCTACATAAAAATAATGCTGATAAAATTTCACTTCTGTCGTACACGAAATGTAAAGAACAGAAAGGGAGCCTGGAACAGATGGAGATTACTCATACACAATTATATGTAATTATTAGACAACAACATAAAAAGAAACAGCACTTTGTTGCAGGCAGTAGCGTGGCCCAGTGGTCTAAGGCGCTGGTTTTAGGCACCAGTCTTTCTATATCGTGGGTTCTAATCCCACCGCTACCAGTTTCGGTTTATTTATGGCCCTCACCTATGAAACGTGTCATGCTGTTTCATTAAAGTTATTGTGTGAGATTTGGCAAGTTTTTTAATGGCAGTTGCTATAGATTCAGTAACTCTTTCCTTGCATGTTGGTCTGGTATAGAAACAGTATATTAAAAGTTCTTTTGCCAAATAGTAATTTGGAAGATGCATATGAAAACTTAGATAAAAGAAAGAATTTAAGTTTTTATGCCACAATTGCATAGTTTGAACAACATACAGAAAAGAAAACGACCCCGGCAGGAATCGAACCTGCAATCTTCTGATCCGAAGTCAGACGCCTTATCCATTAGGCCACGAGGCCATCACTGCGCGACATCCGAAATTAAATTTAGTAACCACGATAACGAACGATGATGGTCCTACTTTTTCGTAAAAAATTGTAAGACATCCTTTGATAATTCTCGGCTTACTTGTTTAGTAATTTGATCTTCCCTCCGCGATTCACATGCTTTGGAAACGTTGGTAAATATGGCAAGCGAATTAAATTTTATGTTTTATGTTCTGAAACACTTTCTCCGGATAAGCTACGTAAAAATAATGCTGTTAAAATTCCACTTCTTTCGTACACGAAATGTAAAGAACAGCGCTAATAGTAACAGAAAGGGAGTCTGGATTAAATGGAGATTACTCATACAGAATTATATGTAATTATTACAGATCAACATAAAAAGAAAGAGCACTTTGTTGCAGGCAGTAGCGTGGCCCAGTGGTCTAAGACGCTGGTTTTAGGCACCCGTCTTTCTATATCGTGGGTTCAAATCCCACCGCTACCAGTTTCGGTCTATTTATGGCCCTCACCTATGAAACGTGTCATGCTGTTTCTTTAAAGTTATTGTGTGAGATTTGGCAAGTTTTTTAATGGCAGTTGCTATAGATTCAGTATCTCTTTCCTTGCATGTTGGTCTGGTATAGAAACAGTATATTAAAAGTTCTTTTGCCAAATAGTAATTTGGAAGATGCATATGAAAACTTAGATAAAAGAAAGAATTTAAGTTTTTATGCCACAATTGCATAGTTTGAACAACATGCAGAAAAAAAAACGACCCCGGCAGGATTCGAACCTGCAATCTTCTGATCCGAAGTCAGACGCCTTATCCATTAGGCCACGAGGCCATCACTGCGAGACAACCGAAATTAAATTTACTAACCACGATAACGAACGATGATGGTCCTACTTTTTCGTAAAAAATTGTAAGATATCCTTTGATAGTTCTCGGCTTACTTCTTTAGTAATGTGATCCTCTTTCCGCGTGCAATTGGTCTTGTGTTCGATTGCCAGCAACCTCATAATTTAAAAACGTCAAAAAGAACTTACAAAAACAGCAACTCTAAAAATGTGTGTTGGACTAGCACTGCAACAGTATAGTAACAGTTATTGGAGACTGAGCAGTGTGCAAGATACATATGAAAAAGAAGCAATTTCTAAACAATGCAATTTCCAGAATATGCATGGCTTGAACATCATAAAAAACCACGAGTTAATCCCTGCTTCCGAAGACAAACTAAATTTACTAGACACGATCACCGTTGCTGCTGGTCATACTTTTTGTTTTACAATTATTTTGTTAAAAGATGTCGGATGTACTGGCGATTGTTGTCGGCTTGCTGGTCTAGTGGTATGATTCTCGCTTAGGGTGCGAGAGGTCACAGGTTCGATTCCCGTGCAAGCCCATCATTAGAAGTCTTGTTCAAAGAAACATTTCTTGATTCACATGCTTTGGAAACGTTGGTAAATATGGCAAACGAATTAAATTTTATGTTTTATGTTCTGAAACACTTTCTCCGGATAAGCTACGTAAAAATAGTGCTGTTAAAATTCCACTTCTGTCGTACACGAAATGTAAAGAACAGCGCAAATAGTAACAGGAAGGGAGTCTGGATTAGATGGAGATTACTCATACAGAATTATATGTAATTATTAGAGAACAACATAAAAAGAAAGAGCACTTTGTTGCAGGCAGTAGCGTGGCCCAGTGGTCTAAGGCGATGGTTTTAGGCACCCGTCTTTCTATATCGTGGGTTCAAACCCCACCGCTACCAGTTGCGGTCTATTTATGGCCCTCACCTTTGAAACGTGTCATGCTGTTTCATTAAAGTTATTGTGTGAGATTTGGCAAGTTTTTTAATGGCAGTTTCTATAGATTCAGTATCTCTTTGCTTGCATGTTGGTCTGGTATAGAAACAGTATATTAAAAGTTCTTTTGCCAAATAGTAATTTGAAAGATGCATATGAAAACTTAGATAAAAGAAAGAATTTAAGTTTTTATGCCACAATTGCTTAGTTTGAACAACATGCAGAAAACAAAACGACCCTGGCAGGAATCGAAACTGCAATCTTCTGATCCGAAGTCAGACGCCTTATCCATTAGGCCACGAGGCCATCACTGCGCCAACCCAAATTAATTTTAGTAACCAAGACAACGAACGATGATGGTCCTACTTTTTCGCAAAAAATTGTAAGATATCCTTTGATAGTTCTCGGCTTACTTATTTAATAATGTGATCCTCCTTCCGCGTGCAATTGGTCTTGTGTCCGATTGCCAGCAACCTCATAATTTAAAAACCTCAAAAAGAACTTACAAAAACCGCAACTCTCAAAATGTGTGTTGGACTAGCACAGCAACAGTATAGTAACAGTTATTGGAGACTGAGCATTGTGCAAGATACATATGAAAAAGAAGCAATTTCTAAACAATGCAATTGCCAGAATATGCATGGCTTGAACATCATAAAAAACTACGAGTTAATCGCTCGTTCCGAAGAGAAACAAAATTTTCTAACCACGTTAACGAATGCTGATAGTCATAATTTATTATTTT
Source organism: Muricea muricata (assembly GCA_963855995.1). Classification (NCBI taxonomy): domain Eukaryota; kingdom Metazoa; phylum Cnidaria; class Anthozoa; order Malacalcyonacea; family Plexauridae; genus Muricea; species Muricea muricata. The sequence goes on along the minus strand of OY979716.1, from coordinate 53,230,265 downwards.
CGAATGATTTTCTTAAAAAATAAAAAACTTTTTTAAAAATTTTATTCTTTACAAATTGAATAAATTTTTTTAAAAAATTGTCGGGTGTACTCGCGATTGTTGTCCGCTTGCTGGTCTACTCGTATAATTCTCTCTTAGGGTGCGAGAGGTCACGAGTGATATTCTTGTGCCAGCCCGATATTAAAAGATTTCGTAACAAGAACTTTCCTTGATTGATAAGTTTCGAAACGTTTGTAAAGATTTAACCCGATTTATTTTTATGTTACATGTTCTGAAACATCTTCTCTGGAGAAGCTACTTGAAAATTGTGGTTTTGAAAATTTCACTTCTGTCGTATACGAAATGTTAAGAACAGCGCAAAAAGTGACTAATAGGGAGTCTGGAAATAATTGAGATTACCAATGCTGAATAGATAAGTAATAGAGAAAAAAACGAAAGACAGACTATTGAGTTAATGGCGGTAGCGTGGCCGAGTAGTCTAAGACGCTGGTCTTAGGCGCCAGTCATTCTATGGCGTGGGTTCGAATCCCACCGCTGCCAATTGCGTTTTATTAATGGAGCAACAGCTGTTACGTGTTTTATGCTGTTTCATTGAAATTGTTCTGGAATGTTGCATATTGCCTCATGGCAGTTGGTGTGGATTCAGCAACTCTCACATTGCACGTTGGACTAGCACAGCAACAGTATATTAAAAGTTATTTGACAATGAGCAGTTTGAAAGATACACAACAAAAAGAAGTAATTTCTAAACATTGTTTTTGCAAGAATATGCATGGCTTTAACATCATAAAAAAACCACGAGTTAGTCGCTGCTTCCGAAGAGAAAATAAATTTACTAGACACGATCGCCGTTGCTGCTGGTCATACTTTTTGTTTTACAATTATTTTGTTAAAAATTGTCGGATGTACTGGCGATTGTTGTCGGCTTGCTGGTCTAGTGGTATGATTCTCGCTTAGGGTGCGAGAGGTCACGGGTTCGATTCCCGTGCAAGCCCATCATTAGAAGTCTTCTTCAAAGAAACATTTCTTGATTCACATGCTTTGAAAACGTTGGTAAATATGGCAAACGAATTAAATTTTATGTTTTATGTTCTGGAACACTTTCTCCGGATAAGCTACGTAAAAATAATGCTGTTAAAATTCCACTTCTGTCGTACACGAAATGTAAAGAACAGCGCAAATAGTAACAGGAACGGAGTCTGGATTAGATGGAGATTACTCATACAGAATTATATGTAATTATTAGAGAACAACATAAAAAGAAAGAGCACTATGTTGAAGGCAATAGCGTGGCCAAGTGGTCTAAGGCGCTGGTTTTAGGCACCAGTCTTTCTATATCGTGGGTTCAAATCCCACCGCTACCAGTTACGGTCTATTTATGGCCCTCACCTATGAAACGTGTCATGCTGTTTCATTAAAGTTATTGTGTGAGATTTGGCAAGTTTTTTAATGGCAGTTGCTATAGATTCAGTAACTCTTTCCTTGCATGTTGGTCTGGTATAGAAAACGTATATTAAAAGTTCTTTTGCCAAATAGTAATTTGGAAGATCCATATGAAAACTTAGATAAAAGAAAGAATTAAAGTTTTTATGGCACAATTGCTTAGTTTAAACAACATGCAGAAAACAAAACGACCCCGGCAGGATTCGAACCTGCAATCTTCTGATCCGAAGTCAGACGCCTTATCCATTAGGCCACGAGGCCATCACTGCGCGCCATCCGAAATTAAATTTAGTAACCACGATAACGAACGATGATGGTCCTACTTTTTCCTAAAAAATTGTAAGATATCCTTTGATAATTCTCGGCTTACTTGTTTAGTAATTTGATCTTCCCTCCGCGATTCACATGCTTTGGAAACGTTGGTAAATATGGCAAGCGAATTAAATTTTATGTTTTATGTTTTGAAAGACTTTCTCCGCATAAGCTACGTAAAAATAATGCTGTTAAAATTCCACTTCTGTCGTACACGAAATGTAAAGAAAAGCGCTAATAGTAACAGAAAGGGAGTCTGGATTAGATGGAGATTACTCATACAGAATTATATGTAATTATTACAGATCAACATAAAAAGAAAGAGCACTTTGTTGCAGGCAGTAGCGTGGCCCAGTGGCCTAAGGCGCTGGTTTTAAGCACCAGTCTTTCTATATCGTGGGTTCAAATCCCACCGCTACCAGTTGCGGTCTATTTATGGCCCTCACCTTTGAAACGTGTCATGCTGTTTCATTAAAATTATTGTGTGAGATTTGGCAAGTTTTTTAATGGCAGTTTCTATAGATTCAGTATCTCTTTGCTTGCATGTTGGTCTGGTATAGAAACAGTATATTAAAAGTTCTTTTGCCAAATAGTAATTTGAAAGATGCATATGAAAACTTAGATAAAAGAAAGAATTAAAGTTTTTATGCCACAATTGCATAGTTTGAACAACATGCAGAAAACAAAACGATCCCGGCAGGATTCGAACCTGCAATCTTCTGATCCGAAGTCAGACGCCTTATCCATTAGGCCACGAGGCCATCACAGCGCGACAACCGAAATTAAATTTAGTAACCACGATAACGAACGATGATGGTCCTACTTTTTCGTAAAAAATTGTAAGATATCCTTTGATAGTTCTCGGCTTACTTGTTTAGTAATGTGATCCTCCCTCCGCGTGCAATTGGTCTTGTGTTCGATTGCCAGCAACCTCATAATTTAAAAACGTCAAAAAGAACTTACAAAAACAGCAACTCTCAAAATGTGTGTTGAACTAGCACTGCAACAGTATAGTAACATTTATTGGAGACTGAGCAGTGTGCAAGATACATATGAAAAAGAAGCAATTTCTAAACAATGCAATTTCCAGAATATGCATGGCTTGAACATCATAAAAAACCACGAGTTAATCCCTGCTTCCGAAGACAAACTAAGTTTACTAGACACGATCACCGTTGCTGCTGGTCATACTTTTTGTTTTACAATTATTTTGTTAAAAAATGTCGGATGTACTAGCGGTTGTTGTCGGCTTGCTGGTCTAGTGGTATGATTCTCGCTTAGGGTGCGAGAGGTCACGGGTTCGATTCCCGCGAAAGCCCATCATTAGAAGTCTTCTTCCAAGAAACGTTTCTTCATTCACATGCTTTGGAAACGTTGGTAAATATGGCAAACGAATTAAATTTTATGATTTATGTTCTGAAACACTTTCTCCGGATAAGCTACGTAAAAATAATGCTGTTAAAATTCCACTTCTGTCGTACACGAAATGTAAAGAACAGCGCAAATAGTAACAGGAAGGGAGTCTGGATTAGATGGAGATTACTCATACAGAATTATATGTAATTATTAGAGAACAACATAAAAAGAAAGAGCACTTTGTTGCAGGCAGTAGCGTGGCCCAGTGGTCTAAGGCGCTGGTTTTAGGCACCCGTCTTTCTATATCGTGGGTTCAAACCCCACCACTACCAGTTGCGGTCTATTTATGGCCCTCACCTTTGAAACGTGTCATGCTGTTTCATTAAAGTTATTGTGTGAGATTTGGCAAGTTTTTTACTGGCAGTTTCTATAGATTCAATATCTCTTTGCTTGCATGTTGGTCTGGTATAGAAACAGTATATTAAAAGTTCTTTTGCCAAATAGTAATTTGAAAGATGCATATGAAAACTTAGATAAAAGAAAGAATTTAAGTTTTTATGCCACAATTGCTTAGTTTGAACAACATGCAGAAAACAAAACGACCCTGGCAGGAATCGAAACTGCAATCTTCTGATCCGAAGTCAGACGCCTTATCCATTAGGCCACGAGGCCATCACTGCGCCAACCCAAATTAATTTTAGTAACCAAGACAACGAACGATGATGGTCCTACTTTTTCGCAAAAAATTGTAAGATATCCTTTGATAGTTCTCGGCTTACTTATTTAATAATGTGATCCTCCTTCCGCGTGCAATTGGTCTTGTGTCCGATTGCCAGCAACCTCATAATTTAAAAACCTCAAAAAGAACTTACAAAAACCGCAACTCTCAAAATGTGTGTTGGACTAGCACAGCAACAGTATAGTAACAGTTATTGGAGACTGAGCATTGTGCAAGATACATATGAAAAAGAAGCAATTTCTAAACAATGCAATTGCCAGAATATGCATGGCTTGAACATCATAAAAAACTACGAGTTAATCGCTCGTTCCGAAGAGAAACAAAATTTTCTAACCACGTTAACGAATGCTGATAGTCATTATTTATTATTTTCGAATGATTTTCTTAAAAAATAAAAAACTTTTTTAAAAATTTTATTCTTTACAAATTGAATAAATTTTTTTAAAAAATTGTCGGGTGTACTCGCGATTGTTGTCCGCTTGCTGGTCTACTCGTATAGTTCTCTCTTAGGGTGCGAGAGGTCACGAGTGATATTCTTGTGCCAGCCCGATATTAAAAGATTTCGTAACAAGAACTTTCCTTGATTGATAAGTTTCGAAACGTTTGTAAAGATTTAACCCGATTTATTTTTATGTTACATGTTCTGAAACATCTTCTCTGGAGAAGCTACTTGAAAATTGTGGTTTTGAAAATTTCACTTCTGTCGTATACGAAATGTTAAGAACAGCGCAAAAAGTGACTAATAGGGAGTCTGGAAATAATTGAGATTACCAATGCTGAATAGATAAGTAATAGAGAAAAAAACGAAAGACAGACTATTGAGTTAATGGCGGTAGCGTGGCCGAGTAGTCTAAGACGCTGGTCTTAGGCGCCAGTCATTCTATGGCGTGGGTTCGAATCCCACCGCTGCCAATTGCGTTTTATTAATGGAGCAACAGCTGTTACGTGTTTTATGCTGTTTCATTGAAATTGTTCTGGAATGTTGCATATTGCCTCATGGCAGTTGGTGTGGATTCAGCAACTCTCACATTGCACGTTGGACTAGCACAGCAACAGTATATTAAAAGTTATTTGACAATGAGCAGTTTGAAAGATACACAACAAAAAGAAGTAATTTCTAAACATTGTTTTTGCCAGAATATGCATGGCTTTAACATCATAAAAAAACCACGAGTTAGTCGCTGCTTCCGAAGAGAAAATAAATTTACTAGACACGATCGCCGTTGCTGCTGGTCATACTTTTTGTTTTACAATTATTTTGTTAAAAATTGTCGGATGTACTGGCGATTGTTGTCGGCTTGCTGGTCTAGTGGTATGATTCTCGCTTAGGGTGCGAGAGGTCACGGGTTCGATTCCCGTGCAAGCCCATCATTAGAAGTCTTCTTCAAAGAAACATTTCTTGATTCACATGCTTTGAAAACGTTGGTAAATATGGCAAACGAATTAAATTTTATGTTTTATGTTCTGGAACACTTTCTCCGGATAAGCTACGTAAAAATAATGCTGTTAAAATTCCACTTCTGTCGTACACGAAATGTAAAGAACAGCGCAAATAGTAACAGGAACGGAGTCTGGATTAGATGGAGATTACTCATACAGAATTATATGTAATTATTAGAGAACAACATAAAAAGAAAGAGCACTATGTTGAAGGCAATAGCGTGGCCAAGTGGTCTAAGGCGCTGGTTTTAGGCACCAGTCTTTCTATATCGTGGGTTCAAATCCCACCGCTACCAGTTACGGTCTATTTATGGCCCTCACCTATGAAACGTGTCATGCTGTTTCATTAAAGTTATTGTGTGAGATTTGGCAAGTTTTTTAATGGCAGTTGCTATAGATTCAGTAACTCTTTCCTTGCATGTTGGTCTGGTATAGAAACAGTATATTAAAAGTTCTTTTGCCAAATAGTAATTTGGAAGATGCATATGAAAACTTAGATAAAAGAAAGAATTAAAGTTTTTATGGCACAATTGCTTAGTTTAAACAACATGCAGAAAACAAAACGACCCCGGCAGGATTCGAACCTGCAATCTTCTGATCCGAAGTCAGACGCCTTATCCATTAGGCCACGAGGCCATCACTGCGCGCCATCCGAAATTAAATTTAGTAACCACGATAACGAACGATGATGGTCCTACTTTTTCGTAAAAAATTGTAAGATATCCTTTGATAATTCTCGGCTTACTTGTTTAGTAATTTGATCTTCCCTCCGCGATTCACATGCTTTGGAAACGTTGGTAAATATGGCAAGCGAATTAAATTTTATGTTTTATGTTTTGAAAGACTTTCTCCGCATAAGCTACGTAAAAATAATGCTGTTAAAATTCCACTTCTGTCGTACACGAAATGTAAAGAAAAGCGCTAATAGTAACAGAAAGGGAGTCTGGATTAGATGGAGATTACTCATACAGAATTATATGTAATTATTACAGATCAACATAAAAAGAAAGAGCACTTTGTTGCAGGCAGTAGCGTGGCCCAGTGGTCTAAGGCGCTGGTTTTAAGCACCAGTCTTTCTATATCGTGGGTTCAAATCCCACCGCTACCAGTTGCGGTCTATTTATGGCCCTCACCTTTGAAACGTGTCATGCTGTTTCATTAAAATTATTGTGTGAGATTTGGCAAGTTTTTTAATGGCAGTTTCTATAGATTCAGTATCTCTTTGCTTGCATGTTGGTCTGGTATAGAAACAGTATATTAAAAGTTCTTTTGCCAAATAGTAATTTGAAAGATGGATATGAAAACTTAGATAAAAGAAAGAATTAAAGTTTTTATGCCACAATTGCTTAGTTTGAACAACATGCAGAAAACAAAACGACCCCGGCAGGATTCGAACCTGCAATCTTCTGATCCGAAGTCAGACGCCTTATCCATTAGGCCACGACGCCATCACTGCGCGACATCCGAAATTAAATTTAGTAACCACGATAACGAACGATGATGGTCCTACTTTTTCGTAAAAAATTGTAAGATATCCTTTGATAGTTCTCGGCTTACTTGTTTAGTAATGTGATCATCTTTCCGCGTGCAATTGGTCTTGTGTTCGATTGCCAGCAACCTCATAATTTAAAAACGTCAAAAAGAACTTACAAAATTAGCAACTCTAAAAATGTGTGTTGGACTAGCACTGCAACAGTATATTAAAAGTTATTTGACAATGAGCAGTTTGAAAGATACATATCAAAAAGAAGTAATTTCTAAACATTGTTTTTGTCAGAATATGCATGGCTTGAACATCTTAAGAAAACCACGAGTTAATCGCTGCTTCCGAAGACAAACTAAATTTACTAGACACGATCACCGTTGCTGATGGTCATACTTTTAGTTTTACATATATTTTCTTAAAAATTGTCGGATGTACTGCCGATTCTTGTCGGCTTGCTGGTCTACTGGTACGTTTCACGCTTAGGGTGCGAGAGGTCACGGGTTCGATCCCCGTGCAAGCCCATCATTCGAAGACTTCGTCAAAAGAACTTTTCTTGATTGACATGCTTTGGAAACGTTGGTAAATATGGCAAACGAATTAAGTTTTATGTATTATGTTCTGAAGCACTTTCTCCGGATAAGCTACATAAAAATAATGCTGATAAAATTCCACTTCTGTCGTACACGAAATGTAAAGAACAGAAAGGGAGCCTGGAACAGATGGAGATTACTCATACACAATTATATGTAATTATTAGACAACAACATAAAAAGAAACAGCACTTTGTTGCAGGCAGTAGCGTGGCCCAGTGGTCTAAGGCGCTGGTTTTAGGCACCAGTCTTTCTATATCGTGGGTTCTAATCCCACCGCTACCAGTTGCGGCTTATTTATGGCCCTCACCTATGAAACGTGTCATGCTGTTTCATTAAAGTTATTGTGTGAGATTGGGCAAGTTTTTTAATGGCAGTTGCTATAGATTCAGTATCTCTTTCCTTGCATGTTGGTCTGGTATAGAAACAGTATATTAAAAGTTCTTTTGCCAAATAGTAATTTGGAAGATGCATATGAAAACTTAGATCAAAGAAAGAATTTAAGTTTTTATGCCACAATTGCATAGTTTGAACAACATACAGAATAGAAAACGACCCCGGCAGGAATCGAACCTGCAATCTTCTGATCCGAAGTCAGACGCCTTATCCATTAGGCCACGAGGCCATCACTGCGCGACATCCGAAATTAAATTTAGTAACCACGATAACGAACGATGATGGTCCTACTTTTTCGTAAAAAATTGTAAGATATCCTTTGATAATTCTCGGCTTACTTGTTTAGTAATTTGATCTTCCCTCCGCGATTCACATGCTTTGGAAACGTTGGTAAATATGGCAAGCGAATTAAATTTTATGTTTTATGTTCTGAAACACTTTCTCCGGATAAGCTACGTAAAAATAATGCTGTTAAAATTCCACTTCTTTCGTACACGAAATGTAAAGAACAGCGCTAATAGTAACAGAAAGGGAGTCTGGATTAGATGGAGATTACACATACAGAATTATATGTAATTATTACAGATCAACATAAAAAGAAAGAGCACTTTGTTGCAGGCAGTAGCGTGGCCCAGTGGTCTAAGGCGCTGGTTTTAGGCACCCGTCTTTCTATATCGTGGGTTCAAATCCCACCGCTACCAGTTGCGGTCTATTTATGGCCCTCACCTATGAAACGTGTCATGCTGTTTCTTTAAAGTTATTTAGTGAGATTTGGCAAGTTTTTTAATGGCAGTTGCTATAGATTCAGTATCTCTTTCCTTGCATGTTGTTCTGGTATAGAAACAGTATATTAAAAGTTCTTTTGCCAAATAGTAATTTGGAAGATGCATATGAAAACTTAGATAAAAGAAAGAATTTAAGTTTTTATGCCACAATCGCATAGTTTGAACAACATGCAGAAAAAAAAACGACCCCGGCAGGATTCGAACCTGCAATCTTCTGATCCGAAGTCAGACGCCTTATCCATTAGGCCACGAGGCCATCACTGCGAGACAACCGAAACTAAATTTACTAACCACGATAACGAACGATGATGGTCCTACTTTTTCGTAAAAAATTGTAAGATATCCTTTGATAGTTCTCGGCTTACTTCTTTAGTAATGTGATCCTCTTTCCGCGTGCAATTGGTCTTGTGTTCGATTGCCAGCAACCTCATAATTTAAAAACGTCAAAAAGAACTTACAAAAACAGCAACTCTAAAAATGTGCGTTGGACTAGCACTGCAACAGTATAGTAACAGTTATTGGAGACTGAGCAGTGTGCAAGATACATATGAAAAAGAAGCAATTTCTAAACAATGCAATTTCCAGAATATGCATGGCTTGAACATCATAAAAAACCACGAGTTAATCCCTGCTTCCGAAGACAAACTAAATTTACTAGACACGATCACCGTTGCTGCTGGTCATACTTTTTGTTTTACAATTATTTTGTTAAAAAATGTCGGATGTACTGGCGATTGTTGTCGGCTTGTTGGTCTAGTGGTATGATTCTCGCTTAGGGTGCGAGAGGTCACAGGTTCGATTCCCGTGCAAGCCCATCATTAGAAGTCTTGTTCAAAGAAACATTTCTTGATTCACATGCTTTGGAAACGTTGGTAAATATGGCAAACGAATTAAATTTTATGTTTTATGTTCTGAAACACTTTCTCCGGATAAGCTACGTAAAAATAATGCTGTTAAAATTCCACTTCATTCGTACACGAAATGTAAAGAACAGCGCTAATAGTAACAGAAAGGGAGTCTGGATTAGATGGATATTACTCATACAGAATTATATGTAATTATTACAGATCAACATAAAAAGTAAGAGCACTTTGTTGCAGGCAGTAGCGTGGCCCAGTGGTCTAAGGCGCTGGTTTTAGACACCCGTTTTTCTATATCGTGGGTTCAAATCCCACCGCTACCAGTTGCGGTTTATTTATGGCCCACACCTATGAAACGTGTCATGCTGTTTCATTAAAGTTATTGTGTGAGATTTGGCAAGTTTTTTAATGGCAGTTGCTATAGATTCAGTATCTCTTTCCTTGCATGTTGGTCTGGTATAGAAACAGTATATTAAAAGTTCTTTTGCCAAATAGTAATTTGGAAGATGCATATGAAAACTTAGATAAAAGAAAGAATTTAAGTTTTTATGCCACAATTGCATAGTTTGAACAACATGCAGAAAACAAAACGACCCCGGCAAGATTCGAACATGCAATCTTCTGATCCGAAGTCAGACGCCTTATCCATTAGGCCACGAGGCCATCACTGCGCGACAACCGAAATTAAATTTAGTAACCACGATAACGAACGATGATGGTCCTACTTTTTCGTAAAAAATTGTAAGATATCCTTTGATAGTTCTCGGCTTACTTGTTTAGTAATGTGATCATCTTTCCGCGTGCAATTGGTCTTGTGTTCGATTGCCAGCAACCTCATAATTTAAAAACGTCAAAAAGAACTTACAAAATTAGCAACTCTAAAAATGTGTGTTGGACTAGCACTGCAACAGTATATTAAAAGTTATTTGACAATGAGCAGTTTGAAAGATACATATCAAAAAGAAGTAATTTCTAAACATTGTTTTTGTCAGAATATGCATGGCTTGAACATCTTAAGAAAACCACGAGTTAATCGCTGCTTCCGAAGACAAACTAAATTTACTAGACACGATCACCGTTGCTGATGGTCATACTTTTGGTTTTACATATATTTTCTTAAAAATTGTCGGATGTACTGCCGATTCTTGTCGGCTTGCTGGTCTACTGGTACGTTTCACGCTTAGGGTGCGAGAGGTCACGGGTTCGATCCCCGTGCAAGCCCATCATTCGAAGACTTCGTCAAAAGAACTTTTCTTGATTGACATGCTTTGGAAACGTTGGTAAATATGGCAAACGAATTAAGTTTTATGTATTATGTTCTGAAGCACTTTCTCCGGATAAGCTACATAAAAATAATGCTGATAAAATTCCACTTCTGTCGTACACGAAATGTAAAGAACAGAAAGGGAGCCTGGAACAGATGGAGATTACTCATACACAATTATATGTAATTATTAGACAACAACATAAAAAGAAACAGCACTTTGTTGCAGGCAGTAGCGTGGCCCAGTGGTCTAAGGCGCTGGTTTTAGGCACCAGTCTTTCTATATCGTGGGTTCTAATCCCACCGCTACCAGTTGCGGCTTATTTATGGCCCTCACCTATGAAACGTGTCATGCTGTTTCATTAAAGTTATTGTGTGAGATTGGGCAAGTTTTTTAATGGCAGTTGCTATAGATTCAGTAACTCTTTCCTTGCATGTTGGTCTGGTATAGAAACAGTATATTAAAAGTTCTTTTGCCAAATAGTAATTTGGAAGATGCATATGAAAACTTAGATAAAAGAAAGAATTTAAGTTTTTATGCCACAATTGCATAGTTTGAACAACATACAGAAAAGAAAACGACCCCGGCAGGAATCGAACCTGCAATCTTCTGATCCGAAGTCAGACGCCTTATCCATTAGGCCACGAGGCCATCACTGCGCGACAACCGAAATTAAATTTAGTAACCACGATAACGAACGATGATGGTCCTACTTTTTCGTAAAAAATTGTAAGATATCCTTTGATAGTTCTCGGCTTACTTGTTTAGTAATGTGATCCTCACTCCGCGTGCAATTGATCTTGTGTTCGATTGCCAGCAACCTCATATATCGTGGCTTCAAATCCCACCGCTACCAGTTGCGGTCTATTTATGGCCCTCACCTATGAAACGTGTCATGCTGTTTCTTTAAAGTTATCGTGTGAGATTTGGCAAGTTTTTTAATGGCAGTTGCTATAGATTCAGTATCTCTTTCCTTGCATGTTGGTCTGGTATAGAAACAGTATATTAAAAGTTCTTTTGCCAAATAGTAATTTGGAAGATGCATATGAAAACTTAGATAAAAGAAAGAATTTAAGTTTTTATGCCACAATTGCATAGTTTGAACAACATGCAGAAAACAAAACGACCCCGGGAAAATTCGAACCTGCAATCTTCTGATCCGAAGTCAGACGCCTTATCCATTAGGCCACGAGGCCATCACTGCGCGACAACCGAAATTAAATTTAGTAACCACGATAACGAACGATGATGGTCCTACTTTTTCGTAAAAAATTGTAAGATATCCTTTGATAGTTCTCGGCTTACCTGTTTAGTAACGTGATCCTCCTTCCGCGAGCAATTGGTCTTGTGTTCGATTGCCAGCAACCTCATAATTTAAAAACGTCAAAAAGAACTTACAAAAACAGCAACTCTCAAAATGTGTGTTGAACTAGCATAGCAACAGTATAGTAACAGTTATTGGAGACTGAATAGTGTGCAAGATACATATGAAAAAGAAGCAATTTCTAAACAATGCAATTTCCAGAATATGCATGGCTTGAACATCCTAAAAACTACGAGTTAATCGCTCGTTCCGAAGAGAAACAAAATTTTCTAACCACGTTAACGAATGCTGATAGTCATAATTTTGTTATTTTCGAATTATTTTCTTAAAAAATAAAAAACTTTATTAAAAATTTTATTCTTTACAAACTGAATGAATTTTTTAAAAAATTTTCGGGTGCACTCGCGATTGCTGTCCGCTTGCTGCTCTAGTCGTATAATTCTCTCTTACGGTGCGAGAGGTCACGAGTGATATTCTTGTGCCAGCCCGATATTAAAAGATTTCGAAACAAGAACTTTCCTTGATTGATAAGTTTCGAAACGTTTGTAAAGATTTAACCCGATTTATTTTTATGTTACATGTTCTGAAACACCTTCTCTGGAGAAGCTACTTGAAAATTGTGGTTTTGAAAATTTCACTTCTGTCGTATACGAAATGTTAAGAACAGCGCAAAAAGTGACTAATAGGGAGTCTGGAAATAATTGAGATTACCAATGCTGAATAGATAAGTAATAGAGAAAAAAACGAAAGACAGACTATTGAGTTAATGGCGGTAGCGTGGCCGAGTAGTCTAAGGCGCTGGTTTTATGCACCAGTCATTCTATGGCGTGGGTTCGAATCCCACCGCTGGCAATTGCGTTTTATTAATGGAGCAACAGCTGTTACGTGTTTTATGCTGTTTCATTGAAATTGTTCTGGAATGTTGCATATTGCCCCATGGCAGTTGGTGTGGATTCAGCAACTCTCACATTGCACGTTGGACTAGCACAGCAGCAGTATATTAAAAGTTATTTGACAATGAGCAGTTTGAAAGATACACAACAAAAAGAAGTAATTTCTAAACATTGTTTTTGCCAGAATATGCATGGCTTTAACATCATAAAAAAACCACGAGTTTGTCGCTGCTTCCGAAGAGAAACTAAATTTACTAGACACGATCGCCGTTGCTGCTGGTCATACTTTTTGTTTTACAATTATTTTCTTAAAAATTGTCGGATGTACTGGCGATTGTTGTCGGCTTGCTGGTCTAGTGGTATGATTCTCGCTTAGGGTGCGAGAGGTCACGGGTTCGATTCCCGTGCAAGCCCATCATTAGAAGTCTTCTTCAAAGAAACATTTCTTGATTCACATGCTTTGAAAACGTTGGTAAATATGGCAAACGAATTAAATTTTATGTTTTATGTTCTGGAACACTTTCTCCGGATAAGCTACGTAAAAATAATGCTGTTAAAATTCCACTTCTGTCGTACACGAAATGTAAAGAACAGCGCAAATAGTAACAGGAACGGAGTCTGGATTAGATGGAGATTACTCATACAGAATTATATGTAATTATTAGAGAACAACATAAAAAGAAAGAGCACTATGTTGAAGGCAATAGCGTGGCCAAGTGGTCTAAGGCGCTGGTTTTAGGCACCAGTCTTTCTATATCGTGGGTTCAAATCCCACCGCTACCAGTTACGGTCTATTTATGGCCCTCACCTATGAAACGTGTCATGCTGTTTCATTAAAGTTATTGTGTGAGATTTGGCAAGTTTTTTAATGGCAGTTGCTATAGATTCAGTAACTCTTTCCTTGCATGTTGGTCTGGTATAGAAAACGTATATTAAAAGTTCTTTTGCCAAATAGTAATTTGGAAGATCCATATGAAAACTTAGATAAAAGAAAGAATTAAAGTTTTTATGGCACAATTGCTTAGTTTAAACAACATGCAGAAAACAAAACGACCCCGGCAGGATTCGAACCTGCAATCTTCTGATCCGAAGTCAGACGCCTTATCCATTAGGCCACGAGGCCATCACTGCGCGCCATCCGAAATTAAATTTAGTAACCACGATAACGAACGATGATGGTCCTACTTTTTCCTAAAAAATTGTAAGATATCCTTTGATAATTCTCGGCTTACTTGTTTAGTAATTTGATCTTCCCTCCGCGATTCACATGCTTTGGAAACGTTGGTAAATATGGCAAGCGAATTAAATTTTATGTTTTATGTTTTGAAAGACTTTCTCCGCATAAGCTACGTAAAAATAATGCTGTTAAAATTCCACTTCTGTCGTACACGAAATGTAAAGAAAAGCGCTAATAGTAACAGAAAGGGAGTCTGGATTAGATGGAGATTACTCATACAGAATTATATGTAATTATTACAGATCAACATAAAAAGAAAGAGCACTTTGTTGCAGGCAGTAGCGTGGCCCAGTGGCCTAAGGCGCTGGTTTTAAGCACCAGTCTTTCTATATCGTGGGTTCAAATCCCACCGCTACCAGTTGCGGTCTATTTATGGCCCTCACCTTTGAAACGTGTCATGCTGTTTCATTAAAATTATTGTGTGAGATTTGGCAAGTTTTTTAATGGCAGTTTCTATAGATTCAGTATCTCTTTGCTTGCATGTTGGTCTGGTATAGAAACAGTATATTAAAAGTTCTTTTGCCAAATAGTAATTTGAAAGATGCATATGAAAACTTAGATAAAAGAAAGAATTAAAGTTTTTATGCCACAATTGCATAGTTTGAACAACATGCAGAAAACAAAACGATCCCGGCAGGATTCGAACCTGCAATCTTCTGATCCGAAGTCAGACGCCTTATCCATTAGGCCACGAGGCCATCACAGCGCGACAACCGAAATTAAATTTAGTAACCACGATAACGAACGATGATGGTCCTACTTTTTCGTAAAAAATTGTAAGATATCCTTTGATAGTTCTCGGCTTACTTGTTTAGTAATGTGATCCTCCCTCCGCGTGCAATTGGTCTTGTGTTCGATTGCCAGCAACCTCATAATTTAAAAACGTCAAAAAGAACTTACAAAAACAGCAACTCTCAAAATGTGTGTTGAACTAGCACTGCAACAGTATAGTAACATTTATTGGAGACTGAGCAGTGTGCAAGATACATATGAAAAAGAAGCAATTTCTAAACAATGCAATTTCCAGAATATGCATGGCTTGAACATCATAAAAAACCACGAGTTAATCCCTGCTTCCGAAGACAAACTAAGTTTACTAGACACGATCACCGTTGCTGCTGGTCATACTTTTTGTTTTACAATTATTTTGTTAAAAAATGTCGGATGTACTAGCGGTTGTTGTCGGCTTGCTGGTCTAGTGGTATGATTCTCGCTTAGGGTGCGAGAGGTCACGGGTTCGATTCCCGCGAAAGCCCATCATTAGAAGTCTTCTTCCAAGAAACGTTTCTTCATTCACATGCTTTGGAAACGTTGGTAAATATGGCAAACGAATTAAATTTTATGATTTATGTTCTGAAACACTTTCTCCGGATAAGCTACGTAAAAATAATGCTGTTAAAATTCCACTTCTGTCGTACACGAAATGTAAAGAACAGCGCAAATAGTAACAGGAAGGGAGTCTGGATTAGATGGAGATTACTCATACAGAATTATATGTAATTATTAGAGAACAACATAAAAAGAAAGAGCACTTTGTTGCAGGCAGTAGCGTGGCCCAGTGGTCTAAGGCGCTGGTTTTAGGCACCCGTCTTTCTATATCGTGGGTTCAAACCCCACCACTACCAGTTGCGGTCTATTTATGGCCCTCACCTTTGAAACGTGTCATGCTGTTTCATTAAAGTTATTGTGTGAGATTTGGCAAGTTTTTTACTGGCAGTTTCTATAGATTCAATATCTCTTTGCTTGCATGTTGGTCTGGTATAGAAACAGTATATTAAAAGTTCTTTTGCCAAATAGTAATTTGAAAGATGCATATGAAAACTTAGATAAAAGAAAGAATTTAAGTTTTTATGCCACAATTGCTTAGTTTGAACAACATGCAGAAAACAAAACGACCCTGGCAGGAATCGAAACTGCAATCTTCTGATCCGAAGTCAGACGCCTTATCCATTAGGCCACGAGGCCATCACTGCGCCAACCCAAATTAATTTTAGTAACCAAGACAACGAACGATGATGGTCCTACTTTTTCGCAAAAAATTGTAAGATATCCTTTGATAGTTCTCGGCTTACTTATTTAATAATGTGATCCTCCTTCCGCGTGCAATTGGTCTTGTGTCCGATTGCCAGCAACCTCATAATTTAAAAACCTCAAAAAGAACTTACAAAAACCGCAACTCTCAAAATGTGTGTTGGACTAGCACAGCAACAGTATAGTAACAGTTATTGGAGACTGAGCATTGTGCAAGATACATATGAAAAAGAAGCAATTTCTAAACAATGCAATTGCCAGAATATGCATGGCTTGAACATCATAAAAAACTACGAGTTAATCGCTCGTTCCGAAGAGAAACAAAATTTTCTAACCACGTTAACGAATGCTGATAGTCATTATTTATTATTTTCGAATGATTTTCTTAAAAAATAAAAAACTTTTTTAAAAATTTTATTCTTTACAAATTGAATAAATTTTTTTAAAAAATTGTCGGGTGTACTCGCGATTGTTGTCCGCTTGCTGGTCTACTCGTATAGTTCTCTCTTAGGGTGCGAGAGGTCACGAGTGATATTCTTGTGCCAGCCCGATATTAAAAGATTTCGTAACAAGAACTTTCCTTGATTGATAAGTTTCGAAACGTTTGTAAAGATTTAACCCGATTTATTTTTATGTTACATGTTCTGAAACATCTTCTCTGGAGAAGCTACTTGAAAATTGTGGTTTTGAAAATTTCACTTCTGTCGTATACGAAATGTTAAGAACAGCGCAAAAAGTGACTAATAGGGAGTCTGGAAATAATTGAGATTACCAATGCTGAATAGATAAGTAATAGAGAAAAAAACGAAAGACAGACTATTGAGTTAATGGCGGTAGCGTGGCCGAGTAGTCTAAGACGCTGGTCTTAGGCGCCAGTCATTCTATGGCGTGGGTTCGAATCCCACCGCTGCCAATTGCGTTTTATTAATGGAGCAACAGCTGTTACGTGTTTTATGCTGTTTCATTGAAATTGTTCTGGAATGTTGCATATTGCCTCATGGCAGTTGGTGTGGATTCAGCAACTCTCACATTGCACGTTGGACTAGCACAGCAACAGTATATTAAAAGTTATTTGACAATGAGCAGTTTGAAAGATACACAACAAAAAGAAGTAATTTCTAAACATTGTTTTTGCCAGAATATGCATGGCTTTAACATCATAAAAAAACCACGAGTTAGTCGCTGCTTCCGAAGAGAAAATAAATTTACTAGACACGATCGCCGTTGCTGCTGGTCATACTTTTTGTTTTACAATTATTTTGTTAAAAATTGTCGGATGTACTGGCGATTGTTGTCGGCTTGCTGGTCTAGTGGTATGATTCTCGCTTAGGGTGCGAGAGGTCACGGGTTCGATTCCCGTGCAAGCCCATCATTAGAAGTCTTCTTCAAAGAAACATTTCTTGATTCACATGCTTTGAAAACGTTGGTAAATATGGCAAACGAATTAAATTTTATGTTTTATGTTCTGGAACACTTTCTCCGGATAAGCTACGTAAAAATAATGCTGTTAAAATTCCACTTCTGTCGTACACGAAATGTAAAGAACAGCGCAAATAGTAACAGGAACGGAGTCTGGATTAGATGGAGATTACTCATACAGAATTATATGTAATTATTAGAGAACAACATAAAAAGAAAGAGCACTATGTTGAAGGCAATAGCGTGGCCAAGTGGTCTAAGGCGCTGGTTTTAGGCACCAGTCTTTCTATATCGTGGGTTCAAATCCCACCGCTACCAGTTACGGTCTATTTATGGCCCTCACCTATGAAACGTGTCATGCTGTTTCATTAAAGTTATTGTGTGAGATTTGGCAAGTTTTTTAATGGCAGTTGCTATAGATTCAGTAACTCTTTCCTTGCATGTTGGTCTGGTATAGAAACAGTATATTAAAAGTTCTTTTGCCAAATAGTAATTTGGAAGATGCATATGAAAACTTAGATAAAAGAAAGAATTAAAGTTTTTATGGCACAATTGCTTAGTTTAAACAACATGCAGAAAACAAAACGACCCCGGCAGGATTCGAACCTGCAATCTTCTGATCCGAAGTCAGACGCCTTATCCATTAGGCCACGAGGCCATCACTGCGCGCCATCCGAAATTAAATTTAGTAACCACGATAACGAACGATGATGGTCCTACTTTTTCGTAAAAAATTGTAAGATATCCTTTGATAATTCTCGGCTTACTTGTTTAGTAATTTGATCTTCCCTCCGCGATTCACATGCTTTGGAAACGTTGGTAAATATGGCAAGCGAATTAAATTTTATGTTTTATGTTTTGAAAGACTTTCTCCGCATAAGCTACGTAAAAATAATGCTGTTAAAATTCCACTTCTGTCGTACACGAAATGTAAAGAAAAGCGCTAATAGTAACAGAAAGGGAGTCTGGATTAGATGGAGATTACTCATACAGAATTATATGTAATTATTACAGATCAACATAAAAAGAAAGAGCACTTTGTTGCAGGCAGTAGCGTGGCCCAGTGGTCTAAGGCGCTGGTTTTAAGCACCAGTCTTTCTATATCGTGGGTTCAAATCCCACCGCTACCAGTTGCGGTCTATTTATGGCCCTCACCTTTGAAACGTGTCATGCTGTTTCATTAAAATTATTGTGTGAGATTTGGCAAGTTTTTTAATGGCAGTTTCTATAGATTCAGTATCTCTTTGCTTGCATGTTGGTCTGGTATAGAAACAGTATATTAAAAGTTCTTTTGCCAAATAGTAATTTGAAAGATGGATATGAAAACTTAGATAAAAGAAAGAATTAAAGTTTTTATGCCACAATTGCTTAGTTTGAACAACATGCAGAAAACAAAACGACCCCGGCAGGATTCGAACCTGCAATCTTCTGATCCGAAGTCAGACGCCTTATCCATTAGGCCACGACGCCATCACTGCGCGACATCCGAAATTAAATTTAGTAACCACGATAACGAACGATGATGGTCCTACTTTTTCGTAAAAAATTGTAAGATATCCTTTGATAGTTCTCGGCTTACTTGTTTAGTAATGTGATCATCTTTCCGCGTGCAATTGGTCTTGTGTTCGATTGCCAGCAACCTCATAATTTAAAAACGTCAAAAAGAACTTACAAAATTAGCAACTCTAAAAATGTGTGTTGGACTAGCACTGCAACAGTATATTAAAAGTTATTTGACAATGAGCAGTTTGAAAGATACATATCAAAAAGAAGTAATTTCTAAACATTGTTTTTGTCAGAATATGCATGGCTTGAACATCTTAAGAAAACCACGAGTTAATCGCTGCTTCCGAAGACAAACTAAATTTACTAGACACGATCACCGTTGCTGATGGTCATACTTTTAGTTTTACATATATTTTCTTAAAAATTGTCGGATGTACTGCCGATTCTTGTCGGCTTGCTGGTCTACTGGTACGTTTCACGCTTAGGGTGCGAGAGGTCACGGGTTCGATCCCCGTGCAAGCCCATCATTCGAAGACTTCGTCAAAAGAACTTTTCTTGATTGACATGCTTTGGAAACGTTGGTAAATATGGCAAACGAATTAAGTTTTATGTATTATGTTCTGAAGCACTTTCTCCGGATAAGCTACATAAAAATAATGCTGATAAAATTCCACTTCTGTCGTACACGAAATGTAAAGAACAGAAAGGGAGCCTGGAACAGATGGAGATTACTCATACACAATTATATGTAATTATTAGACAACAACATAAAAAGAAACAGCACTTTGTTGCAGGCAGTAGCGTGGCCCAGTGGTCTAAGGCGCTGGTTTTAGGCACCAGTCTTTCTATATCGTGGGTTCTAATCCCACCGCTACCAGTTGCGGCTTATTTATGGCCCTCACCTATGAAACGTGTCATGCTGTTTCATTAAAGTTATTGTGTGAGATTGGGCAAGTTTTTTAATGGCAGTTGCTATAGATTCAGTATCTCTTTCCTTGCATGTTGGTCTGGTATAGAAACAGTATATTAAAAGTTCTTTTGCCAAATAGTAATTTGGAAGATGCATATGAAAACTTAGATCAAAGAAAGAATTTAAGTTTTTATGCCACAATTGCATAGTTTGAACAACATACAGAATAGAAAACGACCCCGGCAGGAATCGAACCTGCAATCTTCTGATCCGAAGTCAGACGCCTTATCCATTAGGCCACGAGGCCATCACTGCGCGACATCCGAAATTAAATTTAGTAACCACGATAACGAACGATGATGGTCCTACTTTTTCGTAAAAAATTGTAAGATATCCTTTGATAATTCTCGGCTTACTTGTTTAGTAATTTGATCTTCCCTCCGCGATTCACATGCTTTGGAAACGTTGGTAAATATGGCAAGCGAATTAAATTTTATGTTTTATGTTCTGAAACACTTTCTCCGGATAAGCTACGTAAAAATAATGCTGTTAAAATTCCACTTCTTTCGTACACGAAATGTAAAGAACAGCGCTAATAGTAACAGAAAGGGAGTCTGGATTAGATGGAGATTACACATACAGAATTATATGTAATTATTACAGATCAACATAAAAAGAAAGAGCACTTTGTTGCAGGCAGTAGCGTGGCCCAGTGGTCTAAGGCGCTGGTTTTAGGCACCCGTCTTTCTATATCGTGGGTTCAAATCCCACCGCTACCAGTTGCGGTCTATTTATGGCCCTCACCTATGAAACGTGTCATGCTGTTTCTTTAAAGTTATTTAGTGAGATTTGGCAAGTTTTTTAATGGCAGTTGCTATAGATTCAGTATCTCTTTCCTTGCATGTTGTTCTGGTATAGAAACAGTATATTAAAAGTTCTTTTGCCAAATAGTAATTTGGAAGATGCATATGAAAACTTAGATAAAAGAAAGAATTTAAGTTTTTATGCCACAATCGCATAGTTTGAACAACATGCAGAAAAAAAAACGACCCCGGCAGGATTCGAACCTGCAATCTTCTGATCCGAAGTCAGACGCCTTATCCATTAGGCCACGAGGCCATCACTGCGAGACAACCGAAACTAAATTTACTAACCACGATAACGAACGATGATGGTCCTACTTTTTCGTAAAAAATTGTAAGATATCCTTTGATAGTTCTCGGCTTACTTCTTTAGTAATGTGATCCTCTTTCCGCGTGCAATTGGTCTTGTGTTCGATTGCCAGCAACCTCATAATTTAAAAACGTCAAAAAGAACTTACAAAAACAGCAACTCTAAAAATGTGCGTTGGACTAGCACTGCAACAGTATAGTAACAGTTATTGGAGACTGAGCAGTGTGCAAGATACATATGAAAAAGAAGCAATTTCTAAACAATGCAATTTCCAGAATATGCATGGCTTGAACATCATAAAAAACCACGAGTTAATCCCTGCTTCCGAAGACAAACTAAATTTACTAGACACGATCACCGTTGCTGCTGGTCATACTTTTTGTTTTACAATTATTTTGTTAAAAAATGTCGGATGTACTGGCGATTGTTGTCGGCTTGTTGGTCTAGTGGTATGATTCTCGCTTAGGGTGCGAGAGGTCACAGGTTCGATTCCCGTGCAAGCCCATCATTAGAAGTCTTGTTCAAAGAAACATTTCTTGATTCACATGCTTTGGAAACGTTGGTAAATATGGCAAACGAATTAAATTTTATGTTTTATGTTCTGAAACACTTTCTCCGGATAAGCTACGTAAAAATAATGCTGTTAAAATTCCACTTCATTCGTACACGAAATGTAAAGAACAGCGCTAATAGTAACAGAAAGGGAGTCTGGATTAGATGGATATTACTCATACAGAATTATATGTAATTATTACAGATCAACATAAAAAGTAAGAGCACTTTGTTGCAGGCAGTAGCGTGGCCCAGTGGTCTAAGGCGCTGGTTTTAGACACCCGTTTTTCTATATCGTGGGTTCAAATCCCACCGCTACCAGTTGCGGTTTATTTATGGCCCACACCTATGAAACGTGTCATGCTGTTTCATTAAAGTTATTGTGTGAGATTTGGCAAGTTTTTTAATGGCAGTTGCTATAGATTCAGTATCTCTTTCCTTGCATGTTGGTCTGGTATAGAAACAGTATATTAAAAGTTCTTTTGCCAAATAGTAATTTGGAAGATGCATATGAAAACTTAGATAAAAGAAAGAATTTAAGTTTTTATGCCACAATTGCATAGTTTGAACAACATGCAGAAAACAAAACGACCCCGGCAAGATTCGAACATGCAATCTTCTGATCCGAAGTCAGACGCCTTATCCATTAGGCCACGAGGCCATCACTGCGCGACAACCGAAATTAAATTTAGTAACCACGATAACGAACGATGATGGTCCTACTTTTTCGTAAAAAATTGTAAGATATCCTTTGATAGTTCTCGGCTTACTTGTTTAGTAATGTGATCATCTTTCCGCGTGCAATTGGTCTTGTGTTCGATTGCCAGCAACCTCATAATTTAAAAACGTCAAAAAGAACTTACAAAATTAGCAACTCTAAAAATGTGTGTTGGACTAGCACTGCAACAGTATATTAAAAGTTATTTGACAATGAGCAGTTTGAAAGATACATATCAAAAAGAAGTAATTTCTAAACATTGTTTTTGTCAGAATATGCATGGCTTGAACATCTTAAGAAAACCACGAGTTAATCGCTGCTTCCGAAGACAAACTAAATTTACTAGACACGATCACCGTTGCTGATGGTCATACTTTTGGTTTTACATATATTTTCTTAAAAATTGTCGGATGTACTGCCGATTCTTGTCGGCTTGCTGGTCTACTGGTACGTTTCACGCTTAGGGTGCGAGAGGTCACGGGTTCGATCCCCGTGCAAGCCCATCATTCGAAGACTTCGTCAAAAGAACTTTTCTTGATTGACATGCTTTGGAAACGTTGGTAAATATGGCAAACGAATTAAGTTTTATGTATTATGTTCTGAAGCACTTTCTCCGGATAAGCTACATAAAAATAATGCTGATAAAATTCCACTTCTGTCGTACACGAAATGTAAAGAACAGAAAGGGAGCCTGGAACAGATGGAGATTACTCATACACAATTATATGTAATTATTAGACAACAACATAAAAAGAAACAGCACTTTGTTGCAGGCAGTAGCGTGGCCCAGTGGTCTAAGGCGCTGGTTTTAGGCACCAGTCTTTCTATATCGTGGGTTCTAATCCCACCGCTACCAGTTGCGGCTTATTTATGGCCCTCACCTATGAAACGTGTCATGCTGTTTCATTAAAGTTATTGTGTGAGATTGGGCAAGTTTTTTAATGGCAGTTGCTATAGATTCAGTAACTCTTTCCTTGCATGTTGGTCTGGTATAGAAACAGTATATTAAAAGTTCTTTTGCCAAATAGTAATTTGGAAGATGCATATGAAAACTTAGATAAAAGAAAGAATTTAAGTTTTTATGCCACAATTGCATAGTTTGAACAACATACAGAAAAGAAAACGACCCCGGCAGGAATCGAACCTGCAATCTTCTGATCCGAAGTCAGACGCCTTATCCATTAGGCCACGAGGCCATCACTGCGCGACAACCGAAATTAAATTTAGTAACCACGATAACGAACGATGATGGTCCTACTTTTTCGTAAAAAATTGTAAGATATCCTTTGATAGTTCTCGGCTTACTTGTTTAGTAATGTGATCCTCACTCCGCGTGCAATTGATCTTGTGTTCGATTGCCAGCAACCTCATATATCGTGGCTTCAAATCCCACCGCTACCAGTTGCGGTCTATTTATGGCCCTCACCTATGAAACGTGTCATGCTGTTTCTTTAAAGTTATCGTGTGAGATTTGGCAAGTTTTTTAATGGCAGTTGCTATAGATTCAGTATCTCTTTCCTTGCATGTTGGTCTGGTATAGAAACAGTATATTAAAAGTTCTTTTGCCAAATAGTAATTTGGAAGATGCATATGAAAACTTAGATAAAAGAAAGAATTTAAGTTTTTATGCCACAATTGCATAGTTTGAACAACATGCAGAAAACAAAACGACCCCGGGAAAATTCGAACCTGCAATCTTCTGATCCGAAGTCAGACGCCTTATCCATTAGGCCACGAGGCCATCACTGCGCGACAACCGAAATTAAATTTAGTAACCACGATAACGAACGATGATGGTCCTACTTTTTCGTAAAAAATTGTAAGATATCCTTTGATAGTTCTCGGCTTACCTGTTTAGTAACGTGATCCTCCTTCCGCGAGCAATTGGTCTTGTGTTCGATTGCCAGCAACCTCATAATTTAAAAACGTCAAAAAGAACTTACAAAAACAGCAACTCTCAAAATGTGTGTTGAACTAGCATAGCAACAGTATAGTAACAGTTATTGGAGACTGAATAGTGTGCAAGATACATATGAAAAAGAAGCAATTTCTAAACAATGCAATTTCCAGAATATGCATGGCTTGAACATCCTAAAAACTACGAGTTAATCGCTCGTTCCGAAGAGAAACAAAATTTTCTAACCACGTTAACGAATGCTGATAGTCATAATTTTGTTATTTTCGAATTATTTTCTTAAAAAATAAAAAACTTTATTAAAAATTTTATTCTTTACAAACTGAATGAATTTTTTAAAAAATTTTCGGGTGCACTCGCGATTGCTGTCCGCTTGCTGCTCTAGTCGTATAATTCTCTCTTACGGTGCGAGAGGTCACGAGTGATATTCTTGTGCCAGCCCGATATTAAAAGATTTCGAAACAAGAACTTTCCTTGATTGATAAGTTTCGAAACGTTTGTAAAGATTTAACCCGATTTATTTTTATGTTACATGTTCTGAAACACCTTCTCTGGAGAAGCTACTTGAAAATTGTGGTTTTGAAAATTTCACTTCTGTCGTATACGAAATGTTAAGAACAGCGCAAAAAGTGACTAATAGGGAGTCTGGAAATAATTGAGATTACCAATGCTGAATAGATAAGTAATAGAGAAAAAAACGAAAGACAGACTATTGAGTTAATGGCGGTAGCGTGGCCGAGTAGTCTAAGGCGCTGGTTTTATGCACCAGTCATTCTATGGCGTGGGTTCGAATCCCACCGCTGGCAATTGCGTTTTATTAATGGAGCAACAGCTGTTACGTGTTTTATGCTGTTTCATTGAAATTGTTCTGGAATGTTGCATATTGCCCCATGGCAGTTGGTGTGGATTCAGCAACTCTCACATTGCACGTTGGACTAGCACAGCAGCAGTATATTAAAAGTTATTTGACAATGAGCAGTTTGAAAGATACACAACAAAAAGAAGTAATTTCTAAACATTGTTTTTGCCAGAATATGCATGGCTTTAACATCATAAAAAAACCACGAGTTTGTCGCTGCTTCCGAAGAGAAACTAAATTTACTAGACACGATCGCCGTTGCTGCTGGTCATACTTTTTGTTTTACAATTATTTTCTTAAAAATTGTCGGATGTACTGGCGATTGTTGTCGGCTTGCTGGTCTAGTGGTATGATTCTCGCTTAGGGTGCGAGAGGTCACGGGTTCGATTCCCGTGCAAGCCCATCATTACAAGTCTTCTTCAAAGAAACATTTCTTGATTCACATGCTTTGGAAACGTTGGTAAATATGGCAAACGAATTAAATTTTATGTTTTATGTTCTGAAACACTTTCTCCGGATAAGCTACGTAAAAATAATGCTGTTAAAATTCCACTTCTGTCGTACACGAAATGTCAAGAACAGCGCTAATAGTAACAGAAAGGGAGTCTGGATTAGATGGAGATTACTCATACAGAATTATATGTAATTATTACAGATCAACATAAAAAGAAAGAGCACTTTGTTATAGGCAGTAGCGTGGCCCAGTGGTCTAAGGCGCTGGTTTTAGGCACCCTTTTTTCTATATCGTGGCTTCAAATCCCACCGCTACCAGTTGCGGTCTATTTATGGCCCTCACCTATGAAACGTGTCATGCTGTTTCTTTAAAGTTATTGTGTGAGATTTGGCAAGTTTTTTAATGGCAGTTGCTATAGATTCAGTATCTCTTTCCTTGCATGTTGGTCTGGTATAGAAACAGTATATTAAAAGTTCTTTTGCCAAATAGTAATTTGGAAGATGCATATGAAAACTTAGATCAAAGAAAGAATTTAAGTTTTTAAGCCACAATTGCATAGTTTGAACAACATGCAGAAAACAAAACGACCCCGGCAAAATTCGAACCTGCAATCTTCTGATCCGAAGTCAGACGCCTTATCCATTAGGCCACGAGGCCATCACTGCGCGACAACCGAAATTAAATTTAGTAACCACGATAACGAACGATGATGGTCCTACTTTTTCGTAAAAAATTGTAAGATATCCTTTGATAGTTCTCGGCTTACTTGTTTAGTAACGTGATCCTCCCTCCGCGTGCAATTGGTCTTGTGTTCGATTGCCAGCAACCTCATAATTCAAAAACGTCAAAAAGAACTTACAAAAACAGCAACTCTCAAAATGTGTGTTGGACTAGCACAGCAACAGTATAGTAACAGTTCTTGGAGACTGAGCAGTGTGCAAGATACATAAGAAAAAGAAGCAATTTCTAAACAATGCAATTTCCAGAATATACATGGCTTGAAAATCCTAAAAAACTACGAGTTAATCGCTCGTTCCGAAGAGAAACAAAATTTTCTAACCACGTTAACGCATGCTGATAGTCATAATTTATTATTTTCGAATTATTTTCTTAAAAAATAAAAAACTTTTTTAAAAATTTTATTCTGCACAAACTGAATGAATTTTTTAAAAAATTTTCGGGTGTACTCGCGATTGTTGTCCGCTTGCTGGTCTAGTCGTATAATTCTCTCTTAGGGTGCGAGAGGTCACGAGTGATATTCTTGTGCCAGCCCGATATTAAAAGATTTCGTAACAAGAACTTTCCTTGATTGATAAGTTTCGAAACGTTTGTAAAGATTTAACCCGATTTATTTTTATGTTACATGTTCTGAAACACCTTCTCTGGAGAAGCTACTTGAAAATTGTGGTTTTGAAAATTTCACTTCTGTCGTATACGAAATGTTAAGAACAGCGCAAAAAGTGACTAATAGGAAGTCTGGAAATGTTATTTGACAATGAGCAGTTTGAAAGATACACAACAAAAAGAAGTAATTTCTAAACATTGTTTTTGCCAGAATATGCATGGCTTTAACATCATAAAAAAACCACGAGTTAGTCGCTGCTTCCGAAGAGAAAATAAATTTACTAGACACGATCGCCGTTGCTGCTGGTCATACTTTTTGTTTTACAATTATTTTCTTAAAAATTGTCGGATGTACTGGCGATTGTTGTCGGCTTCCTGGTCTAGTGGTATGATTCTCGCTTAGGGTGCGAGAGGTCACGGGTTCGATCCTCGTGAGAGCCCATCATTAGAAGTCTTCTTCAAAGAAAAATTTCTTAATTCACATGCTTTGGAAACGTTGGTAAATATCGCAAACGAATTAAATTTTATGTTTTATGTTCTGAAACACTTTCTCCGGATAAGCTACGTAAAAATAATGCTGTTAAAACTCCACTTCTGTCGTACACGAAATGTAAAGAACAGCGTAAATAGTAACAGGAAGGGAGTCTGGATTAGATGGAGATTACTCATACAGAATTATATGTAATTATTAGAGAACAACATAAAAAGAAAGAGCTCTTTGTTGCAGGCAGTAGCGTGGCCCAGTGGTCTAAGGCGCTGGTTTTAGGCACCAGTCATTCTATGGCGTGGGTTTGAATCCCACCGCTGCCAATTGCGTTTTATTAATGGAGCAACAGCTGTTAGGTGTTTTATGCTGTTTCAATGAAATTGTTCTGGAATGTTGCATATTGCCCGATGGCAGTTGGTGGGAATTCAGCAACTCTCACATTGCACGTTGGACTAGCACAGCAACAGTATATTAAAAGTTATTTGACAATGAGCAGTTTGAAAGATACATATCAAAAAGAAGTAATTTCTAAACATTGTTTTTGCCAGAATATGCATGGCTTGAACATCATAAGAAAACCACGAGTTAATCGCTGCTTCCGAAGACAAACTAAATTTACTAGACACGATCACCGTTGCTGATGGTCATACTTTTTGTTTTACAATTATTTTCTTAAAAATTGTCGGATGTACTGCAAATTCTTGTCGGCTTGCTGGTCTACTGGTATGTTTCACGCTTAGGGTGCGAGAGGTCACGGGTTCGATCCCCGTGCAAACCCATCGTGAAAAGTCTTTGTCAAAGAAACATTTCCTGATTCACATGCTTTGGAAACGTTGGTACATATGGCAAACGAATTAAATTTTATGTTTTATGTTCTGAAACACTTTCTCCGGATAAGCTACGTAAAAATAATGCTGTTAAAGTTCCACTTCTGTCGTACACGAAATGTAAAGAACAGCGTAAATAGTAACAGAAAGGGAGTCTGGAATAGATGGAGATTGCTCATACAAAATTATATGTAATTATTAGACAACAACATAAAAAGAAAGAGCATTTTGTTGCAGGCAGTAGCCTGGCCCAGGGGTCCAAGTTGCTAGTTTTAGGCACCAGTCTTTCTATATCGTGGGTTCAAATCCCACCGCTACCAGTTGCGGTGTGTTTATGGCCCTCACCTATGAAACGTGTCATGCTGTTTCATTAAAGTTATTGTGTGAGATTTGGCAAGTTTTTTAATGGCAGTTGCTATAGATTCAGTATCTCTTTCCTTGCATGTTGGTCTGGTATAGAAACAGTATATTAAAAGTTCTTTTGCCAAATAGTAATTTGAAAGATGCATATGAAAACTTAGATAAAAGAAAGAATTTAAGTTTTTATGCCACAATTGCTTAGTTTGAACAACATGCAGAAAACAAAACGACCCCGGCAGGATTCGAACCTGCAATCTTCTGATCCAAAGTCAGACGCCTTATCTATTAGGCCACGAGGCCATCACTGCGCGACAACCGAAATTAAATTTAGTAACCACGATAACGAACGATGATGGTCCTACTTTTTCGTAAAAAATTGTAAGATATCCTTTGATAGTTGTCGGCTTACCTGTTTAGTAACGTGATCCTCCCTCCGCGTGCAATTGGTCTTGTGTTCGATTGCCAGCAACCTCATAATTTAAAAACGTCAAAAAGAACTTACAAAAACAGCAACTCTCAAAATGTGTGTTGAACTAGCATAGCAACAGTATAGTAACAGTTATTGGAGACTGAATAGTGTGCAAGATACATATGAAAAAGAAGCAACTTCTAAACAATGCAATTTCCAGAATATGCATGGCTTGAACATCCTAAAAACTACGAGTTAATCGCTCGTTCCCAAGAGAAACAAAATTTTCTAACCACGTTAACGAATGCTGATAGTCATAATTTATTATTTTCGAATTATTTTCTTAAAAAATAAAAAACTTTATTAAAAATTTTATTTTTTACAAACTGAATGAATTTTTTAAAAAATTTTCGGGTGTACTCGCGATTGTTGTCCGCTTGCTGGTCTAGTCGTATAATTCTCTCTTAGGGTGCGAGAGGTCACGAGTGATATTCTTGTGCCAGCCCGATATTAAAAGATTTCGAAACAAGAACTTTCCTTGATTGATAAGTTTCGAAACGTTTGTAAAGATTTAACCCGATTTATTTTTATGTTACATGTTCTGAAACACCTTCTCTGGAGAAGCTACTTGAAAATTGTGGTTTTGAAAATTTCACTTCTGTCGTATACGAAATGTTAAGAACAGCGCAAAAAGTGACTAATAGGGAGTCTGGAAATAATTGAGATTACCAATGCTGAATAGATAAGTAATAGAGAAAAAAACGAAAGACAGACTATTGAGTTAATGGCGGTAGCGTGGCCGAGTAGTCTAAGGCGCTGGTTTTATGCACCAGTCATTCTATGGCGTGGGTTCGAATCCCACCGCTGCCAATTGCGTTTTATTAATGGAGCAACAGCTGTTACGTGTTTTATGCTGTTTCATTGAAATTGTTCTGGAATGTTGCATATTGCCCCATGGCAGTTGGTGTGGATTCAGCAACTCTCACATTGCACGTTGGACTAGCACAGCAGCAGTATATTAAAAGTTATTTGACAATGAGCAGTTTGAAAGATACACAACAAAAAGAAGTAATTTCTAAACATTGTTTTTGCAAGAATATGCATGGCTTTAACATCATAAAAAAACCACGAGTTTGTCGCTGCTTCCGAAGAGAAACTAAATTTACTAGACACGATCGCCGTTGCTGCTGGTCATACTTTTTGTTTTACAACTATTTTCTTAAAAATTGTCGGATGTACTGGCGATTGTTGTCGGCTTGCTGGTCTAGTGGTATGATTCTCGCTTAGGGTGCGAGAGGTCACGGGTTCGATTCCCGTGCAAGCCCATCATTAGAAGTCTTCTTCAAAGAAACATTTCTTGATTCACATGCTTTGGAAACGTTGGTAAATATGGCAAACGAATTAAATTTTATGTTTTATGTTCTGAAACACTTTCTCCGGATAAGCTACGTAAAAATAATGCTGTTAAAATTCCACTTCTGTCGTACACGAAATGTCAAGAACAGCGCTAATAGTAACAGAAAGGGAGTCTGGATTAGATGGAGATTACTCATACAGAATTATATGTAATTATTACAGATCAACATAAAAAGAAAGAGCACTTTGTTATAGGCAGTAGCGTGGCCCAGTGGTCTAAGGCGCTGGTTTTAGGCACCCTTTTTTCTATATCGTGGCTTCAAATCCCACCGCTACCAGTTGCGGTCTATTTATGGCCCTCACCTATGAAACGTGTCATGCTGTTTCTTTAAAGTTATTGTGTGAGATTTGGCAAGTTTTTTAATGGCAGTTGCTATAGATTCAGTATCTCTTTCCTTGCATGTTGGTCTGGTATAGAAACAGTATATTAAAAGTTCTTTTGCCAAATAGTAATTTGGAAGATGCATATGAAAACTTAGATCAAAGAAAGAATTTAAGTTTTTATGCCACAATTGCATAGTTTGAACAACATGCAGAAAACAAAACGACCCCGGCAAAATTCGAACCTGCAATCTTCTGATCCGAAGTCAGACGCCTTATCCATTAGGCCAGGAGGCCATCACTGCGCGACAACCGAAATTAAATTTAGTAACCACGATAACGAACGATGATGGTCCTACTTTTTCGTAAAAAATTGTAAGATATCCTTTGATAGTTCTCGGCTTACTTGTTTAGTAACGTGATCCTCCCTCCGCGTGCAATTGGTCTTGTGTTCGATTGCCAGCAACCTCATAATTTAAAAACGTCAAAAAGAACTTACAAAAACAGCAACTCTCAAAATGTGTGTTGGACTAGCACAGCAACAGTATAGTAACAGTTCTTGGAGACTGAGCATTGTGCAAGATACATATGAAAAAGAAGCAATTTCTAAACAATGCAATTTCCAGAATATACACGGCTTGAACATCCTAAAAAACTACGAGTTAATCGCTCGTTCCGAAGAGAAACAAAATTTTCTAACCACGTTAACGCATGCTGATAGTCATAATTTATTATTTTCGAATTATTTTCTTTAAAAATAAAAAACTTTTTTAAAAATTTTATTCTGCACAAACTGAATGAATTTTTTAAAAAATTTTCGGGTGTACTCGCGATTGGTGTCCGCTTGCTGAACTAGTCGTATAATTCTCTCTTAGGGTGCGAGAGGTCACGAGTGATATTCTTGTGCCAGCCCGATATTAAAAGATTTCGTAACAAGAACTTTCCTTGATTGATAAGTTTCGAAACGTTTGTAAAGATTTAACCCGATTTTTTTTTATGTTACATGTTCTGAAACACCTTCTCTGGAGAAGCTACTTGAAAATTGTGGTTTTGAAAATTTCACTTCTGTCGTATACGAAATGTTAAGAACAGCGCAAAAAGTGACTAATAGGGAGTCTGGAAATGTTATTTGACAATTAGCAGTTTGAAAGATACACAACAAAAAGAAGTAATTTCTAAACATTGTTTTTGCCAGAATATGCATGGCTTTAACATCATAAAAAAACCACGAGTTAGTCGCTGCTTCCGAAGAGAAAATAAATTTACTAGACACGATCGCCGTTGCTGCTGGTCATACTTTTTGTTTTACAATTATTTTCTTAAAAATTGTCGGATGTACTGGCGATTGTTGTCGGCTCTGGTCTAGTGGTATGATTCTCGCTTAGGGTGCGAGAGGTCACGGGTTCGATCCTCGTGAGAGCCCATCATTAGAAGTCTTCTTCAAAGAAAAATTTCTTAATTCACATGCTTTGGAAACGTTGGTAAATATCGCAAACGAATTAAATTTTATGTTTTATGTTCTGAAACACTTTCTCCGGATAAGCTACGTAAAAATAATGCTGTTAAAACTCCACTTCTGTCGTACACGAAATGTAAAGAACAGCGTAAATAGTAACAGGAAGGGAGTCTGGATTAGATGGAGATTACTCATACAGAATTATATGTAATTATTAGAGAACAACATAAAAAGAAAGAGCTCTTTGTTGCAGGCAGTAGCGTGGCCCAGTGGTCTAAGGCGCTGGTTTTAGGCACCAGTCATTCTATGGCGTGGGTTTGAATCCCACCGCTGCCAATTGCGTTTTATTAATGGAGCAACAGCTGTTAGGTGTTTTATGCTGTTTCAATGAAATTGTTCTGGAATGTTGCATATTGCCCGATGGCAGTTGGTGGGAATTCAGCAACTCTCACATTGCACGTTGGACTAGCACAGCAACAGTATATTAAAAGTTATTTGACAATGAGCAGTTTGAAAGATACATATCAAAAAGAAGTAATTTCTAAACATTGTTTTTGCCAGAATATGCATGGCTTGAACATCATAAGAAAACCACGAGTTAATCGCTGCTTCCGAAGACAAACTAAATTTACTAGACACGATCACCGTTGCTGATGGTCATACTTTTTGTTTTACAATTATTTTCTTAAAAATTGTCGGATGTACTGCAAATTCTTGTCGGCTTGCTGGTCTACTGGTATGTTTCACGCTTAGGGTGCGAGAGGTCACGGGTTCGATCCCCGTGCAAACCCATCGTGAAAAGTCTTTGTCAAAGAAACATTTCCTGATTCACATGCTTTGGAAACGTTGGTACATATGGCAAACGAATTAAATTTTATGTTTTACGTTCTGAAACACTTTCTCCGGATAAGCTACGTAAAAATAATGCTGTTAAAGTTCCACTTCTGTCGTACACGAAATGTAAAGAACAGCGTAAATAGTAACAGAAAGGGAGTCTGGAATAGATGGAGATTGCTCATACAAAATTATATGTAATTATTAGACAACAACATAAAAAGAAAGAGCATTTTGTTGCAGGCAGTAGCCTGGCCCAGGGGTCCAAGTTGCTAGTTTTAGGCACCAGTCTTTCTATATCGTGGGTTCAAATCCCACCGGTACCAGTTGCGGTGTATTTATGGCCCTCACCTATGAAACGTGTCATGCTGTTTCATTAAAGTTATTGTGTGAGATTTGGAAAGTTTTTTAATGGCAGTTGCTATAGATTCAGTATCTCTTTCCTTGCATGTTGGTCTGGTATAGAAACAGTATATTAAAAGTTCTTTTGCCAAATAGTAATTTGAAAGATGCATATGAAAACTTAGATAAAAGAAAGAATTTAAGTTTTTATGCCACAATTGCTTAGTTTGAACAACATGCAGAAAACAAAATGACCCCGGCAGGATTCGAACCTGCAATCTTCTGATCCGAAGTCAGACGCCTTATCTATTAGGCCACGAGGCCATCACTGCGCGACAACCGAAATTAAATTTAGTAACCACGATAACGAACGATGATGGTCCTACTTTTTCGTAAAAAATTGTAAGATATCCTTTGATAGTTGTCGGCTTACCTGTTTAGTAACGTGATCCTCCCTCCGCGTGCAATTGGTCTTGTGTTCGATTGCCAGCAACCTCATAATTTAAAAACGTCAAAAAGAACTTACAAAAACAGCAACTCTCAAAATGTGTGTTGAACTAGCATAGCAACAGTATAGTAACAGTTATTGGAGACTGAATAGTGTGCAAGATACATATGAAAAAGAAGCAATTTCTAAACAATGCAATTTCCAGAATATGCATGGCTTGAACATCCTAAAAACTACGAGTTAATCGCTCGTTCCGAAGAGAAACAAAATTTTCTAACCACGTTAACGAATGCTGATAGTCATAATTTATTATTTTCGAATTATTTTCTTAAAAAATAAAAAACTTTATTAAAAATTTTATTCTTTACAAACTGAATGAATTTTTTAAAAAATTTTCGGCTGTACTCGCGATTGTTGTCCGCTTGCTGGTCTAGTCGTATAATTCTCTCTTAGGGTGCGAGAGGTCACGAGTGATATTCTTGTGCCAGCCCGATATTAAAAGATTTCGAAACAAGAACTTTCCTTGATTGATAAGTTTCGAAACGTTTCTAAAGATTTAACCCGATTTATTTTTATGTTACATGTTCTGAAACACCTTCTCTGGAGAAGCTACTTGAAAATTGTGGTTTTGAAAATTTCACTTCTGTCGTATACGAAATGTTAAGAACAGCGCAAAAAGTGACTAATAGGGAGTCTGGAAATAATTGAGATTACCAATGCTGAATAGATAAGTAATAGAGAAAAAAACGAAAGACAGACTATTGAGTTAATGGCGGTAGCGTGGCCGAGTAGTCTAAGGCGCTGGTTTTATGCACCAGTCATTCTATGGCGTGGGTTCGAATCCCACCGCTGCCAATTGCGTTTTATTAATGGAGCAACAGCTGTTAGGTGTTTTATGCTGTTTCATTGAAATTGTTCTGGAATGTTGCATATTGCCCCATGGCAGTTGGTGTGGATTCAGCAACTCTCACATTGCACGTTGGACTAGCACAGCAGCAGTATATTAAAAGATATTTGACAATGAGCAGTTTGAAAGATACACAACAAAAAGAAGTAATTTCTAAACATTGTTTTTGCCAGAATATGCATGGCTTTAACATCATAAAAAAACCACGAGTTTGTCGCTGCTTCCGAAGAGAAACTAAATTTACTAGACACGATCGCCGTTGCTGCTGGTCATACTTTTTGTTTTACAATTATTTTCTTAGAAATTGTCGAATGTACTGGCGATTGTTGTCGGCTTGCTGGTCTAGTGGTATGATTCTCGCTTAGGGTGCGAGAGGTCAC
The DNA here is from genome assembly GCA_963855995.1 of Muricea muricata. NCBI lineage: Eukaryota > Metazoa > Cnidaria > Anthozoa > Malacalcyonacea > Plexauridae > Muricea > Muricea muricata. Next base: position 53,195,071 of record OY979716.1, on the reverse strand, counting down.
GGGTTCGATTCCCGTGCAAGCCCATCATTAGAAGTCTTCTTCAAAGAAACATTTCTTGATTCACATGCTTTGGAAACGTTGGTAAATATGGCAAACGAATTAAATTTTATGTTTTATGTTCTGAAACACTTTCTCCGGATAAGCTACGTAAAAATAATGCTGTTAAAATTCCACTTCTGTCGTACACGAAATGTCAAGAACAGCGCTAATAGTAACAGAAAGGGAGTCTGGATTAGATGGAGATTACTCATACAGAATTATATGTAATTATTACAGATCAACATAAAAAGAAAGAGCACTTTGTTATAGGCAGTAGCGTGGCCCAGTGGTCTAAGGCGCTGGTTTTAGGCACCCTTTTTTCTATATCGTGGCTTCAAATCCCACCGCTACCAGTTGCGGTCTATTTATGGCCCTCACCTATGAAACGTGTCATGCTGTTTCTTTAAAGTTATTGTGTGAGATTTGGCAAGTTTTTTAATGGCAGTTGCTATAGATTCAGTATCTCTTTCCTTGCATGTTGGTCTGGTATAGAAACAGTATATTAAAAGTTCTTTTGCCAAATAGTAATTTGGAAGATGGATATGAAAACTTAGATCAAAGAATAAATTTAAGTTTTTATGCCACAATTGCATAGTTTGAACAACATGCAGAAAACAAAACGACCCCGGCAAAATTCGAACCTGCAATCTTCTGATCCGAAGTCAGACGCCTTATCTATTAGGCCACGAGGCCATCACTGCGCGACAACCGAAATTAAATTTAGTAACCACGATAACGAACGATGATGGTCCTACTTTTTCGTAAAAAATTGTAAGATATCCTTTGATAGTTCTCGGCTTACTTGTTTAGTAACGTGATCCTCCCTCCGCGTGCAATTGGTCTTGTGTTCGATTGCCAGCAACCTCATAATTTAAAAACGTCAAAAAGAACTTACAAAAACAGCAACTCTCAAAATGTGTGTTGGACTAGCACAGCAACAGTATAGTAACAGTTCTTGGAGACTGAGCAGTGTGCAAGATACATATGAAAAAGAAGCAATTTCTAAACAATGCAATTTCAAGAATATACATGGCTTGAACATCCTAAAAAACTACGAGTTAATCGCTCGTTCCGAAGAGAAACAAAATTTTCTAACCACGTTAACGAATGCTGATAGTCATAATTTATTATTTCCGAATTATTTTCTTAAAAAATAAAAAACTTTATTAAAAATTTTATTCTTTACAAACTGAATGAATTTTTTAAAAAATTTTCGGCTGTACTCGCGATTGTTGTCCGCTTGCTGGTCTAGTCGTATAATTCTCTCTTAGGGTGCGAGAGGTCACGAGTGATATTCTTGTGCCAGCCCGATATTAAAAGATTTCGAAACAAGAACTTTCCTTGATTGATAAGTTTCGAAACGTTTGTAAAGATTTAACCCGATTTATTTTTATGTTACATGTTCTGAAACACCTTCTCTGGAGAAGCTACTTGAAAATTGTGGTTTTGAAAATTTCACTTCTGTCGTATACGAAATGTTAAGAACAGCGCAAAAAGTGACTAATAGGGAGTCTGGAAATAATTGAGATTACCAATGCTGAATAGATAAGTAATAGAGAAAAAAACGAAAGACAGACTATTGAGTTAATGGCGGTAGCGTGGCCGAGTAGTCTAAGGCGCTGGTTTTATGCACCAGTCATTCTATGGCGTGGGTTCGAATCCCACCGCTGGCAATTGCGTTTTATTAATGGAGCAACAGCTGTTACGTGTTTTATGCTGTTTCATTGAAATTGTTCTGGAATGTTGCATATTGCCCCATGGCAGTTGGTGTGGATTCAGCAACTCTCACATTGCACGTTGGACTAGCACAGCAGCAGTATATTAAAAGTTATTTGACAATGAGCAGTTTGAAAGATACACAACAAAAAGAAGTAATTTCTAAACATTGTTTTTGCCAGAATATGCATGGCTTTAACATCATAAAAAAACCACGAGTTTGTCGCTGCTTCCGAAGAGAAACTAAATTTACTAGACACGATCGCCGTTGCTGCTGGTCATACTTTTTGTTTTACAATTATTTTCTTAAAAATTGTCGGATGTACTGGCGATTGTTGTCGGCTTGCTGGTCTAGTGGTATGATTCTCGCTTAGGGTGCGAGAGGTCACGGGTTCGATTCCCGTGCAAGCCCATCATTAGAAGTCTTCTTCAAAGAAACATTTCTTGATTCACATGCTTTGGAAACGTTGGTAAATATGGCAAACGAATTAAATTTTATGTTTTATGTTCTGAAACACTTTCTCCGGATAAGCTACGTAAAAATAATGCTGTTAAAATTCCACTTCTGTCGTACACGAAATGTCAAGAACAGCGCTAATAGTAACAGAAAGGGAGTCTGGATTAGATGGAGATTACTCATACAGAATTATATGTAATTATTACAGATCAACATAAAAAGAAAGAGCACTTTGTTATAGGCAGTAGCGTGGCCCAGTGGTCTAAGGCGCTGGTTTTAGGCACCCTTTTTTCTATATCGTGGCTTCAAATCCCACCGCTACCAGTTGCGGTCTATTTATGGCCCTCACCTATGAAACGTGTCATGCTGTTTCTTTAAAGTTATTGTGTGAGATTTGGCAAGTTTTTTAATGGCAGTTGCTATAGATTCAGTATCTCTTTCCTTGCATGTTGGTCTGGTATAGAAACAGTATATTAAAAGTTCTTTTGCCAAATAGTAATTTGGAAGATGCATATGAAAACTTAGATCAAAGAAAGAATTTAAGTTTTTAAGCCACAATTGCATAGTTTGAACAACATGCAGAAAACAAAACGACCCCGGCAAAATTCGAACCTGCAATCTTCTGATCCGAAGTCAGACGCCTTATCCATTAGGCCACGAGGCCATCACTGCGCGACAACCGAAATTAAATTTAGTAACCACGATAACGAACGATGATGGTCCTACTTTTTCGTAAAAAATTGTAAGATATCCTTTGATAGTTCTCGGCTTACTTGTTTAGTAACGTGATCCTCCCTCCGCGTGCAATTGGTCTTGTGTTCGATTGCCAGCAACCTCATAATTTAAAAACGTCAAAAAGAACTTACAAAAACAGCAACTCTCAAAATGTGTGTTGGACTAGCACAGCAACAGTATAGTAACAGTTCTTGGAGACTGAGCAGTGTGCAAGATACATATGAAAAAGAAGCAATTTCTAAACAATGCAATTTCCAGAATATACATGGCTTGAAAATCCTAAAAAACTACGAGTTAATCGCTCGTTCCGAAGAGAAACAAAATTTTCTAACCACGTTAACGCATGCTGATAGTCATAATTTATTATTTTCGAATTATTTTCTTAAAAAATAAAAAACTTTTTTAAAAATTTTATTCTGCACAAACTGAATGAATTTTTTAAAAAATTTTCGGGTGTACTCGCGATTGTTGTCCGCTTGCTGGTCTAGTCGTATAATTCTCTCTTAGGGTGCGAGAGGTCACGAGTGATATTCTTGTGCCAGCCCGATATTAAAAGATTTCGTAACAAGAACTTTCCTTGATTGATAAGTTTCGAAACGTTTGTAAAGATTTAACCCGATTTATTTTTATGTTACATGTTCTGAAACACCTTCTCTGGAGAAGCTACTTGAAAATTGTGGTTTTGAAAATTTCACTTCTGTCGTATACGAAATGTTAAGAACAGCGCAAAAAGTGACTAATAGGAAGTCTGGAAATGTTATTTGACAATGAGCAGTTTGAAAGATACACAACAAAAAGAAGTAATTTCTAAACATTGTTTTTGCCAGAATATGCATGGCTTTAACATCATAAAAAAACCACGAGTTAGTCGCTGCTTCCGAAGAGAAAATAAATTTACTAGACACGATCGCCGTTGCTGCTGGTCATACTTTTTGTTTTACAATTATTTTCTTAAAAATTGTCGGATGTACTGGCGATTGTTGTCGGCTTCCTGGTCTAGTGGTATGATTCTCGCTTAGGGTGCGAGAGGTCACGGGTTCGATTCCCGTGCAAGCCCATCATTAGAAGTCTTCTTCAAAGAAACATTTCTTGATTCACATGCTTTGGAAACGTTGGTAAATATGGCAAACGAATTAAATTTTATGTTTTATGTTCTGAAACACTTTCTCCGGATAAGCTACGTAAAAATAATGCTGTTAAAATTCCACTTCTGTCGTACACGAAATGTCAAGAACAGCGCTAATAGTAACAGAAAGGGAGTCTGGATTAGATGGAGATTACTCATGCAGAATTATATGTAATTATTACAGATCAACATAAAAAGAAAGAGCACTTTGTTGCAGGCAGTAGCGTGGCCCAGTGGTCTAAGGCGCTGGTTTTAGGCACCCGTTTTTCTATATCGTGGCTTCAAATCCCACCGCTACCAATTGCGGTCTATTTATGGCCCTCACCTATGAAACGTGTCATGCTGTTTCTTTAAAGTTATTGTGTGAGATTTGGCAAGTTTTTTAATGGCAGTTGCTATAGATTCAGTATCTCTTTCCTTGCATGTTGGTCTGGTATAGAAACAGTATATTAAAAGTTCTTTTGCCAAATAGTAATTTGGAAGATGCATATGAAAACTTAGATAAAAGAAAGAATTTAAGTTTTTATGCCACAATTGCATAGTTTGAACAACATGCAGAAAACAAAACGACCCCGGCAAAATTCGAACCTGCAATCTTCTGATCCGAAGTCAGACGCCTTATCCATTAGGCCACGAGGCCATCACTGCGCGACAACCGAAATTAAATTTAGTAACCACGATAACGAACGATGATGGTCCTACTTTTTCGTAAAAAATTGTAAGATATCCTTTGATAGTTCTCGGCTTACTTGTTTAGTAACGTGATCCTCCCTCCGCGTGCAATTGGTCTTGTGTTCGATTGCCAGCAACCTCATAATTTAAAAACGTCAAAAAGAACTTACAAAAACAGCAACTCTCAAAATGTGTGTTGAACTAGCATAGCAACAGTATAGTAACAGTTATTGGAGACTGAATAGTGTGCAAGATACATATGAAAAAGAAGCAATTTCTAAACAATGCAATTTCCAGAATATGCATGGCTTGAACATCCTAAAAACTACGAGTTAATCGCTCGTTCCGAAGAGAAACAAAATTTTCTAACCACGTTAACGCATGCTGATAGTCATAATTTATTATTTTCGAATTATTTTCTTAAAAAATAAAAAACTTTTTTAAAAATTTTATTCTGCACAAACTGAATGAATTTTTTAAAAAATTTTCGGGTGTACTCGCGATTGTTGTCCGCTTGCTGGTCTAGTCGTATAATTCTCTCTTAGGGTGCGAGAGGTCACGAGTGATATTCTTGTGCCAGCCCGATATTAAAAGATTTCGTAACAAGAACTTTCCTTGATTGATAAGTTTCGAAACGTTTGTAAAGATTTAACCCGATTTATTTTTATGTTACATGTTCTGAAACACCTTCTCTGGAGAAGCTACTTGAAAATTGTGGTTTTGAAAATTTCACTTCTGTCGTATACGAAATGTTAAGAACAGCGCAAAAAGTGACTAATAGGAAGTCTGGAAATGTTATTTGACAATGAGCAGTTTGAAAGATACACAACAAAAAGAAGTAATTTCTAAACATTGTTTTTGCCAGAATATGCATGGCTTTAACATCATAAAAAAACCACGAGTTAGTCGCTGCTTCCGAAGAGAAAATAAATTTACTAGACACGATCGCCGTTGCTGCTGGTCATACTTTTTGTTTTACAATTATTTTCTTAAAAATTGTCGGATGTACTGGCGATTGTTGTCGGCTTCCTGGTCTAGTGGTATGATTCTCGCTTAGGGTGCGAGAGGTCACGGGTTCGATCCTCGTGAGAGCCCATCATTAGAAGTCTTCTTCAAAGAAAAATTTCTTAATTCACATGCTTTGGAAACGTTGGTAAATATCGCAAACGAATTAAATTTTATGTTTTATGTTCTGAAACACTTTCTCCGGATAAGCTACGTAAAAATAATGCTGTTAAAGTTCCACTTCTGTCGTACACGAAATGTAAAGAACAGCGTAAATAGTAACAGAAAGGGAGTCTGGATTAGATGGAGATTGCTCATACAAAATTATATGTAATTATTAGACAACAACATAAAAAGAAAGAGCATTTTGTTGCAGGCAGTAGCCTGGCCCAGGGGTCCAAGTTGCTAGTTTTAGGCACCAGTCTTTCTATATCGTGGGTTCAAATCCCACCGGTACCAGTTGCGGTGTGTTTATGGCCCTCACCTATGAAACGTGTCATGCTGTTTCATTAAAGTTATTGTGTGAGATTTGGCAAGTTTTTTAATGGCAGTTGCTATAGATTCAGTATCTCTTTCCTTGCATGTTGGTCTGGTATAGAAACAGTATATTAAAAGTTCTTTTGCCAAATAGTAATTTGAAAGATGCATATGAAAACTTAGATAAAAGAAAGAATTTAAGTTTTTATGCCACAATTGCTTAGTTTGAACAACATGCAGAAAACAAAACGACCCCGGCAGGATTCGAACCTGCAATCTTCTGATCCAAAGTCAGACGCCTTATCTATTAGGCCACGAGGCCATCACTGCGCGACAACCGAAATTAAATTTAGTAACCACGATAACGAACGATGATGGTCCTACTTTTTCGTAAAAAATTGTAAGATATCCTTTGATAGTTGTCGGCTTACCTGTTTAGTAACGTGATCCTCCCTCCGCGTGCAATTGGTCTTGTGTTCGATTGCCAGCAACCTCATAATTTAAAAACGTCAAAAAGAACTTACAAAAACAGCAACTCTCAAAATGTGTGTTGAACTAGCATAGCAACAGTATAGTAACAGTTATTGGAGACTGAATAGTGTGCAAGATACATATGAAAAAGAAGCAATTTCTAAACAATGCAATTTCCAGAATATGCATGGCTTGAACATCCTAAAAACTACGAGTTAATCGCTCGTTCCGAAGAGAAACAAAATTTTCTAACCACGTTAACGAATGCTGATAGTCATAATTTATTATTTTCGAATTATTTTCTTAAAAAATAAAAAACTTTATTAAAAATTTTATTTTTTACAAACTGAATGAATTTTTTAAAAAATTTTCGGGTGTACTCGCGATTGTTGTCCGCTTGCTGGTCTAGTCGTATAATTCTCTCTTAGGGTGCGAGAGGTCACGAGTGATATTCTTGTGCCAGCCCGATATTAAAAGATTTCGAAACAAGAACTTTCCTTGATTGATAAGTTTCGAAACGTTTGTAAAGATTTAACCCGATTTATTTTTATGTTACATGTTCTGAAACACCTTCTCTGGAGAAGCTACTTGAAAATTGTGGTTTTGAAAATTTCACTTCTGTCGTATACGAAATGTTAAGAACAGCGCAAAAAGTGACTAATAGGGAGTCTGGAAATAATTGAGATTACCAATGCTGAATAGATAAGTAATAGAGAAAAAAACGAAAGACAGACTATTGAGTTAATGGCGGTAGCGTGGCCGAGTAGTCTAAGGCGCTGGTTTTATGCACCAGTCATTCTATGGCGTGGGTTCGAATCCCACCGCTGCCAATTGCGTTTTATTAATGGAGCAACAGCTGTTACGTGTTTTATGCTGTTTCATTGAAATTGTTCTGGAATGTTGCATATTGCCCCATGGCAGTTGGTGTGGATTCAGCAACTCTCACATTGCACGTTGGACTAGCACAGCAGCAGTATATTAAAAGTTATTTGACAATGAGCAGTTTGAAAGATACACAACAAAAAGAAGTAATTTCTAAACATTGTTTTTGCCAGAATATGCATGGCTTTAACATCATAAAAAAACCACGAGTTTGTCGCTGCTTCCGAAGAGAAACTAAATTTACTAGACACGATCGCCGTTGCTGCTGGTCATACTTTTTGTTTTACAACTATTTTCTTAAAAATTGTCGGATGTACTGGCGATTGTTGTCGGCTTGCTGGTCTAGTGGTATGATTCTCGCTTAGGGTGCGAGAGGTCACGGGTTCGATTCCCGTGCAAGCCCATCATTAGAAGTCTTCTTCAAAGAAACATTTCTTGATTCACATGCTTTGGAAACGTTGGTAAATATGGCAAACGAATTAAATTTTATGTTTTATGTTCTGAAACACTTTCTCCGGATAAGCTACGTAAAAATAATGCTGTTAAAATTCCACTTCTGTCGTACACGAAATGTCAAGAACAGCGCTAATAGTAACAGAAAGGGAGTCTGGATTAGATGGAGATTACTCATACAGAATTATATGTAATTATTACAGATCAACATAAAAAGAAAGAGCACTTTGTTATAGGCAGTAGCGTGGCCCAGTGGTCTAAGGCGCTGGTTTTAGGCACCCTTTTTTCTATATCGTGGCTTCAAATCCCACCGCTACCAGTTGCGGTCTATTTATGGCCCTCACCTATGAAACGTGTCATGCTGTTTCTTTAAAGTTATTGTGTGAGATTTGGCAAGTTTTTTAATGGCAGTTGCTATAGATTCAGTATCTCTTTCCTTGCATGTTGGTCTGGTATAGAAACAGTATATTAAAAGTTCTTTTCCCAAATAGTAATTTGGAAGATGCATATGAAAACTTAGATCAAAGAAAGAATTTAAGTTTTTATGCCACAATTGCATAGTTTGAACAACATGCAGAAAACAAAACGACCCCGGCAAAATTCGAACCTGCAATCTTCTGATCCGAAGTCAGACGCCTTATCCATTAGGCCAGGAGGCCATCACTGCGCGACAACCGAAATTAAATTTAGTAACCACGATAACGAACGATGATGGTCCTACTTTTTCGTAAAAAATTGTAAGATATCCTTTGATAGTTCTCGGCTTACTTGTTTAGTAACGTGATCCTCCCTCCGCGTGCAATTGGTCTTGTGTTCGATTGCCAGCAACCTCATAATTTAAAAACGTCAAAAAGAACTTACAAAAACAGCAACTCTCAAAATGTGTGTTGGACTAGCACAGCAACAGTATAGTAACAGTTCTTGGAGACTGAGCATTGTGCAAGATACATATGAAAAAGAAGCAATTTCTAAACAATGCAATTTCCAGAATATACACGGCTTGAACATCCTAAAAAACTACGAGTTAATCGCTCGTTCCGAAGAGAAACAAAATTTTCTAACCACGTTAACGCATGCTGATAGTCATAATTTATTATTTTCGAATTATTTTCTTTAAAAATAAAAAACTTTTTTAAAAATTTTATTCTGCACAAACTGAATGAATTTTTTAAAAAATTTTCGGGTGTACTCGCGATTGGTGTCCGCTTGCTGAACTAGTCGTATAATTCTCTCTTAGGGTGCGAGAGGTCACGAGTGATATTCTTGTGCCAGCCCGATATTAAAAGATTTCGTAACAAGAACTTTCCTTGATTGATAAGTTTCGAAACGTTTGTAAAGATTTAACCCGATTTTTTTTTATGTTACATGTTCTGAAACACCTTCTCTGGAGAAGCTACTTGAAAATTGTGGTTTTGAAAATTTCACTTCTGTCGTATACGAAATGTTAAGAACAGCGCAAAAAGTGACTAATAGGGAGTCTGGAAATGTTATTTGACAATTAGCAGTTTGAAAGATACACAACAAAAAGAAGTAATTTCTAAACATTGTTTTTGCCAGAATATGCATGGCTTTAACATCATAAAAAAACCACGAGTTAGTCGCTGCTTCCGAAGAGAAAATAAATTTACTAGACACGATCGCCGTTGCTGCTGGTCATACTTTTTGTTTTACAATTATTTTCTTAAAAATTGTCGGATGTACTGGCGATTGTTGTCGGCTTGCTGGTCTAGTGGTATGATTCTCGCTTAGGGTGCGAGAGGTCACGGGTTCGATCCTCGTGAGAGCCCATCATTAGAAGTCTTCTTCAAAGAAAAATTTCTTAATTCACATGCTTTGGAAACGTTGGTAAATATCGCAAACGAATTAAATTTTATGTTTTATGTTCTGAAACACTTTCTCCGGATAAGCTACGTAAAAATAATGCTGTTAAAACTCCACTTCTGTCGTACACGAAATGTAAAGAACAGCGTAAATAGTAACAGGAAGGGAGTCTGGATTAGATGGAGATTACTCATACAGAATTATATGTAATTATTAGAGAACAACATAAAAAGAAAGAGCTCTTTGTTGCAGGCAGTAGCGTGGCCCAGTGGTCTAAGGCGCTGGTTTTAGGCACCAGTCATTCTATGGCGTGGGTTTGAATCCCACCGCTGCCAATTGCGTTTTATTAATGGAGCAACAGCTGTTAGGTGTTTTATGCTGTTTCAATGAAATTGTTCTGGAATGTTGCATATTGCCCGATGGCAGTTGGTGGGAATTCAGCAACTCTCACATTGCACGTTGGACTAGCACAGCAACAGTATATTAAAAGTTATTTGACAATGAGCAGTTTGAAAGATACATATCAAAAAGAAGTAATTTCTAAACATTGTTTTTGCCAGAATATGCATGGCTTGAACATCATAAGAAAACCACGAGTTAATCGCTGCTTCCAAAGACAAACTAAATTTACTAGACACGATCACCGTTGCTGATGGTCATACTTTTTGTTTTACAATTATTTTCTTAAAAATTGTCGGATGTACTGCAAATTCTTGTCGGCTTGCTGGTCTACTGGTATGTTTCACGCTTAGGGTGCGAGAGGTCACGGGTTCGATCCCCGTGCAAACCCATCGTGAAAAGTCTTTGTCAAAGAAACATTTCCTGATTCACATGCTTTGGAAACGTTGGTACATATGGCAAACGAATTAAATTTTATGTTTTACGTTCTGAAACACTTTCTCCGGATAAGCTACGTAAAAATAATGCTGTTAAAGTTCCACTTCTGTCGTACACGAAATGTAAAGAACAGCGTAAATAGTAACAGAAAGGGAGTCTGGAATAGATGGAGATTGCTCATACAAAATTATATGTAATTATTAGACAACAACATAAAAAGAAAGAGCATTTTGTTGCAGGCAGTAGCCTGGCCCAGGGGTCCAAGTTGCTAGTTTTAGGCACCAGTCTTTCTATATCGTGGGTTCAAATCCCACCGGTACCAGTTGCGGTGTATTTATGGCCCTCACCTATGAAACGTGTCATGCTGTTTCATTAAAGTTATTGTGTGAGATTTGGCAAGTTTTTTAATGGCAGTTGCTATAGATTCAGTATCTCTTTCCTTGCATGTTGGTCTGGTATAGAAACAGTATATTAAAAGTTCTTTTGCCAAATAGTAATTTGAAAGATGCATATGAAAACTTAGATAAAAGAAAGAATTTAAGTTTTTATGCCACAATTGCTTAGTTTGAACAACATGCAGAAAACAAAATGACCCCGGCAGGATTCGAACCTGCAATCTTCTGATCCGAAGTCAGACGCCTTATCTATTAGGCCACGAGGCCATCACTGCGCGACAACCGAAATTAAATTTAGTAACCACGATAACGAACGATGATGGTCCTACTTTTTCGTAAAAAATTGTAAGATATCCTTTGATAGTTGTCGGCTTACCTGTTTAGTAACGTGATCCTCCCTCCGCGTGCAATTGGTCTTGTGTTCGATTGCCAGCAACCTCATAATTTAAAAACGTCAAAAAGAACTTACAAAAACAGCAACTCTCAAAATGTGTGTTGAACTAGCATAGCAACAGTATAGTAACAGTTATTGGAGACTGAATAGTGTGCAAGATACATATGAAAAAGAAGCAATTTCTAAACAATGCAATTTCCAGAATATGCATGGCTTGAACATCCTAAAAACTACGAGTTAATCGCTCGTTCCGAAGAGAAACAAAATTTTCTAACCACGTTAACGAATGCTGATAGTCATAATTTATTATTTTCGAATTATTTTCTTAAAAAATAAAAAACTTTATTAAAAATTTTATTCTTTACAAACTGAATGAATTTTTTAAAAAATTTTCGGGTGTACTCGCGATTGTTGTCCGCTTGCTGGTCTAGTCGTATAATTCTCTCTTAGGGTGCGAGAGGTCACGAGTGATATTCTTGTGCCAGCCCGATATTAAAAGATTTCGAAACAAGAACTTTCCTTGATTGATAAGTTTCGAAACGTTTCTAAAGATTTAACCCGATTTATTTTTATGTTACATGTTCTGAAACACCTTCTCTGGAGAAGCTACTTGAAAATTGTGGTTTTGAAAATTTCACTTCTGTCGTATACGAAATGTTAAGAACAGCGCAAAAAGTGACTAATAGGGAGTCTGGAAATAATTGAGATTACCAATGCTGAATAGATAAGTAATAGAGAAAAAAACGAAAGACAGACTATTGAGTTAATGGCGGTAGCGTGGCCGAGTAGTCTAAGGCGCTGGTTTTATGCACCAGTCATTCTATGGCGTGGGTTCGAATCCCACCGCTGCCAATTGCGTTTTATTAATGGAGCAACAGCTGTTAGGTGTTTTATGCTGTTTCATTGAAATTGTTCTGGAATGTTGCATATTGCCCCATGGCAGTTGGTGTGGATTCAGCAACTCTCACATTGCACGTTGGACTAGCACAGCAGCAGTATATTAAAAGATATTTGACAATGAGCAGTTTGAAAGATACACAACAAAAAGAAGTAATTTCTAAACATTGTTTTTGCCAGAATATGCATGGCTTTAACATCATAAAAAAACCACGAGTTTGTCGCTGCTTCCGAAGAGAAACTAAATTTACTAGACACGATCGCCGTTGCTGCTGGTCATACTTTTTGTTTTACAATTATTTTCTTAGAAATTGTCGGATGTACTGGCGATTGTTGTCGGCTTGCTGGTCTAGTGGTATGATTCTCGCTTAGGGTGCGAGAGGTCACGGGTTCGATTCCCGTGCAAGCCCATCATTAGAAGTCTTCTTCAAAGAAACATTTCTTGATTCACATGCTTTGGAAACGTTGGTAAATATGGCAAACGAATTAAATTTTATGTTTTATGTTCTGAAACACTTTCTCCGGATAAGCTACGTAAAAATAATGCTGTTAAAATTCCACTTCTGTCGTACACGAAATGTCAAGAACAGCGCTAATAGTAACAGAAAGGGAGTCTGGATTAGATGGAGATTACTCATACAGAATTATATGTAATTATTACAGATCAACATAAAAAGAAAGAGCACTTTGTTATAGGCAGTAGCGTGGCCCAGTGGTCTAAGGCGCTGGTTTTAGGCACCCTTTTTTCTATATCGTGGCTTCAAATCCCACCGCTACCAGTTGCGGTCTATTTATGGCCCTCACCTATGAAACGTGTCATGCTGTTTCTTTAAAGTTATTGTGTGAGATTTGGCAAGTTTTTTAATGGCAGTTGCTATAGATTCAGTATCTCTTTCCTTGCATGTTGGTCTGGTATAGAAACAGTATATTAAAAGTTCTTTCGCCAAATAGTAATTTGGAAGATGGATATGAAAACTTAGATCAAAGAATAAATTTAAGTTTTTATGCCACAATTGCATAGTTTGAACAACATGCAGAAAACAAAACGACCCCGGCAAAATTCGAACCTGCAATCTTCTGATCCGAAGTCAGACGCCTTATCTATTAGGCCACGAGGCCATCACTGCGCGACAACCGAAATTAAATTTAGTAACCACGATAACGAACGATGATGGTCCTACTTTTTCGTAAAAAATTGTAAGATATCCTTTGATAGTTCTCGGCTTACTTGTTTAGTAACGTGATCCTCCCTCCGCGTGCAATTGGTCTTGTGTTCGATTGCCAGCAACCTCATAATTTAAAAACGTCAAAAAGAACTTACAAAAACAGCAACTCTCAAAATGTGTGTTGGACTAGCACAGCAACAGTATAGTAACAGTTCTTGGAGACTGAGCAGTGTGCAAGATACATATGAAAAAGAAGCAATTTCTAAACAATGCAATTTCAAGAATATACATGGCTTGAACATCCTAAAAAACTACGAGTTAATCGCTCGTTCCGAAGAGAAACAAAATTTTCTAACCACGTTAACGAATGCTGATAGTCATAATTTATTATTTTCGAATTATTTTCTTAAAAAATAAAAAACTTTATTAAAAATTTTATTCTTTACAAACTGAATGAATTTTTTAAAAAATTTTCGGCTGTACTCGCGATTGTTGTCCGCTTGCTGGTCTAGTCGTATAATTCTCTCTTAGGGTGCGAGAGGTCACGAGTGATATTCTTGTGCCAGCCCGATATTAAAAGATTTCGAAACAAGAACTTTCCTTGATTGATAAGTTTCGAAACGTTTGTAAAGATTTAACCCGATTTATTTTTATGTTACATGTTCTGAAACACCTTCTCTGGAGAAGCTACTTGAAAATTGTGGTTTTGAAAATTTCACTTCTGTCGTATACGAAATGTTAAGAACAGCGCAAAAAGTGACTAATAGGGAGTCTGGAAATAATTGAGATTACCAATGCTGAATAGATAAGTAATAGAGAAAAAAACGAAAGACAGACTATTGAGTTAATGGCGGTAGCGTGGCCGAGTAGTCTAAGGCGCTGGTTTTATGCACCAGTCATTCTATGGCGTGGGTTCGAATCCCACCGCTGGCAATTGCGTTTTATTAATGGAGCAACAGCTGTTACGTGTTTTATGCTGTTTCATTGAAATTGTTCTGGAATGTTGCATATTGCCCCATGGCAGTTGGTGTGGATTCAGCAACTCTCACATTGCACGTTGGACTAGCACAGCAGCAGTATATTAAAAGTTATTTGACAATGAGCAGTTTGAAAGATACACAACAAAAAGAAGTAATTTCTAAACATTGTTTTTGCCAGAATATGCATGGCTTTAACATCATAAAAAAACCACGAGTTTGTCGCTGCTTCCGAAGAGAAACTAAATTTACTAGACACGATCGCCGTTGCTGCTGGTCATACTTTTTGTTTTACAATTATTTTCTTAAAAATTGTCGGATGTACTGGCGATTGTTGTCGGCTTGCTGGTCTAGTGGTATGATTCTCGCTTAGGGTGCGAGAGGTCACGGGTTCGATTCCCGTGCAAGCCCATCATTAGAAGTCTTCTTCAAAGAAACATTTCTTGATTCACATGCTTTGGAAACGTTGGTAAATATGGCAAACGAATTAAATTTTATGTTTTATGTTCTGAAACACTTTCTCCGGATAAGCTACGTAAAAATAATGCTGTTAAAATTCCACTTCTGTCGTACACGAAATGTCAAGAACAGCGCTAATAGTAACAGAAAGGGAGTCTGGATTAGATGGAGATTACTCATACAGAATTATATGTAATTATTACAGATCAACATAAAAAGAAAGAGCACTTTGTTATAGGCAGTAGCGTGGCCCAGTGGTCTAAGGCGCTGGTTTTAGGCACCCTTTTTTCTATATCGTGGCTTCAAATCCCACCGCTACCAGTTGCGGTCTATTTATGGCCCTCACCTATGAAACGTGTCATGCTGTTTCTTTAAAGTTATTGTGTGAGATTTGGCAAGTTTTTTAATGGCAGTTGCTATAGATTCAGTATCTCTTTCCTTGCATGTTGGTCTGGTATAGAAACAGTATATTAAAAGTTCTTTTGCCAAATAGTAATTTGGAAGATGCATATGAAAACTTAGATCAAAGAAAGAATTTAAGTTTTTAAGCCACAATTGCATAGTTTGAACAACATGCAGAAAACAAAACGACCCCGGCAAAATTCGAACCTGCAATCTTCTGATCCGAAGTCAGACGCCTTATCCATTAGGCCACGAGGCCATCACTGCGCGACAACCGAAATTAAATTTAGTAACCACGATAACGAACGATGATGGTCCTACTTTTTCGTAAAAAATTGTAAGATATCCTTTGATAGTTCTCGGCTTACTTGTTTAGTAACGTGATCCTCCCTCCGCGTGCAATTGGTCTTGTGTTCGATTGCCAGCAACCTCATAATTTAAAAACGTCAAAAAGAACTTACAAAAACAGCAACTCTCAAAATGTGTGTTGGACTAGCACAGCAACAGTATAGTAACAGTTCTTGGAGACTGAGCAGTGTGCAAGATACATATGAAAAAGAAGCAATTTCTAAACAATGCAATTTCCAGAATATACATGGCTTGAAAATCCTAAAAAACTACGAGTTAATCGCTCGTTCCGAAGAGAAACAAAATTTTCTAACCACGTTAACGCATGCTGATAGTCATAATTTATTATTTTCGAATTATTTTCTTAAAAAATAAAAAACTTTTTTAAAAATTTTATTCTGCACAAACTGAATGAATTTTTTAAAAAATTTTCGGGTGTACTCGCGATTGTTGTCCGCTTGCTGGTCTAGTCGTATAATTCTCTCTTAGGGTGCGAGAGGTCACGAGTGATATTCTTGTGCCAGCCCGATATTAAAAGATTTCGTAACAAGAACTTTCCTTGATTGATAAGTTTCGAAACGTTTGTAAAGATTTAACCCGATTTATTTTTATGTTACATGTTCTGAAACACCTTCTCTGGAGAAGCTACTTGAAAATTGTGGTTTTGAAAATTTCACTTCTGTCGTATACGAAATGTTAAGAACAGCGCAAAAAGTGACTAATAGGAAGTCTGGAAATGTTATTTGACAATGAGCAGTTTGAAAGATACACAACAAAAAGAAGTAATTTCTAAACATTGTTTTTGCCAGAATATGCATGGCTTTAACATCATAAAAAAACCACGAGTTAGTCGCTGCTTCCGAAGAGAAAATAAATTTACTAGACACGATCGCCGTTGCTGCTGGTCATACTTTTTGTTTTACAATTATTTTCTTAAAAATTGTCGGATGTACTGGCGATTGTTGTCGGCTTCCTGGTCTAGTGGTATGATTCTCGCTTAGGGTGCGAGAGGTCACGGGTTCGATTCCCGTGCAAGCCCATCATTAGAAGTCTTCTTCAAAGAAACATTTCTTGATTCACATGCTTTGGAAACGTTGGTAAATATGGCAAACGAATTAAATTTTATGTTTTATGTTCTGAAACACTTTCTCCGGATAAGCTACGTAAAAATAATGCTGTTAAAATTCCACTTCTGTCGTACACGAAATGTCAAGAACAGCGCTAATAGTAACAGAAAGGGAGTCTGGATTAGATGGAGATTACTCATGCAGAATTATATGTAATTATTACAGATCAACATAAAAAGAAAGAGCACTTTGTTGCAGGCAGTAGCGTGGCCCAGTGGTCTAAGGCGCTGGTTTTAGGCACCCGTTTTTCTATATCGTGGCTTCAAATCCCACCGCTACCAATTGCGGTCTATTTATGGCCCTCACCTATGAAACGTGTCATGCTGTTTCTTTAAAGTTATTGTGTGAGATTTGGCAAGTTTTTTAATGGCAGTTGCTATAGATTCAGTATCTCTTTCCTTGCATGTTGGTCTGGTATAGAAACAGTATATTAAAAGTTCTTTTGCCAAATAGTAATTTGGAAGATGCATATGAAAACTTAGATAAAAGAAAGAATTTAAGTTTTTATGCCACAATTGCATAGTTTGAACAACATGCAGAAAACAAAACGACCCCGGCAAAATTCGAACCTGCAATCTTCTGATCCGAAGTCAGACGCCTTATCCATTAGGCCACGAGGCCATCACTGCGCGACAACCGAAATTAAATTTAGTAACCACGATAACGAACGATGATGGTCCTACTTTTTCGTAAAAAATTGTAAGATATCCTTTGATAGTTCTCGGCTTACTTGTTTAGTAACGTGATCCTCCCTCCGCGTGCAATTGGTCTTGTGTTCGATTGCCAGCAACCTCATAATTTAAAAACGTCAAAAAGAACTTACAAAAACAGCAACTCTCAAAATGTGTGTTGAACTAGCATAGCAACAGTATAGTAACAGTTATTGGAGACTGAATAGTGTGCAAGATACATATGAAAAAGAAGCAATTTCTAAACAATGCAATTTCCAGAATATGCATGGCTTGAACATCCTAAAAACTACGAGTTAATCGCTCGTTCCGAAGAGAAACAAAATTTTCTAACCACGTTAACGCATGCTGATAGTCATAATTTATTATTTTCGAATTATTTTCTTAAAAAATAAAAAACTTTTTTAAAAATTTTATTCTGCACAAACTGAATGAATTTTTTAAAAAATTTTCGGGTGTACTCGCGATTGTTGTCCGCTTGCTGGTCTAGTCGTATAATTCTCTCTTAGGGTGCGAGAGGTCACGAGTGATATTCTTGTGCCAGCCCGATATTAAAAGATTTCGTAACAAGAACTTTCCTTGATTGATAAGTTTCGAAACGTTTGTAAAGATTTAACCCGATTTATTTTTATGTTACATGTTCTGAAACACCTTCTCTGGAGAAGCTACTTGAAAATTGTGGTTTTGAAAATTTCACTTCTGTCGTATACGAAATGTTAAGAACAGCGCAAAAAGTGACTAATAGGGAGTCTGGAAATAATTGAGATTACCAATGCTGAATAGATAAGTAATAGAGAAAAAAACGAAAGACAGACTATTGAGTTAATGGCGGTAGCGTGGCCGAGTAGTCTAAGGCGCTGGTTTTATGCACCAGTCATTCTATGGCGTGGGTTCGAATCCCACCGCTGGCAATTGCGTTTTATTAATGGAGCAACAGCTGTTACGTGTTTTATGCTGTTTCATTGAAATTGTTCTGGAATGTTGCATATTGCCCCATGGCAGTTGGTGTGGATTCAGCAACTCTCACATTGCACGTTGGACTAGCACAGCAGCAGTATATTAAAAGTTATTTGACAATGAGCAGTTTGAAAGATACACAACAAAAAGAAGTAATTTCTAAACATTGTTTTTGCCAGAATATGCATGGCTTTAACATCATAAAAAAACCACGAGTTTGTCGCTGCTTCCGAAGAGAAACTAAATTTACTAGACACGATCGCCGTTGCTGCTGGTCATACTTTTTGTTTTACAATTATTTTCTTAAAAATTGTCGGATGTACTGGCGATTGTTGTCGGCTTGCTGGTCTAGTGGTATGATTCTCGCTTAGGGTGCGAGAGGTCACGGGTTCGATTCCCGTGCAAGCCCATCATTAGAAGTCTTCTTCAAAGAAACATTTCTTGATTCACATGCTTTGGAAACGTTGGTAAATATGGCAAACGAATTAAATTTTATGTTTTATGTTCTGAAACACTTTCTCCGGATAAGCTACGTAAAAATAATGCTGTTAAAATTCCACTTCTGTCGTACACGAAATGTCAAGAACAGCGCTAATAGTAACAGAAAGGGAGTCTGGATTAGATGGAGATTACTCATACAGAATTATATGTAATTATTACAGATCAACATAAAAAGAAAGAGCACTTTGTTATAGGCAGTAGCGTGGCCCAGTGGTCTAAGGCGCTGGTTTTAGGCACCCTTTTTTCTATATCGTGGCTTCAAATCCCACCGCTACCAGTTGCGGTCTATTTATGGCCCTCACCTATGAAACGTGTCATGCTGTTTCTTTAAAGTTATTGTGTGAGATTTGGCAAGTTTTTTAATGGCAGTTGCTATAGATTCAGTATCTCTTTCCTTGCATGTTGGTCTGGTATAGAAACAGTATATTAAAAGTTCTTTTGCCAAATAGTAATTTGGAAGATGCATATGAAAACTTAGATCAAAGAAAGAATTTAAGTTTTTAAGCCACAATTGCATAGTTTGAACAACATGCAGAAAACAAAACGACCCCGGCAAAATTCGAACCTGCAATCTTCTGATCCGAAGTCAGACGCCTTATCCATTAGGCCACGAGGCCATCACTGCGCGACAACCGAAATTAAATTTAGTAACCACGATAACGAACGATGATGGTCCTACTTTTTCGTAAAAAATTGTAAGATATCCTTTGATAGTTCTCGGCTTACTTGTTTAGTAACGTGATCCTCCCTCCGCGTGCAATTGGTCTTGTGTTCGATTGCCAGCAACCTCATAATTTAAAAACGTCAAAAAGAACTTACAAAAACAGCAACTCTCAAAATGTGTGTTGGACTAGCACAGCAACAGTATAGTAACAGTTCTTGGAGACTGAGCAGTGTGCAAGATACATATGAAAAAGAAGCAATTTCTAAACAATGCAATTTCCAGAATATACATGGCTTGAAAATCCTAAAAAACTACGAGTTAATCGCTCGTTCCGAAGAGAAACAAAATTTTCTAACCACGTTAACGCATGCTGATAGTCATAATTTATTATTTTCGAATTATTTTCTTAAAAAATAAAAAACTTTTTTAAAAATTTTATTCTGCACAAACTGAATGAATTTTTTAAAAAATTTTCGGGTGTACTCGCGATTGTTGTCCGCTTGCTGGTCTAGTCGTATAATTCTCTCTTAGGGTGCGAGAGGTCACGAGTGATATTCTTGTGCCAGCCCGATATTAAAAGATTTCGTAACAAGAACTTTCCTTGATTGATAAGTTTCGAAACGTTTGTAAAGATTTAACCCGATTTATTTTTATGTTACATGTTCTGAAACACCTTCTCTGGAGAAGCTACTTGAAAATTGTGGTTTTGAAAATTTTACTTCTGTCGTATACGAAATGTTAAGAACAGCGCAAAAAGTGACTAATAGGAAGTCTGGAAATGTTATTTGACAATGAGCAGTTTGAAAGATACACAACAAAAAGAAGTAATTTCTAAACATTGTTTTTGCCAGAATATGCATGGCTTTAACATCATAAAAAAACCACGAGTTAGTCGCTGCTTCCGAAGAGAAAATAAATTTACTAGACACGATCGCCGTTGCTGCTGGTCATACTTTTTGTTTTACAATTATTTTCTTAAAAATTGTCGGATGTACTGGCGATTGTTGTCGGCTTCCTGGTCTAGTGGTATGATTCTCGCTTAGGGTGCGAGAGGTCACGGGTTCGATTCCCGTGCAAGCCCATCATTAGAAGTCTTCTTCAAAGAAACATTTCTTGATTCACATGCTTTGGAAACGTTGGTAAATATGGCAAACGAATTAAATTTTATGTTTTATGTTCTGAAACACTTTCTCCGGATAAGCTACGTAAAAATAATGCTGTTAAAATTCCACTTCTGTCGTACACGAAATGTCAAGAACAGCGCTAATAGTAACAGAAAGGGAGTCTGGATTAGATGGAGATTACTCATGCAGAATTATATGTAATTATTACAGATCAACATAAAAAGAAAGAGCACTTTGTTGCAGGCAGTAGCGTGGCCCAGTGGTCTAAGGCGCTGGTTTTAGGCACCCGTTTTTCTATATCGTGGCTTCAAATCCCACCGCTACCAATTGCGGTCTATTTATGGCCCTCACCTATGAAACGTGTCATGCTGTTTCTTTAAAGTTATTGTGTGAGATTTGGCAAGTTTTTTAATGGCAGTTGCTATAGATTCAGTATCTCTTTCCTTGCATGTTGGTCTGGTATAGAAACAGTATATTAAAAGTTCTTTTGCCAAATAGTAATTTGGAAGATGCATATGAAAACTTAGATAAAAGAAAGAATTTAAGTTTTTATGCCACAATTGCATAGTTTGAACAACATGCAGAAAACAAAACGACCCCGGCAAAATTCGAACCTGCAATCTTCTGATCCGAAGTCAGACGCCTTATCCATTAGGCCACGAGGCCATCACTGCGCGACAACCGAAATTAAATTTAGTAACCACGATAACGAACGATGATGGTCCTACTTTTTCGTAAAAAATTGTAAGATATCCTTTGATAGTTCTCGGCTTACTTGTTTAGTAACGTGATCCTCCCTCCGCGTGCAATTGGTCTTGTGTTCGATTGCCAGCAACCTCATAATTTAAAAACGTCAAAAAGAACTTACAAAAACAGCAACTCTCAAAATGTGTGTTGAACTAGCATAGCAACAGTATAGTAACAGTTATTGGAGACTGAATAGTGTGCAAGATACATATGAAAAAGAAGCAATTTCTAAACAATGCAATTTCCAGAATATGCATGGCTTGAACATCCTAAAAACTACGAGTTAATCGCTCGTTCCGAAGAGAAACAAAATTTTCTAACCACGTTAACGCATGCTGATAGTCATAATTTATTATTTTCGAATTATTTTCTTAAAAAATAAAAAACTTTTTTAAAAATTTTATTCTGCACAAACTGAATGAATTTTTTAAAAAATTTTCGGGTGTACTCGCGATTGTTGTCCGCTTGCTGGTCTAGTCGTATAATTCTCTCTTAGGGTGCGAGAGGTCACGAGTGATATTCTTGTGCCAGCCCGATATTAAAAGATTTCGTAACAAGAACTTTCCTTGATTGATAAGTTTCGAAACGTTTGTAAAGATTTAACCCGATTTATTTTTATGTTACATGTTCTGAAACACCTTCTCTGGAGAAGCTACTTGAAAATTGTGGTTTTGAAAATTTCACTTCTGTCGTATACGAAATGTTAAGAACAGCGCAAAAAGTGACTAATAGGAAGTCTGGAAATGTTATTTGACAATGAGCAGTTTGAAAGATACACAACAAAAAGAAGTAATTTCTAAACATTGTTTTTGCCAGAATATGCATGGCTTTAACATCATAAAAAAACCACGAGTTAGTCGCTGCTTCCGAAGAGAAAATAAATTTACTAGACACGATCGCCGTTGCTGCTGGTCATACTTTTTGTTTTACAATTATTTTCTTAAAAATTGTCGGATGTACTGGCGATTGTTGTCGGCTTCCTGGTCTAGTGGTATGATTCTCGCTTAGGGTGCGAGAGGTCACGGGTTCGATCCTCGTGAGAGCCCATCATTAGAAGTCTTCTTCAAAGAAAAATTTCTTAATTCACATGCTTTGGAAACGTTGGTAAATATCGCAAACGAATTAAATTTTATGTTTTATGTTCTGAAACACTTTCTCCGGATAAGCTACGTAAAAATAATGCTGTTAAAACTCCACTTCTGTCGTACACGAAATGTAAAGAACAGCGTAAATAGTAACAGGAAGGGAGTCTGGATTAGATGGAGATAACTCATACAGAATTATATGTAATTATTAGAGAACAACATAAAAAGAAAGAGCTCTTTGTTGCAGGCAGTAGCGTGGCCCAGTGGTCTAAGGCGCTGGTTTTAGGCACCAGTCATTCTATGGCGTGGGTTTGAATCCCACCGCTGCCAATTGCGTTTTATTAATGGAGCAACAGCTGTTAGGTGTTTTATGCTGTTTCAATGAAATTGTTCTGGAATGTTGCATATTGCCCGATGGCAGTTGGTGGGAATTCAGCAACTCTCACATTGCACGTTGGACTAGCACAGCAACAGTATATTAAAAGTTATTTGACAATGAGCAGTTTGAAAGATACATATCAAAAAGAAGTAATTTCTAAACATTGTTTTTGCCAGAATATGCATGGCTTGAACATCATAAGAAAACCACGAGTTAATCGCTGCTTCCGAAGACAAACTAAATTTACTAGACACGATCACCGTTGCTGATGGTCATACTTTTTGTTTTACAATTATTTTCTTAAAAATTGTCGGATGTACTGCAAATTCTTGTCGGCTTGCTGGTCTACTGGTATGTTTCACGCTTAGGGTGCGAGAGGTCACGGGTTCGATCCCCGTGCAAACCCATCGTGAAAAGTCTTTGTCAAAGAAACATTTCCTGATTCACATGCTTTGGAAACGTTGGTACATATGGCAAACGAATTAAATTTTATGTTTTATGTTCTGAAACACTTTCTCCGGATAAGCTACGTAAAAATAATGCTGTTAAAGTTCCACTTCTGTCGTACACGAAATGTAAAGAACAGCGTAAATAGTAACAGAAAGGGAGTCTGGAATAGATGGAGATTGCTCATACAAAATTATATGTAATTATTAGACAACAACATAAAAAGAAAGAGCATTTTGTTGCAGGCAGTAGCCTGGCCCAGGGGTCCAAGTTGCTAGTTTTAGGCACCAGTCTTTCTATATCGTGGGTTCAAATCCCACCGGTACCAGTTGCGGTGTGTTTATGGCCCTCACCTATGAAACGTGTCATGCTGTTTCATTAAAGTTATTGTGTGAGATTTGGCAAGTTTTTTAATGGCAGTTGCTATAGATTCAGTATCTCTTTCCTTGCATGTTGGTCTGGTATAGAAACAGTATATTAAAAGTTCTTTTGCCAAATAGTAATTTGAAAGATGCATATGAAAACTTAGATAAAAGAAAGAATTTAAGTTTTTATGCCACAATTGCTTAGTTTGAACAACATGCAGAAAACAAAACGACCCCGGCAGGATTCGAACCTGCAATCTTCTGATCCAAAGTCAGACGCCTTATCTATTAGGCCACGAGGCCATCACTGCGCGACAACCGAAATTAAATTTAGTAACCACGATAACGAACGATGATGGTCCTACTTTTTCGTAAAAAATTGTAAGATATCCTTTGATAGTTGTCGGCTTACCTGTTTAGTAACGTGATCCTCCCTCCGCGTGCAATTGGTCTTGTGTTCGATTGCCAGCAACCTCATAATTTAAAAACGTCAAAAAGAACTTACAAAAACAGCAACTCTCAAAATGTGTGTTGAACTAGCATAGCAACAGTATAGTAACAGTTATTGGAGACTGAATAGTGTGCAAGATACATATGAAAAAGAAGCAATTTCTAAACAATGCAATTTCCAGAATATGCATGGCTTGAACATCCTAAAAACTACGAGTTAATCGCTCGTTCCGAAGAGAAACAAAATTTTCTAACCACGTTAACGAATGCTGATAGTCATAATTTATTATTTTCGAATTATTTTCTTAAAAAATAAAAAACTTTATTAAAAATTTTATTTTTTACAAACTGAATGAATTTTTTAAAAAATTTTCGGGTGTACTCGCGATTGTTGTCCGCTTGCTGGTCTAGTCGTATAATTCTCTCTTAGGGTGCGAGAGGTCACGAGTGATATTCTTGTGCCAGCCCGATATTAAAAGATTTCGAAACAAGAACTTTCCTTGATTGATAAGTTTCGAAACGTTTGTAAAGATTTAACCCGATTTATTTTTATGTTACATGTTCTGAAACACCTTCTCTGGAGAAGCTACTTGAAAATTGTGGTTTTGAAAATTTCACTTCTGTCGTATACGAAATGTTAAGAACAGCGCAAAAAGTGACTAATAGGGAGTCTGGAAATAATTGAGATTACCAATGCTGAATAGATAAGTAATAGAGAAAAAAACGAAAGACAGACTATTGAGTTAATGGCGGTAGCGTGGCCGAGTAGTCTAAGGCGCTGGTTTTATGCACCAGTCATTCTATGGCGTGGGTTCGAATCCCACCGCTGCCAATTGCGTTTTATTAATGGAGCAACAGCTGTTACGTGTTTTATGCTGTTTCATTGAAATTGTTCTGGAATGTTGCATATTGCCCCATGGCAGTTGGTGTGGATTCAGCAACTCTCACATTGCACGTTGGACTAGCACAGCAGCAGTATATTAAAAGTTATTTGACAATGAGCAGTTTGAAAGATACACAACAAAAAGAAGTAATTTCTAAACATTGTTTTTGCCAGAATATGCATGGCTTTAACATCATAAAAAAACCACGAGTTTGTCGCTGCTTCCGAAGAGAAACTAAATTTACTAGACACGATCGCCGTTGCTGCTGGTCATACTTTTTGTTTTACAACTATTTTCTTAAAAATTGTCGGATGTACTGGCGATTGTTGTCGGCTTGCTGGTCTAGTGGTATGATTCTCGCTTAGGGTGCGAGAGGTCACGGGTTCGATTCCCGTGCAAGCCCATCATTAGAAGTCTTCTTCAAAGAAACATTTCTTGATTCACATGCTTTGGAAACGTTGGTAAATATGGCAAACGAATTAAATTTTATGTTTTATGTTCTGAAACACTTTCTCCGGATAAGCTACGTAAAAATAATGCTGTTAAAATTCCACTTCTGTCGTACACGAAATGTCAAGAACAGCGCTAATAGTAACAGAAAGGGAGTCTGGATTAGATGGAGATTACTCATACAGAATTATATGTAATTATTACAGATCAACATAAAAAGAAAGAGCACTTTGTTATAGGCAGTAGCGTGGCCCAGTGGTCTAAGGCGCTGGTTTTAGGCACCCTTTTTTCTATA
The DNA here is from genome assembly GCA_963855995.1 of Muricea muricata. Taxonomy (NCBI): domain Eukaryota; kingdom Metazoa; phylum Cnidaria; class Anthozoa; order Malacalcyonacea; family Plexauridae; genus Muricea; species Muricea muricata. Next base: position 53,169,178 of record OY979716.1, on the reverse strand, counting down.
TCGTGGCTTCAAATCCCACCGCTACCAGTTGCGGTCTATTTATGGCCCTCACCTATGAAACGTGTCATGCTGTTTCTTTAAAGTTATTGTGTGAGATTTGGCAAGTTTTTTAATGGCAGTTGCTATAGATTCAGTATCTCTTTCCTTGCATGTTGGTCTGGTATAGAAACAGTATATTAAAAGTTCTTTTGCCAAATAGTAATTTGGAAGATGCATATGAAAACTTAGATCAAAGAAAGAATTTAAGTTTTTATGCCACAATTGCATAGTTTGAACAACATGCAGAAAACAAAACGACCCCGGCAAAATTCGAACCTGCAATCTTCTGATCCGAAGTCAGACGCCTTATCCATTAGGCCAGGAGGCCATCACTGCGCGACAACCGAAATTAAATTTAGTAACCACGATAACGAACGATGATGGTCCTACTTTTTCGTAAAAAATTGTAAGATATCCTTTGATAGTTCTCGGCTTACTTGTTTAGTAACGTGATCCTCCCTCCGCGTGCAATTGGTCTTGTGTTCGATTGCCAGCAACCTCATAATTTAAAAACGTCAAAAAGAACTTACAAAAACAGCAACTCTCAAAATGTGTGTTGGACTAGCACAGCAACAGTATAGTAACAGTTCTTGGAGACTGAGCATTGTGCAAGATACATATGAAAAAGAAGCAATTTCTAAACAATGCAATTTCCAGAATATACACGGCTTGAACATCCTAAAAAACTACGAGTTAATCGCTCGTTCCGAAGAGAAACAAAATTTTCTAACCACGTTAACGCATGCTGATAGTCATAATTTATTATTTTCGAATTATTTTCTTTAAAAATAAAAAACTTTTTTAAAAATTTTATTCTGCACAAACTGAATGAATTTTTTAAAAAATTTTCGGGTGTACTCGCGATTGGTGTCCGCTTGCTGAACTAGTCGTATAATTCTCTCTTAGGGTGCGAGAGGTCACGAGTGATATTCTTGTGCCAGCCCGATATTAAAAGATTTCGTAACAAGAACTTTCCTTGATTGATAAGTTTCGAAACGTTTGTAAAGATTTAACCCGATTTTTTTTTATGTTACATGTTCTGAAACACCTTCTCTGGAGAAGCTACTTGAAAATTGTGGTTTTGAAAATTTCACTTCTGTCGTATACGAAATGTTAAGAACAGCGCAAAAAGTGACTAATAGGGAGTCTGGAAATGTTATTTGACAATTAGCAGTTTGAAAGATACACAACAAAAAGAAGTAATTTCTAAACATTGTTTTTGCCAGAATATGCATGGCTTTAACATCATAAAAAAACCACGAGTTAGTCGCTGCTTCCGAAGAGAAAATAAATTTACTAGACACGATCGCCGTTGCTGCTGGTCATACTTTTTGTTTTACAATTATTTTCTTAAAAATTGTCGGATGTACTGGCGATTGTTGTCGGCTTGCTGGTCTAGTGGTATGATTCTCGCTTAGGGTGCGAGAGGTCACGGGTTCGATCCTCGTGAGAGCCCATCATTAGAAGTCTTCTTCAAAGAAAAATTTCTTAATTCACATGCTTTGGAAACGTTGGTAAATAACGCAAACGAATTAAATTTTATGTTTTATGTTCTGAAACACTTTCTCCGGATAAGCTACGTAAAAATAATGCTGTTAAAACTCCACTTCTGTCGTACACGAAATGTAAAGAACAGCGTAAATAGTAACAGGAAGGGAGTCTGGATTAGATGGAGATTACTCATACAGAATTATATGTAATTATTAGAGAACAACATAAAAAGAAAGAGCTCTTTGTTGCAGGCAGTAGCGTGGCCCAGTGGTCTAAGGCGCTGGTTTTAGGCACCAGTCATTCTATGGCGTGGGTTTGAATCCCACCGCTGCCAATTGCGTTTTATTAATGGAGCAACAGCTGTTAGGTGTTTTATGCTGTTTCAATGAAATTGTTCTGGAATGTTGCATATTGCCCGATGGCAGTTGGTGGGAATTCAGCAACTCTCACATTGCACGTTGGACTAGCACAGCAACAGTATATTAAAAGTTATTTGACAATGAGCAGTTTGAAAGATACATATCAAAAAGAAGTAATTTCTAAACATTGTTTTTGCCAGAATATGCATGGCTTGAACATCATAAGAAAACCACGAGTTAATCGCTGCTTCCGAAGACAAACTAAATTTACTAGACACGATCACCGTTGCTGATGGTCATACTTTTTGTTTTACAATTATTTTCTTAAAAATTGTCGGATGTACTGCAAATTCTTGTCGGCTTGCTGGTCTACTGGTATGTTTCACGCTTAGGGTGCGAGAGGTCACGGGTTCGATCCCCGTGCAAACCCATCGTGAAAAGTCTTTGTCAAAGAAACATTTCCTGATTCACATGCTTTGGAAACGTTGGTACATATGGCAAACGAATTAAATTTTATGTTTTACGTTCTGAAACACTTTCTCCGGATAAGCTACGTAAAAATAATGCTGTTAAAGTTCCACTTCTGTCGTACACGAAATGTAAAGAACAGCGTAAATAGTAACAGAAAGGGAGTCTGGAATAGATGGAGATTGCTCATACAAAATTATATGTAATTATTAGACAACAACATAAAAAGAAAGAGCATTTTGTTGCAGGCAGTAGCCTGGCCCAGGGGTCCAAGTTGCTAGTTTTAGGCACCAGTCTTTCTATATCGTGGGTTCAAATCCCACCGGTACCAGTTGCGGTGTATTTATGGCCCTCACCTATGAAACGTGTCATGCTGTTTCATTAAAGTTATTGTGTGAGATTTGGCAAGTTTTTTAATGGCAATTGCTATAGATTCAGTATCTCTTTCCTTGCATGTTGGTCTGGTATAGAAACAGTATATTAAAAGTTCTTTTGCCAAATAGTAATTTGAAAGATGCATATGAAAACTTAGATAAAAGAAAGAATTTAAGTTTTTATGCCACAATTGCTTAGTTTGAACAACATGCAGAAAACAAAATGACCCCGGCAGGATTCGAACCTGCAATCTTCTGATCCGAAGTCAGACGCCTTATCTATTAGGCCACGAGGCCATCACTGCGCGACAACCGAAATTAAATTTAGTAACCACGATAACGAACGATGATGGTCCTACTTTTTCGTAAAAAATTGTAAGATATCCTTTGATAGTTGTCGGCTTACCTGTTTAGTAACGTGATCCTCCCTCCGCGTGCAATTGGTCTTGTGTTCGATTGCCAGCAACCTCATAATTTAAAAACGTCAAAAAGAACTTACAAAAACAGCAACTCTCAAAATGTGTGTTGAACTAGCATAGCAACAGTATAGTAACAGTTATTGGAGACTGAATAGTGTGCAAGATACATATGAAAAAGAAGCAATTTCTAAACAATGCAATTTCCAGAATATGCATGGCTTGAACATCCTAAAAACTACGAGTTAATCGCTCGTTCCGAAGAGAAACAAAATTTTCTAACCACGTTAACGAATGCTGATAGTCATAATTTATTATTTTCGAATTATTTTCTTAAAAAATAAAAAACTTTATTAAAAATTTTATTCTTTACAAACTGAATGAATTTTTTAAAAAATTTTCGGGTGTACTCGCGATTGTTGTCCGCTTGCTGGTCTAGTCGTATAATTCTCTCTTAGGGTGCGAGAGGTCACGAGTGATATTCTTGTGCCAGCCCGATATTAAAAGATTTCGAAACAAGAACTTTCCTTGATTGATAAGTTTCGAAACGTTTCTAAAGATTTAACCCGATTTATTTTTATGTTACATGTTCTGAAACACCTTCTCTGGAGAAGCTACTTGAAAATTGTGGTTTTGAAAATTTCACTTCTGTCGTATACGAAATGTTAAGAACAGCGCAAAAAGTGACTAATAGGGAGTCTGGAAATAATTGAGATTACCAATGCTGAATAGATAAGTAATAGAGAAAAAAACGAAAGACAGACTATTGAGTTAATGGCGGTAGCGTGGCCGAGTAGTCTAAGGCGCTGGTTTTATGCACCAGTCATTCTATGGCGTGGGTTCGAATCCCACCGCTGCCAATTGCGTTTTATTAATGGAGCAACAGCTGTTAGGTGTTTTATGCTGTTTCATTGAAATTGTTCTGGAATGTTGCATATTGCCCCATGGCAGTTGGTGTGGATTCAGCAACTCTCACATTGCACGTTGGACTAGCACAGCAGCAGTATATTAAAAGTTATTTGACAATGAGCAGTTTGAAAGATACACAACAAAAAGAAGTAATTTCTAAACATTGTTTTTGCCAGAATATGCATGGCTTTAACATCATAAAAAAACCACGAGTTTGTCGCTGCTTCCGAAGAGAAACTAAATTTACTAGACACGATCGCCGTTGCTGCTGGTCATACTTTTTGTTTTACAATTATTTTCTTAAAAATTGTCGGATGTACTGGCGATTGTTGTCGGCTTGCTGGTCTAGTGGTATGATTCTCGCTTAGGGTGCGAGAGGTCACGGGTTCGATTCCCGTGCAAGCCCATCATTAGAAGTCTTCTTCAAAGAAACATTTCTTGATTCACATGCTTTGGAAACGTTGGTAAATATGGCAAACGAATTAAATTTTATGTTTTATGTTCTGAAACACTTTCTCCGGATAAGCTACGTAAAAATAATGCTGTTAAAATTCCACTTCTGTCGTACACGAAATGTCAAGAACAGCGCTAATAGTAACAGAAAGGGAGTCTGGATTAGATGGAGATTACTCATACAGAATTATATGTAATTATTACAGATCAACATAAAAAGAAAGAGCACTTTGTTATAGGCAGTAGCGTGGCCCAGTGGTCTAAGGCGCTGGTTTTAGGCACCCTTTTTTCTATATCGTGGCTTCAAATCCCACCGCTACCAGTTGCGGTCTATTTATGGCCCTCACCTATGAAACGTGTCATGCTGTTTCTTTAAAGTTATTGTGTGAGATTTGGCAAGTTTTTTAATGGCAGTTGCTATAGATTCAGTATCTCTTTCCTTGCATGTTGGTCTGGTATAGAAACAGTATATTAAAAGTTCTTTTGCCAAATAGTAATTTGGAAGATGCATGAAAACTTAGATCAAAGAATAAATTTAAGTTTTTATGCCACAATTGCATAGTTTGAACAACATGCAGAAAACAAAACGACCCCGGCAAAATTCGAACCTGCAATCTTCTGATCCGAAGTCAGACGCCTTATCTATTAGGCCACGAGGCCATCACTGCGCGACAACCGAAATTAAATTTAGTAACCACGATAACGAACGATGATGGTCCTACTTTTTCGTAAAAAATTGTAAGATATCCTTTGATAGTTCTCGGCTTACTTGTTTAGTAACGTGATCCTCCCTCCGCGTGCAATTGGTCTTGTGTTCGATTGCCAGCAACCTCATAATTTAAAAACGTCAAAAAGAACTTACAAAAACAGCAACTCTCAAAATGTGTGTTGGACTAGCACAGCAACAGTATAGTAACAGTTCTTGGAGACTGAGCAGTGTGCAAGATACATATGAAAAAGAAGCAATTTCTAAACAATGCAATTTCAAGAATATACATGGCTTGAACATCCTAAAAAACTACGAGTTAATCGCTCGTTCCGAAGAGAAACAAAATTTTCTAACCACGTTAACGAATGCTGATAGTCATAATTTATTATTTTCGAATTATTTTCTTAAAAAATAAAAAACTTTATTAAAAATTTTATTCTTTACAAACTGAATGAATTTTTTAAAAAATTTTCGGCTGTACTCGCGATTGTTGTCCGCTTGCTGGTCTAGTCGTATAATTCTCTCTTAGGGTGCGAGAGGTCACGAGTGATATTCTTGTGCCAGCCCGATATTAAAAGATTTCGAAACAAGAACTTTCCTTGATTGATAAGTTTCGAAACGTTTGTAAAGATTTAACCCGATTTATTTTTATGTTACATGTTCTGAAACACCTTCTCTGGAGAAGCTACTTGAAAATTGTGGTTTTGAAAATTTCACTTCTGTCGTATACGAAATGTTAAGAACAGCGCAAAAAGTGACTAATAGGGAGTCTGGAAATAATTGAGATTACCAATGCTGAATAGATAAGTAATAGAGAAAAAAACGAAAGACAGACTATTGAGTTAATGGCGGTAGCGTGGCCGAGTAGTCTAAGGCGCTGGTTTTATGCACCAGTCATTCTATGGCGTGGGTTCGAATCCCACCGCTGCCAATTGCGTTTTATTAATGGAGCAACAGCTGTTACGTGTTTTATGCTGTTTCATTGAAATTGTTCTGGAATGTTGCATATTGCCCCATGGCAGTTGGTGTGGATTCAGCAACTCTCACATTGCACGTTGGACTAGCACAGCAGCAGTATATTAAAAGTTATTTGACAATGAGCAGTTTGAAAGATACACAACAAAAAGAAGTAATTTCTAAACATTGTTTTTGCCAGAATATGCATGGCTTTAACATCATAAAAAAACCACGAGTTTGTCGCTGCTTCCGAAGAGAAACTAAATTTACTAGACACGATCGCCGTTGCTGCTGGTCATACTTTTTGTTTTACAATTATTTTCTTAAAAATTGTCGGATGTACTGGCGATTGTTGTCGGCTTGCTGGTCTAGTGGTATGATTCTCGCTTAGGGTGCGAGAGGTCACGGGTTCGATTCCCGTGCAAGCCCATCATTAGAAGTCTTCTTCAAAGAAACATTTCTTGATTCACATGCTTTGGAAACGTTGGTAAATATGGCAAACGAATTAAATTTTATGTTTTATGTTCTGAAACACTTTCTCCGGATAAGCTACGTAAAAATAATGCTGTTAAAATTCCACTTCTGTCGTACACGAAATGTCAACAACAGCGCTAATAGTAACAGAAAGGGAGTCTGGATTAGATGGAGATTACTCATACAGAATTATATGTAATTATTACAGATCAACATAAAAAGAAAGAGCACTTTGTTATAGGCAGTAGCGTGGCCCAGTGGTCTAAGGCGCTGGTTTTAGGCACCCTTTTTTCTATATCGTGGCTTCAAATCCCACCGCTACCAGTTGCGGTCTATTTATGGCCCTCACCTATGAAACGTGTCATGCTGTTTCTTTAAAGTTATTGTGTGAGATTTGGCAAGTTTTTTAATGGCAGTTGCTATAGATTCAGTATCTCTTTCCTTGCATGTTGGTCTGGTATAGAAACAGTATATTAAAAGTTCTTTTGCCAAATAGTAATTTGGAAGATGCATATGAAAACTTAGATCAAAGAAAGAATTTAAGTTTTTATGCCACAATTGCATAGTTTGAACAACATGCAGAAAACAAAACGACCCCGGCAAAATTCGAACCTGCAATCTTCTGATCCGCAGTCAGACGCCTTATCTATTAGGCCACGAGGCCATCACTGCGCGACAACCGAAATTAAATTTAGTAACCACGATAACGAACGATGATGGTCCTACTTTTTCGTAAAAAATTGTAAGATATCCTTTGATAGTTCTCGGCTTACTTGTTTAGTAACGTGATCCTCCCTCCGCGTGCAATTGGTCTTGTGTTCGATTGCCAGCAACCTCATAATTTAAAAACGTCAAAAAGAACTTACAAAAACAGCAACTCTCAAAATGTGTGTTGAACTAGCATAGCAACAGTATAGTAACAGTTATTGGAGACTGAATAGTGTGCAAGATACATATGAAAAAGAAGCAATTTCTAAACAATGCAATTTCCAGAATATGCATGGCTTGAACATCCTAAAAACTACGAGTTAATCGCTCGTTCCGAAGAGAAACAAAATTTTCTAACCACGTTAACGAATGCTGATAGTCATAATTTATTATTTTCGAATTATTTTGTTAAAAAATAAAAAACTTTATTAAAAATTTTATTCTTTACAAACTGAATGAATTTTTTAAAAAATTTTCGGGTGTACTCGCGATTGTTGTCCGCTTGCTGAACTAGTCGTATAATTCTCTCTTAGGGTGCGAGAGGTCACGAGTGATATTCTTGTGCCAGCCCGATATTAAAAGATTTCGAAACAAGAACTTTCCTTGATTGATAAGTTTCGAAACGTTTGTAAAGATTTAACCCGATTTATTTTTATGTTACATGTTCTGAAACACCTTCTCTGGAGAAGCTACTTGAAAATTGTGGTTTTGAAAATTTCACTTCTGTCGTATACGAAATGTTAAGAACAGCGCAAAAAGTGAGTAATAGGGAGTCTGGAAATAATTGAGATTACCAATGCTGAATAGATAAGTAATAGAGAAAAAAACGAAAGACAGACTATTGAGTTAATGGCGGTAGCGTGGCCGAGTAGTCTAAGGCGCTGGTTTTATGCACCAGTCATTCTATGGCGTGGGTTCGAATCCCACCGCTGCCAATTGCGTTTTATTAATGGAGCAACAGCTGTTACGTGTTTTATGCTGTTTCATTGAAATTGTTCTGGAATGTTGCATATTGCCCCATGGCAGTTGGTGTGGATTCAGCAACTCTCACATTGCACGTTGGACTAGCACAGCAGCAGTATATTAAAAGTTATTTGACAATGAGCAGTTTGAAAGATACACAACAAAAAGAAGTAATTTCTAAACATTGTTTTTGCCAGAATATGCATGGCTTTAACATCATAAAAAAACCACGAGTTAGTCGCTGCTTCCGAAGACAAACTAAATTTACTAGACACGATCACCGTTGCTGATGGTCATACTTTTTGTTTTACAATTATTTTCTTAAAAATTGTCGGATGTACTGCAAATTCTTGTCGGCTGGCTGGTCTACTGGTATGTTTCACGCTTAGGGTGCGAGAGGTCACGGGTTCGATTCCCGTGCAAGCCCATCATTAGAAGTCTTCTTCAAAGAAACATTTCTTGATTCACATGCTTTGGAAACGTTGGTAAATATGGCAAACGAATTAAATTTTATGTTTTATGTTCTGAAACACTTTCTCCGGATAAGCTACGTAAAAATAATGCTGTTAAAATTCCAGTTCTGTCGTACACGAAATGTCAAGAACAGCGCTAATAGTAACAGAAAGGGAGTCTGGATTAGATGGAGATTACTCATACAGAATTATATGTAATTATTACAGATCAACATAAAAAGAAAGAGCACTTTGTTGCAGGCAGTAGCGTGGCCCAGTGGTCTAAGGCGCTGGTTTTACGCACCCGTTTTTCTATATCGTGGCTTCAAATCCCACCGCTACCAGTTGCGGTCTATTTATGACCCTCACCTATGAAACGTGTCATGCTGTTTCTTTAAAGTTATTGTGTGAGATTTGGCAAGTTTTTTAATGGCAGTTGCTATAGATTCAGTATCTCTTTCCTTCCATGTTGGTCTGGTATAGAAACAGTATATTAAAAGTTCTTTTGCCAAATAGTAATTTGGAAGATGCATATGAAAACTTAGATAAAAGAAAGAATTTAAGTTTTTATGCCACAATTGCTTAGTTTGAACAACATGCAGAAAACAAAACGACCCTGGCAGGATTCGAACCTGCAATCTTCTGATCCGAAGTCAGACGCCTTATCTATTAGGCCACGAGGCCATCACTGCGCGACAACCGAAATTAAATTTAGTAACCACGATAACGAACGATGATGGTCCTACTTTTTCGTAAAAAATTGTAAGATATCCTTTGATAGTTGTCGGCTTACTTCTTTAGTAATGTGATCCTCCCTCCGCGTGCAATTGGTCTTGTGTTCGATTGCCAGCAACCTCATAATTTAAAAACGTCAAAAAGAACTTACAAAAACAGCAACTCTCAAAATGTGTGTTGAACTAGCATAGCAACAGTATAGTAACAGTTATTGGAGACTGAATAGTGTGCAAGATACATATGAAAAAGAAGCAATTTCTAAACAATGCAATTTCCAGAATATGCATGGCTTGAACATCCTAAAAACTACGAGTTAATCGCTCGTTCCGAAGAGAAACAAAATTTTCTAACCACGTTAACGAATGCTGATAGTCATAATTTATTATTTTCGAATTATTTTCTTAAAAAATAAAAAACTTTATTAAAAATTTTATTCTTTACAAACTGAATGAATTTTTTAAAAAATTTTCGGGTGTACTCGCGATTGTTGTCCGCTTGCTGGTCTAGTCGTATAATTCTCTCTTAGGGTGCGAGAGGTCACGAGTGATATTCTTGTGCCAGCCCGATATTAAAAGATTTCGAAACAAGAACTTTCCTTGATTGATAAGTTTCGAAACGTTTGTAAAGATTTAACCCGATTTATTTTTATGTTACATGTTCTGAAACACCTTCTCTGGAGAAGCTACTTGAAAATTGTGTTTTTGAAAATTTCACTTCTGTCGTATACGAAATGTTAAGAACAGCGCAAAAAGTGACTAATAGGGAGTCTGGAAATAATTGAGATTACCAATGCTGAATAGATAAGTAATAGAGAAAAAAACGAAAGACAGACTATTGAGTTAATGGCGGTAGCGTGGCCGAGTAGTCTAAGGCGCTAGTTTTATGCACCAGTCATTCTATGGCGTGGGTTCGAATCCCACCGCTGCCAATTGCGTTTTATTAATGGAGCAACAGCTGTTACGTGTTTTATGCTGTTTCATTGAAATTGTTCTGGAATGTTGCATATTGCCCCATGGCAGTTGGTGTGGATTCAGCAACTCTCACATTGCACGTTGGACTAGCACAGGAGCAGTATATTAAAAGTTATTTGACAATGAGCAGTTTGAAAGATACACAACAAAAAGAAGTAATTTCTAAACATTGTTTTTGCCAGAATATGCATGGCTTTAACATCATAAAAAAACCACGAGTTAGTCGCTGCTTCCGAAGAGAAACTAAATTTACTAGACACGATCGCCGTTGCTGCTGGTCATACTTTTTGTTTTACAATTATTTTCTTAAAAATTGTCGGATGTACTGGCGATTGTTGTCGGCTTCCTGGTCTACTGGTATGATTCTCGCTTAGGGTGCGAGAGGTCACGGGTTCGATTCCCGTGCAAGCCCATCATTAGAAGTCTTCTTCAAAGAAACATTTCTTGATTCACATGCTTTGGAAACGTTGGTAAATATGGCCAACGAATTAAATTTTATGTTTTATGTTCTGAAACACTTTCTCCGGATAAGCTACGTAAAAATAATGCTGTTAAAATTCCACTTCTGTCGTACACGAAATGTCAAGAACAGCGCTAATAGTAACAGAAAGGGAGTCTGGATTAGATGGAGATTACTCATGCAGAATTATATGTAATTATTACAGATCAACATAAAAAGAAAGAGCACTTTGTTGCAGGCAGTAGCGTGGCCCAGTGGTCTAAGGCGCTGGTTTTAGGCACCCGTTTTTCTATATCGTGGCTTCAAATCCCACCGCTACCAATTGCGGTCTATTTATGGCCCTCACCTATGAAACGTGTCATGCTGTTTCTTTAAAGTTATTGTGTGAGATTTGGCAAGTTTTTTAATGGCAGTTGCTATAGATTCAGTATCTCTTTCCTTGCATGTTGGTCTGGTATAGAAACAGTATATTACACTCTAAAAAAAGGTGTGTTAATTTAACACACCTTTTTGTCCAAATTTTAACACACCTTAAGGTGGGTTTTAAAACACGCCTTAAGGTGTGTTTAACACACCCTAAGTTGGGTTTTACAACACACCTTAAGGTGTGTTTAACACACGTTAAGGTGTGTTAAACACACCTTTAGGTGTGTTACAAAACGCACCTTAAGGTGTGTTTTCTGCCTGTCCAAATTTTAACACACCTTAAGGTGGGTTTTGTATAAAGGTGTGTTTTCTAGCACACCTTGGTGCGTTTTCTAACACACCTCGGTGTGTTTTCTAGCACACCATGGTGCGTTTTCAAACACACCTTGGTGGGTTTTGCTACACACCTAGAAAGTGCTTTATATTACACCTTCACAGAAGGTGTGTAATATAACACACCAATAGACATGCTTTTTACACACCTTTTGAAAACCACACGATTCAGTTTTACCTGAAGAAAACACACTATATATAGTTATATGAGTACAGATACATGAACTTGTTGAGAATGTATTATCCTTTAACTGGTAAATTCATAAATGACACTTTTTATTTTTATTGTATCAGACTAATAACACAAGTTACAGAATATACACAGCACATGCAGTTAGGAAATATATAATAATCACTCAGTCATCAACCTCAATAAGCATTCTCACTGCAGTTCAAAACAATTTCATAAAAGATAAACAGCACCACAATCATACTGTGAGGGTAGGACTTGGCAAAGACATATAATACTAAGATCATATCTATCAGAGTACTGACAAGGCCAGTTTTCATACAGTTAGATGCATTTGAGTTAATTGGTTAAAACAGCCAAGGAATAAATGGTCCACAAAGTAAATTTTTTTGTTGTTGTTGCTCTAAATAGTTGTTTTTGGCTGTTTTAACCAGCAAATTTATGAATAATTCAACCAATTAGTTTTCTGGTTGTGTCACAGACATGTATATCAACAATTTAATGGTCTTGGGTACAGTTAGTATGTTTATTACATATATCAATAGGTAATCACTACATAATTACTAATTAGCGCAGAGTTCAAAATTCTCATTGTCACACATTTTCAAATAACATTTTCAAATGCTGTTAAACTGCTTACTGGAGTTACTGGTCTGGAATCCCATATTTTCCAAGGCTGAATCATGAATCAAAATATCTTGCATCTAATTGTTGAAGCCTTGCAGCACTTGATTCAACTCTTTTAAACGAAGCCTTGCATCATTTGCTTTGACTTCGCATGCAAGTTTACCCAAAGCTGTTTCCAGGCAGTTATATGCATGCAATCCAAATTTTGTAAGTCTATAATAAGATACGTCATATATTAAGATAAGTATTATATCTTACATAACAAGGTATAACTTAGGCATTAATACTATACATGAGGTTATCATAAATCACCCTTCTATGCAAAATATTCTATTATTTGATTTGACAAAAAAACAATGCATTAAAGAAGTATCAGCACTCTTCCTAGTACATTTATCAGAAATGAATAATAAAATAGCAAAGTTTATAATTTTACATTTAATTCAACAGATTTACTAGTAGCACTTTTTCATTGATGAATGGAATTGTTTGGTGTCAAGCAAATTGACATTATAAAATCAAGTACTGTATAACGTAAGACACTAAGTATGGAAAAAACATTATGGCATAAAGGTTTATTGTTCAACACAAGATGCTAGATCAAGTTCAAGATCAAGATGCTTTGATATGTAATTTTAGACATTTGCACCTTCCCCTGATTTAATTTCCTTTACCAGCATTTCAATGTCACACAATATTTCATCATTATCATGAATTAAACACTATTTCTTTCCTGCCAGTTATACAGCAAGTTTGATTAGAGGGGCAGGAAGTCTTTATTCGAACGACACAAATCTAAGCATTATGGTGTCAAACATGTTCAGTGTTAAGGATTCTTCAGTATCGGTAATAGGATGTTGACAGTAGGCCAATTAGTATCTTTGACTTTACACATCACAGTGCTTACAAGCATTTATGCTTGTAATAATAGGTGATATAAGGTTAAGGATGTAATTCTAATATTTTGTTGAGAAGCATTCCAATAGTCGGCCACATTAAAGCCAAGTCATCATTGCAACCAAAATATTTTACTGCCATTCAAAACTATAAGCCCTGAGTAGACTTTTACATGACAATTAATGTAGTTTCAACTGGATAGCCAAAAACTTTTTTACTGGAGCATATTAATGCAGCATAACAAATCTTACAATGAAACAGTTTGAGCACTAATGAAATTGTTTGAACTATGAAAGTTTTAAGTACTTAGCTATATTTTTGTAAGTAAATAAATGTTAAAAACTCAGCAATGTAGAAAGTAGTTAAAGGCCATTAAATTTCCCTGCTTAGATGATCAGTCAGCCATTGAGTCTGGCTTCAAGCCTTTATGACCACATCATAACATGACCCCATCAGGCAATCAAGGCAAGAGACACTATTAAAACCTTGCCAGTCCAAAAAAAAAAAACAGGTTAACAGAATCGAACTAAATGCTATGCATCAAGGAAAATAAAGTAAATGAATTTAAATCTATTTATTTCCAAATACTATCGCGCGAAATTCAAATTTTAAATGCAACACGATTCTACCAAAACCATAAACGATGGAAGGAATTCAAGGAAGTAAATATTACACGTTAAATTTGCTTTATCCATACAAAAATCAAAACAATGTGCTTACCTGACTTTTACACCTTCCTTTGTGATGTATTGGGAGTTATTTCTTTGACAATATTGGCTAAAATACTGTTTCTTTTGCTATAAACATCACATTTACAATACAACGTGCAAATATACGGAGTCCAAGTGTGAAGATTCCCGGTGAGCTTTGCGCGCGTAGTACTACCACTGATCTCTAGAAACAACTGGATAAAAACCTACTTGCCCGCGGAACGAAAAATGAAATAGTTTACATTTTTATCGGGTAAGAAAAAAATAAATACATAACATTCTTATCTAACTGCTACTGGACAACCGGGCGGCATAGATCTGATGTGTTGTGAGAGTTTTAATCATATTTTGGCTAATATTTTTAACACATCAAGATTTGAATATCTAAGACTAAGCTCGATATTCTGAGTCGCCATGTTAGGACGGATAAACTGAAGTTAACACCATGTTAATATGATGATGACAAATTATATATCATTTATATTTAACATATGAAATTCTTCATACTTTTGCTTCGTAACATACCAAAAACAAGGTGTGCTTTCTAACACACCTAGCTGTGTTTCTCAAACTTGTGCATGGTGTGTTCCAAAACACACCATGGTGTGTTTTCATCAAAAAGGTGTGTTTCCTAACACAGCTTGTATTTTTCAAAGGTGTGTAATAAAAGGTGTGCAAAAATAGGGTGTGTTTTTGTACACATCTTGGTGCGTTTTCTTACACATATTGGTGTGTTTTCCATCACACCTTGTTGTGTTTTCCAACACACCATGGTGTGTTTTCTGATTATAAGTAAAAAGGTGTGTTAAAATTACACACCTTTGTGTGCTATTGTGCACACCTTGATGTGTACTAAAACACACCTTGGTGTGTTATCAAACACACCTGTTTTTAGAGTGTAAAAGTTCTTTTGCCAAATAGTAATTTGGAAGATGCATATGAAAACTTAGATAAAAGAAAGAATTTAAGTTTTTATGCCACAATTGCATAGTTTGAACAACATGCAGAAAACAAAACGACCCCGGCAAAATTCGAACCTGCAATCTTCTGATCCGAAGTCAGACGCCTTATCCATTAGGCCACGAGGCCATCACTGCGCGACAACCGAAATTAAATTTAGTAACCACGATAACGAACGATGATGGTCCTACTTTTTCGTAAAAAATTGTAAGATATCCTTTGATAGTTCTCGGCTTACTTGTTTAGTAACGTGATCCTCCCTCCGCGTGCAATTGGTCTTGTGTTCGATTGCCAGCAACCTCATAATTTAAAAACGTCAAAAAGAACTTACAAAAACAGCAACTCTCAAAATGTGTGTTGAACTAGCATAGCAACAGTATAGTAACAGTTATTGGAGACTGAATAGTGTGCAAGATACATATGAAAAAGAAGCAATTTCTAAACAATGCAATTTCCAGAATATGCATGGCTTGAACATCCTAAAAACTACGAGTTAATCGCTCGTTCCGAAGAGAAACAAAATTTTCTAACCACGTTAACGAATGCTGATAGTCATAATTTATTATTTTCGAATTATTTTCTTAAAAAATAAAAAACTTTATTAAAAATTTTATTCTTTACAAACTGAATGAATTTTTTAAAAAATTTTCGGGTGTACTCGCGATTGTTGTCCGCTTGCTGAACTAGTCGTATAATTCTCTCTTAGGGTGCGAGAGGTCAGGAGTGATATTCTTGTGCCAGCCCGATATTAAAAGATTTCGAAACAAGAACTTTCCTTGATTGATAAGTTTCGAAACGTTTGTAAAGATTTAACCCGATTTATTTTTATGTTACATGTTCTGAAACACCTTCTCTGGAGAAGCTACTTGAAAATTGTGGTTTTGAAAATTTCACTTCTGTCGTATACGAAATGTTAAGAACAGCGCAAAAAGTGACTAATAGGGAGTCTGGAAATAATTGAGATTACCAATGCTGAATAGATAAGTAATAGAGAAAAAAACGAAAGACAGACTATTGAGTTAATGGCGGTAGCGTGGCCGAGTAGTCTAAGGCGCTGGTTTTATGCACCAGTCATTCTATGGCGTGGGTTCGAATCCCACCGCTGCCAATTGCGTTTTATTAATGGAGCAACAGCTGTTACGTGTTTTATGCTGTTTCATTGAAATTGTTCTGGAATGTTGCATATTGCCCCATGGCAGTTGGTGTGGATTCAGCAACTCTCACATTGCACGTTGGACTAGCACAGCAGCAGTATATTAAAAGTTATTTGACAATGAGCAGTTTGAAAGATACACAACAAAAAGAAGTAATTTCTAAACATTGTTTTTGCCAGAATATGCATGGCTTTAACATCATAAAAAAACCACGAGTTAGTCGCTGCTTCCGAAGACAAACTAAATTTACTAGACACGATCACCGTTGCTGATGGTCATACTTTTTGTTTTACAATTATTTTCTTAAAAATTGTCGGATGTACTGCAAATTCTTGTCGGCTTGCTGGTCTACTAGTATGTTTCACGCTTAGGGTGCGAGAGGTCACGGGTTCGATTCCCGTGCAAGCCCATCATTAGAAGTCTTCTTCAAAGAAACATTTCTTGATTCACATGCTTTGGAAACGTTGGTAAATATGGCAAACGAATTAAATTTTATGTTTTATGTTCTGAAACACTTTCTCCGGATAAGCTACGTAAAAATAATGCTGTTAAAATTCCACTTCTGTCGTACACGAAATGTCAAGAACAGCGCTAATAGTAACAGAAAGGGAGTCTGGATTAGATGGAGATTACTCATACAGAATTATATGTAATTATTACAGATCAACATAAAAAGAAAGAGCACTTTGTTGCAGGCAGTAGCGTGGCCCAGTGGTCTAAGGCGCTGGTTTTAGGCACCCGTTTTTCTATATCGTGGCTTCAAATCCTACCGCTACCAGTTGCGGTCTATTTATGGCCCTCACCTATGAAACGTGTCATGTTGTTTCTTTAAAGTTATTGTGTGAGATTTGGCAAGTTTTTTAATGGCAGTTGCTATAGATTCAGTATCTCTTTCCTTGCATGTTGGTCTGGTATAGAAACAGTATATTAAAAGTTCTTTTGCCAAATAGTAATTTGGAAGATGCATATGAAAACTTAGATCAAAGAAAGAATTTAAGTTTTTATGCCACAATTGCATAGTTTGAACAACATGCAGAAAACAAAACGACCCCGGTAAAATTCGAACCTGCAATCTTCTGATCCGAAGTCAGACGCCTTATCCATTAGGCCACGAGGCCATCACTGCGCGACAACCCAAATTATATTTAGTAACCACGATAACGAACGATGATGGTCCTACTTTTTCGTAAAAAATTGTAAGATATCCTTTGATAGTTCTCGGCTTACTTGTTTAGTAATGTGATCCTCCCTCCGCGTGCCATTGGTCTTGTGTTCGATTACCAGCAACCTCATAATTTAAAAACGTCAAAAAGAACTTACAAAAACAGCAACTCTCAAAATGTGTGTTGAACTAGCACAGCAACAGTATAGTAACAGTTATTGGACACTGAGCAGTGCGCAAGATACATATGAAAAAGAAGCAATTTCTAAACAATGCAATTTCCAGAATATGCATGGCTTGAACATCCTAAAAAACTACGAGTTAATCGCTCGTTCCGAAGAGAAACAAAATTTTCTAACCACGTTAACGAATGCTGATAGTCATAATTTATTATTTTCGAATTATTTTCTTAAAAAATAAAAAACTTTATTAAAAATTTTATTCTTTACAAACTGAATGAATTTTTTAAAAAATTTTCGGGTGTACTCGCGATTGTTGTCCGCTTGCTTGTCTAGTCGTATAATTCTCTCTTAGGGTGCGAGAGGTCACGAGTGATATTCTTGTGCCAGCCCGATATTAAAAGATTTCGAAACAAGAACTTTCCTTGATTGATAAGTTTCGAAACGTTTGTAAAGATTTAACCCGATTTATTTTTATGTTACATGTTCTGAAACACCTTCTCTGGAGAAGCTACTTGAAAATTGTGGTTTTGAAAATTTCACTTCTGTCGTATACGAAATGTTAAGAACAGCGCAAAAAGTGACTAATAGGGAGTCTGAAAATAATTGAGATTACCAATGCTGAATACATAAGTAATAGAGAAAAAAACGAAAGACAGACTATTGAGTTAATGGCGGTAGCGTGGCCGAGTAGTCTAAGGCGCTGGTTTTATGCACCAGTCATTCTATGGCGTGGGTTCGAATCCCACCGCTGCCAATTGCGTTTTATTAATGGAGCAACAGTTGTTACGTGTTTTATGCTGTTTCATTGAAATTGTTCTGGAATGTTGCATATTGCCCCATGGCAGTTGGTGTGGATTCAGCAACTCTCACATTGCACGTTGGACTAGCACAGCAGCAGTATATTAAAAGTTATTTGACAATGAGCAGTTTGAAAGATACACAACAAAAAGAAGTAATTTCTAAACATTGTTTTTGCCAGAATATGCATGGCTTTAACATCATAAAAAAACCACGAGTTAGTCGCTGCTTCCGAAGAGAAACTAAATTTACTAGACACGATCGCCGTTGCTGCTGGTCATACTTTTTGTTTTACAATTATTTTCTTAAAAATTGTCGGATGTACTGGCGATTGTTGTCGGCTTGCTGGTCTAGTGGTATGATTCTCGCTTAGGGTGCGAGAGGTCACGGGTTCGACTCCCGTGCAAGCCCATCATTAAAAGTCTTCTTCAAAGAAACATTTCCTGGTTCACATGCTTTGGAAACGTTGGTACATATGGCAAACGAATTAAATTTTATGTTTTATGTTCTGAAACACTTTCTCCGGATAAGCTACGTAAAAATAATGCTGTTAAAGTTCCACTTCTGTCGTACACGAAATGTAAAGAACAGCGTAAATAGTAACAGAAAGGGAGTCTGGAATAGATGGAGATTGCTCATACAAAATTATATGTAATTATTAGACAACAACATAAAAAGAAAGAGCATTTTGTTGCAGGCAGTAGCCTGGCCCAGTGGTCCAAGTTGTTAGTTTTAGGCACCAGTCTTTCTATATCGTGGGTTCAAATCCCACCGGTACCAGTTGAGGTGTATTTATGGCCCTCACCTATGAAACGTGTCATGCTGTTTCATTAAAGTTATTGTGTGAGATTTGGCAAGTTTTTTAATGGCAGTTGCTATAGATTCAGTATCTCTTTCCTTGCATGTTGGTCTGGTATAGAAACAGTATATTAAAAGTTCTTTTGCCAAATAGTAATTTGAAAGATGCATATGAAAACTTAGATAAAAGAAAGAATTTAAGTTTTTATGCCACAATTGCTTAGTTTGAACAACATGCAGAAAACAAAACGACCCCGGCAGGATTCGAACCTGCAATCTTCTGATCCGAAGTCAGACGCCATATCCATTAGGCCACGAGGCCATCACTGCGCGACAACCGAAATTAAATTTAGTAACCACGATAACGAACGATGATGGTCCTACTTTTTCGTAAAAAATTGTAAGATATCCTTTGATAGTTCTCGGCTTACTTCTTTAGTAATGTGATCCTCCCTCCGCGTGCAATTGGTCTTGTGTTCGATTGCCAGCAACCTCATAATTTAAAAACGTCAAAAAGAACTTACAAAAACAGCAACTCTCAAAATGTGTGTTGAACTAGCATAGCAACAGTATAGTAACAGTTATTGGAGACTGAATAGTGTGCAAGATACATATGAAAAAGAAGCAATTTCTAAACAATGCAATTTCCAGAATATGCATGGCTTGAACATCCTAAAAACTACGAGTTAATCGCTCGTTCCGAAGAGAAACAAAATTTTCTAACCACGTTAACGAATGCTGATAGTCATAATTTATTATTTTCGAATTATTTTCTTAAAAAATAAAAAACTTTATTAAAAATTTTATTCTTTACAAACTGAATGAATTTTTTAAAAAATTTTCGGGTGTACTCGCGATTGTTGTCCGCTTGCTGGTCTAGTCGTATAATTCTCTCTTAGGGTGCGAGAGGTCACGAGTGATATTCTTGTGCCAGCCCGATATTAAAAGATTTCGAAACAAGAACTTTCCTTGATTGATAAGTTTCGAAACGTTTGTAAAGATTTAACCCGATTTATTTTTATGTTACATGTTCTGAAACACCTTCTCTGGAGAAGCTACTTGAAAATTGTGGTTTTGAAAATTTCACTTCTGTCGTATACGAAATGTTAAGAACAGCGCAAAAAGTGACTAATAGGGAGTCTGGAAATAATTGAGATTACCAATGCAGAATAGATAAGTAATAGAGAAAAAAACGAAAGACAGACTATTGAGTTAATGGCGGTAGCGTGGCCGAGTAGTCTAAGGCGCTGGTTTTATGCACCAGTCATTCTATGGCGTGGGTTCGAATCCCACCGCTGCCAATTGCGTTTTATTAATGGAGCAACAGCTGTTACGTGTTTTATGCTGTTTCATTGAAATTGTTCTGGAATGTTGCATATTGCCCCATGGCAGTTGGTGTGGATTCAGCAACTCTCACATTGCACGTTGGACTAGCACAGCAGCAGTATATTAAAAGTTATTTGACAATGAGCAGTTTGAAAGATACACAACAAAAAGAAGTAATTTCTAAACATTGTTTTTGCCAGAATATGCATGGCTTTAACATCATAAAAAAACCACGAGTTAGTCGCTGCTTCCGAAGAGAAACTAAATTTACTAGACACGATCGCCGTTGCTGCTGGTCATACTTTTTGTTTTACAATTATTTTCTTAAAAATTGTCGGATGTACTGGCGATTGTTGTCGGCTTGCTGGTCTAGTGGTATGATTCTCGCTTAGGGTGCGAGAGGTCACGGGTTCGATTCCTGTGCAAGCCCATCATTAGAAGTCTTCTTCAAAGAAACATTTCTTGATTCACATGCTTTGGAAACGTTGGTAAATATGGCAAACGAATTAAATTTTATGTTTTATGTTCTGAAACACTTTCTCCGGATAAGCTACGTAAAAATAATGCTGTTAAAATTCCACTTCTGTCGTACACGAAATGTCAAGAACAGCGCTAATAGTAACAGAAAGGGAGTCTGGATTAGATGGAGATTACTCATACAGAATTATATG
The DNA here is from genome assembly GCA_963855995.1 of Muricea muricata. Taxonomy (NCBI): domain Eukaryota; kingdom Metazoa; phylum Cnidaria; class Anthozoa; order Malacalcyonacea; family Plexauridae; genus Muricea; species Muricea muricata. The sequence continues at coordinate 53,148,006 of OY979716.1, read as the reverse complement.
TAATTATTACAGATCAACATAAAAAGAAAGAGCACTTTGTTGCAGGCAGTAGCGTGGCCCAGTGGTCTAAGGCGCTGGTTTTAGGTACCCGTTTTTCTATATCGTGGCTTCAAATCCTACCGCTACCAGTTGCGGTCTATTTATGGCCCTCACCTATGAAACGTGTCATGTTGTTTCTTTAAAGTTATTGTGTGAGATTTGGCAAGTTTTTTAATGGCAGTTGCTATAGATTCAGTATCTCTTTCCTTGCATGTTGGTCTGGTATAGAAACAGTATATTAAAAGTTCTTTTGCCAAATAGTAATTTGGAAGATGCATATGAAAACTTAGATCAAAGAAAGAATTTAAGTTTTTATGCCACAATTGCATAGTTTGAACAACATGCAGAAAACAAAACGACCCCGGTAAAATTCGAACCTGCAATCTTCTGATCCGAAGTCAGACGCCTTATCCATTAGGCCACGAAGCCATCACTGCGCGACAACCCAAATTATATTTAGTAACCACGATAACGAACGATGATGGTCCTACTTTTTCGTAAAAAATTGTAAGATATCCTTTGATAGTTCTCGGCTTACTTGTTTAGTAATGTGATCCTCCCTCCGCGTGCCATTGGTCTTGTGTTCGATTGCCAGCAACCTCATAACTTAAAAACGTCAAAAAGAACTTACAAAAACAGCAACTCTCAAAATGTGTGTTGAACTAGCACAGCAACAGTATAGTAACAGTTATTGGACAGTGAGCAGTGTGCAAGATACATATGAAAAAGAAGCAATTTCTAAACAATGCAATTTCCAGAATATGCATGGCTTGAACATCGTAAAAAACTACGAGTTAATCGCTCGTTCCGAAGAGAAACAAAATTTTCTAACCACGTTAACGAATGCTGATAGTCATAATTTATTATTTTCGAATTATTTTCTTAAAAAATAAAAAACTTTATTAAAAATTTTATTCTTTACAAACTGAATGAATTTTTTAAAAAATTTTCGGGTGTACTCGCGATTGTTGTCCGCTTGCTGGTCTAGTCGTATAATTCTCTCTTAGGGTGCGAGAGGTCACGAGTGATATTCTTGTGCCAGCCCGATATTAAAAGATTTCGAAACAAGAACTTTCCTTGATTGATAAGTTTCGAAACGTTTGTAAAGATTTAACCCGATTTATTTTTATGTTACATGTTCTGAAACACCTTCTCTGGAGAAGCTACTTGAAAATTGTGGTTTTGAAAATTTCACTTCTGTCGTATACGAAATGTTAAGAACAGCGCAAAAAGTGACTAATAGGGAGTCTGGAAATAATTGAGATTACCAATGCTGAATAGATAAGTAATAGAGAAAAAAACGAAAGACAGACTATTGAGTTAATGGCGGTAGCGCGGCCGAGTAGTCTAAGGCGCTGGTTTTATGCACCAGTCATTCTATGGCGTGGGTTCGAATCCCACCGCTGCCAATTGCGTTTTATTAATGGAGCAACAGCTGTTACGTGTTTTATGCTGTTTCATTGAAATTGTTCTCGAATGTTGCATATTGCCCCATGGCAGTTGGTGTGGATTCAGCAACTCTCACATTGCACGTTGGACTAGCACAGCAGCAGTATATTAAAAGTTATTTGACAATGAGCAGTTTGAAAGATACACAACAAAAAGAAGTAATTTCTAAACATTGTTTTTGCCAGAATATGCATGGCTTTAACATCATAAAAAAACCACGAGTTAGTCGCTGCTTCCGAAGAGAAACTAAATTTACTAGACACGATCGCCGTTGCTGCTGGTCATACTTTTTGTTTTACAATTATTTTCTTAAAAATTGTCGGATGTACTGGCGATTGTTGTCGGCTTGCTGGTCTAGTGGTATGATTCTCGCTTAGGGTGCGAGAGGTCACGGGTTCGACTCCCGTGCAAGCCCATCATTAAAAGTCTTCTTCAAAGAAACATTTCCTGGTTCACATGCTTTGGAAACGTTGGTACATATGGCAAACGAATTAAATTTTATGTTTTATGTTCTGAAACACTTTCTCCGGATAAGCTACGTAAAAATAATGCTGTTAAAGTTCCACTTCTGTCGTACACGAAATGTAAAGAACAGCGTAAATAGTAACAGAAAGGGAGTCTGGAATAGATGGAGATTGCTCATACAAAATTATATGTAATTATTAGACAACAACATAAAAAGAAAGAGCATTTTGTTGCAGGCAGTAGCCTGGCCCAGTGGTCCAAGTTGCTAGTTTTAGGCACCAGTCTTTCTATATCGTGGGTTCAAATCCCACCGGTACCAGTTGAGGTGTATTTATGGCCCTCACCTATGAAACGTGTCATGCTGTTTCATTAAAGTTATTGTGTGAGATTTGGCAAGTTTTTTAATGGCAGTTGCTATAGATTCAGTATCTCTTTCCTTGCATGTTGGTCTGGTATAGAAACAGTATATTAAAAGTTCTTTTGCCAAATAGTAATTTGAAAGATGCATATGAAAACTTAGATAAAAGAAAGAATTTAAGTTTTTATGCCACAATTGCATAGTTTGAACAACATGCAGAAAACAAAACGACCCCGGTAAAATTCGAACCTGCAATCTTCTGATCCGAAGTCAGACGCCTTATCCATTAGGCCACGAGGCCATCACTGCGCGACAACCCAAATTATATTTAGTAACCACGATAACGAACGATGATGGTCCTACTTTTTCGTAAAAAATTGTAAGATATCCTTTGATAGTTCTCGGCTTACTTCTTTAGTAATGTGATCCTCCCTCCGCGTGCAATTGGTCTTGTGTTCGATTGCCAGCAACCTCATAATTTAAAAACGTCAAAAAGAACTTACAAAAACAGCAACTCTCAAAATGTGTGTTGAACTAGCATAGCAACAGTATAGTAACAGTTATTGGAGACTGAATAGTGTGCAAGATACATATGAAAAAGAAGCAATTTCTAAACAATGAAATTTCCAGAATATGCATGGCTTGAACATCCTAAAAACTACGAGTTAATCGCTCGTTCCGAAGAGAAACAAAATTTTCTAACCACGTTAACGAATGCTGATAGTCATAATTTATTATTTTCGAATTATTTTTTTAAAAAATAAAAAACTTTATTAAAAATTTTATTCTTTACAAACTGAATGAATTTTTTATAAAATTTTCGGGTGTACTCGCGATTGTTGTCCGCTTGCTGGTCTAGTCGTATAATTCTGTCTTAGGGTGCGAGAGGTCACGAGTGATATTCTTGTGCCAGCCCGATATTAAAAGATTTCGAAACAAGAACTTTCCTTGATTGATAAGTTTCGAAACGTTTGTAAAGATTTAACCCGATTTATTTTTATGTTACATGTTCTGAAACACCTTCTCTGGAGAAGCTACTTGAAAATTGTGGTTTTGAAAATTTCACTTCTGTCGTATACGAAATGTTAAGAACAGCGCAAAAAGTGACTAATAGGGAGTCTGGAAATAATTGAGATTACCAATGCAGAATAGATAAGTAATAGAGAAAAAAACGAAAGACAGACTATTGAGTTAATGGCGGTAGCGTGGCCGAGTAGTCTAAGGCGCTGGTTTTATGCACCAGTCATTCTATGGCGTGGGTTCGAATCCCACCGCTGCCAATTGCGTTTTATTAATGGAGCAACAGCTGTTACGTGTTTTATGCTGTTTCATTGAAATTGTTCTCGAATGTTGCATATTGCCCCATGGCAGTTGGTGTGGATTCAGCAACTCTCACATTGCACGTTGGACTAGCACAGCAACAGTATATTAAAAGTTATTTGACAATGAGCAGTTTGAAAGATACAAAACAAAAAGAAGTAATTTCTAAACATTGTTTTTGCCAGAATATGCATGGCTTTAACATCATAAAAAAACCACGAGTTAGTCGCTGCTTCCGAAGAGAAACTAAATTTACTAGACACGATCGCCGTTGCTGCTGGTCATACTTTTTGTTTTACAATTATTTTCTTAAAAATTGTCGGATGTACTGGCGATTGTTGTCGGCTTGCTGGTCTAGTGGTATGATTCTCGCTTAGGGTGCGAGAGGTCACGCGTTCGATTCCCGTGCAAGCCCATCATTAGAAGTCTTCTTCAAAGAAACATTTCTTGATTCACATGCTTTGGAAACGTTGGTAAATATGGCAAACGAATTAAATTTTATGTTTTATGTTCTGAAACACTTTCTCCGGATAAGCTACGTAAAAATAATGCTGTTAAAATTCCACTTCTGTCGTACACGAAATGTCAAGAACAGCGCTAATAGTAACAGAAAGGGAGTCTGGATTAGATGGAGATTACTCATACAGAATTATATGTAATTATTACAGATCAACATAAAAAGAAAGAGCACTTTGTTGCAGGCAGTAGCGTGGCCCAGTGGTCTAAGGCGCTGGTTTTAGGCACCCGTTTTTCTATATCGTAGCTTCAAATCCCACCGCTACCAGTTGCGGTCTATTTATGGCCCTCACCTATGAAACGTGTCATGTTGTTTCTTTAAAGTTATTGTGTGAGATTTGGCAAGTTTTTTAATGGCAGTTGCTATAGATTCAGTATCTCTTTCCTTGCATGTTGGTCTGGTATAGAAACAGTATATTAAAAGTTCTTTTGCCAAATAGTAATTTGGACGATGCATATGAAAACTTAGATAAAAGAAAGAATTTAAGTTTTTATGCCACAATTGCATAGTTTGAACAACATGCAGAAAACAAAACGACCCCGGTAAAATTCGAACCTGCAATCTTCTGATCCGAAGTCAGACGCCTTATCCATTAGGCCACGAGGCCATCACTGCGCGACAACCCAAATTATATTTAGTAACCACGATAACGAACGATGATGGTCCTACTTTTTCGTAAAAAATTGTAAGATATCATTTGACAGTTCTCGGCTTACTTGTTTAGTAATGTGATCCTCCCTCCGCGTGCCATTGGTCTTGTGTTCGATTGCCAGCAACCTCATAATTTAAAAACGTCAAAAAGAACTTACAAAAACAGCAACTCTCAAAATGTGTGTTGAACTAGCACAGCAACAGTATAGTAACAGTTATTGGACACTGAGCAGTGTGCAAGATACATATGAAAAAGAAGCAATTTCTAAACAATGCAATTTCCAGAATATGCATGGCTTGAACATCCTAAAAAACTACGAGTTAATCGCTCGTTCCGAAGAGAAACAAAATTTTCTAACCACGTTAACGAATGCTGATAGTCATAATTTATTATTTTCGAATTATTTTCTTAAAAACTAAAAAACTTTTTTAAAAATTTTATTCTGCACAAACTGAATGAATTCTTTAAAAAATTGTCGGGTGTACTCGCGATTGTTGTCCGCTTGCTGATCTAGTCGTATAATTCTCTCTTAGGGTGCGAGAGGTCACGAGTGATATTCTTGTGCCAGCCCGATATTAAAAGATTTCGTAACAAGAACTTTCCTTGATTGATAAGTTTCGAAACGTTTGTAAAAATTTAACCCGATTTATTTTTATGTTACATGTTCTGAAACACCTTCTCTGGAGAAGCTACTTGAAAATTGTGGTTTTGAAAATTTCACTTCTGTCGTATACGAAATGTTAAGAACAGCGCAAAAAGTGACTAATAGGGAGTCTGGAAATAATTGAGATTACCAACCCTGAATAGATAAGTAATAGAGAAAAAAACGAAAGAATGACTGTTGAGTTAATGGCGGTAGCGTGGCCGAGTAGTCTAAGACGCTGGTTTTAGGCACCAGTCATTCTATGGCGTGGGTTCGAATCCCACCGCTGCCAATTGCGTTTTATTAATGGAGCAACCGCTGTTACGTGTTTTATGCTGTTTCATTGAAATTGTTCTGGAATGTTGCATATTGCCCCATGGCAGTTGGTGTGGATTCAGCAACTCTCACATTGCACGTTGGACTAGCACAGCAACAGTATATTAAAAGTTATTTGACAATGAGCAGTTTGAAAGATACACAACAAAAAGAAGTAATTTCTAAACATTGTTTTTGCCAGAATATGCATGGCTTTAACATCATAAAAAAACCACGAGTTAGTCGCTGCTTCCGAAGAGAAAATAAATTTACTAGACACGATCGCCGTTGCTGATGGTCATACTTTTTGTTTTACAATTATTTTCTTAAAAATTGTCGGATGTACTGGCGATTGTTGTCGGCTTGCTGGTCTAGTGGTATGATTCTCGCTTAGGGTGCGAGAGGTCACGGGTTCGATTCCCGTGCAAGCCCATCATTAGAAGTCTTCTTCAAAGAAACGTTTCTTCATTCACATGCTTTCGAAACGTTGGTAAATATGGCAAACGAATTAAATTTTATGATTTATGTTCTGAAACACTTTCTCCGGATAAGCTACGTAAAAATAGTGCTGTTAAAATTCCACTTCTGTCGTACACGAAATGTAAAGAACAGCGCAAATAGTAACAGGAAGGTAGTCTGGATTAGATGGAGATTACTCATACAGAATTATATGTAATTATTAGAGAACAACATAAAAAGAAAGAGCACGTTGTTGCAGGCTGTAGCGTGGCCCAGTGGTCTAAGGCGCTGGTTTTAGGCACCAGTCTTTCTATATCGTGGGTTCAAACCCCACCGCTACCAGTTGCGGTCTATTTATGGCCTTCATTTTTGAAACGTGTCATGCTGTTTCATTAAAGTTATTGTGTGAGATTTGGCAAGTTTTTTAATGGCAGTTTCTATAGATTCAGTATCTCTTTGCTTGCATGTTGGTCTGGTATAGAAACAGTATATTAAAAGTTCTTTTGCCAAATAGTAATTTGAAATATGCATATGAAAACTTAGATAAAAGAAAGAATTAAAGTTTTTATGCCACAATTGCTTAGTTTGAACAACATGCAGAAAACAAAACGACCCCGGCAGGATTCGAACCTGCAATCTTCTGATCCGAAGTCAGACGCCTTATCCATTAGGCCACGAGGCCATCACTGCGCAACATCCGAAATTGAATTTAGTAACCACGATAACGAACGATGATGGTCCTACTTTTTCGTAAAAAATTGTAAGATATCCTTTGATAATTCTCGGCTTACTTGTTTAGTAATTTGATCTTCCCTCCGCGATTCACATGCTTTGGAAACGTTGGTAAATATGGCAAGCGAATTAAATTTTATGTTTTATGTTCTGAAACACTTTCTCCGGATAAGCTACGTAAAAATAATGCTGTTAAAGTTCCACTTCTGTCGTACACGAAATCTAAAGAACAGCGTAAATAGTAACAGAAAGGGAGTCTGGAATAGATGGAGATTGCTCATACAAAATTATATGTAATTATTAGACAACAACATAAAAAGAAACAGCACTTTGTTGCAGGCAGCAGCGTGGCCCAGTGGTCTAAGGCGCTGGTTTTAGGCACCAATCTTTCTATATCGTGGGTGCTAATCCTACCGCTACCAGTTGCGGTTTATTTATGGCCCTCACCTATGAAACGTGTCATGCTGTTTCATTAAAGTTATTGTGTGAGATTTGGCAAGTTTTTTAATGGCAGTTGCTATAGATTCAGTAACTCTTTGCTTGCATGTTGGTCTGGTATAGAAACAGTATATTAAAAGTTCTTTTGCCAAATAGTAATTTGGAAGATGCATATGAAAACTTAGATAAAAGAAAGAATTTAAGTTTTTATGCCACAATTGCTTAGTTTGAACAACATGCAGAAAAAAAAACGACCCCGGCAGGAATCGAACCTGCAATCTTCTGATCCGAAGTCAGACGCCTTATCCATTAGGCCACGAGGCCATCACTGCGCGACAACCCAAATTAAGTTTAGTAACAACGATAACAAACAATGATGGTCCTACTTTTTCTTAAAAAATTGTAAGATATCCTATGATAGTTCTCAGCTTACTTGTTTAGTAATGTGATCCTCCCTCCGCGTGCAATTGGTCTTGTGTTCGATTGCCAGCAACCTCATAATTTAAAAACGTCAAAAAAAACTTACAAAAAAAGCAACTCTCAAAATGTGTGTTGGACTAGCACAGCAACAGTATAGTAACAGTTATTGGAGACCGAGCAGTGTGCAAGATACATATGAAAAAGAAGCAATTTCTAAACAATGCAATTTCCAGAATATGCATGGCTTGAACATCATAAAAAACTACGAGTTAATCGCTCGTTCCGAAGAGAAACAAAATTTTCTAACCACGTTAACCAATGCTGATAGTCATAATTTATTATTTTCGAATTATTTTCTTAAAAAATAGAAAACATTTTTAAGAATTTTATCCTTTACAAACTTAATGAATTTTTTAAAAAATTTTCGGGTGTACTCGCGATTGTTGTCCGCTTACTGGTCTACTCGTATAATTCTGTCTTAGGGTGCGAGAGGTCACGAGTTATATTCTTGTGCCAGCCCGATATTAAAAGATTTCGTAACAAGAACTTTCCTTGATTGATAAGTTTCGAAACAATTGTAAAGATTTAACCCGATTTTTTTTTATGTTACATGTTCTGAAACACCTTCTCTGGAGAAGCTACTATAAAATTGTGTTTTTGAAATTTTCACTTCTTTCGTATACGAAATGTTAAGAACAGCGCAAAAAGTTACTAATAGGGAGTCTGGAAAAGATGGAGATTACCCATGCAGAATAGATAAGTAATAGAGAACAAAACGCAAAGACAAACAGTTGAGTTGATAGCGGTAGCGTGGCCGAGTGGTCTAAGGCGCTGGTTATAGGCACCAGTCATTCTATGGCGTGGGCTCGAATCCCACCGCTGCCAATTGCGTTCTATTAATGGGGCAACAGCTGTTAGGTGTTTTATGCTGCTTCATTGAAATTGTTCTGGAATGTGGCATATTGCTCCATGGCAGTTGGTGTGGATTAAGCAACTCACACACTGCACGTTGGACTAGCACAGCAACAGTATATTAAAAGTTATTTGACAATGAGCAGTTTGAAAGATACATATCAAAAAGAAAAAATTTCTAAACATTGTTTTTGCCAGAATATGCATGGCTTGAACATCATAAGAAAACCACGAGTTAATCGCTGCTTCCGAAGACAAACTAAATTTACTAGACACGATCACCCTTGCTGATGGTCATACTTTTTGTTTTACAATTATTTTCTTAAAAATTGTCGGATGTACTGCCGATTCTTGTCGGCTTGCTGGTCTACTGGTACGTTTCACGCTTAGGGTGCGAGAGGTCACGGGTTCGATCCTCGTGCAAGTCCATCATTAGAAGTCTTCTTCAAAGAAAAATTTCTTGATTCACATGCTTTGGAAACGTTGGTAAATATGGCAAACGAATTAAATTTTATGTTTTATGTTCTGACACACTTTCTCCGGATAAGCTACGTAAAAATAATGCTGTTAAAATTCCACTTCTGTCGTACACGAAATGTAAAGAACAGCGTAAATAGTAACAGAAAGGGAGTCTGGAATAGATGGAGATTACTCATACAGAATTATATGTAATTATTAGACAACAACATAAAAAGAAAGCGCACTTTGTTGCAGGCAGTAGCGTGGCCCAGTGGTCTAAGACGCGGGTTTTAGGCACCAGTCTTTCTATATCGAGGGTTCAAATCCCACCGCTACCAGTTTCGGTCTATTTATGGCCCTCACCTATGAAATGTGTCATGCTGTTTCATTAAAGTTATTGTGTGAGATTTGGCAAGTTTTTTAATGGCAGTTGCTATAGATTCAGTATCCCTTTCCTTGCATGTTGGTTTGGTATAGAAACAGTGTATTAAAAGTTCTTTTGCCAAATAGTAATTTGGAAGATGCATATGAAAACTTAGATAAAAGAAAGAATTTAAGTTTTTATGCCACAATTGCATAGTTTGAACAACATGCAGAAAACAAAACGACCCCGGAAGGATTTGAACCTGCAATCTTCTGATCCGAAGTCAGACGCCTTATCCATTAGGCCACGAGGCCATCACTGCGCGACAACCGAAATTAAATTTAATAACCACGATAACGAACGATGATGGTCCTACTTTTTCGCAAAAAATTGTAACATATCCTTTGATAGTTCTCGGCTTACTTGTTTAGTAATGTGATCCTCCTTCCGCGTGCAATTGGTCTTGTGTCCGATTCCCAGCAACCTCATAATTTAAAAACCTCAAAAAGAACTTACAAAAACCGAAACTCTCAAAATGTGTGTTGGACTAGCACTGCAACAGAATAGTAACAGTTATTGGAGACTGAGCAGTGTGCAAGATACATATGAAAAAGAAGCAATTTCTAAACAATGCAATTTCAAGAATATGCATGCATGGCTTGAACATCATAAAAAACCACGAGTTAATCGCTCCTTCCGAACACAAACTAAATTTACTAAACACGATCACCGTTGCTAATGGTCATACTTTTTGTTTTACATATATTTTCTTAAAAATTGTCGGATGTACTCCCGATTCTTTTCGGCTTGCTGGTCTACTGGTACGTTTCACCCTTAGGGTGCGAGAGGTCACGGGTTCGATCCCCGTGCAAGCCCATCATTCCAAGACTTCGTCAAAAGAACTTTTCTTCATTGACATGCTTTGGAAACGTTGGTAAATATGGCAAACGAATTAAGTTTTATGTTTTATGTTCTGAAACACTTTCTCCGGAGAAGCTACCTAAAAATAATGCTGATAAAATTCCACTTCTGTCGTACACGAAATGTAAAGAACAGAAAAAGAGTCTGGAACAGATGGAGATTACTCATACATAATTATATGTAATTATTGGACAACAACATAAAAAGAAACAGCACTTTGTTGCAGGCAGCAGCGTGGCCCAGTGGTCTAAGGCGCTGGTTTTAGGCACCAGTCTTTCTATATCGTGGGTTCTAATCCCACCGCTACCAGTTGCGGTGTATTTATGGCCCTCACCTATGAAACGTGTCATGCTGTTTCTTTAAAGTTATTGTGTGAGATTTGGCAAGTTTTTTAATGGCAGTATCTATAGATTCAGTAACTCTTTGCTTGCATGTTGGTCTGGTATAGAAACAGTATATTAAAAGTTCTTTTGCCAAAGAGTAATTTGGAAGATGCATATGAAAACTTAGATAAAAGAAAGAATTTAAGTTTTTATGCCACAATTGCATAGTTTGAACAACATGCAGAAAACAAAACGACCCCTGCAGGATTCGAACCTGCAATCTTCTGATCCAAAGTCAGACGCCTTATCCATTAGGCCACGAGGCCATCACTGCGCGCCAACCCAAATTAATTTTAGTAACCAAGATAACGAACGATGATGGTCCTACTTTTTCGCAAATAATTGTAAGATATCCTTTGATAGTTCTCGGCTTACTTATTTAGTAATGTGATCCTCCTTCCGCGTGCAGTTGGTCTTGTGTCCGATTGCCAGCAGCCTCATAATTTAAAAACCTCAAAAAGAACTTACAAAAACCGCAACTCTCAAAATGTGTGTTTGACTAGCACAACAACACTATAGTAACAGTTATTGGAGACTGAGCATTGTGCAAGATACATATGAAAAAGAAGCAATTTCTAAACAATACAATTGCCAGAATATGCATGGCTTGAACATCATAAAAAACTACGAGTTACTCGCTCGTTCCGAAGAGAAACAAAATTTTCTAACCACGTTAACGAATGCTGATAGTCATAATTTATTATTTTCGAATTATTTTCTTAAAAAATAGAAAACTTTTTAAAAATTTTATTCTTTACAAACTTAATGAATTTTTTAAAAAATTTTCGGGTGTACTCGCGATTGTTGTCCGCTTACTGGTCTACTCGTATAATTCTGTCTTAGGGTGCGAGAGGTCACGAGTGATATTCTTGTGCCAGCCCGATATTAAAAGATTTCGTGACAAGAACTTTCCTTGATTGATAAGTTTCGAAACGTTTGTAAAGATTTAACCCGATTTTTTTTTATGTTACATGTTCTGAAACACCTTCTCTGGAGAAGCTACTATAAAATTGTGTTTTTGAAATTTTCACTTCTTTCGTATACGAAATGTTAAGAACAGCGCAAAAAGTGACTAATAGGGAGTCTGGAAAAGATGGAGATTACCCATGCAGAATAGATAAGTAATAGAGAACAAAACGCAAAGACAGACAGTTGAGTTGATGGCGGTAGCGTGGCCGAGTGGTCTAAGGCGCTGGTTTTAGGCACCAGTCATTCTATGGCGTGGGTTCGAATCCCACCGCTGCCAATTGCGTTTTATTAATGGGGCAACAGCTGTTAGGTGTTTCATGCTGCTTCATTGAAATTGTTCTGGAATGTGGCATATTAAATTTAGTAACCACGATAACGAACGATGATGGTCCTACTTTTTGGTAAAAAATTGTAATATATCCTTTGATAGTTCTCGGCTTACTTGTTTAGTAATGTGATCCTCCCTCCGCGTGCCATTGGTCTTGTGTTCGATTGCCGGACACCTCATAATTTAAAAACGTCAAAAAGAACTTACAAAAACAGCAACTCTCAAAATGTGCGTTGGACTAACACAGCAACAGTATACTAACAGTTATTGGAGACTGAGCAGTGTGGAAGATACATATGAAAAAGAAGCAATTTCTAAACAATGCATTTGCCAGAGTATGCATGGCTTGAACATCATAAAAAACTACGAGTTAATCGCTCGTTCCGAAGAAAAACAAAATTTTCTAACCACGTTAACGAATGCTGATAGTCATAATTTATTATTTTCGAATTATTTTCTTAAAAAATAAAAAACTTTCTTAAAAATTTTATTCTTTACAAATTGAATGAATTTTTTTAAAAAATTGTCGGGTGTACTCGCCGTTGTTGTCCGCTTGCTGGTCTACTCGTATAATTCTCTCTTAGGGTGCGAGAGGTCACGAGTGATATTCTTGTGCCAGCCCGATATTAAAAGATTTCGTAACAAGAACTTTCCTTGATTGAAAAGTGTCGAAACGTTTGTAAAGATTTAACCCGATATATTTTTATGTTACATGTTCTGAAACACCTTCTCTGGAGAAGCTACTTGAAAATTCTGTTTTTGAAAATTTCACTTCTGTCGTATACGAAATGTTAAGAACAGCGCAAAAAGTGACTAATAGGGAGTCTGGAAAAGATGGAGATTACCCATGAAGAATACATAAGTAATAGAGAACAAAGCGACAACACAGACTATTGAGTTGATAGCGGTAGCGTGGCCGAGTGGTCTAAGGCGCTGGTTTTAGGCACCAGTCATTCTATGGCGTGGGTTAAAATCCCACCGCTGCCAATTGCGTTTTAATAATGGAGCAACAGCATTTACGTGTTTTATGCTGTTTCATTGAAATTGTTCCGGAATGTGGCATATTGCTCCATGGCAAGTGGTGTGGATTGAGCAACTCTCACATTGCACGTTGGACTAGCAAAGCAACAGTATATTAAAAGTTATTTGACCATGATCAGTTTGAAAGATACATATCAAAAAGAAATAATTTCTAACCATTGTTCTTCACAGAATATGCATGGCTTGAACATCATAAGAAAACCACGAGTTAATTCCTGCTTACGAAGACAAACTAAATTTACTCGTCACGATCACCGTTGCTGCTGGTCGTACTTTTTTTTTACAATTATTTTCATAAAAATTGTCGGATGTACTGGTGATTGTATTCGGCTTGCTGGTCTAGTGCTATGATTCTCGCTTAGGTTGCGAGAGGTCACGGGTTCGATTCCCGTGCAAGCCCATCATTAGAATTCTTCGTCAAAGCAACATTTCTTGATTCACATGCTTTGGAAACGTTGGTAAATATGGCAAACGAATTAAATTTTATGTTTTATGTTCTGAAACACTTTCTCCGGATAAGCTACGTAAAAATAATGCTGTTAAAATTCCACTTCTGTCGTACACGAAATGTAAAGAACAACGCAAATAGTAACAGAAAGCGAGTCTGGAATAGATGGGGATTACTCATACAGAATTATGTGTAATTATTAGACAACAACATAAAAAGAACGAGCCCTTTGTTGCAGGTGGTTGCATGGCCCAGTGGTCTAAGGCACTAGTTTTAGGCACCAGTTTTTCTATATCGTGGGCTCAAATCCCACCGCTACCAGTTCGGTTTATTTATGGCCCTCACCTATGAAACGTGTCATGCTTTTTCATTAAAGTTATTGTGTGAGATTTAGAAATTTGTTTAATGGAAGTTGCTATAGATTCAGTAACTCTTTCCTTGCATGTTGGTCTGGTATAGAAACAGTATATTAAAAGTTCTTTTGCCAAATAGTAATTTGGAAAATACATATGAAAACTTAGATAAAAGAAAGAATTTAAGTTTTTATGCCACAATTGCATAGTTTGAACAACATACAGAAAAGAAAACGACCCCGGCAGGATTCAAACCTGCAATCTTCTGATCCGAAGTCAGACGCCTTATCCATTAGGCCACGAGGCCATCACTGCGCGACAACCCAAATTAAATTTAGTAACCGCGATAACGAACAATGATGGTCCTACTTTTTCTTAAAAAATTGTAAGATATCCTCATATAATTCTCGGCTTACTTGTTTAGTAATGTGATCCTCCCTCCGCGTGCAATTGGTCTTGTGTTCGATTGATGGACACCTCATAATTTAGGGGACGTCAAAAAGAACTTACAAAAACAGCAACTCTCAAAATGTGCGTTGGACTAGCACAGCAACAGTATAGTAACAGTTATATGAGACACAGCAGTGTGGAAGATACATATGAAAAAGAAGCAATTTCTAAACAATGCATTTGCCAGAGTATGCATGGCTTGAACATCATAAAAAACTACGAGTTAATCGCTCGTTCCGAAGAGAAACAAAATTTTCTAACCACGTTAACGAATGCTGATAGTCATAATTTATTATTTTCGAATTATTTTCTTAAAAAATAAAAAACTTTCTTAAAAATTTTATTCTTTACAAATTGAATGAATTTTTTTAAAAAATTGTCGGGTGTACTCGCGATTGTTGTCCGCTTGCTGGTCTACTCGTATAATTCTCTCTTAGGGTGCGAGAGGTCACGAGTGATATTCTTGTGCCAGCCCGATACTAAAAGATTTCGTAGGAAGAACTTTCCATGATTGATAAGTTTGGAAACGTTTGTAAAGATTTAACCCGATCTATTTTTATGTTACATGTTCTGAAACACCTTCTCTGGAGAAGCAACTTGAAAATTGTGGTTTTGAAAATTACACTTCTGTCGTATACGAAATGTTAAGAACAGCGCAAAAAGTGACTAATAGGGAGTCTGGAAAAGATCGAGATTACCCATGCAGAATACATAAGTAATAGAGAACAAAACGCAAAGACAGACTATTGAGTTGATGGCGGTAGCGCGTGGCCGAGTGGTCTAAGGCGCTGGTTTCCGGCACCAGTCATTCTGTTGCGTGGGTTCGAATCCCACCGCGTTTAATTGCGTTTTATTAATGGAGCAACAGCTGTTACGTGTTTTATGCTGTTTCATTGAACTTGTTCTGGAATGTGGCATATTGCTCCATGTCAAGTGGTGTGGATTGAGCAACTCTCACATTGCACGTTGGATTAGCACAGCAACAGTATATTAAAAGTTATTTGACAATGATCAGTTTTAAAGATACATATCAAAAAGAAGTAATTTCTAAACATTCTTTTTGCCAGAATATGCATGGCTTAAACATCATAAGAAAATCACGAGTTAATTCCTGCTTACGAGGACAAACTAAATTTACTCGTCACGATCACCGTTTCTGCTGGTCATACTTTTATTTTTACAATTATTTTCAGAAAAATTGTCGCATGTAGTGGCAATCGTTGTTGGCTTGCTGGTCTAGTGGTATGATTCTCGCTTAGGGTGCGAGAGGTCACGGGTTCGATTCCCGTGCAAGCCCATCATTAGAAGTCTTCGTCACAGAAACACATCTTGATTCACATGCTTTGGAAACGTTGGTAAATATGACAAACGAATTAAATTTTATGTTTTATGTTCTGAAATACTTTCTTCGGATAAGCTACGTAAAAATAATGCTGTTAAAATTCCACTTCTGTCGTACACGAAATGTAAAGAACAGCGGAAATAGTAACAGAAACGGAGTCTCGAATAGATGAAGATTACTCATACAGAATTATATGTACTTATTAGACAACAACATAAAAAGAAAGAGCACTTTGTTGCAAGCAGTTGCATGGCCCAGTGGTCTAAGGCGCTGGTTTTAGGCACCAGTTTTTCTATATCGTGGGTTCAAATCCCACCGCTACCAGTTCGGTTTATTTATGGCTCTCACCAATGAAACGTGTCATGCTGTTTCATTAAAGTTACCGTGTGAGATTTGGAAATTTGTTTAATGGAAGTTGCTATACATTCAGTAACTCTTTCCTTGCATGTTGGTCTGGTATAGAAACAGTACATTAAAAGTTCTTTTGCCAAATAGTAATTTGGAAGATGCATATGAAAACTTAGATAAAAGAAAGAATTTAAGTTTTTATGCCACAATTGCATAGTTTGAACAACATACAGAAAAGAAAACGACCCGGCAGGATTCGAACCTGCAATCTTCTGATCCGAAGTCAGACGCCTTACTCAATAGGCCACGAGCCCATCACTGCGCGACCACCTAAATTAAATTTAGTAACCACAATAACGAACGATGTTGCTCCTACTTTCTCGTAAAAAATTGTAAGATATCCTATGATAATTCTCGGCTTAATTGTTTAGTAATTTGATCCTCCCTCCGAGTGCGACTGGTCTTCTGTTCGATTGCCGGACACCTCATAATTTAAAAACGTCAAAAAGAACTTACAAAAACAGCAACTCTCAAAATGTGCGTTGGACTAACACAGCAACAGTATAAAAACAGTTATTGAAGACCTAGCAGTGTGGAAGATACACATGAAAAAGAAGCAATTTCTAAACAATGCATTTGCCAGAATACGCATGGCTTGAACATCATAAAAAACTACGAGATAATCGCTCGTTCCGAAGAGAAACAAAATTTTCTAACCACGTTAACGAATGCTGATAGTCATAATTTATTATTTTCGCATTATTTTC
The DNA here is from genome assembly GCA_963855995.1 of Muricea muricata. NCBI lineage: Eukaryota > Metazoa > Cnidaria > Anthozoa > Malacalcyonacea > Plexauridae > Muricea > Muricea muricata. The sequence continues at coordinate 53,131,114 of OY979716.1, read as the reverse complement.
TTAAAAAATAAAAAACTTTTTTAAAAATTTTATTCTCTACAGATTGAATGAATTTTTTTAAAAAATTTCCGGGTGTACTCGCGATTGTTTTCCGCTTGCTGGTCTAGTCGTATAATTCTCTCTTAGGGTGCGAGAGGTCACGAGTGATATTCTTGTGCCAGCCCGATATTAAAAGAATTCGTAAGAAGAACTTTCCTTGATTGATAAGTTTCGAAACGTTTGTAAAGCTTTAACCCGATTTTATTTTATGTTACATGTTCTGAAACACCTTCTCTGGAGAAGCTACTTGAAAATTGTGTTTTTGAAATTTTCACTTCTGTCGTATACGAAATGTTAAGAACAGCGATAAAATTGACTAATAGGGAGTCTGGAAAAGATGGAGATTACCCACGCAGAATAGATAAGTAATAGAGAACAAAACGCAAAGACAGACTGTTGAGTTGATGGCGGTAGCGTGGCCGAGTGGTCTAAGGCGCTGGTTTTAGGCACCAGTCACTCTATGGCGTGGGTTCGAATCCCACCGCTGCCAGTTGCGTTTTATTAATGGGGCAACAGCTGTTAGGTGTTTTATGCTGCTTCATTGAAATTGTTCTGGAATGTGGCATATTGCTCCATGGCAGTTGGTGTGGATTCAGCAACTCTCACATTGCACGTTGGACAGTAGATTAAAAGTTATTTGACAATGAGCAGTTTGAAAGATACATATCAAAAAGAAGTAATTTCTAAACATTGTTTTTGCCAGAATATGCATGGCTTGAACATCATAAGAAAACCACGAGTTAATCGCTGCTTCCGAAGATCACCGTTCCTGATGGTCATACTTTTTGTTTTACAATTATTTTCTTAAAAATTGTCGGATGTACTGCCAATTCTTGTCGGCTTGCTGGTCTACTGGTGTGTTTCACGCTTAGGGTGCGAGAGATCACGGGTTCGATCCCCGTGCAAGCCCATCGTGAGAAGTCTTCGTCAAAGAAACATTTCCTGATTCACATGCTTTGGAAACGTTGGTACATATGGCAAACGAATTAAATTTTATGTTTTATGTTCTGAAACACTTTCTCCGGATAAGCTACGTAAAAATAATGCTGTTAAAGTTCCACTTCTGTCGTACACGAAATTTAAACAACAGCGTAAATAGTAACAGAAAGGGAGTCTGGAATAGATGGAGATTGCTCATACAAAATTGTATGTAATTATTAGACAACAACATAAAAAGAAAGAGCATTTTGTTGCAGGCAGTAGCGTGGCCCAGTGGTCCAAGTCGCTAGTTTTATGCACCAGTCTTTCTATATCGTGGGTTCTAATCCCACCGCTACCAGTTGCGGTCTATTTATGGCCCTCACCTATGAAACGTGTCATGCTGTTTCTTTAAAGTTATTGTGTGAGATTTGGCAAGTTTTTTAATGGCAGTTGCTATAGATTCAGTATCTCTTTCCTTGCATGTTGGTCTGGTATAGAAACAGTATATTAAAAGTTCTTTTGCCAAATACTAATTTGGAAGATGCATATGAAAACTTAGATAAAAGAAAGAATTTAAGTTTTTATGCCACAATTGCATAGTTTGAACAACATGCAGAAAAAAAACACGACCCCTGCAGGATTCGAACCTGCAATTTTCTGATCCAAAGTCAGACGCCTTATCCATTAGGCCACGAGGCCATCACTGCGCGCCAACCCAAATTAATTTTAGTAACCAAGATAACGAACGATGATGGTCCTACTTTTTCGCAAAAAATTGTAAGATATCCTTTGATAGTTCTCGGCTTACGTATTTAGTAATGTGATCCTCTTTCCGCGTGCAATTGGTCTTGTGTTCGATTGCCAGCAACCTCATAATTTAAAAACGTCAAAAAGAACTTACAAAAACAGCAACTCTAAAAATGTGTGTTGTACTAGCACTGCAACAGTATATTAAAAGTTATTTTACAATGAGCAGTTTGAAAGATACATATCAAAAAGAAGTAATTTCTAAACATTGTTTTTGCCAGAATATGCATGGCTTGAACATCATAAGAAAACCACGAGTTAATCGCTGCTTCCGAAGACAAACTAAATTTACTAGACACGATCGCCGTTGCAATTTTCCGATTCGTAAACGGTCGTTGCCAACATTAACAGTCGCTGCCAACATTGTATCCCTTCGTTTCCCTATGTGTTCCTCACAGAGTGAGGCTAAGCCTTACTCGCCCTTCGGGCTCGCGCTTTAGCTAAATTTGGTGAAGTAGATACAGTCCCAGTGAGTGAGAATATCCCTTTTAAAATTGAGAAAAGGTATAAGAATACAAGAAAAAAAAGTATTCAAAAATTTAAGAAGAAAAAAAAACAGTATAAAAGAAAAGCGCAAAACCGGGCTCGAACCCGACACAAACAGGTCAGAAGCGCACGACCTAGACCACTGAGCTAATACGGCGAATCGAAAATTCACCGTTAAAAACTGAATTTATACTGCTTGTGTAATTTATGTGAGGAACACATAGAGTAACGAAGGGACAATGTTGGCAGCGACTGTTAATGTTGGCAACGACCGTTTACGAATCGGAAACTAGCATCGCCGTTGCTGATGGTCATACTTTTTGTTTTACAATTATTTTCTTAAAAATTGTCGGATGTACTGCCAATTCTTGTCGGCTTGCTGGTCTACTGGTATGTTTCACGCTTAGGGTGCGAGAGGTCACGGGTTCGATCCCCGTCCAAGCCCATCGTGAGAAGTCTTCGTCAAAGAAACATTTCCTGACTCACATGCTTTGGAAACGTTGGTACATATGGCAAACGAATTAAATTTTATGTTTTATGTTCTGAAACACTTTCTCCGGATAAGCTATGTAAAAATAATGCTGTTAAAGTTCCACTTCTGTCGTACACGAAATGTAAAGAACAGCGTAAATAGTAACAGAAAGGGAGTCTGGAATAGATGGAGATTGCTCATACAAAATTATATGTAATTATTAGACAACAACATAAAAAGAAAGAGCATTTTGTTGCAGGCAGTAGCCTGGCCCAGTGGTCCCAGTCGCTAGTTTTAGGCACCAGTCTTTCTATATCGTGGGTTCAAATCCCACCGCTACCAGTTGCGGTGTATTTATGGCCCTCACCTATGAAACGTGTAATGCTGTTTCTTTAAAGTTATTGTGTGAGATTTGGCAAGTTTTTTAATGGCAGTTGCTATAGATTCAGTATCTCTTTCCCAGCATGTTGGTCTGGTATAGAAACAGTATATTAAAAGTTCTTTTGCCAAATAGTAATTTGGAAGATGCATATGAAAACTTAGATAAAAGAAAGAATTTAAGTTTTTATGCCACAATTGCATAGTTTGAACAACATGCAGAAAACAAAACGACCCCTGCAGGATTCGAACCTGCAATCTTCTGATCCAAAGTCAGACGCCTTATTCATTAGGCCACGAGGCCATCACTGCGCCAACCCAAATTAATTTTAGTAATCACGATAACGAACGATGATGGTCCTACTTTTTCGCAAAAAATTGTAAGATATCCTTTGATAGTTCTCGGCTTACTTATTTAATAATGTGATCCTCCTTCCGCGTGCAATTGGTCTTGTGTCCGATTGCCAGCAACCTCATAATTTAAAAACCTCAAAAAGAACTTACAAAAACCGCAACTCTCAAAATGCGTGTTGGACTAGCACAGCAACAGTATAGTAACAGTTATTGGAGACTGAGCATTGTGCAAGATACATATGAAAAAGAAGCAATTTCTAAACAATGCAATTGCCAGAATATGCATGGCTTGAACATCATAAAAAACTACGAGTTAATCGCTCGTTCCGAAGAGAAACAAAATTTTCTAACCACGTTAACGAATGCTGATAGTCATAATTTATTATTTTCGAATGATTTTCTTAAAAAATAAAAAACTTTTTTAAAAATTTTATTCTTTACAAATTGAATAAATTTTTTTAAAAAATTGTCGGGTGCACTCGCGATTGTTGTCCGCTTGCTGAACTACTCGTATAATTCTCTCTTAGGGTGCGAGAGGTCACGAGTGATATTCTTGTGCCAGCCCAATAATAAAAGATTTCGTAAGAAGAACTTTCCTTGATTGAAAAGTTTCGAAACGTTTGTAAAGATTTAACCCGATTTATTTTTATGTTACATTGTTCTGAAACATCTTCTTTGGAGAAGCTACTTGAAAATTGTGTTTTTGAAATTTTCATTTCTGTCGTATACGAAATGTTAAGAACAGCGCAAAAAGTGACTAATAAGGAGTCTGGAAAAGATGGAGATTACCCATGAAGAATAGATAACTAATAGAGAACAAAGCGCAAAGACAGGCTGTTGAGTTGAAGGCGGTAGCGTGGCCGAGTGGTCTAAGGCGCTGGTTTTAGGCACCAGTCATTCTAAGGGGTGGGTCCGAATCCCACCGCTGCCAATTGCGTTTTATTAATGGGGCAACGGCTGTTAGGTGTTTTATGCTGCTTCATTGAAATTGTTCTGGAATGTGGTAAATTCCTCCATGGCAGTTGGTGTGGATTCAGCAACTCTCACATTGCACGTTGGACTAGCACAGCAACAGTAGATTAAAAGTTATTTGACAATGAGCAGTTTGAAAGATACATATCAAAAAGAAGTAATTTCTAAACATTGTTTCTGCCAGAATATGCATGGCTTGAACATCATAAGAAAACCACGAGTTAATCGCTGCTTCCGAAAACAAACTAAATTTACTAGACAAGATCACCGTTCCTGATGGTCATACTTTTTGTTTTACAATTATTTTCTTAAAAATTGTCGGATGTACTGCCAATTCTTGTCCGCTTGCTGGTCTACTGGTGTGTTTCACGCTTAGGGTGCGAGAGATCACGGGTTCGATCAACGTGCAAGCCCATCGTGAGAAGTCTTCGTCAAAGAAACATTTCCTGATTCACATGCTTTGGAAACGTTGGTACATATGGCAAACGAATTAAATTTTATGTTTTATGTTCTGAAACACTTTCTCCGGATAAGCTACGTAAAAATAATGCTGTTAAAGTTCCACTTCTGTCGTACACGAAATTTAAACAACAGCGTAAATAGTAACAGAAAGGGAGTCTGGAATAGATGGAGATTGCTCATACAAAATTATATGTAATTATTAGACAACAACATAAAAAGAAAGAGCATTTTGTTGCAGGCAGTAGCGTGGCCCAGTGGTCCAAGTCGCTAGTTTTATGCACCAGTCTTTCTATATCGTGGGTTCTAATCCCACCGCTACCAGTTGCGGTCTATTTATGGCCCTCACCTATGAAACGTGTCATGCTGTTTCTTTAAAGTTATTGTGTGAGATTTGGCAAGTTTTTTAATGGCAGTTGCTATAGATTCAGTATCTCTTTCCTTGCATGTTGGTCTGGTATAGAAACAGTATATTAAAAGTTCTTTTGCCAAATAGTAATTTGGAAGATGCATATGAAAACTTAGATAAAAGAAAGAATTTAAGTTTTTATGCCACAATTGCATAGTTTGAACAACATGCAGAAAAAAAAAACGACCCCTGCAGGATTCGAACCTGCAATTTTCTGCCCAAAGTCAGACGCCTTATCCATTAGGCCACGAGGCCATCACTGCGCGCCAACCCAAATTAATTTTAGTAACCAAGATAACGAACGATGATGGTCCTACTTTTTCGCAAAAAATTATAAGATATCCTTTGATAGTTCTCGGCTTACGTATTTAGTAATGTGATTCTCTTTCCGCGTGCAATTGGTCTTGTGTTCGATTGCCAGCAACCTCATAATTTAAAAACGTCAAAAAGAACTTACAAAAACAGCAACTCTAAAAATGTGTGTTGTACTAGCACTGCAACAGTATATTAAAAGTTATTTGACAATGAGCAGTTTGAAAGTTACATATCAAAAAGAAGTAATTTCTAAACATTGTTTTTGCCAGAATATGCATGGCTTGAACATCATAAGAAAACCACGAGTTAATCGCTGCTTCCGAAGACAAACTAAATTTACTAGACACGATCACCGTTGCTGAAGGTCATACTTTTTGTTTTACAATTATTTTCTTAAAAATTGTCGGATGTACGGCCGATTCTTGTCGGCTTGCTGGTCTACTGGTACGTTTCACGCTTAGGGTGCGAGAGGTCACGGGTTCGATCCCAGTGCAAGCCCATCTTTCGAAGACTTCGTCAAAAGAACTTTTCTTGATTGACATGCTTTGGAAACGTTGGTAAATATGGCAAACGAATTAAGTTTTATGTATTATGTTCTGAAGCACTTTCTCCGGATAAGCTACGTAAAAATAATGCTGATAAAATTCCACTTCTGTCGTACACGAAATGTAAAGAACAGAAAAAGAGTCTGGAACAGATGGAGATTACTCATACACAGTTATATGTAATTATTAGACAACAACATAAAAAGAAACAGCACTTTGTTGCAGGCAGCAGCGTGGCCCAGTGGTCTAAGGCGCTGGTTTTAGGCACCAATCTTTCTATATCGTGGGTGCTAATCCTACCGCTACCAGTTGCGGTTTATTTATGGCCCTCACCTATGAAACGTGTCATGCTGTTTCATTAAAGTTATTGTGTGAGATTTGGCAAGTTTTTTAATGGCAGTTGCTATAGATTCAGTAACTCTTTGCTTGCATGTTGGTCTGGTATAGAAACAGTATATTAAAAGTTCTTTTGCCAAATAGTAATTTGGAAGATGCATATGAAAACTTAGATAAAAGAAAGAATTTAAGTTTTTATGCCACAATTGCTTAGTTTGAACAACATGCAGAAAAAAAAACGACCCCGGCAGGAATCGAACCTGCAATCTTCTGATCCGAAGTCAGACGCCTTATCCATTAGGCCACGAGGCCATCACTGCGCGACAACCCAAATTAAGTTTAGTAACAACGATAACAAACAATGATGGTCCTACTTTTTCTTAAAAAATTGTAAGATATCCTATGATAGTTCTCAGCTTACTTGTTTAGTAATGTGATCCTCCCTCCGCGTGCAATTGGTCTTGTGTTCGATTGCCAGCAACCTCATAATTTAAAAACGTCAAAAAGAACTTAGAAAAAAAGCAACTCTCAAAATGTGTGTTGGACTAGCACAGCAACAGTATAGTAACAGTTATTGGAGACCGAGCAGTGTGCAAGATACATATGAAAAAGAAGCAATTTCTAAACAATGCAATTTCCAGAATATGCATGGCTTGAACATCATAAAAAACTACGAGTTAATCGCTCGTTCCGAAGAGAAACAAAATTTTCTAACCACGTTAACCAATGCTGATAGTCATAATTTATTATTTTCGAATTATTTTCTTAAAAAATAGAAAACATTTTTAAAAATTTTATCCTTTACAAACTTAATGAATTTTTTAAAAAATTTTTGGGTGTACTCGCGATTGTTGTCCGCTTACTGGTCTACTCGTATAATTCTGTCTTAGGGTGCGAGAGGTCACGAGTGATATTCTTGTGCCAGCCCGATATTAAAAGATTTCGTAACAAGAACTTTCCTTGATTGATAAGTTTCGAAACAATTGTAAAGATTTAACCCGATTTTTTTTTATGTTACATGTTCTGAAACACCTTCTCTGGAGAAGCTACTATAAAATTGTGTTTTTGAAATTTTCACTTCTTTCGTATACGAAATGTTAAGAACAGCGCAAAAAGTTACTAATAGGGAGTCTGGAAAAGATGGAGATTACCCATGCAGAATAGATAAGTAATAGAGAACAAAACGCAAAGACAAACAGTTGAGTTGATAGCGGTAGCGTGGCCGAGTGGTCTAAGGCGCTGGTTATAGGCACCAGTCATTCTATGGCGTGGGCTCGAATCCCACCGCTGCCAATTGCGTTCTACTAATGGGGCAACAGCTGTTAGGTGTTTTATGCTGCTTCATTGAAATTGTTCTGGAATGTGGCATATTGCTCCATGGCAGTTGGTGTGGATTAAGCAACTCACACACTGCACGTTGGACTAGCACAGCAACAGTATATTAAAAGTTATTTGACAATGAGCAGTTTGAAAGATACATATCAAAAAGAAAAAATTTCTAAACATTGTTTTTGCCAGAATATGCATGGCTTGAACATCATAAGAAAACCACGAGTTAATCGCTGCTTCCGAAGACAAACTAAATTTACTAGACACGATCACCCTTGCTGATGGTCATACTTTTTGTTTTACAATTATTTTCTTAAAAATTGTCGGATGTACTGCCGATTCTTGTCGGCTTGCTGGTCTACTGGTACGTTTCACGCTTAGGGTGCGAGAGGTCACGGGTTCGATCCTCGTGCAAGTCCATCATTAGAAGTCTTCTTCAAAGAAAAATTTCTTGATTCACATGCTTTGGAAACGTTGGTAAATATGGCAAACGAATTAAATTTTATGTTTTATGTTCTGACACACTTTCTCCGGATAAGCTACGTAAAAATAATGCTGTTAAAATTCCACTTCTGTCGTACACGAAATGTAAAGAACAGCGTAAATAGTAACAGAAAGGGAGTCTGGAATAGATGGAGATTACTCATACAGAATTATATGTAATTATTAGACAACAACATAAAAAGAAAGCGCACTTTGTTGCAGGCAGTAGCGTGGCCCAGTGGTCTAAGACGCGGGTTTTAGGCACCAGTCTTTCTATATCGAGGGTTCAAATCCCACCGCTACCAGTTTCGGTCTATTTATGGCCCTCACCTATGAAATGTGTCATGCTGTTTCATTAAAGTTATTGTGTGAGATTTGGCAAGTTTTTTAATGGCAGTTGCTATAGATTCAGTATCCCTTTCCTTGCATGTTGGTTTGGTATAGAAACAGTGTATTAAAAGTTCTTTTGCCAAATAGTAATTTGGAAGATGCATATGAAAACTTAGATAAAAGAAAGAATTTAAGTTTTTATGCCACAATTGCATAGTTTGAACAACATGAAGAAAACAAAACGACCCCGGAAGGATTTGAACCTGCAATCTTCTGATCCGAAGTCAGACGCCTTATCCATTAGGCCACGAGGCCATCACTGCGCGACAACCGAAATTAAATTTAATAACCACGATAACGAACGATGATGGTCCTACTTTTTCGCAAAAAATTGTAAGATATCCTTTGATAGTTCTCGGCTTACTTGTTTAGTAATGTGATCCTCCTTCCGCGTGCAATTGGTCTTGTGTCCGATTCCCAGCAACCTCATAATTTAAAAACCTCAAAAAGAACTTACAAAAACCGAAACTCTCAAAATGTGTGTTGGACTAGCACTGCAACAGAATAGTAACAGTTATTGGAGACTGAGCAGTGTGCAAGATACATATGAAAAAGAAGCAATTTCTAAACAATGCAATTTCAAGAATATGCATGCATGGCTTGAACATCATAAAAAACCACGAGTTAATCGCTCCTTCCGAACACAAACTAAATTTACTAAACACGATCACCGTTGCTAATGGTCATACTTTTTGTTTTACATATATTTTCTTAAAAATTGTCGGATGTACTCCCGATTCTTTTCGGCTTGCTGGTCTACTGGTACGTTTCACCCTTAGGGTGCGAGAGGTCACGGGTTCGATCCCCGTGCAAGCCCATCATTCCAAGACTTCGTCAAAAGAACTTTTCTTCATTGACATGCTTTGGAAACGTTGGTAAATATGGCAAACGAATTAAGTTTTATGTTTTATGTTCTGAAACACTTTCTCCGGAGAAGCTACCTAAAAATAATGCTGATAAAATTCCACTTCTGTCGTACACGAAATGTAAAGAACAGAAAAAGAGTCTGGAACAGATGGAGATTACTCATACATAATTATATGTAATTATTGGACAACAACATAAAAAGAAACAGCACTTTGTTGCAGGCAGCAGCGTGGCCCAGTGGTCTAAGGCGCTGGTTTTAGGCACCAGTCTTTCTATATCGTGGGTTCTAATCCCACCGCTACCAGTTGCGGTGTATTTATGGCCCTCACCTATGAAACGTGTCATGCTGTTTCTTTAAAGTTATTGTGTGAGATTTGGCAAGTTTTTTAATGGCAGTATCTATAGATTCAGTAACTCTTTGCTTGCATGTTGGTCTGGTATAGAAACAGTATATTAAAAGTTCTTTTGCCAAAGAGTAATTTGGAAGATGCATATGAAAACTTAGATAAAAGAAAGAATTTAAGTTTTTATGCCACAATTGCATAGTTTGAACAACATGCAGAAAACAAAACGACCCCTGCAGGATTCGAACCTGCAATCTTCTGATCCAAAGTCAGACGCCTTATCCATTAGGCCACGAGGCCATCACTGCGCGCCAACCCAAATTAATTTTAGTAACCAAGATAACGAACGATGATGGTCCTACTTTTTCGCAAATAATTGTAAGATATCCTTTGATAGTTCTCGGCTTAGTTATTTAGTAATGTGATCCTCCTTCCGCGTGCAATTGGTCTTGTGTCCGATTGCCAGCAGCCTCATAATTTAAAAACCTCAAAAAGAACTTACAAAAACCGCAACTCTCAAAATGTGTGTTTGACTAGCACAACAACACTATAGTAACAGTTATTGGAGACTGAGCATTGTGCAAGATACATATGAAAAAGAAGCAATTTCTAAACAATACAATTGCCAGAATATGCATGGCTTGAACATCATAAAAAACTACGAGTTACTCGCTCGTTCCGAAGAGAAACAAAATTTTCTAACCACGTTAACGAATGCTGATAGTCATAATTTATTATTTTCGAATTATTTTCTTAAAAAATAGAAAACTTTTTAAAAATTTTATTCTTTACAAACTTAATGAATTTTTTAAAAAATTTTCGGGTGTACTCGCGATTGTTGTCCGCTTGCTGGTCTAGTCGTATAATTCTCTCTTAGGGTGCGAGAGGTCACGAGTGATATTCTTGTGCCAGCCCGATATTAAAAGATTTCGTGACAAGAACTTTCCTTGATTGATAAGTTTCGAAACGTTTGTAAAGATTTAACCCGATTTTTTTTTATGTTACATGTTCTGAAACACCTTCTCTGGAGAAGCTACTATAAAATTGTGTTTTTGAAATTTTCACTTCTTTCGTATACGAAATGTTAAGAACAGCGCAAAAAGTGACTAATAGGGAGTCTGGAAAAGATGGAGATTACCCATGCAGAATAGATAAGTAATAGAGAACAAAACGCAAAGACAGACAGTTGAGTTGATGGCGGTAGCGTGGCCGAGTGGTCTAAGGCGCTGGTTTTAGGCACCAGTCATTCTATGGCGTGGGTTCGAATCCCACCGCTGCCAATTGCGTTTTATTAATGGGGCAACAGCTGTTAGGTGTTTCATGCTGCTTCATTGAAATTGTTCTGGAATGTGGCATATTAAATTTAGTAACCACGATAACGAACGATGATGGTCCTACTTTTTGGTAAAAAATTGTAATATATCCTTTGATAGTTCTCGGCTTACTTGTTTAGTAATGTGATCCTCCCTCCGCGTGCCATTGGTCTTGTGTTCGATTGCCGGACACCTCATAATTTAAAAACGTCAAAAAGAACTTACAAAAACAGCAACTCTCAAAATGTGCGTTGGACTAACACAGCAACAGTATACTAACAGTTATTGGAGACTGAGCAGTGTGGAAGATACATATGAAAAAGAAGCAATTTCTAAACAATGCATTTGCCAGAGTATGCATGGCTTGAACATCATAAAAAACTACGAGTTAATCGCTCGTTCCGAAGAAAAACAAAATTTTCTAACCACGTTAACGAATGCTGATAGTCATAATTTATTATTTTCGAATTATTTTCTTAAAAAATAAAAAACTTTCTTAAAAATTTTATTCTTTACAAATTGAATGAATTTTTTTAAAAAATTGTCGGGTGTACTCGCCATTGTTGTCCGCTTGCTGGTCTACTCGTATAATTCTCTCTTAGGGTGCGAGAGGTCACGAGTGATATTCTTGTGCCAGCCCGATATTAAAAGATTTCGTAACAAGAACTTTCCTTGATTGAAAAGTGTCGAAACGTTTGTAAAGATTTAACCCGATATATTTTTATGTTACATGTTCTGAAACACCTTCTCTGGAGAAGCTACTTGAAAATTGTGTTTTTGAAAATTTCACTTCTGTCGTATACGAAATGTTAAGAACAGCGCAAAAAGTGACTAATAGGGAGTCTGGAAAAGATGGAGATTACCCATGAAGAATACATAAGTAATAGAGAACAAAGCGACAACACAGACTATTGAGTTGATAGCGGTAGCGTGGCCGAGTGGTCTAAGGCGCTGGTTTTAGGCACCAGTCATTCTATGGCGTGGGTTAAAATCCCACCGCTGCCAATTGCGTTTTAATAATGGAGCAACAGCATTTACGTGTTTTATGCTGTTTCATTGAAATTGTTCCGGAATGTGGCATATTGCTCCATGGCAAGTGGTGTGGATTGAGCAACTCTCACATTGCACGTTGGACTAGCAAAGCAACAGTATATTAAAAGTTATTTGACCATGATCAGTTTGAAAGATACATATCAAAAAGAAATAATTTCTAACCATTGTTCTTCACAGAATATGCATGGCTTGAACATCATAAGAAAACCACGAGTTAATTCCTGCTTACGAAGACAAACTAAATTTACTCGTCACGATCACCGTTGCTGCTGGTCGTACTTTTTTTTTACAATTATTTTCATAAAAATTGTCGGATGTACTGGTGATTGTATTCGGCTTGCTGGTCTAGTGCTATGATTCTCGCTTAGGTTGCGAGAGGTCACGGGTTCGATTCCCGTGCAAGCCCATCATTAGAATTCTTCGTCAAAGCAACATTTCTTGATTCACATGCTTTGGAAACGTTGGTAAATATGGCAAACGAATTAAATTTTATGTTTTATGTTCTGAAACACTTTCTCCGGATAAGCTACGTAAAAATAATGCTGTTAAAATTCCACTTCTGTCGTACACGAAATGTAAAGAACAACGCAAATAGTAACAGAAAGCGAGTCTGGAATAGATGGGGATTACTCATACAGAATTATGTGTAATTATTAGACAACAACATAAAAAGAACGAGCCCTTTGTTGCAGGTGGTTGCATGGCCCAGTGGTCTAAGGCACTAGTTTTAGGCACCAGTTTTTCTATATCGTGGGCTCAAATCCCACCGCTACCAGTTCGGTTTATTTATGGCCCTCACCTATGAAACGTGTCATGCTTTTTCATTAAAGTTATTGTGTGAGATTTAGAAATTTGTTTAATGGAAGTTGCTATAGATTCAGTAACTCTTTCCTTGCATGTTGGTCTGGTATAGAAACAGTATATTAAAAGTTCTTTTGCCAAATAGTAATTTGGAAAATACATATGAAAACTTAGATAAAAGAAAGAATTTAAGTTTTTATGCCACAATTGCATAGTTTGAACAACATACAGAAAAGAAAACGACCCCGGCAGGATTCAAACCTGCAATCTTCTGATCCGAAGTCAGACGCCTTATCCATTAGGCCACGAGGCCATCACTGCGCGACAACCCAAATTAAATTTAGTAACCGCGATAACGAACAATGATGGTCCTACTTTTTCTTAAAAAATTGTAAGATATCCTCATATAATTCTCGGCTTACTTGTTTAGTAATGTGATCCTCCCTCCGCGTGCAATTGGTCTTGTGTTCGATTGATGGACACCTCATAATTTAGGGGACGTCAAAAAGAACTTACAAAAACAGCAACTCTCAAAATGTGCGTTGGACTAGCACAGCAACAGTATAGTAACAGTTATATGAGACACAGCAGTGTGGAAGATACATATGAAAAAGAAGCAATTTCTAAACAATGCATTTGCCAGAGTATGCATGGCTTGAACATCATAAAAAACTACGAGTTAATCGCTCGTTCCGAAGAGAAACAAAATTTTCTAACCACGTTAACGAATGCTGATAGTCATAATTTATTATTTTCGAATTATTTTCTTAAAAAATAAAAAACTTTCTTAAAAATTTTATTCTTTACAAATTGAATGAATTTTTTTAAAAAATTGTCGGGTGTACTCGCGATTGTTGTCCGCTTGCTGGTCTACTCGTATAATTCTCTCTTAGGGTGCGAGAGGTCACGAGTGATATTCTTGTGCCAGCCCGATACTAAAAGATTTCGTAGGAAGAACTTTCCATGATTGATAAGTTTGGAAACGTTTGTAAAGATTTAACCCGATCTATTTTTATGTTACATGTTCTGAAACACCTTCTCTGGAGAAGCAACTTGAAAATTGTGGTTTTGAAAATTACACTTCTGTCGTATACGAAATGTTAAGAACAGCGCAAAAAGTGACTAATAGGGAGTCTGGAAAAGATCGAGATTACCCATGCAGAATACATAAGTAATAGAGAACAAAACGCAAAGACAGACTATTGAGTTGATGGCGGTAGCGCGTGGCCGAGTGGTCTAAGGCGCTGGTTTCCGGCACCAGTCATTCTGTTGCGTGGGTTCGAATCCCACCGCGTTTAATTGCGTTTTATTAATGGAGCAACAGCTGTTACGTGTTTTATGCTGTTTCATTGAACTTGTTCTGGAATGTGGCATATTGCTCCATGTCAAGTGGTGTGGATTGAGCAACTCTCACATTGCACGTTGGATTAGCACAGCAACAGTATATTAAAAGTTATTTGACAATGATCAGTTTTAAAGATACATATCAAAAAGAAGTAATTTCTAAACATTCTTTTTGCCAGAATATGCATGGCTTAAACATCATAAGAAAATCACGAGTTAATTCCTGCTTACGAGGACAAACTAAATTTACTCGTCACGATCACCGTTTCTGCTGGTCATACTTTTATTTTTACAATTATTTTCAGAAAAATTGTCGCATGTAGTGGCAATCGTTGTTGGCTTGCTGGTCTAGTGGTATGATTCTCGCTTAGGGTGCGAGAGGTCACGGGTTCGATTCCCGTGCAAGCCCATCATTAGAAGTCTTCGTCACAGAAACACATCTTGATTCACATGCTTTGGAAACGTTGGTAAATATGACAAACGAATTAAATTTTATGTTTTATGTTCTGAAATACTTTCTTCGGATAAGCTACGTAAAAATAATGCTGTTAAAATTCCACTTCTGTCGTACACGAAATGTAAAGAACAGCGGAAATAGTAACAGAAACGGAGTCTCGAATAGATGAAGATTACTCATACAGAATTATATGTACTTATTAGACAACAACATAAAAAGAAAGAGCACTTTGTTGCAAGCAGTTGCATGGCCCAGTGGTCTAAGGCGCTGGTTTTAGGCACCAGTTTTTCTATATCGTGGGTTCAAATCCCACCGCTACCAGTTCGGTTTATTTATGGCTCTCACCAATGAAACGTGTCATGCTGTTTCATTAAAGTTACCGTGTGAGATTTGGAAATTTGTTTAATGGAAGTTGCTATACATTCAGTAACTCTTTCCTTGCATGTTGGTCTGGTATAGAAACAGTACATTAAAAGTTCTTTTGCCAAATAGTAATTTGGAAGATGCATATGAAAACTTAGATAAAAGAAAGAATTTAAGTTTTTATGCCACAATTGCATAGTTTGAACAACATACAGAAAAGAAAACGACCCGGCAGGATTCGAACCTGCAATCTTCTGATCCGAAGTCAGACGCCTTACTCATTAGGCCACGAGCCCATCACTGCGCGACCACCTAAATTAAATTTAGTAACCACAATAACGAACGATGTTGCTCCTACTTTCTCGTAAAAAATTGTAAGATATCCTATGATAATTCTCGGCTTAATTGTTTAGTAATTTGATCCTCCCTCCGAGTGCGACTGGTCTTCTGTTCGATTGCCGGACACCTCATAATTTAAAAACGTCAAAAAGAACTTACAAAAACAGCAACTCTCAAAATGTGCGTTGGACTAACACAGCAACAGTATAAAAACAGTTATTGAAGACCTAGCAGTGTGGAAGATACACATGAAAAAGAAGCAATTTCTAAACAATGCATTTGCCAGAATACGCATGGCTTGAACATCATAAAAAACTACGAGATAATCGCTCGTTCCGAAGAGAAACAAAATTTTCTAACCACGTTAACGAATGCTGATAGTCATAATTTATTATTTTCGCATTATTTTCTTAAAAAATAAAAAACTTTTTTAAAAATTTTATTCTCTACAGATTGAATGAATTTTTTTAAAAAATTTCCGGGTGTACTCGCGATTGTTTTCCGCTTGCTGGTCTAGTCGTATAATTCTCTCTTAGGGTGCGAGAGGTCACGAGTGATATTCTTGTGCCAGCCCGATATTAAAAGAATTCGTAAGAAGAACTTTCCTTGATTGATAAGTTTCGAAACGTTTGTAAAGCTTTAACCCGATTTTATTTTATGTTACATGTTCTGAAACACCTTCTCTGGAGAAGCTACTTGAAAATTGTGTTTTTGAAATTTTCACTTCTGTCGTATACGAAATGTTAAGAACAGCGATAAAATTGACTAATAGGGAGTCTGGAAAAGATGGAGATTACCCACGCAGAATAGATAAGTAATAGAGAACAAAACGCAAAGACAGACTGTTGAGTTGATGGCGGTAGCGTGGCCGAGTGGTCTTAGGCGCTGGTTTTAGGCACCAGTCACTCTATGGCGTGGGTTCGAATCCCACCGCTGCCAGTTGCGTTTTATTAATGGGGCAACAGCTGTTAGGTGTTTTATGCTGCTTCATTGAAATTGTTCTGGAATGTGGCATATTGCTCCATGGCAGTTGGTGTGGATTCAGCAACTCTCACATTGCACGTTGGACAGTAGATTAAAAGTTATTTGACAATGAGCAGTTTGAAAGATACATATCAAAAAGAAGTAATTTCTAAACATTGTTTTTGCCAGAATATGCATGGCTTGAACATCATAAGAAAACCACGAGTTAATCGCTGCTTCCGAAGATCACCGTTCCTGATGGTCATACTTTTTGTTTTACAATTATTTTCTTAAAAATTGTCGGATGTACTGCCAATTCTTGTCGGCTTGCTGGTCTACTGGTGTGTTTCACGCTTAGGGTGCGAGAGATCACGGGTTCGATCCCCGTGCAAGCCCATCGTGAGAAGTCTTCGTCAAAGAAACATTTCCTGATTCACATGCTTTGGAAACGTTGGTACATATGGCAAACGAATTAAATTTTATGTTTTATGTTCTGAAACACTTTCTCCGGATAAGCTACGTAAAAATAATGCTGTTAAAGTTCCACTTCTGTCGTACACGAAATTTAAACAACAGCGTAAATAGTAACAGAAAGGGAGTCTGGAATAGATGGAGATTGCTCATACAAAATTGTATGTAATTATTAGACAACAACATAAAAAGAAAGAGCATTTTGTTGCAGGCAGTAGCGTGGCCCAGTGGTCCAAGTCGCTAGTTTTATGCACCAGTCTTTCTATATCGTGGGTTCTAATCCCACCGCTACCAGTTGCGGTCTATTTATGGCCCTCACCTATGAAACGTGTCATGCTGTTTCTTTAAAGTTATTGTGTGAGATTTGGCAAGTTTTTTAATGGCAGTTGCTATAGATTCAGTATCTCTTTCCTTGCATGTTGGTCTGGTATAGAAACAGTATATTAAAAGTTCTTTTGCCAAATACTAATTTGGAAGATGCATATGAAAACTTAGATAAAAGAAAGAATTTAAGTTTTTATGCCACAATTGCATAGTTTGAACAACATGCAGAAAAAAAAAACGACCCCTGCAGGATTCGAACCTGCAATTTTCTGATCCAAAGTCAGACGCCTTATCCATTAGGCCACGAGGCCATCACTGCGCGCCAACCCAAATTAATTTTAGTAACCAAGATAACGAACGATGATGGTCCTACTTTTTCGCAAAAAATTGTAAGATATCCTTTGATAGTTCTCGGCTTACGTATTTAGTAATGTGATCCTCTTTCCGCGTGCAATTGGTCTTGTGTTCGATTGCCAGCAACCTCATAATTTAAAAACGTCAAAAAGAACTTACAAAAACAGCAACTCTAAAAATGTGTGTTGTACTAGCACTGCAACAGTATATTAAAAGATATTTGACAATGAGCAGTTTTAAAGATACATATCAAAAAAAAGTAATTTCTAAACATTGTTTTTGCCAGAATATGCATGGCTTGAACATCATAAGAAAACCACGAGTTAATCGCTGCTTCCGAAGACAAACTAAATTTACTAGACACGATCACCGTTGCTGAAGGTCATACTTTTTGTTTTACAATTATTTTCTTAAAAATTGTCGGATGTACTGCCGATTCTTGTCGGCTTGCTGGTCTACTGGTACGTTTCACGCTTAGGGTGCGAGAGGTCACGGGTTCGATCCCCGTGCAAGCCCATTTTTCGAAGACTTCGTCAAAAGAACTTTTCTTGATTGACATGCTTTGGAAACGTTGGTAAATATGGCAAACGAATTAAGTTTTATGTATTATGTTCTGAAGCACTTTCTCCGGATAAGCTACGTAAAAATAAGGCTGATAAAATTCCACTTCTGTCGTACACGAAATGTAAAGAACAGAAAAAGAGTCTGGAACAGATGGAGATTACTCATACACAATTATATGTAATTATTAGACAACAACATAAAAAGAAACAGCACTTTGTTGCAGGCAGCAGCGTGGCCCAGTGGTCTAAGGCGCTGGTTTTAGGCACCAGTCTTTCTATATCGTGGGTTCTAATCCTACCGCTACCAGTTGCGGTTTATTTATGGCCCTCACCTATGAAACGTGTCATGCTGTTTCATTAAAGTTATTGTGTGAGATTTGGCAAGTT
This sequence comes from Muricea muricata, assembly GCA_963855995.1. Taxonomy (NCBI): domain Eukaryota; kingdom Metazoa; phylum Cnidaria; class Anthozoa; order Malacalcyonacea; family Plexauridae; genus Muricea; species Muricea muricata. The sequence continues at coordinate 53,112,476 of OY979716.1, read as the reverse complement.
TTTTAATGGCAGTTGCTATAGATTCAGTAACTCTTTGCTTGCATGTTGGTCTGGTATAGAAACAGTATATTAAAAGTTCTTTTGCTAAATAGTAATTTGGAAGATGCATATGAAAACTTAGATAAAAGAAAGAATTTAAGTTTTTATGCCACAATTGCTTAGTTTGAACAACATGCAGAAAAAAAAACGACCCCGGCAGGAATCGAACCTGCAATCTTCTGATCCGAAGTCAGACGCCTTATCCATTAGGCGACGAGGCCATCACTGCGCGACAACCCAAATTAAGTTTAGTAAAAACGATAACAAACAATGATGGTCCTACTTTTTCTTAAAAAATTGTAAGATATCCTATGAAAGTTCTCAGCTTACTTGTTTAGTAATGTGATCCTCCCTCCGCGTGCAATTGGTCTTGTGTTCGATTGCCAGCAACCTCATAATTTAAAAACGTCAAAAGGAACTTACAAAAACAGCAACTCTCAAAATGTGTGTTGGACTAGCACAGCAACAGTATAGTAACAGTTATTGGAGACCGAGCAGTGTGCAAGATACATATGAAAAAGAAGCAATTTCTAAACAATGCAATTTCCAGAATATTCATGGCTTGAACATCATAAAAAACTACGAGTTAATCGCTCGTTCCGAAGAGAAACAAAATTTTCTAACCACGTTAACCAATGCTGATAGTCATAATTTATTATTTTCGAATTATTTTCTTAAAAAATAGAAAACATTTTTAAAAATTTTATCCTTTACAAACTTAATGAATTTTTTAAAAAATTTTCGGGTGTACTCGCGATTGTTGTCCGCTTACTGGTCTACTCGTATAATTCTGTCTTAGGGTGCGAGAGGTCACGAGTGATATTCTTGTGCCAGCCCGATATTAAAAGATTTCGTAACAAGAACTTTCCTTGATTGATAAGTTTCGAAACAATTGTAAAGATTTAACCCGATTTTTTTTTATGTTACATGTTCTGAAACACCTTCTCTGGAGAAGCTACTATAAAATTGTGTTTTTGAAATTTTCACTTCTTTCGTATACGAAATGTTAAGAACAGCGCAAAAAGTGACTAATAGGGAGTCTGGAAAAGATGGAGATTACCCATGCAGAATAGATAAGTAATAGCGAACAAAACGCAAAGACAGACAGTTGAGTTGATGGCGGTAGCGTGGCCGAGTGGTCTAAGGCGCTGGTTTTAGGCACCTGTCATTCTATGGCGTGGGCTCGAATCCCACCGCTGCCAATTGCGTTCTATTAATGGGGCAACAGCTGTTAGGTGTTTTATGCTGCTTCATTGAAATTGTTCTGGAATGTGGCATATTGCTCCATGGCAGTTGGTGTGGATTAAGCAACTCTCACACTGCACGTTGGACTAGCACAGCAACAGTATATTAAAAGTTATTTGACAATGAGCAGTTTGAAAGATACATATCAAAAAGAAAAAATTTCTAAACATTGTTTTTGCCAGAATATGCATGGCTTGAACATCATAAGAAAACCACGAGTTAATCGCTGCTTCCGAAGACAAACTAAATTTACTAGACACGATCACCCTTGCTGATGGTCATACTTTTTGTTTTACAATTATTTTCTTAAAAATATTCGGATGTACTGTCGATTCTTGTCGGCTTGCTGGTCTACTGGTACGTTTCACGCTTAGGGTGCGAGAGGTCACGGGTTCGATCCTCGTGCAAGCCCATCATTAGAAGTCTTCTTCAAAGAAAAATTTCTTGATTCACATGCTTTGGAAACGTTGGTAAATATGGCAAACGAATTAAATTTTATGTTTTATGTTCTGACACACTTTCTCCGGATAAGCTACGTAAAAATAATGCTGTTAAAATTCCACTTCTGTCGTACACGAAATGTAAAGAACAGCGTAAATAGTAACAGAAAGGGAGTCTGGAATAGATGGAGATTACTCATACAGAATTATATGTAATTATTAGACAACAACATAAAAAGAAAGCGCACTTTGTTGCAGGCAGTAGCGTGGCCCAGTGGTCTAAGACGCGGGTTTTAGGCACCAGTCTTTCTATATCGAGGGTTCAAATCCCACCGCTACCAGTTTCGGTCTATTTATGGCCCTCACCTATAAAATGTGTCATGCTGTTTCATTAAAGTTATTGTGTGAGATTTGGCAAGTTTTTTCATGGCAGTTGCTATAGATTCAGTATCCCTTTCCTTGCATGTTGGTTTGGTATAGAAACAGTGTATTAAAAGTTCTTTTGCCAAATAGTAATTTGGAAGATGCATATGAAAACTTAGATAAAAGAAAGAATTTAAGTTTTTATGCCACAATTGCATAGTTTGAACAACATGCAGAAAACAAAACGACCCCGGAAGGATTCGAACCTGCAATCTTCTGATCCGAAGTCAGACGCCTTATCCATTAGGCCACGAGGCCATCACTGCGCGACAACCGAAATTAAATTTAATAACCACGATAACGAACGATGATGGTCCTACTTTTTCGCAAAAAATTGTAAGATATCCTTTGATAGTTCTCGGCTTACTTGTTTAGTAATGTGATCCTCCTTCCGCGTGCAATTGGTCTTGTGTCCGATTGCCAGCAACCTTATAATTTAAAAACCTCAAAAAGAACTTACAAAAACCGAAACTCTCAAAATGTGTGTTGGACTAGCACTGCAACAGAATAGTAACAGTTATTGGAGACTGAGCAGTGTGCAAGATACATATGAAAAAGAAGCAATTTCTAAACAATGCAATTTCAAGAATATGCATGCATGGCTTGAACATCATAAAAAACCACGAGTTAATCGCTCCTTCCGAACACAAACTAAATTTACTAAACACGATCACCGTTGCTAATGGTCATACTTTTTGTTTTACATATATTTTCTTAAAAATTGTCGGATGTACTGCCGATTCTTTTCGGCTTGCTGGTCTACTGGTACGTTTCACCCTTAGGGTGCGAGAGGTCACGGGTTCGATCCCCGTGCAAGCCCATCATTCGAAGACTTCGTCAAAAGAACTTTTCTTCATTGACATGCTTTGGAAACGTTGGTAAATATGGCAAACGAATTAAGTTTTATGTTTTATGTTCTGAAACACTTTCTCCGGAGAAGCTACCTAAAAATAATGCTGATAAAATTCCACTTCTGTCGTACACGAAATGTAAAGAACAGAAAAAGAGTCTGGAACAGATGGAGATTACTCATACACAATTATATGTAATTATTAGACAACAACATAAAAAGAAACAGCACTTTGTTGCAGGCAGCAGCGTGGCCCAGTGGTCTAAGGCGCTGGTTTTAAGCACCACTCTTTCTATATCGTGGGTTCTAATCCTACCGCTACCAGTTGCGGTTTATTTATGGCCCTCACCTATGAAACGTGTCATGCTGTTTCATTAAAGTTATTGTGTGAGATTTGGCAAGTTTTTTAGTGGCAGTATCTATAGATTCAGTAACTCTTTGCTTGCATGTTGGTCTGGTATAGAAACAGTATATTAAAAGTTCTTTTGCCAAATAGTAATTTGGAAGATGCATATGAAAACTTAGATAAAAGAAAGAATTTAAGTTTTTATGCCACAATTGCTTAGTTTGAACAACATGCAGAAAAAAAAAACGACCCCGGCAGGAATCGAACCTGCAATCTTCTGATCCGAAGTCAGACGCCTTATCCATTAGGCCACGAGGCCATCACTGCGCGACAACCCAAATTAAGTTTAGTAACAACGATAACAAACAATGATGGTCCTACTTTTTCTTAAAAAATTGTAAGATATCCTTTGATAGTTCTCAGCTTACTTGTTTAGTAATGTGATCCTCCCTCCGCGTGCAATTGGTCTTGTGTTCGATTGCCAGCAACCTCATAATTTAAAAACGTCAAAAAGAACTTACAAAAACAGCAACTCTCAAAATGTGTGTTGGACTAGCACAGCAACAGTATAGTAACAGTTATTGGAGACCGAGCAGTGTGCAAGATACATATGAAAAAGAAGCAATTTCTAAACAATGCAATTTCCAGAATATGCATGGCTTGAACATCATAAAAAACTACGAGTTAATCGCTCGTTCCGAAGAGAAACAAAATTTTCTAACCACGTTAACGAATGCTGATAGTCATAATTTATTATTTTCGAATTATTTTCTTAAAAAAAAGAAAACTTTTTTAAAAATTTTATCCTTTACAAATTGTATGAATTTTTTTAAAAAATTTTCGGGTGTACTCGCGATTGTTGTCCGCTTGCTGGTCTAGTCGTATAATTCTCTCTTAGGGTGCGAGAGGTCACGAGTGATATTCTGGTTCCAGCCCGATATTAAAAGATTTCGTAACAAGAACTTTCCTTGATTGATAAGTTTCGAAACAATTGTAAAGATTTAACCCGATTTATTTTTATGTTACATGTTCTGAAACACCTACTCTGGAGAAGCTACTTGAAAATTGTGGTTTCGAAAATTTCACTTCTTTCGTTTACGAAATGTTAAGAACAGCGCAAAAAGTGACTAATAGGGAATCTGGAAAAGATGGAGATTACCCATGCAGAATAAATAAGTAATAGCGAACAAAACGAAAGACAGACTATTGCGTTGATGGCGGTAGCGTGGCCGAGTGGTCTAAGGCGCTGGTTTCAGGCACAAGTCATTCTATGGCGTGGGTTTGAATCCCACCGCTGCCAATTGCGTTTTATTAATGGAGCAAGAGCTGTTAGGTGTTTTATGCTGTTTCATTGAAATTGTTCTGGAATGTTGCATATTGCCCGATGGCAGTTGGTGGGAATTCAGCAACTCTCACATTGCACGTTGGACTAGCACAGTAACAGTATATTAAAAGTTATTTGACAATGAGCAGTTTGAAAGATACATATCAAAAAGAAGTAATTTCTAAACATTGTTTCTGCCAGAATATGCATGGCTTGAACATCATAAGAAAACCACGAGTTAATCGCTGCTTCCGAAGACAAACTAAATTTACTAGACACGATCACCGTTGCTAATGGTCATACTTTTTGTTTTACAATTATTTTCTTAAAAATTATCGGATGTACTGCCAATTCTTGTCGGCTTGCTGGTCTACTGGTATGTTTCACGCTTAGGGTGCGAGAGGTCACGGGTTCGATCCCCGTGCAAGCCCATCGTGAAAAGTCTTTGTCAAAGAAACATTTCCTGATTCACATGCTTTGGAAACGTTGGTACATATGGCAAACGAATTAAATTTTATGTTTTATGTTCTGAAACACTTTCTCCGGATAAGCTATGTAAAAATAATGCTGTTAAAGTTCCACTTCTGTCGTACACGAAATGTAAAGAACAGCGTAAATAGTAACAGAAAAGGAGTCTGGAATAGATGGAGATTGCTCATACAAAATTATATGTAATTATTAGACAACAACATAAAAAGAAAGAGCATTTTGTTGCAGGCAGTAGCCTTGCCCAGTGGTCCAAGTTGCTAGTTTTAGGCACCAGTCTTTCTATATCGTGGGTTCAAATCCCACCGCTACCAGTTGCGGTGTATTTATGGCCCTCACCTATGAAACGTGTCATGCTGTTTCTTTAAAGTTATTGTGTGAGATTTGGCAAGTTTTTTAATGGCAGTTGCTATAGATTCAGTAACTCTTTCCTTGCATGTTGGTCTGGTATAGAAACAGTATATTAAAAGTTCTTTTGCCAAAGAGTAATTTGGAAGATGCATATGAAAACTTAGATAAAAGAAAGAATTTAAGTTTTTATGCCACAATTGCATAGTTTGAACAACATGCAGAAAACAAAACGACCCCTGCAGGATTCGAACCTGCAATCTTCTGATCCAAAGTCAGACGCCTTATCCATTAGGCCACGAGGCCATCACTGCGCGCCATCCCAAATTAATTTTAGTAACCAAGATAACGAACGATGATGGTCCTACTTTTTCGCAAATAATTGTAAGATATCCTTTGATAGTTCTCGGCTTACTTATTTAGTAATGTGATCCTCCTTCCGCGTGCAATTGGTCTTGTGTCCGATTGCCAGCAACCTCATAATTTAAAAACCTCAAAAAGAACTTACAAAAACCGCAACTCTCAAAATGTGTGTTTGACTAGCACAACAACACTATAGTAACAGTTATTGGAGACTGAGCATTGTGCAAGATACATATGAAAAAGAAGCAATTTCTAAACAATGCAATTGCCAGAATATGCATGGCTTGAACATCATAAAAAACTACGAGTTACTCGCTCGTTCCGAAGAGAAACAAAATTTTCTAACCACGTTAACGAATGCTGATAGTCATAATTTATTATTTTCGAATTATTTTCTTAAAAAATAGAAAACTTTTTAAAAATTTTATTCTTTACAAACTTAATGAATTTTTTAAAAAATTTTCGGGTGTACTCGCGATTGTTGTCCGCTTACTGGTCTACTCGTATAATTCTGTCTTAGGGTGCGAGAGGTCACGAGTGATATTCTTGTGCCAGCCCGATATTAAAAGAATTCGTGACAAGAACTTTCCTTGATTGATAAGTTTCGAAACGTTTGTAAAGATTTAACCCGATTTTTTTTTATGTTACATGTTCTGAAACACCTTCTCTGGAGAAGCTACTTGAAAATTGTGTTTTTGAAATTTTCACTTCTTTCGTATACGAAATGTTAAGAACAGCGCAAAAAGTGACTAATAGGGAGTCTGGAAAAGATGGAGATTACCCATGCAGAATAGATAAGTAATAGAGAACAAAACGCAAAGACAGACAGTTGAGTTGATGGCGGTAGCGTGGCCGAGTGGTCTAAGGCGCTGGTTTTAGGCACCAGTCATTCTATGGCGTGGGTTCGAATCCCACCGCTGCCAATTTCGTTCTATTAATGGGGCAACAGCTGTTAGGTGTTTTATGCTGCTTCATTGAAATTGTTCTGGAATGTGGCATATTAAATTTAGTAACCACGATAACGAACGATGATGGTCCTACTTTTTGGTAAAAAATTGTAATATATCCTTTGATAGTTCTCGGCTTACTTGTTTAGTAATGTGATCCTCCCTCCGCGTGCCATTGGTCTTGTGTTCGATTGCCGGACACCTCATAATTTAAAAACGTCAAAAAGAACTTACAAAAACAGCAACTCTCAAAATGTGCGTTGGACTAACACAGCAACAGTATAGTAACAGTTATTGGAGACTGAGCAGTGTGGAAGATACATATGAAAAAGAAGCAATTTCTAAACATTGCATTTGCCAGAGTATGCATGGCTTGAACATCATAAAAAACTACGAGTTAATCGCTCGTTCCGAAGAGAAACAAAATTTTCTAACCACGTTAACGAATGCTGATAGTCATAATTTATTATTTTCGAATTATTTTCTTAAAAAATAAAAAACTTTCTTAAAAATTTTATTCTTTACAAATTGAATGAATTTTTTTAAAAAATTGTCGGTTGTACTCGTCATTGTTGTCCGCTTGCTGGTCTACTCGTATAATTCTCTCTTAGGGTGCGAGAGGTCACGAGTGATATTCTTGTGCCAGCCCGATATTAAAAGATTTCGTAAGAAGAACTTTCCTTGATTGAAAAGTGTCGAAACGTTAGTAAAGATTTAACCCGATATATTTTTATGTTACATGTTCTGAAACACCTTCTCTGGAGAAGCTACTTGAAAATTGTGTTTTTGAAAATTTCACTTCTGTCGTATACGAAATGTTAAGAACAGCGCAAAAAGTGACTAATAGGGAGTCTGGAAAAGATGGAGATTACCCATGAAGAATACATAAGTAATAGAGAACAAAGCGACAAGACAGACTATTGAGTTGATAGCGGTAGCGTAGCCGAGTGGTCTAAGGCGCTGGCTTTAGGCACCAGTCATTCTATGGCGTGGGTTAAAATCCCACCGCTGCCAATTGCGTTTTAATAATGGAGCAACAGCATTTACGTGTTTTATGCTGTTTCATTGAAATTGTTCCGGAATGTGGCATATTGCTCCATGGCAAGTGGTGTGGATTGAGCAACTCTCACATTGCACGTTGGACTAGCACAGCAACAGTATATTAAAAGTTATTTGACCATGATCAGTTTGAAAGATACATATCAAAAAGAAATAATTTCTAACCATTGTTCTTCACAGAATATGCATGGCTTGAACATCATAAGAAAACCACGAGTTAATTCCTGCTTACGAAGACAAACTAAATTTGCTCGTCACGATCACCGTTGCTGCTGGTCGTACTTTTTTTTTACAATTATTTTCATAAAAATTGTCGGATGTACTGGTGATTGTTGTCGGCTTGCTGGTCTAGTGCTATGATTCTCGCTTAGGGTGCGAGAGGTCACGGGTTCGATTCCCGTGCAAGCCCATCATTAGAATTCTTCGTCAAAGCAACATTTCTTGATTCACATGCTTTGGAAACGTTGGTAAACATTGCAAACGAATTAAATTTTATGTTTTATGTTCTGAAACACTTTCTCCGGATAAGCTACGTAAAAATAATGCTGTTAAAATTCCACTTCTGTCGTACATGAAATGTAAAGAACAACGCAAATAGTAACAGAAAGCGAGTCTGGAATAGATGGGGATTACTCATACAGAATTATGTGAAATTATTAGACAACAACATAAAAAGAACGAGCCCTTTGTTGCAGGTGGTTGCATGGCCCAGTGGTCTAAGGCACTAGTTTTTGGCACCAGTTTTTCTATATCGTGGGCTCAAATCCCACCGCTACCAGTTCGGTTTATTTATGGCCCTCACCTATGAAACGTGTCATGCTTTTTCATTAAAGTTATTGTGTGAGATTTAGAAATTTGTTCAATGGAAGTTGCTATAGATTCAGTAACTCTTTCCTTGCATGTTGGTCTGGTATAGAAACAGTATATTAAAAGTTCTTTTGCCAAATAGTAATTTGGAAAATACATATGAAAACTTAGATAAAAGAAAGAATTTAAGTTTTTATGCCACAATTGCATAGTTTGAACAACATACAGAAAAGAAAACGACCCCGGCAGGATTCAAACCTGCAATCTTCTGATCCGAAGTCAGACGCCTTATCCATTAGGCCACGAGGCCATCACTGCGCGACAACCCAAATTAAATTTAGTAACGGCGATAACGAACAATGATGGTCCTACTTTTTCTTAAAAAATTGTAAGATATCCTTTGATAATTCTCGGCTTACTTGTTTAGTAATGTGATCCTCCCTCCGCGTGCAATTGGTCTTGTGTTCGATTGATGGACACCTCATAATTTAGGGGACGTCAAAAAGAACTTACAAAAACAGCAACTCTCAAAATGTGCGTTGGACTAGCACAGCAACAGTATAGTAACAGTTATATGAGACACAGCAGTGTGGAAGATACATATGAAAAAGAAGCAATTTCTAAACAATGCATTTGCCAGAGTATGCATGGCTTGAACATCATAAAAAACTACGAGTTAATCGCTCGTTCCGAAGAGAAACAAAATTTTCTAACCACGTTAACGAATGCTGATAGTCATAATTTATTATTTTCGAATTATTTTCTTAAAAAATAAAAAACTTTCTTAAAAATTTTATTCTTTACAAATTGAATGAATTTTTTTAAAAAATTGTCGGGTGTACTCGCGATTGTTGTCCGCTTGCTGGTCTACTCGTATAATTCTCTCTTAGGGTGCGAGAGGTCACGAGTGATATTCTTGTGCCAGCCCGATATTAAGGCCCTGTCCACACGTATGCGGATATTTTTGAAAACGGAGTTTTTTTTCTCCGTTTTTGAAAAAATTCGCGTCCACACGTAGCGTATTCGAATCGTTTTCGCCCGTCCACACGTAAACGCAAAAACGGAGGAAATATGATAGCGCCCGATGTGGAGCATGCGCATTGTCTAGTGATATGAGATCGTCCAAACGATCGCAGGCTCCAACTGCAATAATCTATGCGTGCACACATATCAACTATGTAAATTTGGCGCAATTTATAAAAAGTATCTCTTTTGTGTTGTGCTCGCGGATCGCTTCGTATTAACTTGAGTAAGTTTGTTAGAATTGAAATGGCCAAGTCAACAAAAGGAACAACTAAATCCAAGGCAAAAGGCAAACCTGAATCATTTATTTGGACGGATGATGAAGTCGAGCTTCTTCTTAAAGTGACGGAAGAGTATAAAGTGAAACAAACCGCAGAGAATGTCGACTGGGAATCTTGTCAAAGCAAGTATTCTGACATCCTTGAACTCTTCATATCGCAGTATCCATCCGCAGAAAACGCTGAGTCAATCGGGAAAGATTTCCCGCACAAGAATGAAGAGATGACCAAGGTCATTATCACCACGAAACTTAAGGCTATACGATCAAAATTCAGGGCAGCCGTCGATAGTGGCAGGAAAAGTGGACATGGCAGGGTAGTTCTCCTGTACTTTGAATCTTGCGAGGCTATATGGGGAGGATCTCCTGCTACATCCACTATACGCGCTGGAATTGAGTCTACCGACATTACTATAGAAGTAGAATCAAGAAGCTCGAGTCCAACTCCAAGTCTTGCATCCACTCCATCCAGTACAAGCTTTGAAAGTGAGAGATTAGGAGATATTGATAACCCTGAGCCTGGCGCATCTCAAGAAATGCAATTACAAGAGTCTACAGTAAATAAAAGACGAAATTTACTGGATGGAAAGCTGAGAGGCCACAAACAAGAAAAATTGAAAAGAAAACTTTCTACTGATAGTCAATTGTTAACTATAGCACAAGAAGAGATGCAGATGAAGAGAAGACTATTAGATAAAATGGACTGTATGGACAAGGAGCACTCCCAACAAATGGCAAGACTTAACACCAGCATGGAACAACTGACTGGCTCTATTGCTGATGGATTTGCAATGCTGAGGGAGATGATGCAGTCTAGTGCTTTACCAGCACAATATACCCAACAACATAATGTACCATTTACTCCTCCACGGCATAATGCTTTGCCAGCACAATACACACCACCAGGACCCAATTACCCTGATGGGTACAATTTAACACCACTACAGCCAAGGCACACAGAACAAGCAAGCATGTACCCCAGCTACTCATGAGAGAACTTTTTGGCTGAACAATTTTTACATTCACAGTTATTACATTAATAAGACAGTGACTTTTTTAAATAGCATAGATTTGAAACAATTTTTATTTAGACATTAAGCATTTAAATAATTAGAGTTAGTATGTATGAAGTTCAATGTTCAAATTAAACTATTCTTGTAGTATTTAAAAAAAATTAGAAAATATAATATTCCACTTTTCCCAATGCTAGTGTCAATTGAATATTTAAGGGTCAAAGTACCTAGTTAGAAGGCTCAAGGGTCAAAGTACCTAGTTAGAATACTTCTTATTTTTACCCTCATATTCATTAAAATCATCTAGTGCATTACCAGCACAATGCAATTGCATAATGGTCTGCCGGCACAATGCAAACCATCAGGATCCAATTACCCTGATGGATACAATTTAACACCACTATAGCCAAGGCACACAGAACAAGCAGGCATGTACCCCAACTACTCATGAGAGAACTTTTTGGCTGAACAATTTTTACATACACAGTTACTTTAATAAGACAGTGATTTTTTTAAATAACATGAATTTAAAACAACTTTTATTTAGAAAGGAAGCATATCATTAATTAGAGTTAGTAAGAAGTTCAATGTTCAAATAAAACTATTCTTACAGTATTTACAAAAATTAGGAAAATACAATTCTCCATGTTTACCTATGCTAGCTTCAAGTTTGATTATTCCAAACACATTCAATATTCTAGGCATATTCATTAGGAAGTCATGTTCTCATGGGTCAAAGTACCTTGTTAGAATTCTCCTTATTTTCTTACCCTCACCTTCATTGCAATCAGTAGCGAAGTTGTTGGTGACAACAGCTGGTTGAAACTCCCTATCATAATTAATAGCAGAGGCAACCTTTTCTTCTCCAATCTTTTCATTCTTCAGCTCACAGTAATTATGCAACACAAAACATGCATAAATGACACCTGGAAGCTCATCCATGTTTATATCCATGGCTCTCTTCAAAGCTCCAAACCTTGCTTTCAGACGACCAAATGAACACTCAATCACCATACGAGACTTGCACAAGGTCAACCCAAAATATTGCTCTTGTACAGTTGAGCCACCATTTGAATACTCCTTCATTACATATGGCATTAGTGGATATGCAGGATCTCCAAGAATGAACACCGGCACAGGATCCTCATTTGGTATGATTGTGCGTTTGCAAGAGGGTATTTTCCCACTCTTTAGAGAAGAGTTCAAACTTGAGTTTGAAAACACTCTTGCATCATGCACACTCCCAGGCCATTTCACAACAACATCCATAAAGCAATATTTATAATCACAAGTAGCTTGAACATTAAGGCTATAACGACCCTTGCGATTAATATAGTCAGTTGAGTTTATGCTTGGTTGCTTTATTTCAATGTGAGTTCCATCAATTGCGCCCAAACATTGAGGGAAGCCATGTGCTCTATGGAACTTTTTCACTAGGTTATGCACTTCTTCTTCTGTACTTGGTAGCTTTAGGTATTTTGGCCCAAGATGGATTGTTATGGCTTTACACACCTTCCTGACGATTTTTGACACAGTTTGGCGTGAAAGTCCGAAAGCGTTAGCTGTTTTTCGCATACGACCTTCATCGCTCAAATAATATAATGTAACAGCTACTTGCTTCACAACATCGACTGCTGTCCTCATGATAGTGTTGTTTCCTTCGATGTGCGGCCTCAATTCTTCAGCTAACGAGTTCAGGGATTCTCGACTCATCCTAAAGTTCTCCCTCCATTCTTCTGGCACCACAGTTTGACTGGCAAAGTTGTCCCACCAAGCACTTGTTCGTCCTGGCCTTATCCAGAATCTTCGTTGTCTAGCTGGCTTTTTCTTCAAACGTTTTAAAACGATTTTTTGCGACGTTGAGACGGAAAGCATCTTCATAATATTCATTCTCTTTCTCATATATTCTCTGTGAACATTTAACATACTAACATGCAGCTGAATGCATGCTATTATACTCGAAATCAGCCCAAGTAAAATAGCCATACACTTTTGATCTGCCATCTTGAAAACATACAACAACCAACTCTGTGGTCAAACCATTGAACTAAATATAACTGGAAGGCTACCTTTTCATTGTTTTCGTGAAGCCAAAATTCGCGGGACATTACCTCCAGACACGCGTGTCTGGAGGTAATGTCCCGCGAATTTTGGCTTCATTCGCGATTTCCACGCGAGATCACCGTGACATGTTGTTGCCGATACGATTGTTTTGAGAGGAGCGAGAATGAAAGAAATTTGTTGTTTATTTCATGGTTTTAAATAGTCTTTTGTTTGTACTATAATGGAATTAATCAACTAAGTACAATATTGTACAAATGAAGCAGCCGATGGGATAGGAAACAAACTCGATAACAAAACTGTTTTGGGGAATGGCGATGTGTGTTTGTACGTTCGAAGAACACTTTGAAAGATTTATAACAAACAAACAAGTGAGTGAATTCTTTATTTTAACATGATATTGCAAATCTAATAATTTTTAAACAAAGTAACTTTATTTTTTTCTTTAGGTTGCCCTCACTGCTGATTTGCCGTCTTTACCCGTAACAGTGGCTTTGAAAATGTGCTCGCAATATTCGACTGTTCGAAATACAGATGTTGATGGGATCTGCAAACCACCCTTGTTGACAAAGGTTGTAAATGACGATGCCTTCCCAGCTTCATGGTAAATTGTCGAGGTATAGTCATGTCCGTTGTCAGGCAATTGTTTTGGCGAAGGAAGAGGACTCTTTTTGCATGCTGGACAAGCTACAGCTTTTATTAATTTCGAAACAATGTACCCTGCGATGTAAAATAGAACATTCGAGGTAAATTCGCTATGTCCTTCTTTGTTAAGGTTTTCACTCATGGAAAATATATCTTGTGATTCGCCTGAATAATTGTTGGCTTGCTCATTGTTGGCGGCATCATTGTCGTTTGTGGTTGATTTTCTGTGCTTTCTACTACGGAAAATAGGAATAATGTCATGGCAACATTTCATTGGAAATCTATAATAGTTACAGCATAATATATCAAGCACATTGACCCTTGGCTGGATACACCCTGCTTTATTATTTTAACTGATTGAGCTGCACTGCACCCCATTATACAATATTTTTTACTTGTCGAACGATAGATAGTTTTACTGGTTGATGGGAGAAAAGTGCTACCACTTAAATGAGTTAATGTGGTAAGTAAGCTAATATCTTAAATTTTTTGCATTTTATAGCCAAACATAAAGTTTGGTGTGCAAACTGACAACTTCTCAATGTTTATTTACCTTACTTCTAAGAGATGGAAATTTGTTACTGTAATGTTATTCTGATCGACAACAACACACTGTTGTCAGTGGCAATGAAACCTACATTTTCCATCTTTTAAAGTGTAAACAAACTTTAAGATGGTCAAATTGTGTATCAAAATAAACTTGTTAAAATGTATGGTAACCAAAAAAGATGATATATATATGTAGAAATGTATTTTTGCAGATTTTAATCTGTTTTAAAAAATATTAAAATACCTTTTCATTGTTTTTTTCTGTTTATTAATGTGAGCACATAACTGCTATTACCTGCATCTTGTCCATGGTGAGGAATACCCCTGTTTGTACACCCAAGTATAATACAGTTAAGTGGCATGATTTTTACTCACTATAACTGTCACGAAATTTTTACTTTCCTTTGTCTTTATAGTTTTTTTCCGTCCCTTTAAATATTTGTTTACTAAACAACTAAAGTAAATATGCGCTCTAAATTAAAAAAGGACTGAGTAGAGAAAATGTTTTTGGCAGTTTGCACTCTTAAAAGCCAGAATTTCCTCACAAAATACACTTTATAATGACGCTTTATATATTATATGTTTATTTTTATTTTATTTCCATTCCTTAGTGGCTAGAATGTACGGAAATACATCAGTTCACGTAGAAAAAACATCTTCCAAAAAACACGTCGCTTAAGAGCTGTATGTTTTACCCTGAAAAAACCCCGTTTCAATCGACATTTCCATTCAGAGAACCCCAAAATGTATTCTACTAATATCGAAAATGTTCCAACTTGATGAAAATACCTACAAAGTTATTTTTTGTCTTCCTAAGAGACGTTTTTGGGAGTATTTTCAGCTTTCGACCCGATACAAACTAAATAATTTGTTTGGCCGTGCTAGGTATTGCGTGGAAAGACTGGGGTTGACTTAGCGTCAGGCTTCCGGTTGAAGGTAGCCTTCCAGTTATATTTAGTTCAATGGGTCAAACCCGCGCCGCTATAGACTGGACCCGATTATCACGTCATCGTTTTCGAAAACCTCCGTTTTCACCCGTCCACACGTAAACGCGAGATCGGCGTTTTCGAAAACCTCCGTTTTCACCCGTCCACACGTAAACGCGAAAACGGCGTTTTCGAAAACCTCCACTCTGGAGAGCGTTTTCGAAAACCTCCGTTTTCACTCACCGAAAACGCCGTTTACGTGTGGACGCAACGCCAAAACGGAGGAAAAAACCTCCGTTTTCAAAAATATCCGCATACGTCTGGACGGGGCCTAAAAGATTTCATAGGAAGAACTTTCCATGATTGATAAGTTTGGAAACGTTTGTAAAGATTTAACCCGATCTATTTTTATGTTACATGTTCTGAAACACCTTCTCTGGAGAAGCAACTTGAAAATTGTGGTTTTGAAAATTACACTTCTGTCGTATACGAAATGTTAAGAACAGCGCAAAAAGTGACTAATAGGGAGTCTGGAAAAGATGGAGATTACCTATGCAGAATACATAAGTAATACAGAACAAAACGCAAAGACAGACTGTCGAGTTGATAGCGGTAGCGTGGCCGAGTGGTCTAAGGCGCTGGCTTCAGGCACCAGTCATTCTATGGCGTGGGTTCGAATCCCACCGCGTTTAATTGCGTTTTATTAATGGAGCAACAGCTGTTACGTGTTTTATGCTGTTTCATTGAACTTGTTCTGGAATGTGGCATATTGCTCCATGTCAAGTGGTGTGGATTGAGCAACTCTCACATTGCATGTTGGATTAGGACAGCAACAGTATATTAAAAGTTATTTGACAATGATCAGTTTTAAAGATACATATCAAAAAGAAGTAATTTCTAAACATTCTTTTTGCCAGAATATGCATGGCTTAAACATCATAAGAAAATCACGAGTTAATTCCTGCTTACGAGGACAAACTAAATTTACTCGTCACGATCACCGTTTCTGCTGGTCATACTTTTATTTTTACAATTATTTTCACAAAAATTGTCGCATGTATTGGCAATCGTTGTTGGCTTGCTGGTCTAGTGGTATGATTCTTACTTAGGGTCCGAGAGGTCACGGGTTCGATTCCCGTGCAAGCCCATCATTAGAAGTCTTCGCCACAGAAACACTTCTTGATTAACATGCTTTGGAAACGTTGGTAAATATGACAAATGAATTAAATTTTATGTTTTATGTTCTGAAATACTTTCTTCGGATAAGCTACGTAAAAATAATGCTGTTAAAATTCCACTTCTGTCGTACACGAAATGTAAAGAACAGCGGAAATAGTAACAGAAACGGAGTCTCGAATAGATGAAGATTTTTCATACAGAATTATATGTACTTATTAGAATACAACATAAAAAGAAAGTGCTTTTTGTTGCAAGCATTTGGATGGCCTAGTGGTCTAAGGCGCTGGTTTTAGGCAGCAGTTTTTCTATATCGTGGGTTCAAATCCCACCGCTACCAGTTCGGTTTATTTATGGCCCTCACCTATGAAACGTGTCATGCTCTTTCATTAAAGTTACAGTGTGATATTTGGAAATTTGTTTAATGGCAGTTGCTATAGATTCAGTAACTCTTTCCTTGCATGTTGGTCTGGTATAGAAACAGTACATTAAAAGTTCTTTTCCCAAATAGTAATTTGGAAGATGCATATGAAAACTTAGATAAAAGAAAGAATTTAAGTTTTTATGCCACAATTGCATAGTTTGAACAACATGCAGAAAAGAAAACGACCCCGGCAGGATTCGAACCTGTAATCTTCTGATCCGAAGTCAGACGCCTTATTCATTAGGCCACGAGCCCATCACTGCGCGACCACCTAAATTAAATTTAGTAACCACGATAACGAACGATGATGGTCCTTCTTTTTCGTAAAAAATTGTAAGATATCCTTTTATAATTTTCGGCTTACTTGTTTAGTAATGTAATCCTACCTCCGCCTGCAATTGGTCTTGTGTTCGATTGCCAGCAACCTCATAATTTAAAAACGTCAAAAAGAACTTACAAAAACAGCAACTCTCAAAATGTGCGTTGGACTAGCACAGCAACAGTCTAGTAACAGTTATTGGAGACTGAGCAGTGTGGAAGATACATATGAAAAAGAAGCAATTTCTAAACAATGCATTTGCCAGAATATGCATGGCTTGAACATCATAAAAACCTACGAGTTAATCGCTCGTTCCGAAGAGAAACAAAATTTTCTAACCACGTTAACGAATGCTGATAGTCATAATTTATTATTTTCGAATTATTTTCTTAAAAAATAAAAAACTTTTTTAAAAATTTTATTCTTAACAAATTGAATGAATTTTTTTAAAAAATTGTCGGGTGTACTCGCGATTTTTGTCCGCTTGCTGGTCTACTCGTATAATTCTCTCTTAGGGTGCGAGAGATCACGAGTGATATTCTTGTGCCAGCCCGATGTTAAAAGATTTCGTAGGAAGAACTTTCCTTGATTGATATGTTTGGAAACGTTTGTAAAGATTTAACGCTATCTATTTTTATGTTACATGTTCTGAAACACCTTCTCTGGAGAAGCAACTTGAAAGTTGTGGTTTTGAAAATTTCACTTCTGTCGTATACGAAATGTTAAGAACAGCGCAAAAAGTGACTAATAGGGAGTCTGGAAAAGATCGAGATTACCCATGCAGAATACATAAGTAATAGAGAACAAAACGCAAAGACAGACTATTGAGTTGATGGCGGTAGCGCGTGGCCGAGTGGTCTAAGGCGCTGGTTTCAGGCACCAGTCATTCTATGGCGTGGGTTCGAATCCCACCGCGTTTAATTGCGTTTTATTAATGGAGCAACAGCTGTTACGTGTTTTATGCTGTTTCATTGAACTTGTTCTGGAATGTGGCATATTGCTCCATGTCAAGTGGTGTGGATTGAGCAACTCTCACATTGCATGTTGGATTAGGACAGCAACAGTATATTAAAAGTTATTTGACAATGATCAGTTTTAAAGATACATATCAAAAAGAAGTAATTTCTAAACATTCTTTTTGCCAGAATATGCATGGCTTAAACATCATAAGAAAATCACGAGTTAATTCCTGCTTACGAGGACAAACTAAATTTACTCGTCACGATCACCGTTTCTGCTGGTCATACTTTTATTTTTACAATTATTTTCACAAAAATTGTCGCATGTATTGGCAATCGTTGTTGGCTTGCTGGTCTAGTGGTATGATTCTTACTTAGGGTGCGAGAGGTCACGGGTTCGATTCCCGTGCAAGCCCATCATTAGAAGTCTTCGCCACAGAAACACTTCTTGATTAACATGCTTTGGAAACGTTGGTAAATATGACAAATGAATTAAATTTTATGTTTTATGTTCTGAAATACTTTCTTCGGATAAGCTACGTAAAAATAATGCTGTTAAAATTCCACTTCTGTCGTACACGAAATGTAAAGAACAGCGGAAATAGTAACAGAAACGGAGTCTCGAATAGATGAAGATTTTTCATACAGAATTATATGTACTTATTAGAATACAACATAAAAAGAAAGTGCTTTTTGTTGCAAGCATTTGGATGGCCTAGTGGTCTAAGGCGCTGGTTTTAGGCAGCAGTTTTTCTATATCGTGGGTTCAAATCCCACCGCTACCAGTTCGGTTTATTTATGGCCCTCACCTATGAAACGTGTCATGCTCTTTCATTAAAGTTACAGTGTGATATTTGGAAATTTGTTTAATGGCAGTTGCTATAGATTCAGTAACTCTTTCCTTGCATGTTGGTCTGGTATAGAAACAGTACATTAAAAGTTCTTTTCCCAAATAGTAATTTGGAAGATGCATATGAAAACTTAGATAAAAGAAAGAATTTAAGTTTTTATGCCACAATTGCATAGTTTGAACAACATGCAGAAAAGAAAACGACCCCGGCAGGATTCGAACCTGTAATCTTCTGATCCGAAGTCAGACGCCTTATTCATTAGGCCACGAGCCCATCACTGCGCGACCACCTAAATTAAATTTAGTAACCACGATAACGAACGATGATGGTCCTTCTTTTTCGTAAAAAATTGTAAGATATCCTTTTATAATTTTCGGCTTACTTGTTTAGTAATGTAATCCTACCTCCGCCTGCAATTGGTCTTGTGTTCGATTGCCAGCAACCTCATAATTTAAAAACGTCAAAAAGAACTTACAAAAACAGCAACTCTCAAAATGTGCGTTGGACTAGCACAGCAACAGTCTAGTAACAGTTATTGGAGACTGAGCAGTGTGGAAGATACATATGAAAAAGAAGCAATTTCTAAACAATGCATTTGCCAGAATATGCATGGCTTGAACATCATAAAAACCTACGAGTTAATCGCTCGTTCCGAAGAGAAACAAAATTTTCTAACCACGTTAACGAATGCTGATAGTCATAATTTATTATTTTCGAATTATTTTCTTAAAAAATAAAAAACTTTTTTAAAAATTTTATTCTTAACAAATTGAATGAATTTTTTTAAAAAATTGTCGGGTGTACTCGCGATTTTTGTCCGCTTGCTGGTCTACTCGTATAATTCTCTCTTAGGGTGCGAGAGATCACGAGTGATATTCTTGTGCCAGCCCGATGTTAAAAGATTTCGTAGGAAGAACTTTCCTTGATTGATATGTTTGGAAACGTTTGTAAAGATTTAACGCTATCTATTTTTATGTTACATGTTCTGAAACACCTTCTCTGGAGAAGCAACTTGAAAGTTGTGGTTTTGAAAATTTCACTTCTGTCGTATACGAAATGTTAAGAACAGCGCAAAAAGTGACTAATAGGGAGTCTGGAAAAGATCGAGATTACCCATGCAGAATACATAAGTAATAGAGAACAAAACGCAAAGACAGACTATTGAGTTGATGGCGGTAGCGCGTGGCCGAGTGGTCTAAGGCGCTGGTTTCAGGCACCAGTCATTCTATGGCGTGGGTTCGAATCCCACCGCGTTTAATTGCGTTTTATTAATGGAGCAACAGCTGTTACGTGTTTTATGCTGTTTCATTGAACTTGTTCTGGAATGTGGCATATTGCTCCATGTCAAGTGGTGTGGATTGAGCAACTCTCACATTGCACGTTGGATTAGCGCAGCAACAGTATATTAAAAGTTATTTGACAATGATCAGTTTTAAAGATACACATCAAAAAGAAGTAATTTCTAAACATTCTTTTTGCCAGAATATGCATGGCTTAAACATCATAAGAAAATCACGAGTTAATTCCTGCTTACGAGGACAAACTAAATTTACTCGTCACGATCACCGTTTCTGCTGGTCATACTTTTATTTTTACAATTATTTTCACAAAAATTGTCGCATGTATTGGCAATCGTTGTTGGCTTGCTGGTCTAGTGGTATGATTCTCGCTTAGGGTGCGAGAGGTCACGGGTTCGATTCCCGTGCAAGCCCATCATTAGAAGTCTTCGTCACAGAAACACATCTTGATTCACATGCTTTGGAAACGTTGGTAAATATGACAAACGAATTAAATTTTATGTTTTATGTTCTGAAATACTTTCTTCGGATAAGCTACGTAAAAATAATGCTGTTAAAATTCCACTTCTGTCGTACACGAAATGTAAAGAACAGCGGAAATAGTAACAGAAACGGAGTCTCGAATAGATGAAGATTACTCATACAGAATTATATGTACTTATTAGACAACAACATAAAAAGAAAGAGCACTTTGTTGCAAGCAGTTGCATGGCTCAGTGGTCTAAGGCGCTGGTTTTAGGCACCAGTTTTTCTATATCGTGGGTTCAAATCCCACCGCTACCAGTTCGGTTTATTTATGGCCCTCACCAATGAAACGTGTTATGCTGTTTCATTAAAGTTACCGTGTGAGATTTGAAAATTTGTTTAAAGGAAGTTGCTATACATTCAGTAACTCTTTCCTTGCATGTTGGTCTGGTATAGAAACAGTACATTAAAAGTTCTTTTGCCAAATAGTAATTTGGAAGATGCATATGAAAACTTAGATAAAAGAAAGAATTTAAGTTTTTATGCCACAATTGCATAGTTTGAACAACATACAGAAAAGAAAACGACCCGGCAGGATTCGAACCTGCAATCTTCTGATCCGAAGTCAGACGCCTTACTCATTAGGCCACGAGCCCATCACTGCGCGACCACCTAAATTAAATTTAGTAACCACAATAACGAACGATGATGGTCCTACTTTTTCGTAAAAAAATGTAAGATATCCTTTGATAATTCTCGGCTTACTTGTTTAGTAATGTGATCCTCCCTCCGCGTGCAATTGGTCTTGTGTTCGATTGCCAGCAACCTCCTAATTTAAAAACGTCAAAAAGAACTTACAAAAACAGCAACTCTCAAAATGTGCGTTGGACTAGCACAGCAACAGTATAGTTACAGTTATTGGAGACTGAGCAGTGTGGAAGATACATATGAAAAAGAAGCAATTTCTAAACAATGCATTTGCCAGAATATGCATGGCTTGAACATCATAAAAAACTACGAGTTAATCGCTCGTTCCGAAGAGAAACAAAATTTTCTAACCACGTTAACCAATGCTGATAGTCATAATTTATTATTTTCGAATTATTTTCTTAAAATATAAAAAACTTTTTTAAAAATTTTATTCTTTACAAATTGAATGATTTTTTTTTAAAAATTGTCGGGTGTACTCGCGATTGTTGTCCGCTTGCTGGTCTACTCGTATAATTCTCTCTTAGGGTGCGAGAGGTCACGAGTGTTATTCTTGTGCCAGCCCGATATTAAAAGATTTGTAAGAAGAACTTTCCTTGATTGATAAGTCTCGAAACGTTTGTAAAGCTTTAACCCGATTTATTTTTATGTAACATGTCCTGAAACACCTTCTCTGGAGAAGCTACTTGAAAATTGTGGTTTTGAAAATTACACTTCTGTCGTATAACAAATGTTAAGAACAGCGCAAAAAGTGACTAATAGGGAGTCTGGAAAAGATGGAGATTACCTATGCAGAATACATAAGTAATAGAGAACAAAACGAAAAGACAGACTGTCGGGTTGATAGCGATAGCGTGGCCGAGTGGTCTAAGGCGCTGGTTTAGGCACCAGTCATTCTATGCCGTGGGTTCGAATCCCACCGCTACCAATTGCGATTTATTAATGGGGCAACTGCTGTTAGGTAATTTAAGCTGTTTCATTGAAATTGTTCTGGAATGTGGCATATTGCAGTTATTGTGGTATCAGCAACTCTCACATTGCACGTTTGATTAGCACAACAACAGTCTATTAAAAGTTATTTGACAATGAGCAGTTTGAAAGATACGTATCAAAAAGAAAAAATTTCTAAACATTGTTTTTGCCAGAATATGCATGGCTTGAACGTCATAAGAAAACCACGAGTTAATCGCTGCTTCCGAAGACAAACTAAATTTACTAGACACGATCACCGTTGCTGCTGGTCATACTTTTTGTTTTACAATTATTTTGTTAAAAATTGTCGGATGTACTGGCGGTTGTTGTCGGCTTGCTGGTCTAGTGGTATGATTCTTGCTTAGGGTGCGAGAGGTCACGGGTTCGATTCCCGTGCAAGCCCATCATTAGAAGTCTTCGTCAAAGAAACATTTCTTGATTGACATGCTTTTGAAACGTTGGTAAACATGGCAAACGAATTAAATTTTATGTTTTATGTTCTGAAACACTTTCTCCGGATAAGCTACGTAAAAATAATGCTGTTAAAATTCCACCTCTGTCGTACACGAAATGTAAAGAACAGCGCAAATAGTAACAGAAAGGGAGTCTGGAATAGATGGAGATTACTCATACAGATTTATATGTACTTATTAGACAACAACATAAAAAGAAAGAGCACTTTGTTGCAGGCAGTTGCATGGCCCAGTGGTCTAAGCCGCTGGTTTTAGGCAGCAGTTTTTCTATCTCGTGGGTTCAAATCCCACCGCTACCAGTTCGGTTTATTTATGGCCCTCACCTATGAAACGTGTCATGCTCTTTCATTAAAGTTATTGTGTGAGATTTGGAAATTTGTTTAATGGAAGTTGCTATAGATTCAGTAAGTGTTTCCTTGCATGTGTGTCTCGTATAGAAACATTATCTTAAAAGTTCTTTTGCCAAATAGTAATTTGGAAGATGGATATGAAAACTTATATAAAAGAAAGAGTTTAAGTTTCTATGCCACAATTGCATAGTTTGAACAACATACAGAAAAGAAAACGACCCTGGCAGGATTCGAACCTGCAATCTTCTGATCCGGAGTCAGACGCCTTATCCATTAGGCCACGAGGCCATCACTGCGCGACAACCTAAATTAAATTTAGTAACGACGATAACGAACAATGATGGTCCTACTTTTTCTTAAAAAATTGTAAGATATCCTTTGATAATTCTCGGCTTACTTGTTTAGTAATGTGATCCTCCCTCTGCGTGCAATTTCTCTTGTGTTCGATTGCCAGCAACCTCATAATTTAAAAACGTCAAAAAGAACTTACAAAAACAGCAACTCTCAAAATGCGCGTTGGGCTAGCACAGCAACAGTATAGTAACAGTTATTGGAGACTGAGCAGTGTGGAAGATAGATATGAAAAACAAGCAATTTCTAAGCAATGCATTTGCCAGAATATGCATGGCTTGAACATCATAAAAAACTACGAGTTAATCGCTCGTTCCGAAGAGAAACAAAATTTTCTAACCACGTTAACCAATGCTGATAGTCATAATTTATTATTTTCGAATTATTTTCTTAAAAAATAAAATAACTTTTTTAAAAATTTTATTCTTTACAAATTGAATGATTTTTTTTAAAAAATTGTCTGGTGTACTCGCCATTGTTGTCCGCTTGCTGGTCTACTCGTATAATTCTCTCTTAGGGTGCGAGAGGTCACGAGATATATTCTTGTGCCAGCCCGATATTAAAAGATTTCGTAGGAAGAACTTTCCTTGATTGATAAGTTTTGAAACGTTTGTAAAGATTTAACCCGATCTATTTTTATGTTACATGTTCTGAAACACCTTCTCTGGAGAAGCTACGATAAAATTGTGGTTTTGAAAATTTCACTTCTGTCGTATACAAAATGTTAAGAACAGCGCAAAAAGTGGTTAATAAGGAGTCTGGAAAAGATGGAGATTACCCATGCAGAATACATAAGTAATAGAGAACGAAACGCAAAGACAGGCTGTTGAGTTGATGGCGGTAGTGCGTGGCCGAGTGGTCTAAGGCGCTGGTTTCAGGCACCAGTCCTTCTATGGCGTGGGTTCGAATCCCACCGCTGCCAATTGCGTTTTATTAATGGAGCAACAGCTGTTAGGTGTTTTATGCTGTTTCATTGAAATTGTTCTGGAATGTGGCATATTGCTCCATGGCAGTTGGTGTGGATTGAGCAACTCTCACATTGCACGTTGGACTAGCACAGCAACAGTATATTAAAACTTATTTGACAATGATCAGTTTGAAAGATACATATCAAAAACAAGTAATTTCTAAACATTGTTTTTGCCAGAATATGCATGGCTTCAATATCATAAGAAAACCACGATTTAATCGCTGCTTACGAAGACAAACTAAATTTACTACGAACTGAAATTTGTGACTATATCGCAACCAGGTATATAATCCGACATAATAAGTGCTACTCTGGTTTTTGTTAAATGAAAGAAATCACCGAACAAAGATTACATTCACGACCCAACGTTTCGACACTCCGGTCTAGTGTCTTCATCAGGGGTGGTCTGATGTTGAAACTCACGACCTTATATGCTGTCAAGGTGACGTCATTTACCAACAAGATGTAAATACTCTTGTGGTAAATGACTTCCGTCATCCCTATTTAAGGCACAAGGGCTCGCATTGATATGCCAGGCTTCCAAACAAAGCCTTTGACCATAACGATTGTCAGTGGTAATGACTTTAGAACCTTCCCACGCAATGTTATGGCTTGTTTCACACACGTGTTGAGATAAAGCTGATTTTGAGCTGTTAAAATTAGAAACAGCCCTTTGATGTTCTTTCAGACGTGTGCAAAACTGGCGTTTTGTTTGACCCAGATATACTTTCTCGCAATCACCGCATGGTATAGAGTATACAGCATGTGTTTTCTGATCAGTCGGAACGCGATCCTTGGGTTTCGCAAAAATATGTCCCAATGTCTGAAAGGGTTTCAGGGAAACCTTAATACCACAATTATTAAGAACTCTCCTGATTGGTTCCGCAGTTCCTTGAATGTACGGGACTATTGCAAAATCTTTCACAGCGGAATCACCCTCTGGAGAGTTTCAATGAGTCAAGGTTGGACGCCTTAAACAATCGTAGAGAAAGCTCTTAGGATAATTGTTTTCTTTCAGAATATTGGTTACATATTGACACTCATTTTCCCTAGCATCGTTGTTCGATGTTAAATTCTCCGCTCTCTGAAACAAAGTTGCAACAACAGACCTTTTATGGCTTCTCGGGTGATGCGAGTTAAATGACAGATATTTATCAGTATGAGTTGGTTTACGATAAACAACAGTTTCCAACTTCCCATCAGTTGTTCTCCGAACACGAGTATCCAAAAAGGGCAACTTCCCATCAGTCTCACGTTCTACGGTGAACTGTATAGAAGGCTCAATTGAATTCAAATGTTGCAAAAGAACAACAATCTCATCTTGGGAAACCGCAGAGATCACATCATCAACAAAACGCTTCCAGAACGATGGGCTGACCGGAGCCGTTGTTAGGGCTCTATGTTCAATATCTTCCATTACTAAATTAGCAATGACAGCCGAAACCGGCGAGCCCATCGCTGTTCCAAAAACCTGTTTGTAATAAGTGCCCTCAAACACAAACTGAGTTGTGTTCAAACAAAAAGACAATAGATCAGTTATATCCTCTAAGGGCAAAGATGTCCTCTGCCACAAAGAATCATCATATCTAAGCCTATTTGTGGCAACTTTGATGGCAAGGTCAACAGGTATTTTGGTGAACAAGGAAACGACGTCAAATGATACGAGCATTTGGTCCGCGTCAAGAGTTTGACCTCTTATAAATTCAGCAAAATGTTGGGAGTTTTTCACCGTGTTATCCGTGTTGCCAACAACAGGAGATAAAACTCTAGCCAAGTAGCGCGAAACATTATAAGTTGGAGAGTTCACAAAGGACACTATAGGTCGCAAAGGAAACTCCTCCTTATGAATCTTCGGCAAGCCATATAATCGCGGAGCGAGCCCATCCCTGGAACGCAATAATTTATACGTTTCCTCACTGATCTTTTTGGATTTCTTCAAGAGAAGTAACCGTTGGTTCAAATCACCGTTGCTGCTGGTCATACTTTTTGTTTTACAATTATTTTCTTAAAAATTGTCGGATGTACTGGCGATTCTTGTCGGCTTGCTGGTCTAGTTTTATGATTCTGGCTTACCATGCGAGAGGTCACAGGTTCGATTCCCGTGCAAGCCCATCAATAGAATTCTTCGTCAAAGCAACATTTCTTGATTCACATGCTTTGGAAACGTTGGTAAGCATGGCAAACGAATTAAATTTTATGTTTTATGTTCTGAAACACTTTCTCTGGATAAGCTACGTAAAAATAATGCTGTTAAAATTCCACTTCTTTCGGACACGAAATGTAAAGAACAGCGCAAATAGTAACAGAAAGGGAGTCTAAAATAGATGAAGATTACTCATACAGAATTATATGTACTTATCAGACAACAACATAAAAAGAAAGAGCACTTTGTTGCCGGCGGTTGCATGGCCCAGTGGTCTAAGGCACTAGTTTTAGGCACCAGTTTTTCTATATCGTGGGTTCAAATCCCACCGCTACCAGTTCGGTTTATTTATGGCCCTCACCTATGAAACGTGTCATGCTGTTTCATTAAAGTTATTGTGTCAGATTTGGAAATTTGTTTAATGGAAGTTGCTATAGATTCAGTAACTCTTTCCTTGCATGTTGGTCTGGTATAGAAACAGTATATTAAAAGTTCTTTTGCCAAATAGTAATTTGGAAGATGCATATGAAAACTTAGATAAAAGAAAGAATTTAACTTTTTATGCCACAATTGCATAGTTTGAACAACATGCAGAAAAGAAAACGACCGCGGCATGATCCGAACCTGCAATCTCCTGATCCGCACTCAGACGCCTTATCCCGTAGGCCACGAGGCCATCACTGCGCGACAACCCAAATTAAATTTAGTAACCACGATAACGAACGATGATGGTCCTACTTTTTCGTAAAAAATTGTAAGATATCCTTTGATAATTCTCGGCTTACTTGTTTAGTAATGTGATCCTCCCTCCGCGTGCGATTGGTCTTGTGTTCGATTGCCGGACACCTCATAATTTAAAAACGTCAAATAGAACTTACAAAAACAGCAACTTTCAAAATGTGCGTTGGACTAGCTCAGCAACAGTATAGTAACAGTTATTGGAGACTGAGCACTGTGGAACATACATATGAAAAGAAGTAATTTCTAAACAATGCATTTGCCAGAATATGCATGGCTTCAACATCATAAAAAACTACGAGTTAATCGCTCGTTCCGAAGAGAAACAAAATTTTCTAACCACGTTAACGATTGCTGATAGGCTTAATTTATTATTTTCGAATTATTTTCCTAAAAAATAGAAAACTTTTTTAAAAATTTTATTCTTTACAAATTGAATGAATTTTTTTAAAAAATTGTCGTGTGTACTCGCGATTGTTGTCCGCTTGCTGGTCTACTCGTATAATTCTCTCTTAGGGTGCGAGAGGTCACGAGTGACATTCTTGTGCCAGCCCGATATTAAAAGATTTCGTAAGAAGAACTTTCCTTGATTGATAAATTTGCAAACGTTTGTAAAGATTTACCCGATCTATTTTTATGTTACATGTTCTGAAACACCTTCTCTGGAGAAGCTACTTAAAAATTGTGGTTTTGAAAATTTCACTTCTGTCGTATACGAAATGTTAAGAACAGCGCAAAAAGTGACTAATAGGGAGTCTGGAAAAGATGGACATTACCCAAGCAGAATACATAAGTAATAGAGAACAAAACGCAAAGACAGACTATTGAGTTGATGGCAGTACCGTGGCCAAGTGGTTTAGGGCGCTGGTTTCAGGCACTGGTTTCAGGCACCAGTCATTCTATGGCGTGGTTCCGAATCCCACCGCTGCCAATAGCGTTTTATTAATGGAGATACAGCTGTTACGTGTTTTATGCAGTTTCATTGAAATTGTTCTGGAATGTGGCATGTTGCTCCATGGCAGTTGGTGTGGATTGAGCAACTCTCACATTGCACGTTGGACTAGCACAGCAACAGTATATTAGAGCTTTTTGACAATGATCAGTTTGAAAGATACATATCAAAAAGAAGTAAATTCTAAACACTGTTTATGCCAGAATATGCATGGCTTGAACATCATAACAAAACCACGAGTTAATCGCTGCTTCCGAAGACAAACTAAATTTACTAGTCACAATCACCGTTGCTGCTGGTCATACTTTTTGTTTTACAATTATTTTCTTAAAAAGTGTCGGGTGTACTGGCGATTGTGTTCGGCTTGCTGGTCTAGTTTTATGATTCTCGCTTAGGGTGCGAGAGGTCACAGGTTCGATTCCCGTGCAAGCCCATCAATAGAATTCTTCGTCAAAGCAACATTTCTTGATTCACATGCTTTTGAAACGTTGGTAAACATGGCAAACGAATTAAATTTTATGGTTTATGTTCTGAAACACTTTCTCCGGATAAGCTACGTAAAAATAATGCTGTTAAAATTCCACTTCTGTCGTACACGAAATGTAAAGAACAGCGCAAATAGTAACAGAAAGGGAGTCTGGAATAGATGAAGATTACTCATACAGAATTATATGTACTTATTAGACAACAACATAAAAAGAAAGAGCACTTTGTTGCAAGCAGTTGCATGGCCCAGTGGTCTAAGGCGCTGGTTTTAGGCACCAGTTTTTCTATATCGTGGGTTCAAATCCCACCGCTACCAGTTCGGTTTATTTATGGCCCTCACCTATGAAACGTGTCATGCTGTTCCATTAAAGTTATTGTGTGAAATTTGGAAATTTGTTTAATGGAAGAGTCTATAGATTCAGTAACTCTTTCCTTGCATGTTGGTCTGGTATAGAAACAGTATATTAAAAGTTCTTTTGCCAAATAGTAATTTGGAAGATGCATATGAAAACTTAGATAAAAGAAAGAATTTAAGTTTTTATGCCACAATTGCATAGTTTGAACAACATGCAGAAAAGAAAACGACCGCGGCATGATTCGAACCTGCAATCTTCTGATCCGAATTCAGACGCCTTATCCAGTAGGCCACGAGGCCATCACTGCGCGACAACTCAAATTAAATTTAGTAACCACGATCACGAACGACGATTGTCCTACTTTTTCGTAAAAAATTCTAAGATATCCTTTGATAATTCTCGGCTTACTTGTTTAGTAATGTGATCCTCCCTCCGCGTGCGATTGGTCTTGTGTTCGATTCCCGGACACCTCATAATTTAAAAGCGTCAAATAGAACTTACAAAAACAGCAACTCTCAAAATGTGCGTTGGACTAGCACAGCAACAGTATAGTAACAGTTATTGGAGACTGAGCAGTGTGGAAGATACATATGAAAAGAAGCAATTTCTAAACAATGCATTTGCTAGAATATGCATGGCTTCAACATCATAAAAAACTACGAGTTGATCGCTCGTTCCGAAGAGAAACAAAATTTTCTAACCACGTTAACGAATGCTGATAGTCATAATTTATTATTTTCGAATTATTTTCCTAAAAAATAAAAAACTTTTTTAAAAATTTTATTCTTTACAATATGAATGAATTTTTTTAAAAAATTGTCGGGTGTACTCGCGATTGTTGTCCGCTTGCTGGTCTACTCGTATAATTCTCTCTTAGGGTGCAAGAGGTCACGAGTGATGTTCTTGTGCCAGCCCAATATTAAAAGATTTCGTAAGAAGAACTTTCCTTGATTGATAAGTTTGGAAACGTTTGTAAAGATTTAACCCGATTTATTTTTATGTTACATGTTCTGAAACACCTTCTCTGGAGAAGCTACTTGAAAATTGTATTTTTAAAACTTCACTTTTGTCGTATACGAAATGCTAAGAACAGCGCAAAAAGTGACTAATAGGGAGTCTGGAAAAGATGGAGATTACCCATGCAGAATACATAAGTAATAGAGAACAAACCGCAAAGACAGACGATGGAGTTGATGGCGTTAGCGTGGCCGAGTGGTCTAAGGCGCTGGTTTCAGGCACCAGTCATTCTATGGTGTGGGTTCGAATCCTACCGCTGCCAATTGCTTTTTATTAATGGAGCAACACCTGTTAGGTGTTTTATGCTGTTCATTGAAGTTGTTCTGGAATGTGGCATCATAGTTAATAGAGCTAGATTGTTTGGAAACTCATTAGAACTATACAATACAAGTCATTATCTATGTTTTTGTTCTAGTTTATGCAGGAATGAGGTCCTTCGTCGTCACGTGCGTATTGTATTTTCACCTAACTAACCAATAGCAACGTTTTAGAAAATTTAGCCATCCGCGACTTGAACAATAGGGTAATTTAAGAACTCCTATTGGTGGATTTGGCAAAAAAACAATACACACGTGACAATGAAGAACCATATTTTTGAATAAACGTTGACCAACATAGATAATGAGTAATATTGTTATTCTAATGAGTTTCCAAACCATCTTCTCTATTAACTATGGTGGCATATTGCTCCATGGCAGTTGGTGTGGATTCAGCAACTCTCACATTGCACGTTGGACTAGCACAGCAACAGTATATTAAAAGTTATTTGACAATGAGCAGTTTGAAAGATACATATCAAAAAGAAGTAATTTCTAAACATTGTTTTTGCCAGAATATGCATGGTTGAACATCATAACAAAACCACGAGTTAATTGCTGCTTACGAAGACAAACTAAATTTACTAGTCACGAACACCGTTGCTGCTGGTCATACTTTTTGTTTTACAATTATTTTTTTAAATCCCTCCGCTATCAGTTGCGGTTTATTTATGGCCTTCACCTGTGAAACGTGTCATGCTGTTTCATTAAAGTTATTGTGTGAGATTTGGCAAGTTGTTCAATGGCAGTTTCTATAGATTTAGTAACTCTTGCCTTGCATGTTTGCCTGGTATAGCAATAGTATGTTAAAAGTTCTTTTGCCAAACAGTAATTTGGAAGATTCATATCAAAACTGAGATGAAAGAAAGAGTTTGAGTTTTATGCAACAATTTCATAGTTTGTACAAGATTCAGAAAAGAAAACGACCCCGGCAGGATTCGAACGTGTAGTCATCTGATCCGAAGTCAGGCGCTTTATCCATCAGGCCACGAGGCCATCATTGCACAACAACCCAAATTAAATTTAGTAACCACGATAACGAATGACGATGGTCCTACTTTTTCTTAAAAAATTGTAAGATATCCTTTGATAATTTTCATCTTACTGGTTTAGTAATGTGGTCCTCTCTTCGTGTGCGATTGAACAAAATTTACTAACCATGTTGACGAATGCTGATAATCATAATTTATTATTTTCGAATTATTTTTTTAAAAAATGAAAAATCCTGTTTTAAAAATTCTATTCTTTACAAATTGAATAAATTTTTTTAAAAATTGTTGGGTGTACTCGCGATTGTTTTCGGCTTGCTGGTCTACTAGTGTAATTCTCTCTTTGAGTGCGAGAGGTCACGGGTTATATACTTGTGCAAGCGCGTAATTCAAAGGTTTCGTAAGAAGACCTTTCCTTGATTGATAAGTTTGGAAACGTTTGTAATGATTGAACCCGATCTATTTTTATGTTACATGCTCTGAAACACCTTCTCTGGAGAAGCTACTTGAAAATTGTGGTTTTGAAAATTTCACTCTGTGAATGAAACGTTTGTGTGGCCGAGTGGTCTAAGGCGCTGGTTTCAGGCATCAGGCATTCCAAGGCGTGGGTTCGAATTCCACCGCTGCCAATTGCGTTTTATTAATGGAGCAACAGCGGTCAGGTGTTTTATGCTGTTTCATTGAAATTGTTCTAGAATGTGGCATATTGCTCCATGGCAGTTTGTGTGGATTCAGCAACTCTCACATTGCACGTTGGACTAGCACAGCAACAGTATATTAAAAGTTATTTGACAATGAGCACTTTGAAAGATACATATCAAAAAGAAGTAATTTCTAAACATTGTTTTTGCCAGAATATGCATGGCTTGAACATCATAACAAAATGACGAGTTAATCGCTGCTTCCGAAGACAAACTAAATTACTAGTCACGATCACCGTTGCTGCTGGTCATACTTTTTGTTTTACAATTATTTTCTTAAAATTTGTCGGATGTACTGGCGATTGTTGTCAGCTTCGTATTCTAGAGTAGTATAGGATCACCGGTTCTGGCGTAACTCGAATATCCGCCTACCCCTTTCCGTCATTAAAAAAAAATTCCGATATTTTTTTTGTAAAATATCGGAATTACCAGTCTCCGTTGTCCGTTGTCCAAGGGTGTAGGTCTTCGTTGTAGATGACTTTGACCTCACATTATGCCTCCTCCATGTCCGTCAAAAACTTCGGTTTTTCGTAGGGTTTTTTTTTAAAATCACACGTCCTTAATTTATCCACGGCTGTCATTTTCGACCATTTTAAGTTCATATCACGAATGTGCGGTTTCACAATCGTCTGCACGATGTGCGCTTCAACGACCTGTCCTGCTTTTTCCAGTTCGTCGGCTAAAAGCGTAAGCTTTACTTGTTCTCTACGTTCTATCGTTTTATGATCCCTCAAAAGGACCGGTAATATTACGTACGTAATCGTTTTGTAAACACCCGAACGTCCACCCCAATTTCTAAAAAACGGTGTTGTTAAACACTCATGGATTATATACCCAACTTTATACGTCGGGTTAGACTCGCATATGTTAATTATCAAAGCATGACCGCTTTTTTGAACGTTTTTGTTTCCACGTAAATAGGAAATTCGCGGCCTTCTAAGAGACGGTTACAATAATATTGTTTAACGACCTCATTAAGGAGATCAGCACGGTACTTACGTATCATTTTATTTTAAATAACAAAAAAGTGCAAAAAAAAAGATTCCAATTTTTTTTTTGTAAAATATCAGAAATACCACTCTTCGTTGTCGGTTGTTCAAGCGTGTAGATCTTCCACCGCTGACAACTCCTCCTCTACCGTCAAAAACCTCCGTTTTACGTAGGGTCGTGTTTTAAAATCACACGTTCTTAATTTATCCACCGCGGTCATTTTCGACCATTTTAAGTTCATATCACGAATGTGCGGTTTCACAATCGTTCGCACGACGTGCGCTTCGATGTGCGCACGACGAGCGCACGACGTGCGCAAGGACGGTTGTGCTTGTCTAATTCGTCGGCTAAAAACGTAAGCCTTAATTGTTTTTGACGTTTCATCGTTTTATGGTTTTTCAAAAGGACCGGTAAGATTACGTACTTTATCGTTTTGTACACACCCGCACGTTCCAACCAATCATCAATAAACAGGTTTTCTAAAACCTGATGGATTATATACCCCGCTTTATACGTCGGGTTAGACTCGCATATGTTAATCACCAAGCGTAGGACTGCTTTTTTAAACATTCTTGTTTCTTTGTAACACGAATGTATGCTGGCTGATAAGTAATTGTTGAAATAATAATATTTATTAATCTCTTTAAGGAGGTCTACACGGCACTTAAATATCATTTTTTAAATAATAAAAAAGTTTTTTCATTTGTGTTGATTTTGTCATCCATATAGTATTCTACCGTGGATTTACAAATATTAAGCTTGTTTTTGCTATTTTTTGTATTGTTTTAAATTTTTGTTCTTCACCTGTATCAATGTTTTTTAGGGTGTACTTACCTTTACCAGAAATTTCAATACCTAATGCTTCACAGAGTTTTTCTTTTGACATTCTTGAAATGTATTTGATTTCGCGGATTGCTGCTTCTTTTCTTAGATCGCTTACTTTTGAGTATTCATTTAGGGGTCCGTCGTCATCGTTTTTTGGAGGGTTATTATTTTTTCTCCGTTTTTTAACGGGTTTTTCGTCGTCATCTGAAAAATATCGGTAATCCTGTTCACATTCCTTAGATTCATTATCATATGGAAATTCATACCCACCTTCCTCAGGTTCACAATCTTCTTCAGATTCATCATCTTTTTTAGGTTTACCACCTTTCTTAGGTTTACCACCTTTCTTAGGTTCACAATCTTCCTCAGGTTCACAATCTTCCTCAGGTTCACAATCTTCCTCAGGTTCACAATCTTCCTCAGATTCATCATCTTTTTTAGGTTTACCACCTTTCTTAGGTTTACCACCTTTCTTAGGTTTACCACCTTTTTTAAGTTTACCACCTTTCTTTGGTTCCTTAGATTTATCAAAAACAGTTTTTGTAAGCCTTAGTTTTTTAACGGGTATTTGTTTGTTACCGTAACCAAAGAGTGATTCCCACCGTTTTTCACCTAGTTGTTTTAAGTCTTTTTCTTTTTGTCCTAAGGTTTGTGTTTCCCAGTACCAACTGGGTGGGAATATAAATGAGATCTCAATTCCACAATCATGACAAAAAGGGCCATGCATATATTTAATCATTTTGTGAACACACTTGTTCGTTGCTGGTATTTCCTCCCTATACTCTTCAATGGACCTGCACAGTAAACAAACATTTTGGTGGTTAACATCTTTCGTATACAAATGGTTGCAATACTCATAATGTTTAGCATGCGGAGATTTAAACTGGAGACCGCAATCCCCACATTTTTGACCCATAAAGGTACAGATTTTATACTCGTGGTCACAATTTTTATACTGGTCTGGGTGGATGTATTTTTTATCACGCCAACAAAGGTTGTACTCACAACTTAAACATTCTCCATCTTCTTTTTCGGTGTGTGTACAATTGCTAAAGAGTTTGTCTTTCACTGTTGGAAATGGACTTTACAAACACTCAACCATTACTGCATGCTTATATAAAGTACTGCGCACGGACGTTAATATTGCGGGCGCTTGTATACGTTCTCGTTACGTTTTTTGTTCTTTTTCGTATTAAAACATATATTTCTTTTTTTGGTCGTTATTTCTTTGTAAAATCAACAGGTTATGGGCCCAGACATCGCCAAACTGTGAAGTGACAGTGAATAAAGTTATTATAGTGCATGTTGTATCACAATGGCCCAGGAAGACAAATTATCAATCGATAAACTCGAAGGTGCGAAGAATTGGCAAATATGGAAATATCAGATGACAGCAATTTTGGAAGCTAGAGAACTTTATGGCCATGTTGATGGAACACTTACTCACCCAAGTGCATCGGACAGCAGTTCTGGAGCGATCGCGTCGTTTGAAAAAGCTCAAAAGAAGACAAAAGCTCTCATAGTTACGTCTATTAAATCGGATCTTATTTACCTTATAACCGAATGCAAAACACCAAAAGAAATATGGGATACGTTAAAGCAACGCTTTGAACGAGATACGGTTGCGAACAAATTATTTTTGAAGCAAAGATTCTTCTCCCTGAAAATGAAAGAGTCTGATTCTCTTGACGAACATTTGCGAAAGTTAAAAGTGATCACTGATCAATTGGCTGCTATCAAAGCACCAGTTCCAGAGGATGAACATATAGTCGCCTTATTGTTAAGCCTGCCACGCTCATACAACACATTGGTTACTGCCCTAACTGCCAAAGGAGATGAACTAAACCTGGGTCAACTGCATCAAGCATTGTTGAACGAGGAAGAAAAACGCGAGCAAAGTAAGAGTAAAACAGGCGGTGCTGGTGGAGCTGACGATGGCGAATCTGCACTGCAACATAACAAGTTAGATCGAAGGCCTGTCAAGTGTTACGGGTGTGGAGAAGAAGGTCATGTTATCCGAAATTGTGCGCAGAAAAAGAAGAAACAGCATAGACGAAATGAAAATCAAGGGAAATTTGATAAATCGTCAAAGTATAATGCTGCACCTGCTCGTGGGAACTCTGATAAGAATGATGATTCTTGTGACAATGTTTTTGCTGTTGGACTAAGTGTTATGAAAGGAGACGACTGCTGGATTATCGACTCAGGCGCATCTCAACACATGACTTCAAATCGTGATCTATTGATGAACTATCAAGAGTTTTCAGAGCCAGAACCAGTTGTTCTCGGGGATGGTCGATCTGTGCATGCTTTTGGGACGGGTGAAATATGTATTACAATGCTTCTTGGTCCTAAGAGAAATGATGAACGAAAATCGACGATGACCAAAGTATTGTATGTACCAAAGTTGGCCGCAAATCTATTTAGCGCTCGAGCAGCCGCTATGAAAGAAAAAGTTGTGCAATTTGGACATACACTTTGCTGGATCAAGGACTCTCAAGGAAAGGTTGTAGCAAGAGGCCGCCTTGTTGGAAACATGTATCGTCTGGACTGCAGAATAGAAAGGCAAGAGCAAGCGTCAGTTGCAGAACGATCAAGTGATAAACTGAATCTGTGGCATCAAAGGATGGCTCACTTGAACGCCGGCCAGATGAAGACGATGGTTTCAAGAGAGATGGTGACAGGTGTCGATATACCTGAAACCGGAAAGCTTGACTTTTGTGAAGCCTGTGCTGAGGGCAAATCGCATCGTGCACCCTTCAAACCAGTGGGAGAAGTACAATCAAAGAAAAGATTAGAGCTTGTTCACAGTGATGTCGCTGGACCAATGAAAACCGAAAGTCTCGGTGGTGCGAGGTACTTCGTGACATTCATTGATGACTTTTCTAGATGCGTAACCGTTTATCCCATTACACAGAAATCAGAAGTGTTAGATAAGTTTAAAGAATGGGAGGCAGTAGTGACAAATCAAGCTGACTGCAAAATTAAAACTTTACGGACAGATAACGGAGGTGAATATATGTCTGCTGAATTTCAAAATTTCCTCAAAGAGAAAGGAATTCATCACGAGACAACTGTACCACATTCACCACAACAGAACGGTATCGCCGAAAGAATGAACAGGACCCTTCAGGAAGCAGCTTTATCAATGATCTTACATGCAGGATTATCTAAGAATTTCTGGGCTGAAGCAGTCTGTTCAGCAGCATACATAAGGAATAGAGTTATCACAACAGCAACTGGAGTCACTCCATATGAGCGATGGTATGGTAAGAAACCGGATATTTCAAATTTCCGTGTTTTTGGTTGCACTGCCTATGCTCATGTACCAGATTCCTCACGTCAGAAGTTCGATCAGAAAGCAGTGAAGATGCGATTCGTTGGCTATAGTCTTACCCAGAAGGGGTATCGATTGTACGATGAGAGCAAAAGAAAGATCTTTATCCGTCGAGATGTTATCTTCAATGAAACTGAATTCGGACGTACGAACAGAGTACAATTGGAGGTCGAAGAAGAGAATGATGAGTGCTCTGAGGAAGAATCAGTTGAGAGGAAGTCATCTGATATTAGATGTTCAGCGCGAGAAAGAAAGCCACCAGTTTATTATCATGATGAATACGCTGGCGTCACAACAGCAAAGCATACAGCCCTCTTTGTAACAGAAGTTGAAGAGCCGACAACGTTGAAGAAAGCTCTCGAAAGTGATCATGCAGAAAATTGGAAGGCAGCTGCAGATTCGGAATATCAATCTCTACTGGAAAATGAAACCTGGGAGCTTGTCGAACTTCCACCTGGACGAAAGGCAATTACCTGCAGATGGGTATTTAAAGTAAAACATGATGAAAATGGACAGGTCGAACGGTTTAAAGGACGCCTCGTAGCGAAAGGCTTTCTTCAAAAATTTGGGGTCGAATTTGATGAAACATTTTCACCTGTTGTTCGCTTCACATCTATCCGAGCTCTTTTGGCATTTGCTGTTTCCAGAAATATGTTTATTCATCAAATGGATGTTGTTACCGCTTTCCTAAATGGAACACTTGACGAAGATATTTATATGGAGCAGCCAGAAGGTTATGTTGTTCCCGGAAAAGAAAATCTTGTATGCCATCTGAAGAAATCTCTCTACGGACTGAAACAGAGTCCACGATGCTGGAACAAGTCGTTCAAGGAATTCATGATATCTCAAGGATTTCAGCAAAGTGCCGCTGATCCGTGTGTTTTCATCCGGAATGTCAATGGGCAACTCGCCATAGTTGCTGTGCACGTCGACGATCTGATACTCTTAACCGAAACCGAGCAAGAAATGATCGATTTGAAGGCTAGTCTCGCAGCTCGTTTTAAGATGAAAGATATGGGCAAGCTTCATTATTGTCTTGGAGTAAACATCAAAACTATGGACGGTGTTTTGCAAATGAGCCAAGAGCAGTATATCAAGAAGATATTAAACAAGTACAAGTTACAAGATTGTAAACCTGTATCGACGCCGATGGATGTAAATGTGAAGCTGATTAAAGATGATGGTTACAGCAAACCAGTAGATCCTGTTGCTTACCAATCCATGGTTGGAAGTCTGATCTATGCAGCAATTGCTACTAGACCCGACATCGCTCAAGCAGTTGGTACCTTAGCAAAGTTCAACTCGTCCCCCAATGAAGCACATCTTACTGCTGTCAAACGCGTATTTCGCTACCTCAAGGGAACAGTTAAACTACATCTCCAGTACGAAGCAAGTGATAAAAGCATGGAAGGATATTCAGAGGCTGATTGGGCAGCGGATTCAGAAGATCGAAGATCTACGTCTGGCAACGTATTTGTAATGTCCAATGGTGCCATTAGCTGGGCAAGCCAGAAGCAACCTACGGTAGCACTATCAACTGCTGAAGCAGAATACATTGCCCTTTGCTTAGCAACTCAAGAAAGTGTATGGTTACGACAACTGAACAAAGATTTGCAAATAGATTGTTCGAGTCCAACCATTATTCACGAGGACAATCAAGGAACAATTGCAATGTCAAAGAACCCTGTTTTACATAAGCGTACAAAGCATATCGATATTAAATTCCATTTTGTTCGAGAAAAAATTCACGATAAAATAATCGAACTGAAGTATTGTCCTACACATGAAATGGTCGCCGATATTTTCACGAAGCCTTTACCACGAGGACAGTTTGAAAGTCTTCGAGCAAGGCTTGGACTTAACCTTGTGCAGTAATATGCTGAGTGAGTGGGAGTGTTGGAAATGGACTTTACAAACACTCAACCATTACTGCATGCTTATATAAAGTACTGCGCACGGACGTTAATATTGCGGGCGCTTGTATACGTTCTCGTTACGTTTTTTGTTCTTTTTCGTATTAAAACATATATTTCTTTTTTTGGTCGTTATTTCTTTGTAAAATCAACATTCACTTCGTAATTATACCGGTCCTTTTAAAAGCTTATAAAATTTTCATATTTTTTTGTGTGTTTTTATTCATTTCCTTAGCCCGTTCTTCCTTATCATCCATTTGTATAATTAAGTAGGGTTCTTTTCCACCCATTCCGATAATCCGGTCAGTTTCTTTTTCGAATTCGGTGTTTAATTTCTCACGTTCTTTTTTGCTCATCCCATTCAGTCTGTCATTTGCTTTTTTTAGGTAGTACTTGAAGTACATCTTGTCAGGACAGCCAGATTTTAATACCTCGTAAAACTCGGTCTCAACAGGATTCATTTTTTCTTTATTAATATCGGAAAAACGTATACAAAATCTATTTTTGTATACGTTAACAATCTTTTAAATGGGTGTATAAATAAAATATGGACACATATGAATTAGCACACAAAGTAACCGAGAGGTTATATGGTAATGACAGGGTTAAATGTGAAATTGTACGTCTCTGGCTTACCCTCACCAAAAAAGTAAATGTTGCTTTTGGTAAAGATCATGATGAAATTATTGAAAGCATATCCAAAGGTCATATGGATGAATATTTGAAAACTTTTATCGAATTAATTGAAGAAAATTGTGACTTGGAGATATTAGCTGAACTTGAAAGTACTTTCTACAATTTACCCATGGATGCATTTAAAAAAGTAATTGATAATTGTGAAGATGAAAATTTAAGTCTAACAGGTTTATTAAGTATAGTTGATATAGAAAAGGTGTTAGGTGATAATAATTTAATGGAAAAGATATTTGGACGTCTTAGTAACATAAAATAATTCGTAACGTTATTTCGTTACGAATTTAATAACCTAGAGTTTCAATAACCGCCTAAACGAAAAATACGTTTCGTTCGTAAAGTTCATCGTCTTTTGATTATCAGGTTCGAACACGAAATAGATAGCATTGCCAAGAATGTGAACGTTATTATGACTTTGTACCGAATCTAATTTTTGCATAACAAACTCATACGTTTTTCCTTCTTCGTAATCTAACGAAAGCGAAATTTCTTGTCCGTAAATACGCGTACCGAGGTTTAAAAACGATCCTTTAATACGAGTCCTTTCACCTGTAGCCCTATGGAAGTATCCACCCTGAACATCATCTTGTTTAACCTTATTCGTTAAACTCCAACTCCAATACTTATGTTTGGTTGACGCATAATAACCATTTCCACCACAATCACCCCACAACATGATGTTGTATCCTCTAGACGTTGTTAATACGATGTCCATTTCGTAAGTGTAAACACCGTTTGGAAGTTTTGGTTGGACAGAAAAATTTATTTGGTGACTGTCACCTAGTTTGGAAAAATCTACATCGGGTTTACCGTTTAATAAGTCGACCATATTATCGTTATGAAGCACCTTAACGTTACCGGGCGTCCCTTTAAACGTCAAAATGTTTGTGTAGCCCGAATAATACCTTTCGACAAAACCTTTCGCAATCGGTTCGCCAGATGTTAACGGGATAATAGGTAATCCGGTAATACGTAGACCGTTCATATCGATGTCGGTATTTTTTTTAACGTACACCATGTCAGTGTAACTTTTCGAAACGGCAGACGTACCGTCCGACGGGATCGGATTTAATCCCAACACCTCGTGACCGTTCATACCTATGTTGTCTTGCATCGTAAACCCACCGTCGGTCAAGTACAAACGTCTCGCATACTGTTTCGTCACGGGGTCTGTCGCTAACGTTGGGTCGGGGAGATTTGTGATTTTATGGTTGTCCATATTAATGTTACCCTGCATTGTAAATCCTGAAGTAGACAACCCCCCGGAACCTGGGTCACCTTTAGACCCTTGGTTGCCTTTAGGACCTCTTGGTCCTTGCGAACCTTGCGGTCCTTGCGGTCCGGTGTTCTTTTTTGGTCCTTGGTCACCTTGGTCACCTTTAGGACCTTGTGGACTTGTAGGTCCGGTGTAACCTTTTGATCCTTGGTCACCCTCGTCACCTTTAGGTTCTTGTGGACCTGTAGGCCCGGTGTCACCTTTTGGTCCTTGGTCTCCTTGATCACCTTTAGGTCCTTGGGGTCCCTGCGGTCAGGTGTCACCTTTTGGTCCTTGGTCTCCTTGGTCACCTTTAGATCCTTGGTCACCTTGGTCACCCTTAGGTCTTTGAGGTCCTTGCGGTCCGGTGTCCCCTTTTGGTCCTTGGTCACCTTGGTGACCTTTAGGTCCTTGTGGACCTCTTAGTCCGGTGAAACCTTTGTCTCCTTTTGGCCCTCGTGGC
Organism: Muricea muricata; assembly: GCA_963855995.1. NCBI lineage: Eukaryota > Metazoa > Cnidaria > Anthozoa > Malacalcyonacea > Plexauridae > Muricea > Muricea muricata. The sequence goes on along the minus strand of OY979716.1, from coordinate 53,070,814 downwards.
CTTGGTGATCCTCCTCCGGAATAATTTGTATCGGCGTAACCTTTCGTAACGGGTTCCGTATCCGATGTTGGCGACGGTAGGTTTAAGATTTTGTGTCCGTTCATTTTGATATCATTTTTAATTCTCCCTAAACGTGGTGAGTATCCAAAATTTAAACTCATTTATTTAGTAGGCCTTTTTGCCATTATGTCTTCCAAAATGCTTTTGCTTTTCTGTTCTTTGTTCAATATTTTCTTACAAAGTTTCTTACAATTAACGAGTTGTCTTGGTCCTGGTGGACCTTGAAAGCCGGGTGGTCCGGGTGGTCCTTGCGGTCTTTTCGGTCTGGGTGGTCCCGTGGTCGTTAAAATATTTTTTAAAATATATAGGCCGATTCCGTAACCTAAAATATGTATCATATTATTTATTTAATATTATCCAAACATATACAAAACTAATAACTCGAATAAATAAAATGGAACACATTATTAATTTCACTGAGGAGGAACTTACGGCATTAAAAGAAGAATTAACGACGGAGTTATCAAAAATGAAAGGAAAGACAAATAAGAAAAAAGTGAAATTCGTTAGGAAAACGTTATTAAAATTAATTTTTATAGCCGGTGGCGTGACCGTTGCTATAGTTTTTCCTTCTACTGTTGTCATTGCCGTGCTAGGTGGGATGGTTGCGATATTGGATGGAAGTATAACGGATGGAAGTATAGTTAAAACGGTTAGGAAAGGTAAGGACGGTCAAAAGAAAAGGAAAACCGGGAAAGAGGAATTAAAAGGAGTCGAGTCCGAACTAGCAAAGAAAAAGACTGTGAGGGAATACCTCCAAGCTCAACAACTGACCGCACCACCACTTTATCCAGGACTTTAGTTTATTGAATGTTTTTTTCATATACATAATTGTATATGAAAAATTATAAGGAATCCAGGTCGGCGTCCGGGGGTTCGTTCATTTCACCTTGTTTTTTCATATGTTTTTTAATTATATGTTCGGCAACGGTTACACCGCCACTTACCATTCCGATTTTAGGAATGAGAGGTATTAATTTATCGTTCACTAATTCGTTAAGTTCTTCTTTAAACAATTCGTTTTCGTCTAATTCTTGTTTTAGTTCAGGTGAGCTTTCGATTAGATTGGTTTTTTCTAATAGGTCAGAAAGTTTTGAAACGATTAAATTCGAAATGAATGAAATTTAGATGATTTTTCCGAAATTTTTTGGTCATATTTTATTTTAATTTTTCTAAAACATCTCGGTTTGCTTTTTGGAGGTATTTTGGTGAGTAGTTTATTTTTCTTTTTTCGGCTAACGAGATAAGTTTTTCGCGCAAACCGTCGTCAATAGGTGGTTGTTCGGATGTTTCAGGGATTTCGAAGTCTACGTACGGGAAATTAATACTTCCAGGATTCATTTATTAATATTTATTTCATATCCCCAGGGTGGACGATATACTTCGAGCGGTATACTTCGAGCGTGGAATATTCGTTTTTCTTAAGTTTGTCTTTAATATCACGGTATTCTTCCTCGGTACCATCGACGAACTCTTCTAGTAACGTTTTCATATCGTTCTAATCAGGGTTGTAAAACGTGACCAGGATTTGCGTGTTAACTCTGTACGGTTTTGTAATCGATGTTAATTGTTGAGTAATAATAATCGTACTGAATCCGTAATGTCTTGCCGAAAAGGCAAGTTTCACGATTTCTCCGGACCTGTTTTTTACGTATTGGCTGCTAGCACAATCGTCGAGAATGATGAGACTGTTTGTTCCCCCGAAGACGCTCGTAAAGTATTCTAAAAACTTTTCTACTTGGTCTTGACCGCAGGGAATTGGAAAAAAATTTTCGTCATCTTTGTATTGCCATTCCTGATACGTCTTATTCCACAGGTACGTAGGGCAAATTAGGAAAATGTATTCAAAATGACCTTTGCAATCGTTTTCAAGCATTTTAAGGAGGTAGTGAGTTTTTCCACATCCCGTCACTCCGACGATGATCATATTTAATGGTGTTTCAAATCTCATTTATTATTTATATTTCAAGGTTTCTGAACATTAGATTAACGAAGTTTAAGTATCTGTCTGACACTACGAACGTATTACAAATCAGGTCTTCGGATGTTTTATCCTTTTTGATTCCAAGAGTAATACCGTTTTGCGTATTAAGAATTTTTCTTCCGTCACCGGAAACGTCGTCATCGGGGAAAGTTCGCAAGTCGATAACTAGGGCAAATTTGTCTTTTGAAAAAAAGTCTGTAAGGGTAAGGGTATCCTTTACGTGGTTTAGGAAAACCTTTCTAGCCTCCTCAAATAGTTCTGATTTAGTCAATCCTTGACTGTAAACAGAGTTGGGGTTTCCTTCGATGGTGACGTCTACCCTCTTGATCTTGGGGTATACTTATTCTTCGCTGTCCGTAAGCGTTCTTTTCCTGAAAAGCATTACCACTTGCTTCATTGACGAACACGGCAAACCAATAGCCTTGTTGATGATGGTCGTGTCTTTTCCCCAGCTTTCTTCATCGATGAAAGTTACGTCCTCAAAGACGAGCGTTCGACTTTGAAAGCTATTTAAAGCCTTATTGTACATGTCTGAGTTTTCTATCAACGAGTATTCTAACCTAACGTCTTCTAACGTGTACAAAGCAACTTTTTGACTGCTTTGTGCAACCATGATTTCGTCTGCTTTTGGGAAAATTAACTTGTATTTGATGATGTTGCCTGCATCAAGGGGTGCGTATAACCCGTGGTCGTTTAGGATTTTTCCGAGTTTAATTCTTACCCGACCATCGAAGACGTCGACAACGGTTTTGTCAGCGACAACGGATTTATCGGCGCTGTCGTCTTCTGATATTAGTTTCCTAGTATTTTCGTTCATGATTCCCACGTCCATCATATTTCTCTGTTCTTCTGGTAACCATAGGTCTTTGTACACGGAATACAAGCTTTCCTGATCGTTCGTATAACAGGCCTCTCGACTTCCAACCATAACTTGTAACTGTTTCACCAGGAGTCTTCTAAGATTATTCAAGAACCAGGACTTTGTGTTTTTGCTCTTGAACTTTGCCGTTAGGAAAAATGTGTCTGGGATTAAACACATATTTGTTCCGAGGATTGGGGTGGAAATGTAAACGGATTCTCCAGGATTGATAACGCTCGGATTGAACGTCACTTCGGTGAAGAGTCTTTTTCCTATAATCTTTGCATCCTTGTATTTTGAAAAGTCAGGATCGAGACTTTCCATTCTTTCTTCTAATTTTTTACCGGTATGCAACTTTATTTATTTTATACTTTTTAAATATAGCAAATTTATAGCTTATATAAATTTAAGTTAATGAGGAAATGCGTTGAAGGTGAGCTTTTATGTAAAAGGTGCGAAAAGATAGTTCCTTCCGACTACGTCAATGAGATAATCCCGTCTTATCTTATCGGGTTATAATAATGGCTGAAAGCCAAAACTTCGGTCTAGCTGCATGCCTTTCACGTGAAATGCTCGTGTTATTGCATAGACATGTAAAACCTCCTGTGGTGTGGACGGGAATTAACCAATGATAAGGCTTGTTCCAGCACAGGATACTTGCGCATATTATGCGGATCACATCATAGGACCACCATTCACAGTTAGCACTCGTGCAGTAAACTTGTTTAAGAAAATGATTCATCGAAATGCCTCCTGTTCGTCGTAAAAACGTCAAAGGGATTTCTAACCGCAGTAATCGATCTCAATCAACGGCGGCCAATAGTGATACGGAGAGTTTACAACGCCAATGTACTGAGAGAGGCTACCTAACCATGGACAAAAGAATGCTTCAATCTCTTGGCTACAACAGCACGCAACCACTTCGTCTTCGAGGCCAACGGTAGATGCCACAGGGAACGCAAATTTGCTGCCTACGTCGACATCTCCTGAACGTGAAACCCCACAATCTACGTTATTTACCGAGGACCACTTGGCGCAAATAAGATATGACCAATTGTTCCTCGTACCAAACCGAACGTCGAGCGTCGCGTCTCAGTCTGTAGAAGAACGAACTTGTATAGTGTCGCCAAAACCGTTTCAAGCATGCATACTTGCTGTTAACGTGGTTTCATCCCTGCGGTCTAGCGAGTATGGTACAGCAGATATTACAACAACACCAACGTTGATCTGAAGAGGATTGTGGCACCTAGTTGAGTGTCGCACCAGATATTACATTTATCATGATGCCCGCTAGCTGTGTATGGTATCGTAAGTATTCCGGGCATTCCAAAATTTGTATTGCATATTTCGTTTAAAATCTAATCAAAAATGCACACAGTGCATTTGTGGTAGGGCACGGGCATAAATAAGGCTTGCCAAGAGAGATTATTAATGTGTAATCTTACCTGATCTAATCAGCTGAATCTATTTTAACACGGTTTTAGACATGCGATACAAATATGATTGCTTTCCCACATGAGATATCTTGAGAAATACTGAGCACAAGATCTGTATTTGACACATATCAAGAAATTCTATCCCGGTATTACGACCAGTGAAAAAAAAAATCTGCTTACACAAGTGACAATCTATTTCTTCAAACTGTACTTAAATTTCAATCTTTGCTTCAAAATAAATTAACATTATTTCTAGCGGCATTCGGCATCTTATTAGAGCTAAATTTTGACACAATTTATTTGTTTCAAATTGGTTTCTGCTTGAGTCGCATAATCAAACACTATACTGACTCGTGAAGCATAGCGGCTTGCACAGTGAGTTAAGCATAGCTAGCTGTCAGTCTGCGTTTGCCGCTCGGAATTGCAAAGTATAAGATTCAATATATCGATTAAAGCGCAGTTGATTTATGAAAATTAACGACAAAAGTTTCCAAAATATTGAAAATGAAGACAAGGGCAAAAAAAAATGTTTTTAATATGCCAAGTTATTTTTATTCTTGCCAAAAAACACAACTTACATGCAGTCGTGTGAACGTGATTAAAACGGAATAAACAAATAAAAAAATATATATGTATATATATGTATGTGCTGAACTGCATGCTGAAAGCATGCTGAACTGCATGCTGAAAGCATGCGGAACTGATTAAATAGCGATGAACAAATATTTCAAAATGGTTAGAATGGTCAGCTCTGTTTTCCGTATTACCAATGGTTTAATCATTTAGTTGTACTATAGAAGCTTTGTGGGGAAGCTGCTGGTATTTGTCTGGCCCCATCCAGGTTTCCTGTAAGACCAGGTTTTTCCTGGCCACCCTGATGATCCAGCCGTAATAAAACCAATGGTAATGCCTAAACAGCAAGTCTTACCATTTCCTGGCAAAAGCTGTCTTCTATATGACTACAGCTGTTGTGGGAGTTGGGTCCATTCGTCTATGGGGAATGCACATTTGTGCATTTGTGGGGATAAAGTCTCTAAAATGTCAACTTCAGCCCCATAGACTCAATACGTCACATATATACAATATCTACCTGAGGACTGTCCATAGGGGCCTAGCGCCCCTTGGTCAGGTTAAGGACTGTTCATTGGAGTTTTTATGCTCCCTGGACAGGTTGGGGCCTAAATACTGTCCAAGTGTTGTTATCTTGGTCAGGTTTCGTCAGGGATTGGCCACCCCTGGCAAGGCTCTATTACAGAGCATTTTCAGTTTAGAATCAGTGCAGCATAGGATGTGACATGAGTAGGGATGAAGCCACGCATTATACAATTGGAGTCTTCTTACCCCAGAACCCCTTCTCCCACATAAACTTTGCATTTTTCAAGTGTTATTTTTTATTCAACAGCTTGGGTCATTAATTTTACGAAAAGGTCGACCCAAGCCCATAGGGTTTTTAAATTCTTGTCGGTTAGTTCGTTCACGTACTCCTGGACGGTTGACTTGTGGTTATCTGGAACGAGGTAAACGAGTCCTTCGACATCCCTGTTCGAGATAGCTGATTCTACGTGGCCGGAAATATGTTTAGATCCTTCTTCCAGTAAGTATTCACACGTGAACGTGGCGGCGTAAGCGGTCAGAAACCGTATTTCTAATTTGTTGGGGAACAACCGTGCGAGTTTGTTTAAAAACGTATTGTATTGAACGGAAAAAATTTAACAATAGTCATTTATTTATCTTCTTTTTCTTCTGTACTCGTTGTAAACGAAATATGCTATCGCTAAAAATAAGACCCATAAATTTTGGGATAACCACAGAAGTCCTTGACCGCCTACCAAAATCATTTTTGATATAAGCGCCCCTAATGCGGAAAACACCGGACCAAGCCCCCCAAACACTTTTGATATACCTTTTGCGAATTTTCCCAAGGCTTTTCCTGCCTTTTTTACCGTATTCCTAGCACCCATAATGGCTGCGGTGAGTATAGCTGCTACGGACAACACGATTGCCGACACCCCAACGATGTTTTCCCTAGCCCATTTTTTAAATCTTTCTAGTCTGGTCAAATCGTTGACATCGGTTTCTTCTTCTATCATACTTTGAACTTCTTCGCTCACGGGTTTTTGATTAAGTTTTAATCTTATTTTATCGGCTTTTAATTCAGCGGCTTTACTCATAGCATCGTAAAGTAAGGCTTTTCCTTCGGCCCCTTCGGCCTTTGCTTTGTCCGACTCCTTTTTCCAATGGTCTATTTCGATACCTAATGCTTTAATTCTTTCTTCGCCCTCCTCTTTTGCGTAGAACGTACCTCTTAATTCCCTTAACTCGTTAGCTGTTATTTCTGTACTGGAAGATATTTCTTCGAGTCTTCTGTCTATTTCAGAATCTATTTGATCACCTACGTTTTCCATAACGTTGTCCATAACGTTTTGTGGGAGGTCGACCCCGGCACGTTTTTCGGCAATCGGAGCCGGTGTTTTCTGATGTTCGACTTCTGCTTTCCTAAGCAATTCCTTAAATTCGTTGACGAACGATGTTTTCGTTTTATCCGAAGAATATTCGGGTTTACCTCCTCTTAGGATTAATTTTTTTTTCCTTTGTACACCACACCGTTAGGCTCTTCATTTTTACCATACGTAAATCTTAAATTATCGTATACTAACGTCGAATTCGGTCCGTCCCCCTTATTAATTGTAACTCCAAGCCACTTTTTTATATTTACTTTTATACCAGCAGTCATAGATCTTTTCACATCGCTGGCATCACGTCTAGCGTCCGGAATTCTGGACGTCGACGGTTTGTCGTCGTCCACCCTCGTGAAATTAGGGTTTGATCCGTCAATAACGAGAACGCTTTCATCATTATCGTCGATAAAACTCGTTTCTTCTTCTTCGTTAGTTTGGTCGGTAATCGTTCGCGGTCTAAATTTTCTAAATCTATGTTTTCTTTATCAATTTTATTTATTAAAATAAATGAGTAAGATAAACGTTTTCATTGAGAATAATGAAAAAGAACTCCGTTTCGATACTTGCATAATAAAATACTATAATGACGTTAAAGAATGCAGCCGTCTATTGGAACTACAAGAACGTCATTACCGGTAAGAACGATCACGTTATGTGTGGAACGACAAAGATTCCCTTCGAAGAGGGTTACTGGACATTTGATATGATAGAGGAAAAACTCGGGGAGAAATCGGTAAAATTGGAAGCCAACGAATATAATAATACTTGTAAAATCTATTCGGAAACACAAAATTTAAATCTTAAAAAGTTTGGAGAATTATTAGGTTTTCCCGAGAACGAAATCGTAAACAGCAGGACGTGGAAAACTTCACCTGGCGTGGTAGATGTAAACAAAGGGCTCAGGTATCTAAATTTAATTGTAATATCGTAAACACGGCTGGGAACATAAATACGGATGGACACTGGAGTTATACGTTAGCTTCGCTTCCGATACCGTCGGATCAGCTTTTAAATTCAACGGTTACAAGGTTTAAAGGTGTCAATAGTAGCGTTTTAATTACCAACGGTCAATTCAATAGGATATTATTCGACATCGATACGAACATTGATGATAAAGTCGGTATGAGCTTGTTATTCGAATCGTATATAAATTAATTAAAATAAATGTCTAATGAAATTAGCGATAAGGAATTTGCTATCGAACAAGGGTTGAGGAATATATATTACGACCAAAAACGGGATATCGATCTGCCGAAAGATTATACCAAAAAGCAAAAGAGGATGGATTAAAAGTAAGTCGGAGAATCGTTAAAGAATGGTTAATAACCCAGGATACTTACACGAGGTATAAACCCGTGATTAAAAAACATAAATTCCGAAAAACTTTCGTAAAAAAACTTGCGTAGATATGGGGAAATACGCAAATAAAAACAAAGGGTATCGTTGGATTTTAACGGCCGTTGAAATTCTAAGCCGATATGCGTTTGCGAGTCCCGTTTACAGAAAAGACGTTAAAAATGTGACGGAAGCCGTCAAGGAATTACTTAGAAAATTTAAAGATAGGTTTGGAAAAAACCCGGACGTCGTTCAATTCGACGAAGGAAAAGAATTTTATAACGTGGGCGTTAGGGAATTATTAAAAAGTCACAACGTAGACCATTTTTCCACGAGGTCCGAAAAGAAAGCTGCGATTGTCGAAAGATTTAATAGGACTTTAAACACAGCGATGTGGAAATATTTTTACAGTAAAGGTACTTACGGTTGGACCGGTGTCTTAGACGAACTCGTAGAGAATTATAACGGTACAAAGCACACGACCATCCATATGAAACCGAAAGATGTGAACCGTAAAAACGAAAACGAAGTATGGATTACTCTTTTCGGTTCGGGTTTTGGTAAACTTCCCTTACCGAAATTCAGGATCGGGGATACGGTTCGAGTGAGTAAGTACAAAAATGTTTTTAAAAAGGGTTACGAAGCTAATTTTACCGAAGAAATATTTAAAATTAGTAAAGTCTTTAGAGGAGACCCGACCGTGTACGAGTTAGAGGACCACGAAGGAGAACCCATCATTGGAAAATTTTACGAAGAAGAATTATCCGTCGTGAATAAAAAAGACGATACGTACAGAGTGGAAAAAATACTTAGAAAGAAAAACGGAATGGCTTTGGTAAAATGGTTAGGGTACGGTAGCCGGTCGTGGGTCCCGTTAAAAGATATTAAAGATATTAAATAAATGACCGAAGAAGACTTTAAAAAGTACGAAAAATCTTACAGGCAGTACTATGGTGAAAATTATGACAAGGCATTGAATAATCTTAAGGCAACGAAAAAACAGTTAAAAGAAGAATTTATAAAAAAGTACCCGAACGCGCATTTGGGTAGGTTTAGTTTTAACGACGTCTTATCGGAATCCGGGGATGTGACCGGGGCGAGTGTCTCGTTTAAAGTCCGCGACGAACAGTTTCTAGACATTACAACAAACGCATTCAAAGAGTTATACTCCGGAGAGTGGTACTGGTCGCCGAGAATATGGGGTACTACCGGTACGATTCAGCCGTTCGTAAAGAACTCATCGGATTTAAACGTGAATTCGTTTAAAATTTACGTTACGAACGATTTGTTTTTCGACGCTAATTTTCCAAAACTCGAAACAAAAAATAACGAGAGTTCAAACGATTATAAGGACAATCCTTATTTAGCTGCCCTTTTTGCTGCTTACATCACAACTTATTCGGGTGGAATAAGTACGGAACATTTCGCTTACGATGGTTCGAGAGTTATCACGAGTATAGCGAGGTACCATCTTTACTTTCATATGAGAAGGTTTACACGACAACCAAGTAAAATGTCAAAATACATAACGCGAGAAATGGAAACACTTGTCTTAAATAACAAACCTGTGGTTTACAAATGGACAAAAGAATTTCACTCTGGAAGAGAACAATTAGGTTACTGGATTTTAAAACAACCGAGAGGAACAATTAAGGACGCGACGCCCGTGATGAACTCCATGGGTCAAATTGGAATTTCGTATATGAAACGAGGCACACAGACGATTAGAAGTTTAGAAGATTATAAATTGTTCATCGCAACCAAATCCAATGGTTTGACGAAAACAGGCCAATTACTATTCCAACAAAGCGTAGAGTCTTACGTCTATTGTGTATTAGGTGCACAAGCAAACACCCGATGGCCGATCGTTGGAAGAGGTGCGATGCCGTTATAAACTCAGGAAGTTTTTAAAAAATTAGTAAACGATACGATTATTCAAAGCGATCCAACCGTAACGATTTCAAATATGAGGAAGGCAATAAAGGATACGAATGTTGTGTTGAATACGGCTATTTCACCTGGAATTATTTTGATACCATCTAATCTCAATATCCTCGATAAAATGATAGCTGGCTATAATAACGTTCTTAAATTAGCAACGAGCAGTATGAAATTTGGGGAAAACGACGACGTGAACTACTCCAAACCGAGCGAGGAACCGACTAGTACAAGTCGCGGATCAACTAGTACAAGTAGCGGATCAACTAGTACAAGCCGCGGAAACACTGAACCAAGTCCCGTAAGTAAGGAACCAAAAATGGACGAATCCGAGCTGATTTTGTTGGTAACCACATTAGTTAGCGGATCAATAATTTCAAAATTCTTAATTTACACAAGATTTTTACAGTAAATCTACTGTGTTTTGTTGAAAAAATTTTTTAGATAAAAATCAATAAAAACAGCAAAAAAATTTTACTGTGATTCTATTGAAAAGTTCCTAAAAATTTCCTTTCATAACTTTTAACACGTTATGAAAACGTTTCAAAATTGTATTAATAAACCTTTGGACCTTCAACGTCTCATATATCTTTTTACGTCCTCGTTATATAATTTTCTTTCAAAACTTTTTTTGTACAACCTATTTATAAATAAATGAACGAAGAAGTTACAACATCGGAACAACGAATAACAATGGTAAACCTGAAAAAAATCCTAAAAGGGTTGCTGATTGAAAAAATCTCGTCGAATATAATAAAGAAATGAAAAGGAAAAAAGAGTCGGGACAACCAACCAAACCTAAGGAACCTGAAGGTGACTGTGAAAATAATGAAGAAGAAGGAATGAGCGGTACAACGAAAACCCTTTTGCTTCTAGGAGTGGTCGGTTTGGGGTATTACTTTTACACGACAACAGGTAAAAAGGAAAAACAGTTAAAAGACAACCCAACAACAACAACAACAACAACAACAACAACAACAACAACAACAACAACAACAACAACAACAACAACAACAACAACAACAACAACAACAACAACAACAACAACAACAACAACAACAACAACAACAACAACAACAACAACAACAACAACAACAACAACAACAACAACAACAACAACAACAACAACAACGTCGTTCAAAACAACGAAGAAAACACTGTCAGTAAATTACGGCGTTTTAAAAATTAACTATGTCATAAATAAGTAAAGTACGTCTTCACAAAAAGAAGTAATGAATAGTGCTTACACTGCGGCTGCAGTTACAGCAGGTGCCGTCGGAGTTTCGTACGTGAGCAAGAAATTTTTAAAGACACCGTTGGGAGTTCCAGAAACGGTAAATGGAGCAGCAAAATTAGCCGTTGCCGTCGGATTGGGTACGCTGCTAGTCAAGACGCTTCAAGACAAGAATTACATTCCGAAAGAGATATCTAAAGATTCATAAATAAAATATGGCAAGCGTAGCAGCATCAGGAATATTCAACGCGTTAGCATTTGCAGGAGCCGGATTCCTATTCAAATCTCTAAACAAAAACGGATACGAAGATGAAATGAAAAGACATAACTTGGCCATGGAAAAATTAACGGCAGCAAAAGAAAAGTGGTACGAAAAACAAGTGGAAAATAAAAACAAAATTGATTTACTCCGCCAACAGTTGTCTGACGCGAACGCAGATATTAACAAGACAAACAAAGCGTTAGACGACTTGCAAAAAATTACCTACGAAAACAAAACGTTTAAAAGAGAACCTCACCTATCAGATTTCTACAAACCATCAGACGAAATGGAAGAATACCAACACGTTGTCGTCGGGCTAGCCGGGCTGGCAGACGGATGGGGTGCCTATAAAATTTTTCTTTCGTAACTTTTTTATAAGTTATGAAAGAATTTTTTTTGACCTTGCGTAAGCTAATACGCAAAAAAGGATAGTTAATGCGCAACTAATACCCAAAAAAAGGATAGTTAATACGCAACTAATACGCAAAAAAAGGATAGTTAAATCCCAGCAGAACCGCACGCTGTTAAATTTTAACGAGTTAAGGGGGATTTTTTTTTTGTTGGAAGGAACACCTAAAACGTTTAAATAAAAATTTGTATACGTTTTTCCGGATCCTGTATACGTTTTTCCGGATCCTGTATACCTGTATATTAAGAAAGAGAATGGAACAAGTTATGTTTAATTTAGTAAAAACAACTACTTGGGGAGTTGTTAAAAACGATAAAGGAGGTTATACCATCCCAATAGCCATTTACGATCAAAAAGTACAAAAAATGATAAGTGACCTAGCGGAAAAATATAATGCAAAAAACCCACCTTATGGTTATGGTAAATCTAAAACACTTTACATAAAATCTCTGTGTTTAAACACAGAGCAAAAAAATGACCTACCTGATAAAGGTAGGAAGAATATCAATGTCAGTTTTTTCACTAAACGTTTATACACATGGAACGGTGTTAATTATATTATTTTTAAAATTAATAAGCTTGGGTTAGCAGACAAACCGTCCGGTGAAGACGTTTAATTTTACATTAATAAAGAAGAAGACCATTCGGCTTTTCAGGTTAACACTCATACTCCTTCTATAACTTTTTTGTAAGTTATAGAAGGAATTTTTTTTTTGAAAAAAAATTGAGGACGACGTGTGCGGTGGTCACCGCTCAAAGTATTAATAAAGGAGTATGAGTGTTAACCGGAAGAAAAAAGCGGCTAACCGTAAGAAAAGGCAGCGCCGGCTTAAAAAAGAAGACCAGCTGCGCCAGCAGTGCCAGCTTGAAAAAGAAGAGTTGATGCGCGAAAGGGAAGAGGCACAGCGCATTCAAGATGAAATAATGCGCGGTGAAAAAGAACGGGAGACAAAAGAAAAAGAGAGGAAAGAGTTCTTAAAGTGGAAACGTGAAATTAGACTAGAGAAAAAACGTCGCGAAGCTGCTGAAACTAAAAAAAAGGAGAGGGAGAAGTTTCTTAAGTGGAGACGTGAAATTAAAGAAAACGAACTGGAAATAAGAACAAGACCAATATTAGTCTCAAGCGCTATTAAGAAGAACACGCAAAAATGGATAATTAAGGGTGACGACAACGTTGACCCAACCGTTTTCCTTAACTCTACGTCACATAAAGTTATAAGGTTAATTAATAGCATTGATAGCGTTGGAAAAAAGGTACATACAATATTAGTATGCAAAATTGTCCGAGCGGATCCGGAAACCGCGAAAGACACTTTCACCATTGCACATTTCAGTAGCAAAACACACAGTATGATTAGCGCAGAAGACGTGGAAACTGAATACCCGATCATGAAAGAAAAATTGTTAGAAAGTCTCGCCAATTACCAAAAGCTTGGAAGCGGATGGCGATTACATTCTATAGAAATGTTGGAAATATTTATTACAAAATTTAAACCTTTAGGTGGAAAAAGTTACAAACCGTTTCCGAAAACAATCGTAAAGACAAAGGCGGTGATCAACATGGAGAACAACGACGACCAGTGCTTCAAGTGGGCGGTGACACGTGCACTTCATCCGGTGGACCGCGATGCAGGACAAATTTCGAAAATATTACGGGAACAATCTGAAAATTATATTTGGAATGAATTCCCTACAAAGGTTAAAGATATTTGTAAATTTGAAACGAATAACAATATTAACGTAAACGTTTTTTCCTACGACGATGAAACAAAAAAAGTTTACACGCTAAGACTTAGTAAAACGAATTACGAAGAAACTGTAAACCTGTTTTTCTACGACAACCATTACGGTGTAGCAAAAAATCTAAGTAGACTCGTCTCCAGTCAGCTTATTAAGGAAGGTCATAAAAAACATATATGCAACAGATGTTTAAACCATTTTTGGTCGCCTAAAATGTTGGAAAACCATCTCGAACTGTGTCAAAACCACGACCACCAACGGCACGTTTATCCAAAAAAAAGCAATAAGTATATGATCTTTAAACAATACCAAAAATTTCATAGGGTTCCCTTCGCCGAGTACGCCGATTTCGAATGCTACATCGAACCTACCGATAACAAAATCGGAAAGGGAACCACGCAATACCAAAAACATGAACCTAGCGGGTTTTGCTACACGATTAAATGTATGGACGAGACTGTTTACAAAGACAAGACCGTGTTATACACAGCAAAAGAAAGCGGTGAAGACCTCGGGAAAAAAATTGTGGAATGTTTAGAAGATGACCTCAAAAAAGTTTACGGAATATTAAAAACAGCCAAACCAATTAAAATGACGGAAGAAGAAGAATTAGGTTTCCAACAAGCAGAAATATGTTATGCGTGTAAAGAAAAATTACTTTATGCGGTAGAATTAGGTGAATTAAGTGGTAAATTAATTGATGACCGCGTAAGAGACCATTGCCACCTCACCGGCAAGTATAGGGGAGCCGCGCACTCGAAGTGTAACCTCAAAATGAAAACTTCGATGTTCGTGCCGGTATTATTTCACAACCTCGAAGGACACGATTCCCACCTGTTTGTCAAAAGCTTAGGACTTTCAGAAGGGAACATAAACTGTATTCCAAAAACAGACGAGAAATACATCTCGTTCAGTAAAAACATAGTCATGGAAACGTTCATAAATGTGGACGGTAAGGAGGTTGAAAAAAAGTTAGAAATTAGGTTCCTCGACTCGCTAAAGTTATGCTAAAATCATTGGACGGGCTCGTAAAAGGTTTAGGACCAGACCAATTCAAAACGTTGGGAAGGGAAATGGGAACAGACGAGCTATTAAAGAAAAAAGGTGTGTTCCCGTACGAATACATGACCGGGTTCGATAAGTTAGCAGTCAACGAACTCCCGTCTAAAAAAGATTTCTACAGTAAGTTGAATGACGCGGGCGTCAGCGACGAGCAATACGAACACGCTCAAAACGTTTGGAGCGGATTCCGCTGCAAAACCATCAGAAATTACCACGATCTTTACCTAAAAACAGACGTCTTACTGCTTGCGGACGTTATGGAAAATTACCGCGACGTTTGTATAAAAAACTACGGGTTGGACCCCCTGTGGTACTACACGGCTACCGGACTCGCGTGGGATGCGGCGCTTAAAATCTCGGAGATAAAATTAGAACTGCTAACCAACCCAGATATGTACCTGATGGTTGAATCCGGTATTCGCGATGGGATCAGTACAATCACCAAAAGGTATGCCAAAGCTAATAACAAGTATATGAACAAATACGACCGCGAAAAAGAAAGTTCCTTCATACCGTACTTAGATGCAAATAATTTGTACGGGTGGGCTATGTCACAACCGTTACCTGTCGACGGTTTGGAATGGATGCCTGCATGCGAATTACCGCATTGGGACTTTATATGTGAAGACGACGGCATCGGATGTATTTTGGAGGTTGACCTTGAATACCCGAAAGTCCTCCACGACAGCCATAACGAATACCCATTAGCTCCAGAATCGGTAAAAATAAATAAGGTTCCTAAACTTATCCCAAACTTGCAAGACAAAACCAACTATATCCTACACTACAAAAATTTACAACAATGTTTAAACCTGGGGCTAAAACTCACGAAAGTCCGACGTGGAATCAAGTTTAACGAACAAGCGTGGTTAAAGGATTACATCCAATTGAACACAGACCTACGAAAAAAAGGGACGACCGACTTTGAAAAAGACTTCTTTAAATTAATGAACAATTCTGTGTTCGGTAAGACGATGGAAAACATCCGAAACAGGATTGACGTAAGGCTAGTGACTAAAGAAGAACAACTGGAGAAATTAGCCAAAAAGCCAAACTTTGACCGCGTTAACATTTTCACGAAAGATCTAGTAGCCGTGCATATGAAAAAGACCACGATCGAATTAATGAAACCCATCTATCTAGGGATGAGCATTCTCGACCTTTCCAAAACGCTGATGTACGATTTCCACTACAATTACATCAAGAAAAAATACGGCGACCAATCAAACCTCTTGTTTACCGACACCGACTCGTTGTGTTATGAAATCAAAACGCAAGAATTTTACAAGGATATCTCTGTAGACGTCCGGAGGAAGTTTGACACCAGTAATTTCAAAAAGTGTCATCCAAGTGGAATAGAAACCGGTGTAAACAAAAAGGTAATAGGAATGATGAAATCAGAAACGGGTGAGAAACAAATTTCTGAATTTGTAGGTTTACGGAGTAAGTTGTATGCTTACAAAATGGACGACGGTATGCAAAACAAAAAATGTAAGGGGGTAAAAAAAGGGGTGGTAAAGAAAAAAATAACGTTTGAGGACTATAAAAAATGCTTGTTCACTAAAAAAGAACAGCATAGGACCACGAACACGTTCAGAAGCAGAAAGCACGACATTTACACAGAGTCGGTAAATAAAGTTGCACTGTCTTCCAACAATGATAAGAGGATCGTTTGTAAAGATGAGGTTAATACACTGGCAATAGGCCATTGGATGTTAAATAAAAAATGAATTGCAAACATCGTGCCGATCTCATGAATGAGGTCGTTAGAGAATTTTACAACAATACACTAAGGGACTATATTGACGGCCGTTATAGGGAATCAAAACATTTCAGGAAAGCGGTCATGCATTTGGTAATTAACATATGTGAGTTAAACCCAACAAATAAGGTTGGGAATATAATCCATGAGTTTTTAAAAACACCATTTTTTGAAAAACAAGAATACCGAAAGGGTGTGTTCAAACAAATACGCTATGAAATACTTCCCGTCCTTTGGAAAAACCGACGGGCCGTCGAACGCAAAAAACAAAAAAAATTAACGTTCCTGGCCGACGAACTGGAAAAAGCAGGACGGGTCGTCGAAGCGCACGTCGTGCGGACGATTGTGAAACCGCACATTCGTGATATGAACTTAAAATGGTCGAAAATGACAGCCGTGGATAAATTAAGGACGTGTGATTTTAAAAAACAACCCTGCGAAAAACCGAAGTTTTTGACGGACATGGAGGAGGCATGTTGTGAGGTCAAAGTCGTCTACAACGAAGACCTACACCCTTGGACAACGGACAACGGAGACTGGTAATTCCGATATTTCACAAAAAAAATATCGGAATTTCTTTTTTTTTGCACCTCGGGGATCCGCGACGCGGACCCCTTTTTTTTAAGATGGAAAGGGGGAGGCGGATATTCTAGTTACGCCAGAACCGGTGGTCCTATACTACTGTCTAGTGGTATGATTCTTGCTTAGGGTGCGAGAGGTCACGGGTTGGATTCCCGTGCAAGCCCATCATTAGAAGTCTTCGTCAAAGAAACATTTCTTGATAGACATGCTTTGGAAACGTTGGTAAATATGGCAAACGAATTAAATTTTATGTTTTATGTTCTGAAACACTTTCTCAGGATGAGCTACGTAAAAATAATGCTGTTAAAATTCCACTTCTGTCGTACACGAAATGTAAAGAACAGCGCAAATAGTAACAGAAAGGGAGTCTGGAATAGATGGAGATTACTCATACAGAATTATATGTAATTAATAGACAACAACATAAAAAGAAAGAGCACTTTGTTGCAGGCAGTTGCGTGGCCCAGTGGTCTAAGGCACTAGTTTTAGGCACCAGTCTTTCTATGGCGTGGGTTCGAATCCCACCCCTGCCAGTTGCGGTTTATAAATGGCCCTCACCTGTAAAGCGTGTCATGCTGTTTCATTGAAGTTATTGTGTGAGATTTGGCAAGTTGTTAAATGGCAGTTGCTATAGATTTAGTAACTCTTTCCTTGCATGTTGGTCTGGTATAGAAACAGTATATTAAAGCTTCTTTTACCAAATAGTAATTTGGAAGATGCATATGAAAACTTAGATAAAAGAAAGAATTTAAGTTTTTATGCCACAATTGCATAGTTTGAACAACATGCAGAAAAGAAAACGACCCCGGCAGAATCCGAACCTGCAATTTTCTGATCTGAAGTCAGACACCTTATCCATTAGGCCACGAGGCCATCACTGCGCGACAACCCAAATTAAATTTAGTAACCACGATAACGAACGATGATGGTCCTACTTTTTCGTAAAAAATTGTAAGATATCCTTTGATAATTCTCGGCTTACTTGTTTAGTAATGTGATCCTCCCTCCGCGTGCGATTGGTCTTGTGTTCGATTGCCGGACACCTCATAATTTAAAAACGTCAAAAAGAACTTACAAAAACAGCAACTCTCAAAATGTGCATTGGACTAGCGCAGCAACAGTATAAAAACAGTTATTGGAGACTGAGCAGTGTGGAAGATACATATGAAAAAGAAGCAATTTCTAAACAATGCATTTGCCAGAATATGCATGACTTGAACATCATAAAAAACTACGAGTTAATCGCTCGTTCCGAAGAGAAACAAAATTTTCAAACCACGTTAACGAATGCTGATAGTCATAATTTATTATTTTCGAATTATTTTCTTAAAAAATAAAAAACGTTTTTAAAAATTTTATTCTTTACAAATTGAATGAATTTTTTTAAAAAATTGTCGGGTGTACTCGCGATTGTTGTCCGCTTGCTGGTCTACTCGTATAATTCTCTCTTAGGGTGCGAGAGGTCACGAGTGATATTCTTGTGCCAGCCCGATATTAAAAGATTTCGTAAGAAGAACTTTCCTTGATTGATAAGTTTGGAAACGTTTGTAATGATTTAACCCGATTTATTTTTATGTTACATGTTCTGAAACACCTTCTCTGGAAAAGCTACTTGAAAATTGTGTTTTTGAAAATTTCACTTGTGTCGTATACGAAATGTTAAGAACAGCGCAAAAAGTGACTAATAGGGAGTCTGGAAGGGATGGAGATTACCCATGCAGAATAGATAAGTAATAGAGAACAAAGCGCAAAGAAAGACTATTTCACGGCAAAACCATGCTAAATTTCACGGCAAATCCACGCTAATTCCACGGCGAAACCACGCTAATTCCACGGCAAAACCATGCTAAAATTCCAAGGCAAAACCACGCTAAATTCCACAGCAAAGCTATGCTAAAATTCCAAGGCAAACCACGCTAAATTCTACGGCGGAAGTAAAACTGGCGGCGGAAGTAAAACTGACGGCGGAAGTAAACTAGCGGCGGAAGTGAACTTATCCCCGCAGAGGATATGCGGAACACACGAACAAAATTACAACGAGAAATCAATATTATTTCGAAAATCACAATATGTTTTGATCCAAATGTGGGGTGGAATTGAAAGAACAGCAGAAATTTTGTTCGAATTGTGGAAAAGGTAAGCTTACAAGTGGCATATATCTTTCGGTAAAGTTAAATTAAGCTAAATACCACTTTTATTGATAGAGTTTAATATTTCAATTATTATGTTTTTTGTCTTGGTATACTTTTCATTTATTTTAATTTTTAGGTTTTTATAAACTTCTTGCATTAATCATAAGCTGTATTTTTACTCAGCTTAAATTTAAAGCATTTAAAATTACAATAATGACGTCTCATAAACGGGTAAAATGTTTGCAGAAGTATTAACTGAACAAGGGACTCGTCCGAGTATATTGAAATGTTAATTTCCAGAAACAGCAGCGAAGTACAGGGCTTTTTAGGAGGCTTGTAGTGAATTGGTCAATAGGACCAAATAAAATACTAATAAGAAAGGGTTTTTGCATTTACAGATGGTTTTTTAACCAAAAACATTGAAATATATCATCGTCAATGTTATCAAGAACGCGGGAAAATTTAAGGCGAGTCCCCAGTCCATATAATAATGTTACTACTTTAAGTAAACGAGAATGATATAATCAGGCATTTAGACGCGGGAAAAAAGTAGGAAAAAAGCAAAAATAATAAATTATAATAAGCTAGGTTTTTTTACTTGACTTTACTAATAGTCACCTAATTTTCACAGCGCTAATGTAAAGGGTAAATTTTACCTAGTTATATCCTGCACAAAATCCAGTTTTGTTTTGGTTATTTTTCACTTCTTTGATTTTACCGGGTTTCTCTATCTCACCCTTTTTTGGACAAATTATGCGCTGCACCCTTGTAAATTTAGAAACCTGTACTTTGTAACATTCTCTGGGGAAGGAGGGAGGGAGGGTCACTTTAAATGACACTTTCCCTTCAACCCCTTGAGATGAGACATTTGTTGTGTCCAGAAGCATAGCAAGGGGAGGGAGGCAGGGCGGGGGGGAGGGGGGGGCTGTCGCCCCATGGTCTTCAAAATCGTACTTGTGAAAAGTTCAAATCCGGTGAGATATTGAGGAGGGGGGGGGTATATTAGGTAAAAACTCGTGTCAGAATGTGGGAAATCGCATTTCCAAGCTCTAAAAAAAGAATTTTTCTAGGGGCATGCTCCTGGACCCCCCTAGGTGGTTCGTAGCTTTGCCACTCATTGCTCCCTCCTTCCCCGAATATTCGACCCTAGCTAAGCCCCTGGTTGTAGCTGGGCTAAAATTGACCATAAAAAAGATGGCAGCATGTTGATTTTACCACAGTGCGTTGTGGTCTGAAAAAGTCGAAAAAGGGCAAATTAACATAATTTAAAAAACAGACAGAAGAACGTAATTTATTTTCATTTTGTGTTAAAGATTCAATCAATTAACTTTGATTTGTGTCATCCTTTTCAGCTATTTGTACTTGATACCCGCAAGGCATTCTGGTATGATGACATGCCACCATCTTGTTGGTTATGGTCAATTTTGACAAGCACCTTTTATGGATGATGAAAGATTGTCCTGAAAATTTGAGGGGGGAAATTGCATAGGGCAGCTTATCATATAAGCTCCAAGGTATAACCTACAACCACCCCCTGCTACGGAGATACCCTGGTATTGTGAGTCAAGGCACATGCTTTATGCAGTCAGGGTCGGATTAATGTCAAACGAGGTCCAAGGTAGGTTTTAGTGTGAGTCCCCCTCCCCCCTCCCTCCATTATGAAAATCTAATTAATTGAATTTAAAGACACAAATTGTTAAATAATCGTTTTTATCCGCAAATCATCACCATTTTGCAGCCAATCTAGTATCTCTACTAGGATTTCTGAGACACCTGTCTCAGGCCGTCTGGCCATGTTGTTGGGTCAACAAGAATAAACAGAATATGTACAGCCAAGGGGGCGAGTTCCTTAAATTTGCAACGCCCCTGAATGCGAGAGGCTCCTAAATTTGCGGCGCACCTAAAATGGGCGTGTCCTAATAGAAAACAGGTGTGTGACAGAAAAATGGACGTGGCCCAGCACGAGGTCCCAAAAGGCCCCAAGGAGGTTAATTCGCCCCTGTATGCAATAGAGGGGTAGGTAATTTGACACGAGTCTTAACTGGTCAAATTTGTTAGTAACATTTCCACTGACTTTTAGATGCTCAAAAATTCAGTAATGCTACTGGCCAATTTGGTCGTGTTGGCGTGAAGAGCTTTATTGAGTACAAAAATTCTATTGGAAAACCAAGCAAGGCAACATTAAACAGAGGGAAAATGCCCAAAAAAAGCAATATTAATAAAGATGAAAAAGAGGTAGTGATTAAAATTGGTTTCATGCATTGGGATGCAAACGATGCAAAACTCAAAGAACGAACGGCAAACCATGTAGCGTTGCGAGTTTCAACTTCATCAGACTATAAAACAATTCTCGAAAATGCTGAAGAGAGGTGGAAGAATTATTGGAAAAATCTATATCAGGAAGGAAAAGAACATGCTCTGCTGTACGAAGATGGTCAGATTGCCATGTTTCTACCTGGATCTAATCAAGAAGCTTTCAGTCTTAAAAGGTACAAAGAGGAGGTGTTGAAGGATTACAAGCGAATAACATTTTATTACATGAGTATAGAGATTTATTCATCGATATGGCTGTGCGTAATAATCGTTCCAAATTAGCAATAGCCAATCGGCATCAAGAACGATAAAATTTCACTCGGTGAAAAATCATCGTTCACGGCCTTTGATTGGACGAACGATGTTTTTTCACCAGTGAAAATTTATCGTTCAGTGTTCTGATTGGCTGACCCGAACGTGCAACACCTGCTCGCAGGCTAGTGTAAACATGGAGTCTGATTTTACAAGTATTTTTTAACTCACCGAAAAGAGAG
Organism: Muricea muricata; assembly: GCA_963855995.1. Classification (NCBI taxonomy): domain Eukaryota; kingdom Metazoa; phylum Cnidaria; class Anthozoa; order Malacalcyonacea; family Plexauridae; genus Muricea; species Muricea muricata. Next base: position 53,048,753 of record OY979716.1, on the reverse strand, counting down.
ATTTAAGACAATTTCACTGATAAAACAACCACCTAAAATCATAACGACGACATTCGTGGCCTCATTAACTTGAAATAAACCTCATGGTTTCATTTTCAGCAAGAAAACAAAGCAATAAATGGTAAGAAATTCCATTTTAATATTTTGCTTGAGTATTTGTTTTTGTCAGTAAGATATATCCGTATCTTTATACACTCATCTTTATACTCATATAATAAACAAATTACTTCATGGTTGGTTCGTTTGTACGATTTTTATTATTCACTCGTTGTGAAGGATCGCTAAACTCACTCGTTCGCTGCGCTCACTCGTTCGTTTAATGATCCTTCACAACTCGTGAATAAAAATCGTACGCACTCACCAACCATGAAGTAATCTCTATTTATCTCTGTACCAGTGAAGACCTGTCTTGCAGTGAGACATTCTGTTCCGATGATGAAGATATAAACATTGCCGTTAGTAAAAAAAGAGAATTTCCCAACATTTTTGAAAGAGATGAGTTTTCTGACGAAGTCGCTGGCCCTTCAGGCTGCTCAACGTGGGTTCCATCTACTCGAGCTAAAGTTTCAGAAAAGAAGGTAAAAATATCTGGATCGAGGGATATCAACCCTCAAAAACTTGTGATACATTTTTATAAAGTGGTGTTAATTAACACTTACTGGGCCAGAGGGAAACAGTATGTTTTGTTATCCCGAAATCTATGATGTTTCCCAAGGCGAAAAAAAAATAGCAGTAAACAAGACAAAAATTGTTTTTATTGTTTAAATTTTTAACGTACATTACATGCTTAAATTTTTTAGACCCCAGTCCCTAGATACACGAATATCGGATTATTAGAGCGACATCAAATTTTGCTCTTTTACGGTGTATTTAGCACTTAAAATAAAATTGTGATAATATGACAGAAATAAACGAAAATTCCAAATAAACGAAAATTCCAAATAAACAGAAACTCGAAAAACAACTGTAGCCTTTCGATACAAAGGTTGGACTTTCACGTGACGCATGCACGACTTCCGGCTTTATTGTTGACCAGTCATTAATACCCTTAATGCCCTTCCAAGTGCTTCGCGGGCAACAGTGGAATTTTGCGCCTATCAGGTGATCCTCCTTTAACTAATAAGATGCTGGAATAAATGAACTTTGATACTTGATATAAAATAATATATTATATGTCCTAAGTTATAACCATCCGTAATTCTCAGACGTAGAAAAGAATGGTTTTATGCATGCAGATCATCATTCATTTATATAAGACCATACGTTTTCAGTGTAAAAAAAAGTAATTTTCCACGATCCATGCATAGAACTCGGAGTTTGAAGATAGAACTCGGAGAATGCTGTGTTTAAACGAGTTTCGAAGAGGATTAGATCTATTCGGGCTGGCTGATATAGTTTCTAACCACTCTCAAGATATCTCCGCGTGGTGTCTTGGGATGGATAACAGATGTAAAACATCGGGAGCTTGGAAGCAGCGACCGTTCAATCCACGTCTCATTTGATCATGATTGCAAACAGCGAAATCCAAATCACACCATATGTTTCCCAGTTGTTGGTGCTTGTGGTCGTGCTATTACCCTTATAGTTTTGCATATGAATTCAAGTGCGAGTTTCAAACATGTTTTTTTATTAGCTTTAAGCAAATCACAAGCATTTGGAAAGCGATAGCTCATTCAACATTGATCCACCATGATGACGTCATGTCAATCCACTGAATTGTTTCACATTGAACACTTAATATTAGGTTGAGTTTTTTTTGTTTGGAATATTTAAATTCTGTTATTTTTAAAGTATGCCTACAATCCTGGCTAAAAGTCCTTGAAGCATCACAACTTTCTCACATGTTTTCTTTATTTAGATAAAACAGACTTGATTTAATGCAAAGTTTTGTTATAAACCCCCCTCTTCCCCACTCAATGTTAAAGTTGAATTACTCAACTTTCAACATTGTTGAAAATTGAGTAATTCAACCTTAACATTGTTGAGAACTGAGTAATTCAACCTCAACATTGTTGCAAATTGAGTAATTCAATTTCAAGATTGTTGAACATTGAGTAATTCAACTTCAACATTGTTGAAAATTACTCAATTTTCAACATTGAACGGGGTGGGAAGGGGGCGCTACGGATTAAGGTAACGCCTGTAAATGTTCAAGTGTCTTAACATTTTTGACCAGGATTGTAGGTCTTAACTCCACAGTGACTTTAGCAAGTTGTGTTGTATTAAAAAAAATAAGAGCTGAGAAGTAATCATGCATGTATTATAGAAAGAACAGTTTACTTATTAATTAAGTAAAATATCCACAAAATTTACGTGGTATTAAAGTGTTTGCATGTTCTGCATTTCACAAATGTGTTTAAACGTTTTGTTTAGTTTTACTGAATAAAACCTTTGAATTAGTTGGATTTTTTTTACAATCCGTGCCGGTGGGGTGCTTAGTATAATAATAAGTAGTGAAAAGGATAGCCCACGCACTAGAAGAGCGCACAAGTCAAAATTTGCATATTTACTAGAACATAGCTTTACTAAAACATAGGAATTACTAAAACAGGCGTGCTTGTAAAGAGTGCACAAGCCATACGACGCTCATCCTAATACGACGCTCCACTAATAGGACGCTCCTATGCAAAAATACATACATACATATATATATATACATATATATATATATATATATATATATATATATATATATATATATATATATATATATATATATATATATATATATATATATATATATATATATATATATATATATATATATATATATATATATATATATATATATATATATATATATATATATATATATATATATATATATATATATATATATATATATATATATTTTCATATGCTTTAATACGTTTGAAGCTGATCTGACTTTATTAAAAAACATACTAAAATTAAAACATAAAACTATTAAAAAACGTTCAACTAAAATGCTGAATTTTCGGCTGCTAGCTGCTAGCCTTCCTCAGAGCAAATATGGCAAGGGTTCAGTCCGAGTTGCCTTTATACTGTCCGTTTTCTATATCTATTGTCTTTAACAAAGGTAAATAGCAGCTAGGGAATTCTACGTGCACATTAACAGACTCCTTATCCGATACTGAGTGCCACGCCTCCAGGAAAAGTCTCTTTTGTTGGTCCATTACACCTTTTTCAAGGATTTTAACATCCGTTTTTGCTACATCATGTCCCGTGCTTTCTGCATGGTCTTTAATTGCAGAAGTAATCTTTCTCCTTACTCCAGGTTTGTGTTCTAACCAGCGCGAACACCAGCATCTCTTCGTCTGGCCGATATAAGTGAATGCACAAGACTTGCATTTGAATTTATAAACAATTGCTTTTTTACGTGTTTCTTCAAGCATGTCTTTAGGTTTTTGAAAGACATTAGCCAGAGTTCGCACTGGTTTGAAAGCCGTACGGATACCATACCTAGTCAAAATATGTTTTACTTTTTCAGCCAGACCTTTTATATACGGAATGCAAGTGAAGCCCCGTTGCTTATCAGCCTCACCGTCACAATTGACTGAACCCTTGCCATATTTGCTCTGAGGAAGGCTAGCAGCTAGCAGCCGAAAATTCAGCATTTTAGTTGAACGTTTTTTAATAGTTTTATGTTTTAATTTTAGTATGTTTTTTAATAAAGTCAGATCAGCTTCAAACGTATTAAAGCATATGAAAATGTCTTCTAGTGATCGCCTTAACAATATATATATATATATATATATATATATATATATATATATATATATATATATATATATATATATATATATATATATATATATATATATATATATATATATATATATATATATATATATGTGTGTATAGCTTTGTTATTTTCATGGTCTAAACTCTCGAAGCATGTTTGGAAGTTGAAAAACAAAGGAAAACAATACAACATCAAATGGTCGATTATCACAAAGGCAAGCCCCTATAACAACAGGTCAAAACGCTGCAATCTGTGCATAGCAGAGAAGTTCCATATCCTGAACTTTAAAGGCAATAACCTCCTAAATAAAAGGGACGAACTAGTTTCGAAATGCCGCCATGAAAATAAGTTCTATATAACTAACTATAAGAACGGGATAAGGTAAAAACGGTACTAAGAAGACTCCAAGTGTAAATAGTACAATCCGCTTCTTATCGGTTTTAATTTATAATGCATATTACTCTACTGTAATCACTCAGGAATAACTAATTAACCAAATGTAAATAATCTAGCACCAAACTTTATATATACCAAGTCCAAAGGAACTTTAATCATACTGCCTGAAGATCGTCTTACGTGAAACTCGGAGTAGCAGTGATTTTAAATTTTTAATTTTTGATTTAGTTCATTAAATTTTTATTTACCCGACTTGATGCCTTTTATGTTCTAAAAACATTATATATATATATATATATATATATATATATATATATATATATATATATATATATATATATATATATATATATATATATATATAATAAATTAGTAAGCTGCCCACCATCTTGGAATATTTCGACATGCATGTGACATCACACGTAGGTTCACGTGAACATTTCAGGTAGTTTTGCAATCGTTGTTATGAACACAAAGTAATGTTTTGGGACTATTTCCAATTTATTCGTAGCATTTAAATGTAAACATTGAGACTATTTTTTGTGGCTAAGCCAGTGAGCTAGTCTAGCATTGCAGCATATCCGTCTACAACGTGTCCAGCTATCGAAATATCAAAAGCATTTGCTTATGAATTATTTATTGTATTGCCGAACCCCCCAAAAAATTAATTATGCAGAATACGGATTATATTTACATACCTCTATTACAAAATTGGTTTCTCTTACAGTTTTTTTGCAACATTCTATTCCATTTCAGTAACACCAACAATTACAGTCAATTGTTCTGATCCCAGCACGGTGCATGAAGGTCATAACTTTAGATGCGAATGTAAATGAACAAATGGCAACCCTCCTGCAGACGTTGCTTGGTGTGGGGGTGACACAAAGATTGGTGTCTCGGGATTAGCAAATGGAATTTTGTCTCTCAGTAATGTTGGTTTAGGCAACAATGGGACGTATAAATGTGAAGCGAGAAGGCAAAGAATGAAAGATTCCTGGACTTAATTGTAACAAGTAAGTATAACTTCATGGTACTCATGATTTATTGTCACATGCAGTACTTGAGATATTTACTCGAGACTGTTTTTGGATATGCTTTTATCACTAAATGGATTATCAGTTTAGTGCTTTTCGTTTCTTAGTTATATAGTTCTATGGTGTTATTAAGCGAGGGGCGCTCGATAAATTTTGTTTATTTTAAGCACCCTAAAGCCGTGCAGTGAAATGCCGTGAATTTTCTCTTTCACATTTTAAAAAAATCTCGCGCTTTTTTAATGTACGTAGACCATTCACCGAATGAAGAAATTTTATTCAAACAAAAATACCAATGTCGGTACAGTAAATGAATGAATGAGTCAATGAATGAATGAATGCTTCCAGTGTAATGGTCTTCAATTACCACACTGTTTAGTCAGCAATGGTTTCTGACGAAAGATATAAAATTAAAAAGTTATAACATAGAAAGAATATAACTAGAACTAAATACGTATGTCATAATGAATCAATTAAGCCAATTTATAATACCAAAATTATAAATTAAAGTTAATAGAGCAATGCGAATAATTGCAGGGAAGTCCCTCGAATATTTTTCACGCAGTCATATTGGCTGTGCTAAGTTCTCATGTTTCTGTTAGGTGTGATTTGAATATTTCACGCGTGGATCAAAGGTTATCGCTGTTTAACATCAGCTCAATAATGATGCTCTATGCATGCTGTGGGCACGTGCACATCATGCTAGGTTGTCTTAAATAACCAATGAGAATTCTGAATAATATGACCGAGATTTGATCGGCCAATAAAAACCGTCCATTTGTAAGGATAACAATGCATGCTCGCTAGTCATATCTTTAATTTGTGTAAAAGCTCTCAAGAGATAGGAGCTGCTACAATAATTTTCCCACCCACCCACCACGTCACATATGGCATGAAGATGATGATAAGATGCACCGGACTGCAAGGACACCAAGAAGAATATAAACGTTATTCAAGGACACAATTTAAATGTGCCAACAAGTTACTAAAATGGAACTGGGTTGACATAATATATACAGTAATTTGTCAGGTTGTAAGTTAGTTGTACGGTTAGTAAATATATATGGTTATGGGATGAAGTGCTCCCGTAATCACGTTCAGGCCATAGACTCACATCTTTAATGTTACTACAATCTGTGTAAATAGTTCTAAGGACTGTCCAAGGGGATCTTAACCCCTTGGGCAGGTTAATGTTAGAGGGGATCTTAACCCCTCTAACATTGTCTTATGGGGATCTTAACCCCTTGTTCAAATTCTAGGGACTGTCCAAGGGGATCTTAACCCCTTGGACAGGTTAATGTTAGGGGGGATCTTAACCCCTCTAACATTGCCTGATGGGAATCTTAATCCCAAGGGCACTCAGCTTACAAGCGGGCCTATATGCACCCCGCTGGTTACTGTATACGAGTCTATGATTACATAAGTAATGTTATGTAATAGTTCTTTTATATTGGAGTACTTCATCACCATGACCCATTTCTCCCACATAAATGTTGCGTTATTCTTTGTGTGTTTTTAACGGACAATCTATTTTATACCGAAAAGCAAATGATCTATTAATTTTGGATTTACATGTTACGGGCACATAAGTTGACACGAAACGTTCAGCCACTTCTTCCAAATCAAGTTTCATTGACTATTTTTTTATACTATTTTCACTTTTATGAACTCATTGTAGCATCATGCATAGTAGTAGAAGAGTTAATAAAGTTAAGGAAGGTAGGAATCGAGGTATGGAAGTTACAGTGCCATTACAGTGGGCTCAAATTTCCCGAGACTTAAAAAATTACAGTTTTTGCGTAAATATCATAAGCTGCGGTATAGGCTGCTAAATATTTTGTGTGCGGGTGTCTGCTGAGAATATAGGAGCCCACACGAAAAAATTAAGCGAAAATGATCAGCGTGTAACAGCTCTTGTTTACTTTATGCCATTTATCTGTAACATAAAACATGTACCTGAGTAGTTTAACCATGTACGAGTTTATAAAATTGAATTTCACCCAACCGCAAATTTCTGAAATAAAGAAGTTGACTAATTGGCAATCGAGCCGGAGCCTCCTTATAATCAATAATTTGTAGAAAACCGTCAAAAAGACCAACTGGATAGAAAAGCTTTTCCAGTGAATATAAATGATTTTATGATCATTGACTTGCGTTGCTAACAAGCCATTACTTGTAAATCAAGCCATTTTGTTCAAGTAATCAAGTCCAAGTCATTTGTTGCGGTGAATAGCAAGTTAAGTCACAAGTCAAGAAATCGTAGCCTGCTCGCAGCCCGAAATTTTGGGGGAAAATTACGGTCTGCTGAATTCTGAAGGTAATCGTGTTCAGTGACGTCATGACTTACGCGAAAATAAGTAGTTGTTTTTGATTGGTTTATAAAATTTTAAAGGGAACCCGCCATAAAAGAATCCGTATGATTGGCTGGTCAACTAAAAATTAATTAATTATGTATCTCGGACTGATATATTAATTCAGATTAATATTTGTCAAAGTCTACAAGATGGCTGCCAAAAGTGCAAGTGCAACTTTTCTAGCTGACCATTGGGACGAAGCTTAAAAACGGCTGCTTCTGCGTTTAATATTATGAATTTTTATCCGGAGCAAGTAGAGGCGTTGTACAAGTATTTTTCAGGTCAAGACGTATACGTAAATTTGCCGACATCGTTTGGAAAGTCTTTAATTTTCCAAGTGATTCCTCTTATTTGGGACACTCTTAAGCATCGTCCAAAAGGCACCAGTATCATCGTTGTCATTTCTCCTCTCAAATCATTAATGACAGAGCAAGTTTCTTACTTGAATAGTTTGGGAATACGGGCTTGTTGTATTACAGGCGAATGTAAAGAAAGCGTTATCGAAGATGTAATTCAAGGGAGTTATTCCCATGTTTACGGGTCACCTGAGTGTCTTCTTGCTACCAAAACTTGGAGAGGAGTATTTACTTCAAAAACATTTTTAGCTAATCTTACTGGAGTCGCTGTTGATGAAGCGCACTGCATACATGAATGGTAAGTGTTATCGTGTAAAATATGCTCGTGTTTATGATCTGATGATCATAAGTCGTTTTATAAAATAAAACGTAATGTTGATATTCTACAAGATATTGTGTCATTGTGTGTTCATAAAATATTGTATTTAAATTTTGCAGGGGCTTTTCAAATGGCTCTGGGGCTAAACACAGCATTCCTTTTCGAAGATGGTATGGCAACTTAGGAAAACTGAGATCTCTAGTGCCATCTAATACAATGTTTATGGTCCTGACTGCTACAGCAACAACAGAATGTATTTTTGACTGCTTGCATCTTAGTATGAAAAGCACCCATGTTATTCAAAGAAGTCCCAATCGTAGTAATTTACGATACAGCGTCCAGTATGTTGATATTCATATGCCCCTTGAGATTATTTTTTCAAAGCTTATTGATCTGGTGGGAAAAGAAGGCATTGAGACAAAGTGCACTTTAATATATTGCCAAACACGCAGGCAATGTGGAGTTCTATACAGAATGTTTGAACTAGCATTAAAAGACCAGTTCTATCATGGTATTCAAAAACCACATAATAGATTAATAGAGATGTATCACGCAGGCACACCAGAATCTATAAAAGGACATGTAATCAACGACTTTGGGAATGTGAAAGGACATATTCGTATTTTGGTATCCACTATTGCCTTTGGCATGGGATTTAATTGTAAATCTGTGCGGCAAGTGATTCATTTTGGACCATCAAAAAGTCTACAATCATATGTTCAGGAAAGTGGACGTGCTGGCAGAGATGGAGACGCCAGTCAATGCATAATTTTATACAATGGTTTTCTTTCCAGCCACTGCACGCAAGACATGAAAAGATTTCTAAAAAATGAACATCATACCTGTTTACGTGTACTTATCATGTCGGTATTTGGTAGCAGTTCCATTCCACGTGTTGGACAGTTTCATGACTGTTGTGACATTTGTGCAGAAAAGTGTCAATGTGGAGAATCAGCATGTGATGCAAAACCATTTATTGTAAGTAATAATGACAATCTGTTGCTCAAAAAAGAAAAACTAAATCATACTCTGCGATGTGTAACTCCAAGCAAAAAGGCAGAACTAAAGAGGCTACTCATGTCATACAAGAAGGATTTAATACTAAACGAGGCATCCGATATGACATCAACTGTTGGTGTACCCAATGTGTTCTTAGAATTTGGCTGGCTACAAATTGTTCAGGTTTTACAAACATGTCACAGGCTTTTTAAACTTGAAGACATATTAGAGAATGTGGAAATTTGGAGAAGGCACCATGCGATTGCTATACTAATTGCAATTGCCAAAGTTTTTGATGACATTGATATTGTTCCTGAGCAGTCAATGATGGCTGAAGACACCAACTGTGTTGAAATGGATTGGGAAAATTTGAAAGATGATTCAAGTTATATAGAAATGATTGACAGTAGAGAAATTGAAGTAGATGAAACTGATACATCAATAGATTCTAGTCAAACTGGAAATGGCAGCTTCCTTGAGCATTTTACAGCAATCAATCAACACTGAAGTATGACTTGCTTTACATATGTATATATCATCTTCTACTTGTACAAAGCAGGGCTCGAAATAGCGGGCTGCCAATGGCCAAAATCAGGCCGTATTTTATAGAGATGGCAGGCGAAAATAAAACTGGACTGCCAAATTGAAAACAAAAAATATGGCAAGCGAAATTCAATACATGAGTTTGATGTCAATCTCACTTGATTACAATAACTCGTAAGAAACAATGACTACTGAGAAACGTTGAAATTAGCTCATAACTCGAATGTTCAGTAGAAATCTAGATCATTTTACTGTCTAAATAAGTTAGTGCAGCATATTTGCACTTAAATCCAAGATTACTACAGTCAAATATGCCAATTTAGCATAGCGAAATAAAGCTAAAATTAAATCCCTATCATGAGAACATTCATTTCTACAGCATACGAGACCTCATTTTTGGCAGGTAGGAAAATTAAATCACAAGCTAAATGGTATTTGTTTGGCAGGTCATATTTTTTTTCTATTTGAGCCCTGGTACAAAGATGCTTGTATGAAAAAGCTTGTACAGGCAAGTACAGATTGTTTATCTAGCTTTCCTGTGCATCATCATGTAGGCTACTTCTTGTGGTCAGTTATCCAACCGTACAATTTTTGCATGTTAAACCCAGACAAAAAAGAGGGCTTAATTCCAGAATAATAACTATATGACCGACCTGGTGTTTTGATCAGTGCGTTTTGAACTTGTATATAAGTACAAGTCAATATCACTCAATATGGTTCTTGACCACGCCATATATGAATCTGGAATCATACAACTTCGTATAAGCGTTTCATTTTTGAGGGACTTACAAGTTTTTGTTGGGTTAGTACTATACCGACTGCATGTGACAACCATTTTGAGTGTACAATATGACAGTGTGCTACAGTATAATCGGAGGTCTACGATTGATTGATTGCTCTTAGGAACTCAAAAGATTTTAGCAATGATCCTACTACAATCTTAAAAATCTGGTCGCGATCTTTCGGGATTTCACAGATGCTCTTATCACGTAAAGAATATGGACATTGGAAATTGAACAACCTCTAAATGACTAGCTTCCATCTGGACCGCTCTCAATCAGCGGCATCACAACATTAATAAATTCGTCTTGAAAAGCGTCAACATCATCAAATTCAGAAGGATGTTCTCCACACATAGAGGCTGGGTCGAACTGAATCTTCTGCAAAAGTTCTTGAGTCTCCGAGACTGGCATGTATGATGGTGGTCTTTTGACCATAATAGAAAGTCTGCAAGAAAAATGAAGAATATCGCATGCCCATTCAAGAAAACAACAAGAAAACAATAATACATTATCTTTAAAACAGATGTTAGAATGCTGCAAGATAGCTTAGGACTTTTAATATGGACATAACTTTGTTGTCTGCAGGTAAGGAACAAACAATTGAAGTCCTACGAAAGTTTAAGTGTCGTACTGTAACCGAAACAATTCTTTTGGGGGTTGAGTGCTCCTCTGCAGACTTTCAGGTACTTTTACCGATCATAAAAATTCTTAGCACGATCATCCAGATAAAGAAAACGTTATCGTTTCTGACGTTATTATTAGCATTCATGAATTTTATACTGCCGTACAATTAATGATTTCCCAAAACAAACAAAATAGCGAAAAGGTAATGCATGGTATTCCAACAAACTGATGAAGAGGAAGCAGCAGATATCAGGGCAGATCCAGGAAGACTGCCACTATTTGTAAAGGTCTGTGGTGGTGAAAACACTGGACTTTGGTTTAGGTTAGAACTTATGGCAGCTGATGACAAAGGAAACATTGGAGCAGGGGGCATAAGTGGTTGCAATGTTTGGCTTGATGTTTCTCCAATGTCATCTTAACAAGAAAACAAAATGATTGATGTTAATGATTTGTATAACACACATTGTACAGAGCATTGTACAGTAGTGTGGACCCACCGGCAGAATCTGAAGGCATTTCTTCATAATAGTTATTGCAATGTCTTTGCCTTCTTCTCTTTGGCACTGGAAAGTCATCATTTTCGTCACTTTCAATAGAAGATGTTTCTTCTGCTTTTCTTGCTCTTTTTTCTGCTGTCTTGTAGTTATCTACAATTTATGTGAGTAAAGTACTAATTAAAAGTCAATTTTTAAATATCTATATCTTTATATCTGCCAATTTGTTCAAACAATTTCATTGTACATAGCGTATACTGTAGACTGTAGTACGTCAAGTAAAAATTATAATACCTGTATATGACAAGACCCTTATTTCATACTTCATCCATGTACTCTTGTCAGGCATGACTGCCTTTTTAGCTTTACTAGCAGCACTAAAACGTGGCCAATAGCAGAACATAGTATCCTAAAAAAAACCCAGGCAAACAACTGCCAAAACACAAAGGTATCTTACAAATCCATATTTTCTCAGGGTGTCATTCCCTAGGCAACGGGAATACTTGCTAGTTGTTAAGGTGTTACAACTGTAAAAATTAGTTATCAAGGTGTTACAGTTCAAAACAATATGCTCAAAAATATGCACCACTGTACATTTATTTTAGACTACCAATTTGGGAAATATGACACAATATAGCCAGAACTAGCACTAATACACATTTACCTTATCAGACGTTTCAATCCAGGACTTTGGAACTATATCAACTGAATTCTCACCAATAAACTCCACAATAGCAAAAGTAATAGCTGTCATCTAAAATACAATACAAAACTACAAGAGTTTTGAATATTTTGTACATTGAATATTTACAATATGTGCTGAAATCTACCGGTAGTTGACAGAGTAAAGGTGCAAAATAACATCTAATGAAACAGACCGCACCTATAACTGACAAAGACTGGACACTCAGAGTATTAATTGATACCCAATAGGTAATGGTAGTATATTTATTGCTGAAAAATAAACTTGTTTGTAATGCAATTATCAGCCTAAGATTTACCAATATCAGGGCGAAGAATACTGTACCTGAACTATTTTTATCTCCTTGTAACTATGAAGAATAGCCATGAAAATCTTCTCACTAGATTCAACTTCTAACATCATAGCTTTCCTTTGCAGGGCTGGTGATGATAATACTTTTATTGTTGCCCAACGTGGGTTTGCTTTGTGCACACCAATGATACGGGAGTCACATGGAGTACTAAAGAGGGCTTCTGTTCTTTCATAAACACGGCAAGAAAACTGCTCATTTCCATTTACATCTAGGTGGTGAATCTTGTGAACAACTTCACAACAAGAGGAATCAGTCAAGATATACCTATTATCAGGTTCCTTTGAGGTGATTTCTTTTTCATGGCACTGATGAATTGATTCACCACTCTCGCTTAAACGTTTGGTAATCTGAGCTAGGGGGTTCCTTCCTGACCGCACTAGCCTTTTTAATTTCTGCATGTATGCAAGGGAAATGCACTACATGCATCCAAGCTTCCATACTCATCAACCTCATCAGCTAAGTGAACCATGCTATGAACATTGTATACTTGAAACTCTTTTCCATACAAGACTTTTCCCAATTCCACAAAATACTCCATAAGTTTCCTGGCATAACTATTCTGAACCAATGACAAAGTTGGACAAACCATTATACAACTGGCAACACTCAGGGTTAAGAAATGTTCATATAGGGCAGGACTTAAAATATCGAAAAGAACAACCTTTCCTGTATAGAGCAAGAACTGTCGATATTCTGTTGCTTTCCACCTATCGATCTCTGCAAAGCCTCTTGGTTTTCGTGCAAATGTGCTTGGAACAAATGATTTCAGGGCAACCAATCTAGAACTAAGTACTCCCACCTGACCAGCAGATAACTTAACATCATGACTTCCTCGAATCCAGCTTAAGATTAGCTTCTTCATTACACTGATGCATATAATCAATGGGGAATTTTTTTATCATGTCAATAGGCAAATCACAGAAAGGGCTGACATGTTGATGATGTTTCTCATTAAGTTGGTTCCTGAAAGAAAAATCTGTTTGCTGGTCAGTACCCTTCACAAGAGGATACACTATCTGGCCAACCCAGATTCCTTTTTGTGCACACTTGTCGCACCCAAAATAGCCTGAGCATAGCTTGGTTCCTTTAACCAGTGCTCTTGCAGGAGCATCACATACCACACACCTTAAAGTTACTGACAAGACCCTATTTTCATCCTGCAAACCATCACTCAAAATATGGCCCAAATCTTTCACAACATCTTCTAGAAATTCTAAATCCCTAGGTTTAGTAGAACCATAGGCAAGTGCAACAGGAAAAACTACTACTGGTTTAATATTGACAATTGCACACAAAACTGGCCACAAACATTTGCTAGAACTCTTAAATAAAGGAAGGCCATCTATATTTAAAGATATTTCTAGGGAATCAGTAAAATTTACTATATTTGGTGGAAACTTCTTAAAGGTTTTTAGTAATTCACCAGGCAAAGATAGATAAACATACTCCATGCCAGATTTCATCTGAATGGAAACATTTCGTGTTGTTTTTAAAAGAGTACGGGCAGAACCAGGCAAACCACTATGACCATTGTTTTTTAACAGCACCAACAAGCTATCTAGGGCATTGTGTTTAATAAGAAACTCATTAGCCCAATTAGCTAACCCATTTGGAAGGCCATCATCATTCACATCCTCTTCAATGTCTGAAGAACTACATTGAATGTCATCAGATATTTCTGCAGGTACAAACAAGGGATCACAGTTACGGACATTGGAAGGCTGATCATCATGATTTTGAATAGTTCTAGCTGCTGCAGTCCAAATTCGTCGATATTGTGACCGATTTCGCTTCATAATAATTCTCAGAAACTGTTCAAAAAATGTTTAAACATTTTTTAAGAAATCATATATATCCAGCAAAGATAATATGCACCCTATTATGCTATTATGTTTACTATTACTGTTACTAAATAATTTTACTTAATAGGTATGGTAAACAGATTGTTACCAGTAACTCACTTTATTTTAAATATAAACTAGTAAGTGGTTTGAAACTATTTTTAAATAAAAAATATTTCATTGTATATAGTAAGCCAAATTATTGTTTTAACTGTCTTGACCACTGTTTGCTTGGGGTTAAGAAAATAAGCAACTAAGATTTATGTTAGGGGGTGAGTTATATGGGAAATAGATCAAGTCAATTAAATTAGGATGATTTCACATTATGCACAGGTATTATTGCTTTTATAATATACTTGTTGTCATAAAGCCACTAGGTAGAAGGAATCAAGCAACACTGAACATGGTAAAACTTGAATACATGAATTACAACATTAACTGTTAACTATTATCATCTTGGCAAATAGCAAACTCAAAATATAATTGTTATCCCAGTTCCCGAATTCACCAGTTCTCAATTAAAAAAGGTGAAAAATTTTAGTGATAATAATATTGGAGCATATTCCCCTGACATCCAGTTCCTATGGCTTATTGTAGCCAAGAATGCCATTTGTAAATGCATAATCAAGATATTACATAAAACATAAATATGGCCAACTTAGGTAAACCCTTGTTTATAATGATAATATAAAAGGCACTTGTAAGTCAATTAAATTAGGATGATTTCACATTATGCACAGATATTATTGCTTTTATAATATACTTGTTGTCATAAAGCCACTAGGTAGAAGGAATCAAGCAACACTAAACATGGTAAAACTTGAATACATGAATTACAACATTAATTGTTTACTAGTATCATCTTGGCGAATAGTGAACTCAAAATATAATTAATTAAGGTGGCTCCCTACGGTTTTAGTTATAAAGTGCATTGTAGCCGTTAAGACCGTCTCATTTCCACATCTTTCATTATAAAACTATGAAATTCAGTACAAGTGTTATTGAAGTCTTGCTGAAGATTTTAAAGTGGTGATTTTGTGCTAGAAGATTGTTGTCATGGCAACAAATGGATAAGAACATGGCTTGCGTTTCGTCTTCTTTCCGCAATTTTCGAGATTTCCTTCGGTGAATTATTTTTTGATTGAACATGTTGTATAGTACTGACGTAAAGGTTTCACTTACACACTTTAAAAAAATTCTATGGATAGGTTTTTTTATTATCCTACAAAATGTCAAAAATCAATATAAAAAAAAATCCCTTCCATAAAATTTTTCGAAAAAATGACATTTCGAGCACTTGGGCGATGGTAATTGGTGAGCAAAATTTTAAAAAAATTCACCGAAGGAAACGCGAAAAATTTACAGTTTAATTTCATTATATTTTTTTGCTTTGACGTCATAAAATTTTTGAAACCAGTTTTTCACGCGTGGAGTCCAGCACATTTCGTGGACATCAACCAGAACAGCGAGAAATGCGTGTTTTTGATAATAGCCGTAGTATTTTTTCGTTTGAAATTTTTGGTTTAACCTTATTTAAGAAGAGATTAAAAGACATTCACATTGCCAAGAAGTAAAAACAAGACATAATAAGGCATAAAATCAAACCACTGCTTCTTAAATTTATTCTTGTCGTTAAAAACCGATGTACGAAAACATTTTCAAAACTCATAACTGTATGCACGATAGTTATAAGACTATGTTATTAAAACACGACAGACATCCGACCTTAATTAAACAAGAAAACTTACATAAGCTTCGGTAACATTTCAGAAGAGCCATGAAGTCGATAAAGACAATACAAATAGTCAGGGAGGCAGAGGTACAAAAATACATGTCTACTTACCATATCGAGGGACAATTTCATTTTGCTCTTAAATTGTCCGTTACATGCCTAATATAACAATTCTGAATGTTGTTTGGCCCAATTTTTCTTGTGGGCTCCAGCCAACACGTTTTTTCTTAAATTTTCTATAAAACTATATTGTTGTCAAAAAAGGCGAAATTTCGAACTTATTTCTAGGAAAAACCACTTACGTTATCAAAAAGGTAATAAAAAACTACATATAACACATTATTATGGTTACTTTTATTTTCCACATTTTTGTTGAGTTATGAGCGTTCGAAAACTTATTTTCAGACTAGTGCCCAGGAAATTAGCGACATTTTCCCGTTTTGAAGCAGCAATAACTCGAAAACAGCTTGAAAAACCAGGGTGTCCGTAATGATGTCTTATATGTTGTTTTTTATAAGCTTTCTGATGATACAAGTCATTTTTCAAATGAATGAACTTGAAAGTTTTCTATTTTTGACCACATAATAGTTTTATAATAAAACTGAAGAAAAACGTGTTGATCGAAGCCCACAAGATAAATTGGGCCAAACAACATTCAGAATTGTTATATTACCCTTACGAAAAAACCACATGAAAAAACCCACATGTGAATCACGTGTGAAATTGGAACAACATTTCACATGTGATCCACATGTGGTAAAAACACATGTGATTCACATGTGATCGACATGTGGAACACATGTGACTTTACAATGGGTGATTTTTAACAACCACGTGTGGTTAACATGTGAATTAACAACATGTGGTTAACATGTGAACCACATGTAACTGCTACCCACATGTGGTTAACATGTGAACCACATGTGGTTGACATGCAAACCAGATGTGACTAATACATGTGCATTTGGTTGAAGCAACTACCTGCAATTGTGAGTTCAATGCTAAACACATACCAGTAAAATAATATTCTCAAATATATTCATCATCATAGAATCAATTATAATACAGTAGGCCTGTTATAATAACTACTATAAAACAATTCTGACATAAAATTTAAAATAAACTATGAGTTTACTATTACAGAAACAGTTTTTTCATTGTTGCAAAGCATTCAGTGCACAAGGTTAAATCTCCATCAGTGCTAATAAGTTGACTTATTTGAATTCACACATCCCTTATATTCATAAAGTATGATAATCTGTACAAGGGACGTGTAACTTATTTATATGAGGGACAGACTGAAGGCTTTGCAATTATAAATTAATGCAGTGTTTGCAATTGGAGAAAACTAAACTGATACTGATGTTCACCTTGCAAGCACACAAAGAACATTTACTGTCCTATATTATACACTGTTCAGATGCATTAAACAGAAGCTACTGTTCTCAATTCCCTCTTGGCATGACTCTTTCAGCTACGTTCTATCAATATCTGCAAGTCTTTCAGTAACAAAATCTAGAATGACAAGACATCATTGTTAATTTATGCCATATCCAAAGTTATATATGATAAATTCACAATTGTCAGAAACAAAATATCTCAAGAGTATAGAGTATATTTTATTAATTTAATTTTCAATGCTAGATATTTTACTTATATACTTTATTTCAATAAATTTACTTATATTTTAGGCAAAACAAAAATTGAATACTTTTGTAGGCAGGTCTAGAATAATGGGTTTTTGCATAATATATAATCTGGCATCACTTTGATTTGCATCAAATTTTCAGAATATAAAGCAATAAGGCAGCTGTTAAACTTAAATCCTAATTCTTTAACTCCATATTGCTTTTAGTTGTGTCTCAGACATCAATCTTAAATAATTTTATCTGAATCGATACTCAAAACAGCTCTTGGCAATGGGTCATTCCACGATTCATGGGAAGAATAGTAATAATTTGCACCACAAGTGCAACGGAACTTTGACAATTTATTTTTAAGCAAGCTGCTTCATAGACTCCTTCATATCTTTCCTGGACATGTGACCCAAATTTAAGTAGGCTGGTCACTGGTACAAAATGTGGTCGGTGGTCATTAAGACAGTAATTGATTAATTAAACTATACTAACAGTATGTAAATTTGAATCTTATCTGGTAAATAGTGATTTTCTTTACTCTGGTTTCAGAAGACTTTAATGTGTCCTAATTATCTCTGGGAATTGCACTCATCACAAGGAGAGCCTAGTGTCTAAATGACTTAATTTTGAATAATCTGCTAACACACGATATAATCAAGGTATAATAAAGTGAAAATATTCTGAGTAGTTGCTCAGAAGCATTTTCTAGGGGGTTATGATTGTCAGTTTCATTTGATCTTGTCTGAGAGGTAAGATGAATAAACCTCTGGGGTATTTTGTTTTGGCACTGTGGTCTTTTCTTCTGAAGGGTTATTTAAAAGCTGATCCACAGGAGGTTTTGTAGGATATTAAAAGCTAAGGCTGTCTGGCAAAGTTTACTGGCACTCAACTAGTTCCTACAGTCCAATAGCTAACAAAATGTTTCATCAATGCACAGTGTTACTCATGTTACAAAAAAAACTACCATTCATATATCTAAATAAATATTAGTAACTTAAGTAAGTCAAGAAGCAAGCTTGATTTTAAAATAGAACTGATACAGAATGTCTGATTGTCATTCAGCATCTTACTGCATATAATTTGTCACATCTGACTATCTACAGAATGTTTCAAAGTAAGCCTTTGTGGGAAGGTAATGTGTGAATATTATCGTTTTAATTGAAGTATCGCAGCGCGAAATTCAAACTTCATTTGCCTGATTTCAGTGATTTGGCTATCTAGGGAATACAGTTTTTTAAATACCGTCCGCAATAATTCAAAATAAGCATTTGTATGAAGAAAATGTATGAATACCAACGTTTTGTTTGTTATAAAGTGAAACACGTTACACGTGCAGCGACGTGCCGACTGCTATTTTGTATTTGTAAGGAATAAGGATGAAACACAGAGCACAAAGTATCACCCCTTCAAAATAGCTTTATGCCTTTATCTATTTAAAAAGTATAACAACATGCTCACCTGAGTATTACGCTGTCTTTCCTTGTGTAAAAGGAGTCATTCCATTTGTTTTCCTCGTTGAAATCACATGGTTTAAATTATAACTAGACATCATGTTTGAAAGAATGAGAAAATATCAAATATGGCTTCCACATGCGATGACGCTTCCCGGTAAGCCTTGCGCGCGGAGTACTGCCACTGATCTTTATAAGTGACTGTACAAATGTTGAAAAATAGTGTAAAAACTCCACAGTAGAATAAATAAAATTACATCTGGTATAAATCAGTAATTTATATGTACTTATTCTAAGAAATATAAATTCTTATACAAACAATATTGCTATTTAACAATCAGAATAAAAGCTCGAGATTTCTATGCAGTGATAGTTGATGAGGGCGTAGCCTGGATCAATTACCAACGCATAAAAATTAAGAGCGAGTAATCTAATTATTTTAGTAGAATCTGAGATAAATAATTAATTTTTAAACATTTTTCTAAAAAAATAATTACAATTTTTCTTTAAATGGAAAAATAAACCAGAAAAACTGTTGTTTTGCTACTCGCTATCTATCGAGCAATAGATAGCGATTAGAGTAGCCAATTAAATTACAACATTGCATTAGTATGCTAGTACGATTCTACTAAAAAGCAAATAGAAGACATCATAGAAGACAAGTGAATATTATGGTCCGCTGACTACAGATCAAATCATTCAATATACGTCTATGTATGTGCATCATATGACTTGTATAACTATGGATATAATCATATCCTTACGTGTTTATCACATTTGAACAACATGTTAATCACATGTGGTCAAATATGAGTAACATCTGGGGACATGTCAACCACATGAGAAATACATGTGGCTTTGAATAAACAACATAAATCTACATGCGAAACACATGTGGTTTGAAATAAACATCAGAAATCTACATGTGAATCACATGTGACCACATGTTAATTACATGTGGTCACATGTGAGCCTCATGGGAACCACATGTGAAACAGATGTGGTTTAAAATAAAAAAAATAAATCTACATGTGTATTACATGTGACTCACATGTGGTCACATGTGGATCACATGTGACCACATGTGAAACACATGTGAACCACATGTGATTTCCATGTGTTTTTTTCATAAGGGTAGGCATGTAACGGACAATTTAAGAGCAAAATGGATTTGTCCCTCGAGAAGGTAGGTAAAATGACCTCTGCCTCCCTGACTAAAAATGGTTCAGTTGGAGTCCATACACTTTCGTAAAATTTCGAGCAACAAAAATTACATTACCGGACATAAAAAAGCGCCTAAAAATTGTTTTAAAACTGATTTAAAGCACCTAATACTTGAACTTGGAAGCACAAGCGATTGTAAGGAAGAACTGTCGTCTTGTGACATGTCGTTTGTGTGTAGAAACACAAAAATATCGGCAAAAACAATGTTTTCAACTTTGAATGTGAAAAATTTTATTATAGCTGGCCACAAACATTCCACGCGTGATTCGTGCGGACAGCGTCTGGTCTCTATAAATCGGGTTATAACTGAACAAAACCATAGGGAGCCACCTTAAGTGGTTGGAAACTATTTTCAAATAAAAAATAATTCATTGTATATAGTAAACCATATTATTGCTTTAACTGTTTCGACAACTGTTTGCTTGGGGTTAAGAAAATAAGCAACTAAGATTTATGTTAGGGGGTGAATTATATGGGAAATAGATCAAGTCAATTAAATTAGGATGATTTCGCATTATGCACAGGTATTATTGCTTTTATAATATACTTGTTGTCATAAAGCCACTAGGTAGAAGGAATCAAGCAACACTAAACATGGTAAAACTTGAATACATGAATTACAACATTAATTGTTAACTAGTATCATCTTGGCGAATAGTGAACTCAAAATATAATGCTATCCCAGTTCCCGAATTCACCAGTTCTCAAGTAAACAAGGTTAAAAATTTTAGTGATAATAATATTGGAGCATATTCCCCTGACATCCAGTTCCTATGGCTTATTGTAGCCAAGAATGCCATTTGTAAATGTATAATCAAGATATTACATAAAACATAAATGTGGCTAGGTAAACCCTTGTTTATAATGATAATATAAAAGACACTTGTTTTTTTAGTGGCGGCCATCTTGAACACGTGGTATACGTGGTTATATACTAGCTTCGCGAAAAATGGAAATATATTACATATTATATCGGGCTTTTACATGAGAAATACTATAATTGCAATTTAATTTTTTACTACAATGTAGCTAGCTCTTACAGTCTCTACACGTAGTTAGAAACTAAAGAGTAATGTTTAACGTTTTGGCCTTTTCTATAAAGTATATAATACTCTGGTGGAGAACATACCTCACTTTACATAACCTCAGTGACCCCGTTTCCATTTAACCATATTCCCAACGACTACAAGATATAAATAACAAATAATTTACCTTGAAACTGAGTAGCAGTCTTCTTCAATAATATTGGCAAAGAAAGAGATGTCAGCTTGGCAAGCGATACAGCGTGTTTGGTGTCGACTGTCGAGCGACGATACAAAATTAGCATGTAGACCTCAAAAACGCTCATTAATCATATAGTGTCAGAATATATCACAGTGATGACGCAACAATTTTCTGTGTTCATTGCTAAACCCGATTACCTTAACATTTCCGGGTGTTAATCCCAACTTAAAACAAAGTCGAAAATTCACTGTTACTTGCAACTATTTGTCATCATTCAGAATTTCTTTCTTCTTCAATTCAGTTTTGAACTTTAGTACTGCAGTACTGTTATTTGATTTTCAAACGCGCATTAGTTCGTAATTGCATATTATGTCTAGCGTATTGTCCAGCTCATATTTACGTTGACAAAAATCAGCAATGTGACACAATCGACTAATGAATCAGACGTACATACGTTGCTATTAACTACAACGTCAATTTTACAACGTTGCATCAACGTTGTGTTAACGTTCTGCTGAACATCTTGTTTTCACGTTTTTATTACGTTCAACTACAATGTTGAACGCACGGCAATTTAAACGTCTATGTTTACGTTAAACTGCAACGTCGCAACAACGTTTAATTCACCTATATTCAATTACTAAGAAAGAGAGTGATGTTGTGTAAACGTTGTAAAGAAGTTAAGTCTGACCAAACTTTCCCACAACCTTCCACCAACGTTGTAATTACGTTGTGTGTTGATCCCCGGGGGCGGGGATAAAATACATGTGAAAATGCCCCGCAGTGGGGCAAAAAGTAGTCGTAATAATTCTGTTCATTTTATGCTTCGTATAAATCATATATACGACTATTGAATTAATATATATGATTTTATACGAAGCATGAAATAAACAGAATTCATTAAAATATAATTTTGTGGAAACACCACGTAAGTTTATTACACGATAATAATAAACTTACGTGGTGTTTCCACAAAATTATATTTTAACTTGAAAATCACTATGCAAACATGCAGGGAATTTATTACTAAACAGAATTTATATTACGCATATTTCGAAAACAATTTGGATTTAGGGTTTGAATACTGTCTAGCGTGTTATTTTAATATTCAATACAATATTCAATACAGTCTAATTACCAGTACTACAAACAATATAAACAGGGACATTATTTGGAACCTTTTATATCATAACATATTAACATATATTTTGATATTGTTTGAAACTGGTTTGATTATGTTGTTTTGTATTATTATTTGTTCTAAAATAATAGAATCATCATTTCAAATGCCCCACCCCCGGGCAAAGGTTCGCACGCAAATGCCCCACCCCTGGGACGTACTAGACAAGCAAATGCCCCGGGGTGGCCCGGGGGGGATGGGCACGCTTGGATTTGACTCATGCATTAGGGTCATTTTGTATCCATGAAAATACAATCCCAGTGCACCCATTTGCACCTGTTGCTGCAAATTTTTTTTCGGATTTGAAATATTGGCCAGTTTTGATTTCCACCTCAACTTTTTGCCACTAAGCTCCAAAACTCCTTACTTGACAAAATCGCTTCAACAACACCACCAGGATCTATACCCGTGTGTTATTATTAAATTGTACATAACAGTCATAACAATCAAAGAATTAAAAATCCTAAAATCTTTGGATCATTCCCTAAAATGAAATTCCTAAGAGAAATCCTTATAGATTTTACTAGGCTTAACATGAAGTAGCAACATCAATTGCGCAAAAACAATCTGCACGTTGTAATGCAGTAAGACTATTGGTAGGTAGCATCGTTTAACAATTCCAATAACTCACTGGGATTGCATTTTCATGCATACAAAATGACCCAAACCTTTGCCCTTTAATAGGCCTAACCGCAACAATCCCAATAATTTATTGGATACAAATCAATAACCTTACTGGGTTACAAGTGCGGATCAGTTCGAGTGAAAATACACAATTACCTGTTAGCATTGTTTAATATGTTGTGAACAGTAGTGTTCAGATATCAGTTATTCTAAATTCTTCGTCATTGGATGAGTGACCATCGTCACGAAAGCCAATTAAAGCCGCCATATTGTAATTGTTAATCTGTTATGCTAGACATAACATGAAGTAGCGTCATCAGAAAGCGTAAATTTATCATGCTGAGATTTTTGCACACAAAGCATACTGAGAATTTGCGCATATCGTATGTTGAAAATTTTACATAAGTATGGTGAAATTTTTTATATACCATTGAGATTTTGCACATAAAGCGTACAGAGAATTTGCTCATATCGTATGTTGAAAATTGTACATAAAGTATACTGAGAATATTTTACATAGTATTGAGATTTTGCACGTAAAGCATACTGAGAATTCTCAATGCTAAGTTTATAATTTTCAATGCTCAGTATGTACATTTCAGTCCACTTTTTTACGATTCAGCATACACTTTATTTATTTCACATTGCATATTTTCTTTTAGTATTTGTTGTAAGTAAAAGTATGAATTATGCAACAATCGGCGCCGAGTGACGAAGAAAACGAACTAAATAATGTTGTCAAATGATTAGATTCTTTAACATATCAATTCGAAAGGCACCGAAACGAAACGTCTGTTGTCCTGAATGAACTCGTTAACATATATGAAAATCGAAAACGCCCTGTGGAAATCGATCAACTGATTCAAGAAAATAGATGATTGAAGGAAACAAATAAGGCTCTACAAACAGAGCTAGCTAAATGTACAGAGACGTTGACCGAATTGAACTCTAAGCTAGTAAGCTGATGGATAATGAAAGTGAGAAATCAAGTCTTTTAACTGGTATTTGATTGCTGAATGAAGAACAAGAGAATATAAGTTGCACAAGTAAGAAATACAAATCCTGTCTACCTGTCAAAGTTGTTTATTGTTCTCCTTAGTAGACTCTTGGGCGGATTTAGTTTCCCTCCGTACACGTTTATTATGGCTCGATATCACCCTCTTCACATTATTCATACAGCTGTAGCAAACGTTGACCGTGTTGTGATTGAAGATTTTATGAAGGGGTGAAGCTGCAGGGAAATGCTTGTCGATTAACTTCAGGAAATCTCTGGCGACGTTAGTTTGCACGTTTTTACTATATGGCGGCTTAAACCAAATAATGTTTCGTGTGCGTTTGCGTTTCTCGTTTTGCGATTGACTTTAGGTGGTAGGTGGTATTTCAGCAATCGAGTATTGAGGTTTGGTTGTATAATTACTCTGCTTCAGGGCGTTATCATAAGCGTGAGCAACAGAATCGAAGGCTTGTTTGTCAGACGACAAAGACACAATTCTGTGGTTGATTGCTGCTGGGAGAAACAAGGGCGAATAATGTTAGCCAATCAGCGCCTTTGTTGACATTTTGCGTAATTGACCAATCAGAATGCATGAAATTCACAATGTGTAAACAAAAGGCGTGGGAAAATAGCACCTTGTTCTATAGCCTCCGTGCCATTCGTTATTGCACTTCTCACTTCAAAAACAACAAATTGTGAGAAAGCGTGATTTTTTTTACAATTTCCTCGGGGGAATTTTTTAAATTCAATCTAGAACGCGAAAGATCAACGTTTCAATAACCGTATTTTTATGCGCGCAAGAAAGATACCAATCAGCTCTATCGATACTATATGTAGACGTAGCTTTGTGTTACCTTACTTCCTTTATGCACACTTTATGCCACCATATGTCACCAGGTTTTGCAGGTTATGACTGGCCATCATCGTGATCACGGCTCGACTCCAGCGTTCGCCAATGGTGAATTCTTTGTAACAAAGTGTCAATGTTTATCGTTTCGCTTTGATCGTCGACCAGTTGGTCGTACTCGTCGTCGTCATCATCGTCACTTAATTCCTCGTTCTCGTCGCTTTCCTCAGCAGCAGAAGGTACGGACACATTTGAAACAGACTTGTTTGCTGTTTGACCAAGCTCTTTAACTTTTGACAATAACGCTGTGTTACAGATCGGGCAATCTCCGATATTTGGGAGGATGCATGCGATGTGGAACGAATGCCCACATCACTGAGCTATACTATATGGCCCACATCCATGAAAAACCGTCCACATGGAGCTCTGTTTGTTGCAGTTGAGCAAATCGCATTTCCTAAAAGTTTTAAAGTAAGTTTTATATTTTATAATTCATATTATTATAATTTGTCACGACTTAAAATATTAAATGAGCTCTCTTAAATAAGTGAGAAATCATAGGGAGCAATGAGCTGCAGTATCCTGGCAACTTTTCTAACCTGCAACACTATCATTTTACTGTAATAAGTAACATGGACAGGTCTGCATTAATTATATTGCAATTCAGTTCATTAACTTCATTAACATGTGCTAATTAAAGGTTGTCCCAACTCTACCCTCTATTCTTCACATGTGCCTTTTTTAATAACATAGAGTGTGTTGTGTTTTTCAAAGCATGTGCATGTCCTAAGTGAACCAAGATCTCTTTGAGTAGTGAAGTATTAAAGGCTTGGGGTTTTTTTAATTGAGGTATGTAAGAATATTATTCCATTTACCTGGCTGGGTTTGGTTGGTTTTCCACAGGCAAGAATCCTAGAGGTAGGACTTGATTGGTAACAATTTTTTGACCAAACAGGTTAGGAAGTTTCCACTTGCTTGTGTGTTTAGGTTGACGGGGTGCCCGAGGTTGTTGAAAAGCTTTGTTGGGGTTTGTATAGAGGGTCTCAAACTTGTTGGTTAGAAATTTGGCTGCTTTGGTTTTCAGCTTATCTATTCTTTTTGTACTGAAATTAAACTTTCTAGGTGGTAAAAACACAGATTGGAAGGCATTTAGATCATGTTTGCAGACATCAATTTCTTTGGCCTTGAGTGCAATGTGATCTGCAGTGTCTGCTTCTTTTGTTCTTCGTCGTAACAGCGAATGAAAATTCTCCACTGGATATTCGTCAAAAGCCAACAAGTGTTGATGTAGGGTGTTGAACACGGATGGGATATTTTCTTGCCAGTGGAGGAGTGCAGAAAGTGGCACCAGCAGTGCTTTGTCGTAGTGGCGTCGGCGGAACACAGCAAACATAACCCAATAGTGGATTAATGATTCATAAAACAGTTCATACTTGTTGCACTTGAAGACTATGGAATAAATACTCAACACCAATGGAATGTAATTGTCAAGGGGATTGACCAGTGTGAGGAACTCAATGTCTTTGCACTTGTAAAAGATGTCTTCTGTATTGTCTTCTGTCTAGACATTTACCTCAATCAATTTGTTGCTCCTTTCATTGGTGACTGGCCAATGCAATTTTTTATCAGACAACTGGTTTATTCTAATATTCCTACAGTACCTGCAGCACTGAAGAATGTAATCCTGTTGATCGATCAATTACATATTTCGTTGAATGCCAGAGAATGTGTTTTGTTACAATTCCATGAGGTATTTGCTGATCTCTACGCCTTTCTTTTTGGAAATAAAGCTATGGAGGTATTATATGGAGGGTGGACACTTGTGAGAGATATGATTTTCTCTGTCTTTTACAAGTGCAAAGGTATTGAGTTCCTCACACTGGTCAATCCCCTTGACAATTACATTCCATTGGTGTTGAGTATTTATTCTATCGTCTTCAAGTGCAACAAGTATGAACTGTTTTATGAATCATTAATCCACTGTTGGGTTATGTTTGTTGTGTTCCGCCGACGCCACTACGACAAAGCACTACTGGTGCCACTTTCTGCACTCCTCCACTGGCAAGAAAATATCCCATCCATGTTCAACACCCCACATCAACACTTGTTGGCTTTTGACGAATATCCAGTGGAGAATTTTCATTCGCTGTTATGACGAAGAACAAAAGAAGCAGACACTGCAGATCACATTGCACTCAAGGCCAAAGAAATTGATGTCTGCAAACATGATCTAAATGCCTTCCAATCTGTATTTGTACCACCTAGAAAGTTTAATTTCAGAACAAAAAGAATAGATAAGTTGAAAACCAAAGCAGCCAAATTTCTAACCAACAAGTTTGAGACCCTCTATACAAACCCCAACAAAGCTTTTCAACAACCTCGGGCACCCCATCAACCTAAACACACAAGCAAGTGGAAACTTCCTAACCTGTTTGGTCAAAAAATTGTTACCAATCAAGTCCTACCTCTAGGATTCTTGCCTGTGGAATACCAACCAAACCCAGCCAGGTAAATGGAATAATATTCTTACATACATCAATTAAAAAAACCCCAAGCCTTTAATACTTCACTATTCAAAGAGATCTTGGTTTACTTAGGACATGCACATGCTTTGAAAAACACAACACACTCTGTTATTAAAAAAGGCACATGTGATGAATAGAGGGTAGAGTTGGGACAACCTTTAATTAGCACATGTTAATGAAGTTAATGAATTGAATTGCAATATAATTAATGTAGACCTGTCCATGTTAACAAGGGGGAAAAATGTTCTCGACCAATCAGAGAACTTGTTTACATTTTCGGTGTAAGCCAATCAGATTGCAGAAATTCGCAATCCGCACGGGAAAACCCGTAAATTTCCATGCAAATATGGGGTCGTAAATAAAGCTTCATAGGGGTCAGGTTTTTTGAAATATTGAGTCGAAATCAACAAGTAAAATAAAATATAGATTTTTCTAAAAAACTACCGCTGGGATTATCGTTTTATCGCTTGGTTGTAAAATTATCAGCATTCGAACTAGAGGCAATGTTTTGCCTGGACAAACGTAAAGAAATACATTGGCTGTTAAAACACGCCACTGAGCCGTCCCAATTTTGCCATTATTCCAGGTAAATTAAAACAAAAATGTAAAACATACATTTTTCGGAAAAAGCGATAGTGGAATTTTGGTTTTATTATCTTGTTTCAAAGTCATGAGTACTCGAACGTCCCATAACACAATACGCACCAATATGCAAGGCAATTCACCTGTCCTGGAATAAAGGTCTGCGGGCAAAAGAATATGTTATTTTTTTTCATAAAATCATTGGAAGTAAGCAAAGTATATGTTTTCCCAAAATTCTACTGCTGGGATAAGCCATTGCTCGTTTAAAACTTATCGTCTCTCAAAAAATAGCGCACGCAAGACCCTCGAGCAAGACGGCAATCAGCATACGTGCCCATTCATTGACTGAAATTAAAATTCAGAATAAGATTAAATTGTTCAAAATAAAAAAAGGCGGGAAAGTTTTTCGAAACATTTGTTTTTAAAGCGATTTAACATCAGTTCTTTTCAGAGCTTAAAATGCCAAAGTATTCAAAAGCGTGCCATAATCGTCACTTCCACGAAAAGTGGGGAAGTGATTCAGTTGAAGTTTACATTGTAAATCTTCGTAGAAGTGGTTTGTCCGAACTGGCAAAAACGTTTGTTAATTTTTTGAAGCAAGAGCTTGATATCAAGTCACCAACTGTCACTCACGTTTGCAGTAACTGCCTTCTGCGCTGTCTTCAAAAGCGAATTTTTACACGGTATTTGACAACTGGTAATAATAAAATGATAGAAAACAAGGTAAGCTCATGTGTTTGTGAAGGAGTTTCATTATAAATTTATTAAATTAAACAACTCAACATATACCCTGGTCACGTTTATTGTCTAAAATAACAGATTGCATGCATCCAATCAAATATAGCTTCAACTATTGCTACAAAATAAAAAGGATGACATGCCAGTTGCACAGACAGATAAAGAAGACACAGTACCTGAAAGTCAAAGTTATGAGAATGACCAAGTGCAAGATGATAACAGCTCTTTATTTGGTGACAGTGACACCCCTGACCCTGCAGGTTTAACTGCACCTCTATTAACCAGCCAAATATCCAGCCAAGAGACCCAGTCCACCATAACCTTGAGCAGCCCAAGTCAGAAGTTGACTGATGAATTTAAAGAGTGTGACTATTCATTAGCAACCAGCACTGAAGATAAAGAGGTTCAAACAGATGAAAGCATCCATCTTTCCTTGGAGCAGTATCAGCAATTAGTGAAAAAGGCAGCAACCTATGTTGGTTTTAAAGGAGATCTCGACAAAATAATTAATTACTTTGCACCCATTTTGAACCAATCTCCCATAATGGACCCCAGTGAGTTTGAGAGAATCTGTAAACATATTGGGGCTGAAAAGTTGTTCTACCTCCTGTGTGATATAATGAGTTCATATAAAATGTCTAATGAAAGAAAGCACCTTACCCAACTCAGAGCAATGGTGGTAATATATGTAATGATCTACTCTCGATCTCAGAAAAACAACCGGTTTTAAATAACACTGGCTAGAGCATTACAGCTATTTGGTATCACTGATGAAGGGCTGGCATCACTACAAAATTTGGGATTGGCTGCCCATCCTCGCACAGTCAAAATTGCATCTCGCTCATCAGCTTCCCTTCATTTGGACAATGTTGCTAGCTTCTTCCAGGAAGTTGTGGAGAACGAGCACTTTCTGGTCTTCAATATAGATGATTACCACAACATACACACCAAGCATCGTCCTGAAAACAAAACACAAACCCAGGCAGTACACATGACAACATTATTAGTAAAGGTTTTTCCAAACATCAAAGCAATTTCAAATCAAGCTCTCGACACACCACTTTTACCCGCATTTCCAGTCAACAAGGACAATCTAGTCATGCTGGTTAGCAATAATATGGCTGGTCTGTCACAAAGCTATGTCACAAGCATGCCTGATTGGGTACTTGCTAAATATTTTGATCCTGAAGCAGAGCGGCACAGACTCTTGCTACATGAATATCAGCAAACTGAAATACAAAAAATGAGATGTATGGATAATACAAAGTTAATTGACAGCCTTCATTTGCCTTTAAAATCATATGATGACCTCCTCAAGGCATTTCAGCACATGCTTTCCAATGGCCTGGATCTTTACCTAAGCAGTTTTGTAGCTCCTTTCATTGGTGATTGGCCAACACAGTTCTTCATGCGCCAACTGGTTTATAATCTTGCTACAGTTTCCTTACCTGATTTCTGCCAGAATGTTGTTCCACTTATTGGTCCCTTGCACATCTCATTGAATTCCAGGGAATGTGTGTTGAAGCAGTTTCACCCAATCTTTGCAGAGCTTTATTCATTCATGTTTGGACATAAAGCAAAGCTGGCAAAGACTCCACAACCTTGGAGAGTGTCTTTATTACTGGAAATCTTATATGGTGGTTGGACACTGGTAAGAGAAAGCATTCTTTCTATTTTCTATCACAGCAAGGACATTGAGTTCCTCACCCTGGTTAATCTTGTCGATAACTATATTCCACTTGTGTTGAGCATCTACTCAATAGTGTTCAAGTGTAATGACTATGATTTATATTGTGAATCCCTCTTACGCTGTTGGGTGATGCTCATAGTGTTTCACAGACGACATTATGACAAGGCGTTGTTGGTCATCTTGTCCACATTTATATACTGGGAGAAGAACAATCATCCAATGTACAATGCATTACGGCAAGCACTGGTGGCATTTGATGAATATCCTGTTGAGAATTTTCATTCTGTCCTGCATGGTAGAACTAATGCCACTGATGATGCAAACCAAATAAGTCTAAAGGCAAAAGAAATTGATGCCTGTAAACACGAATTGCACTTTAAGTCGATGGCTGTGCCACCAAAAAAGTTCAATTTCAGCAGGAAAACAATCGCTACGTTAAAAGTAAAGGCTGCTGAGTTCTTGACCGAGAAGTTCGGAGTGCTTCACAACAACCCTGGCCAGGCTGTCTTGCTACCCCGAGTACGAGGACAAAGCAAAGAAGTTTCAAAATGGCGATTACCAAACTTGTTTGGAGACAAAGTGGTCACCAACAGAGTCTTGCCATTGGGATTCACATCATTGGAAAGAGCCCCAAACCCAGAAATGTAAGCTCATTATTAAAATGTGGCGTTTTGTCAAACTGGAGGCTTTGGCTAATTGTGCCTTGTCGTTGCTTTAGTAAATATTCTTTTCGATTATAATAAAAACAAAAAACCGTTCTGTATGTACCATCTATTGTATCATGATTTAATTCATGATATGCTTGGTATTTAATTTTTGTCAAAAACATTTTTTCCATAAACAGTGCAAGGTTGAAATAAAAAATACGAATAAAACAAAGCGCATATTGGCAGAACAAATACCAGAGTATTTAACTAAAATAAAATCAATAATTTACCTTGAATTAACAGCAAATGCGACAAGAACGAATGCAAACGAGACAGCCAATTGTGGCGAATTTTTCGAGGATGTGGACATTCATTCCATCTTGAATGCAACCTGCCCGACATCAGCGTTTGCTCAGTTTGCAAGTCTTTACTGGAGTCGAAACTTGCTAGTTTAAGCAAAGCAGCGAACGATGCTGTAACAAAATTTAGTCCAGACGTTTCAGGAAAGGATGACTGTGCCAGTAACAACAATCAAGACAGTAGCGATGACGAGGACGATCCCGGCAGCGACGACGAGAATGATGCCCATGATATGGAGCAACAAAGCATTGAAGAATGTAGTGTTGAAGCGCTTGTGTCAAAGATTTCTTCTTGGACACATGTTCAGCCTCCAAATAAATAGTTAGAGGTATGTGCATGTAAATGATGTAATCAATCTGTCACTTATTTTTGAAAGCAGCTCCACCCCTTCTTAAAATAGGTCTGATGTTTATAGGTCGTCTTGCGTGCGCTATTTTTTGACAGACGATAAGTTTTAAACGAATCGAGCAATGGCTTATCCCAGCGGTAGAATTTTGGGAAAACATATACTTTGCTTACTTCCAATGATTTTATGAAAAAAAATAACATATTCTTTTGCCCGCAGACCTTTATTCCAGGACAGGTGAATTGCCTTGCATATTGGTGCGTATTGTGTTATGGGACGTTCGAGTACTCATGACTTTGAAACAAGATAATAAAACCAAAATTCCACTATCGCTTTTTCCGAAAAATGAATGTTTTACATTTTTGTTTTAATTTACCTGGAATAATGGCAAAATCGGGACGGCTCAGTGGCGTGTTTTAACAGCCAATGTATTTCTTTACGTTTGTACAGGCAAAACATTGCCTCTAGTTCGAACGCTGATAATTTTACAACCAAGCGATAAAACGATAATCCCAGCGGTAGTTTTTTAGAAAAATCTATATTTTATTTTACTTGTTGATTTCGACTCAAAATTTCAAAAAACCTGACCCCTATGAAGCTTTTTTTACGACCCCATATTTGCATGGAAATTTACGGGTTTTCCCGTGCGGATTGCGAATTTCTGCAATCTGATTGGCTTACACCGAAAATGTAAACAAGTTCTCTGATTGGTCGAGAACATTTTTCCCCCTTGTTGTCCATGTTACTTATTACAGTAAAATGATAGTGTTGCAGGTTAGAAAAGTTGCCAGGATACTGCAGCTCATTGCTCCCTATGATTTCTCACATATTTAATAGAGCTCATTTAATATTTCAAGTCGTGACAAATTATAATAATATGAATTATAAAATATAAAACTTACTTTAAAACTTTTAGGAAATGCGATTTGCTCAACTGCAACAAACAGCTCCATGTGAACGGTTTTTCATGGATGTGGGCCATATAGTATAGCTCAGTGATGTGGGCATCCGTTCCACATCGCATGCATCCTCCCAAATATCGGAGATTGCCCGATCTGTAACACAGCGTTATTGTCAAAAGTTAAAGAGCTTGGTCAAACAGCAAACAAGTCTGTTTCAAACGTGTCCGTGCCTTCTGCTGCTGAGGAAAGCGACGAGAACGAGGAATTAAGTGACGATGATGACGACGACGAGTACGACCAACTGGTCGACGATCAAAGCGAAACGATAAACATTGACACTTTGTTACAAAGAATTCGCCATTGGCGAACGCTGGAGTCGAGCCGTGATCACGATGATGGCCAGTCATAACCTGCAAAACCTGGTGACATATTTCCGGCATAAAGTGTGCATAAAGGAAGGTAACACAAAGCTACGTCTACATATAGTATCGATAGAGCTGATTGGTATCTTTCTTGCGCGCATAAAAACACGGTTATTGAAACGTTGATCTTTCGCGTTCTAGATCGAATTTAAAAAATTCCCCCGAGGAAATTGTAAAAAAATCACGCTTTCTCACAATTTGTTGTTTTTGAAGTGAGAAGTGCAATAACGAATGGCACGGAGGCCATAGAACAAGGTGCTATTTTCCCACTCCTTTTGTTTACACTGTGAATTTCATGCATTCTGATTGGTCAATTACACAAAATGTCAACAAACGCGCTGATTGGCTAACATTATTCACCCTTGTTGCTGGGAGATGTTTTGTTATTGATGGAGATTCTTTGTGAATATACAATATTTCTTTATTTGGTCTTCTGTAGGGCTTGTATGATTCGTTGGCAAGGTTAACGTGACTCGATACACTTTTTAAGAACAAGTGAAAAGTGCCTTAATTTCTCTTCCATTTATCGCATACTTACGAAAATCTGCATTCCAGAAGAAAATATCCAATTAATTAAAAATCATTAGTAAAATTTGTATTTGCGTCGTCACCATAGCAAACAATACGCACACAAATATCAGAGATTGAAGAAATAGAAGGATTTATTTCAGAAATGAGCTCAGTAACCACTATTTTTTAAATTCTCTATCGATTCTGTTTACCTGAGTGAACCACTTGTGAAAATTTCAGGGAAATCTGTCAGCCCAAATCAAATTCTGTATTTCTGTCTGACAGATATTTTTTTATTTTTCACTATTGCGCTGAGCAAACATCTATGTACTTGTGTGCAAAATTTAAGGACACTTTACCAAGGTCGTTTTGCAAAAAATAACGTCTTTTTATTAAAAAACTGCGCGGCCAATCGTTTTTTCACCTTTGCAAGATCCTTGAAATGACATGCGCGAACATCGGTTTGCGGGCGCAATTTCCACGCGTCCAAAAATATACACGCAGCAATGCACATTCAAAAATTGTCAATTTATCAAATTTCTGCGGACTTCGACTGAAAATATATTAAAATACTTCAAGAATTCTTTTATTGTTTGTTATTTGCGGTGCTTTGTCACCAGATCGTGAACACTGTGGCTGTCGTTGGCAGTTGTGAGGGCCAGATAATATTCCGATAATGCCTGCATCACCGAATGTTTGGTACACAGAGCAAAGGTTTTCATACGACAAACCAGAACCAGCAATTTTATCAGCCATGGTCTTTGAAATCGTGCTCTCTGCTGAATTTGAACAAAACAGATTTCCCACAAATGTTTGCAAGATATCATGCTTTTTGTCAAGAAAATCCAGATCTGATCTGGCATCACAGACGGACATGATTGCCATTCCGTTCACTGCAGCTTCGATGTCGATTCCAAGTTCCTGACTAACTAAAATCTTTCTCAATGCTTTGACGTCTTCCAGTGCGTCGTGGGCATTAAAATCTTCGCGAAAAAGGCACCTGTAAAAGCTTCCTATATTAGCACGACAGTTCTCTCTATTCGGAAGCTGTAGCGAGGTATGTTTACTTTGAAGTAAGGATTTTATCAATGGCAAACTGTCTCCAAAATGGACATTCAAGCTTTGAAGTTCTTCATCGTACGATCTTCCAGCATTTCGTAAAAGTATGGGAACATCAAAGACAGCTGCATTATGGCCAATAATAACTGGTATAAATCTCTTACCATTGGTGCAACAATGCTGTTTAATAAAGTTGCTGAAGGAAGATAGTGCCTTCTCAAGAGAGTCAGCAACAACAGGAAGTGAGTTTTTGCACAAAAACCTTGATCCGTTAATGTTCTCAACTGTTAGGTTGTTAACTTTTGAAGCACCAAAACTTACATTGCCTTTAGGCAGGACATATGAAGAATATGTATGACCATCTTGAGTTATTGCAGATCATTGACATATTTCTGCTGCACGACCTTTGTCTGTGGTCTCCAAGTCAAAAATAATCAACTGGTAGGGCTCTGTAGGATTGTACATTTTGTAAACTTTTTGGGGCCTGTCCATGCAATTGGGTAATGGTTTTGCAAATTCTTCACACTGTGTTTTGGTGGTAGTATTTTTCGACAAATTGTCAATATCAACATATTTTTTGTTTTGCTGGGTCTCCTTGTGGTGATATCTCAGCTGATGGTGTCGAAAGCAAATTAAGACCAATAGCAGCAGTTTCATACATCTTGCCTTCCTTGCATTCAATTCTAGCATTTTTTGATAACCTTTCATTATAAAGGAAGTGACGTTTTACTTTGCATTTTTTTTCTGATTTGCGCTTTTTATCTTCTTCTCTTTTTTGTCTAGGCTGATTTTGTATGATATAGCTACAGTAACTTCCAGGCTCTATACCAAGATGGGTTAGTGTTTTGTTAATGTATCCATAACCTATATTCTTTTGTGCTACTGCGCATTCAACCCAAAAGTCACTACTCCCACTCCCACCGTAAAACCATATCTTTGGGTTTTTGGCTCCTACAATGCTGTTAAAAGCCTCGTTTCTTTGGGAGTTTGCAAATGGCACAAGTTTTTTAGCTACAATGTCTGTTGCATACTCATCTAGTAATGAGGTAAGAGCAGTTTTCAATTCATTTCTATATAAGTCCTTGTGATGAGGGAGATCCTTGTGTTTATATATTACAGGGTCTTATTTGAAACCACACCAAGTGTCATTACAGCTGCCATGCTCTCCAAAGGCATGTGGAACTATGCATTTTAATGCTTTTTTCAGACTTTCAGCATCTTTATTCTGAGCAATACAATACGAAAACATTTTCCAAGATAATTAATTACTTTTTGACTCAGTGAAGAACAGTTCTTGAATTTGCACCTGCTTGAAAGATTATACAATCTTGCTGTGAGTGATCGTTTGGCATGTACTATATCTGACCATTTTTGAACTCCATAAGGTACATTTTGGTGCAGATGGCTCAGTGTTGTAGTATCATCATCCAGTGGCGGATCTAGCATAAGTCAAAATAAATTACCACAGCTCATTCTAGGATATATTTACATTTTAAAATACCTTCAAGGCAACTTCATTGGTTAGACTTTATTCTTTTGAATTTCATAACCTATGACATTGTTACAAAGCTATTTTGAATTTAAAATTGAGCTGCTAT
Organism: Muricea muricata; assembly: GCA_963855995.1. NCBI lineage: Eukaryota > Metazoa > Cnidaria > Anthozoa > Malacalcyonacea > Plexauridae > Muricea > Muricea muricata. The sequence goes on along the minus strand of OY979716.1, from coordinate 53,011,943 downwards.
AATTTATTTTGACTTACCTTAGATCCGCCAGTGCCATCATCCCCGACATACGTTGTAAATTTTACATTCTGCTCTGGTGCACCATTCCAAAGTGCACATGCAACATTAGGTTCCATAGCCTTTGACGAACCAGTATGATTACTTCGGCAATCATGCAGTCGTGGATGTACAGTATACCTTTTTTCTTAGCATTTTGACACGTTCGACAAAGTTTACATCTAGTAGCATATGCTAAAACCTTTCCTGTTTGAAGTCCCATTGCAGCACCTTGTCCAGTTAATGAATTGTGGCCCTTTCCCCTCTTTTGCCATCCCATGTCATAAGAAACTGGTATGTCAACCAAACCATCTTTATCTGATGCAGCCCCAGACAGTAAAGCATTATCTCTTTCAATTTTTATATTTTCTTTGCAGCTTGTTTGTGCCACATGCTCAACAGCTTTTCCGGTTTCCCGTTTCCGTGCTTTAAAAGTGGAATTGTTCATGGTAGGAATGCCCATTGTTGCCAGAAGATTGTTTAAGTGTGTATTACCCAGTCCAGTGTGGAGACAACCCAATGCAGCTTGTGTATTGATGTTAAATGTTGTTTTTCCACGTTTGCCTGATCTGTGACTTTGAGATGTTTTAATGTGGTTTATGGAACTACACATATGACATTTGATGCTGAAAACACTGGCAAGACCAACACTTTCTTCATTGACAATGCAGTTTAAAGACAGTGGAACTAAGGAAAGCAAGTAATATTTATTTAACCCTTTCTCCTCAATCAATTAACCAGTGCTTTTTAAGTCTAAAGTTGAATTTAACACGTTTGCATTTGTTTTCAGCAGTTCATTACATGCATAATCATAATTATGTGACACTACAGCCACATAGATGTATGCTTTTATAACTTTATCAGTTAAGTATTTCCCAAAATGCTGAGTTGTCACTCCTAAATGCACTTGAACTCTTAAAAGACTTGCTGTATTTTACAACAAATTTTGTATAAACCTTTCAAACAATGTGTACAATTTGAGTGGCCACCTCTAAGAAGGTCTAGGTGAATAATACGGCTACCATGAAGCAGTCAAGTAGCAGATGCACTTTCACATTTTTCTTTCTGAAAAAGTAATTAAAATGTTACTGACATTCTGTTCAATACTTGGTAATGTTTTAGATAATAATATTTATGTACTTATCGTTGTGCAAAGTAAAATTAATTTTCTTACCGTCTTTTTCTGCATCAAATAGTAATTGGCAGATTCAGTTTCTTCTGGATATTTTAGTTTTCTTTCTACCGATCTCAAACGCTCCATCTGCTCTGACTTTGAACGCGCTGCAGTTCTGCTAAACCTTCCGTTAGTATCCCGTTTCTTCGAGCCATTGGTTTCCTTGGTTATTTTCTCGCCATCATAGCTTTCCACTGCTTTCAAAACTCTGCTAGTTAAGGCATAAGTTCCCAGTAGTCCAGCCAAAAGCCATCTATCCTGATGTTTATGGCGATCTTTTTCTCCGCGATCATTTGTTGACGATATAAGTCGCACGGTGTGTTTAATTAAAGGTGAGTTGTTCGGTGATAGGCCTTTCCCACGTTTAAAACCAAATAAAAATACGTTTGCACGATTTTTTACATTAACAAAAGCATCAAAACTCGTTGTGAAGCGAAAGAGAGCGAAAATATCGCAATGAAGGATTCATCTTGTTTGTTTTTTAAATTTCCCGCAAGGCGATTTAAACACGCGCGGATTTAGTATTTCGTCAGATTTCGTCCCGCAAATTACACGCGAGGGATTAAAGCAGCTCCTAGAGCCCAGGCTTCTTGTAGAAAAGTGTATCGAGTCACCTTAAGCGTGATATCAAGGAAGTTAACAGTTTTATAGTTTACCTCTGCAGTGATCTTCAGTCCAAATTCCTGGAATCCAGAGCACAGATCTTTTCTTGCTTTATCTGCCAGTCGTAGTCTCGTTCCTTCGATCAACGCTAATCCGTCGTCCCTATACAATCCGATGTTGTTGCCCAATTTCTCGCGTAACTTGTTCAATGTGTACAAACCAACAAGCTCACAGACTTCCGTACCGTCAAAACTCCCCATAGTTACGTCGAACGTTGTTGGACTGTCTCGTTTTATCCCTGGCTTGGTGGGATTAAATAAAACGGACCTGCGAGCGTGCTTGATGATTGTAACATGTTCGTCAGTGATGATTACAATAGTTTTGGCCCAAGCGATAGCTTTAGCTGATGGAGGGGTAGTAGTCGACGATGTCAAACAAAACAAAATTATACCGTGATTGTGCTCGATCTCTTTAAGCCAGTTGATAACAGATTGTGAGTTTCGTTATTGATTTACGTTAGTAGAAGATCTGATCTCTATATCTGACAAACAAGCCTTCGATTCTGTTGCTCACGCTTATGATAACGCCCTGAAGCAGAGTAATTATACAACCAAACTTCAATACCCGATTGCTGAAATACCACCTACCACCTAAAGTCAATCGCAAAACGAGAAACGCAAACGCACACGAAACATTATCTGGTTTAACCCGCCATATAAAAACGCGCAAACTAACGTCGCCAGAGATTTCCTGAAATTAATCGACAAGCATTTCCCTGCAGCTTCACACCTTCATAAAATCTTCAATCGCAACACGGTCAAAGTTAGCTACAGCTGTATGAATAATGTGAAGAGGGTCATATCGAGCCATAATAAACGTGTACGGAGGGAAACTAAATCCGCTCAAGAGTCTACTAAGGAGAGCAGTAAACAATTTTGCAACTGTAGAAATGCAAACAAGTGTCCACTTAACAATATGTGCTTAACGAAAGATTTGGTTTACCAAGCTGAAGTGACAACAAAAGAAGATAACGACATAAAAACCAACATTGGTATGACAGGGACAACGTTTAAGGATAGATACAGAATTCACAAAAAATCATTCCAAGATATCAAACATGAGAATGACACTGAACTTTCTAAACATGTTTGGAAATTAAAGTTAGACAAGAAACAATTTAGTATATACTGGTCAATTTTATCCCAAGCAAGTTCAATAAAAGCTGGAGGAACCAATTGCAATTTATGTCTAGAAGAGAAATTGCAAATTCTCCGTAATTGTAATTCTAGGTCCTGTTTAAATAAACGTAGCGAACTTTTCATGAAATGCGTGCATGCGTGCAAATTTTACGTGGGACGATTCAAACGCGAACACGCGTCAGCAAACATACCGCGAATAGTATAACGTAGCAACTCAACCGTATTAGTAATGTTGCCTGAAGATTGCTTGTTGCATGAAACTTAAAGTAGCAACTTATTCAATTGAAAAACTGTATTAAATTATTTTTATTATTATATGCTCTACAATTGTGTCTTGTATTGAGCACTCTTTATTCTTGAAAACGAGAAATTATCAAACGACATATATCGAAAAGCACCTGGAAACAGTTGTTCACTCTTCCTAACGAGAATACTACAATTCGAAAAATGAATAAGATACGGTTAAACTACTCCCTAAAAAACATTGGATTACCGACGCAGAATCAATACCGCAGATCGTTATTACAGAAAGTGGAAAGTGTTACGCAAAGAATGAGATGGAAAGCCTACTTCTATTTAAATGGTGAGACAAGAACCGAAAAGTGCTTTTATGGATTACCATCAAACAAAAATGCGCCACCCGTAAGTGAATTAAAAGCTTTTGAAGACGATCTTGTGAAGCTAGTTCAGAACGTATCTTTCCGAAAGATCAACGATCCTTTTCTCAACACAGTAAAAAAAGATCTAAGGAACATCACCTCTTCAAAGAAGATATATGTATTTGCAGATAAGACAAAAAACATCTACGAAGTTCCACCCACCGAATATAATAAACTATTAACCGATGTAACGAAATCGTATAAACTAGGACACGAAGGGATAACTGTCGATATTAACGAAGAACTGCGCAATATTTCATCAAATTTGAGCATTGGGGACCGAATCCACGTTATGGCTGAAACTGAAGCATTCATTACATTAAAAGACCATAAGAACAACTTCGAGTCGAATCCCAAGTGCCGATTAATCAACCCAGCAAAGAGTGAACTACGTAAAGTAAGCAAAATTATCCTAGATTGTATCAATCAAGAGATCAGATCTTCTACTAACGTAAATCAATGGTGAAACTCACAATCTGTTATCAACTGGTTTAAAGAGATCGAGCACAAATCACGGTATAATTTTGTTTCGTTTGACATCGTCGACTACTACCCCTCCATCAGCGAAGGACTCCTCGATAAAGCTATCGCTTGGGCCAAAACTATTGTAAACATCACTGACGAACATGTTACAATCATTAAGCACACTCGCAGGTTCGTTTTATTTAATTCCACCAAGCCATGGATAAAACGAGAGTCCAACAACGTTGGTGGTAACTATAGGGAGTTTTGACGGTGCGGAAGTCTGTGAGCTTGTTGGTTTGTACGCATTGAACAAATTACGCAAAAAATTTGGCAACAACATCGGATTGTATAGGGATGACGGATTAGCGCTGATCGAAGGAACGAGTCTACGACTTCCATATAAAGCAAGAAAAGATCTGTGCTCTGCATTCCAGAAATTCCTTGCTCTGCATTCCTTTAACTTCCTTGATATCACGCTTAACCTTGCTAACGAATCATACAAGCCCCACAGAGAACCAAATAACGAAATATTGTATATTCGCAAAGGATCTAACCACTCTCCATCAATAACAAAACATCTCCCAGCCTGACCCACAGCTGAGCTGGTGACATCTTGCTTTCACTTGACATTGGATGCTGATTCCAACCTTCTGCAAACGCCTTTAAACTGTCGTTGATCCTTGCCTTAAACACATATCTTAATGCACAAAAATGCACATCATTTCCTATGTCTAGTATACCTTCATTCTCCATGTAATGAAAAAGGCTGTGAAATATATGTGCGCAACCACTAAATACGTCCCTCCACAGCCTTTCGATACGTTGGTTATGGCAGCTCTTGCCTGCAATGAAGTTTCGTCTATCAGGACCACGGAGGGGGTGGGTAAACATGTACCAAGCCACATCAATGTCCTCAACTCCTTTATCTCCACGTACTCTGGAAGGCAGTCCAAAAACACCAACCGCACCAATGAACAATTGTAGTACAGTCTGAGCTCGATTATTGCAACTACATTTTAGAAAGGTGATCTGCCGCGAGTACCCATCAATGCCACCATGGGTTACAAAACCCCACCTACAATTTACAAAAGGCATACTTTACAAGCTATAAAAAATGAAATTTGCTTACAAACTGGCTTACTTAAGAGGAAAACATACTCTCTGAATGGAATTTTAAGAGTGTGAATGAAAACTAGGTGAGATACAATTAAAATTAGTTAAAAATAAGCCAAAAATCTATAAACTACTATGCAATAATGAAAACAAAAACAACTAGAACTCCACCTTATCAACTTGTGATTGCCGTCTATATGCCAAAGTAATAATGGTGATCTAACTTTATAAATTCTCCTTTCAAGAACAGTTAATTGCAAGCACCGCATCAGTACTCCCTCCGGACAAACACGCTTCATACTATCTTCAATCCGGCCCCACTGTACCTCTAACCATCTCGCTTGCAAGAAACCACGCATTCTTCGATATCCACCGTTTGGAAACATCTTTAAAAAATCCGTGCTGAAAAGATAATAAATATTATATACTATAACTTTAATACAATTTCTTTGTCTTGTGACATTGTTATACCCTGAAGCAGTTTGACATCCCATGATCTTCTCTTGGAGAACACCAAAGAAAAGCGAAAATTCATCTAGTTTATGATAATGTACAACACTAGTCTGATTCAAGGAAAATTAGGTGTATGAATCTCTATAGCTAAAATACAGCTTTAAAGATAACTACTACACTAGTAAGTTGCTGGTGGTACAATTTTATATTAGCTACAAAGAAGTAAAGCATATTATTAAAATCATCAGTCGATACACAGTGAACAGGATAAAGTATACTTAGTGTACATTCCCGCCACTTGGTAATTGTGAACTACTTACATCTGCTCATCCAATTGATGATGTCATTTGACAGCTCTGCATAACTACGTAACTCCAGACCAAATTCAGAAATGCATCGTCGAATAGTTTTTCTTGACACACCAAATATTTCTCCAATTTTTTTCAAAGTAAACTTATAATTCACATAAAGCTGTAGTAAATCTTTTGGAATATAAACAGAGGGCCTTCCTCGACAACCGCTAAATACAAACACTGACTGGGTCTGATTATTTACTCCACCTAGACTTTAATTTCTCTTTGGCCAACCTTAAAGAGTGGACAATACCACCGGAGGTATCATACAAATCAGAAGCCCTTTCCACAAGATTTTCAATTCTAGCCAACTGAACAGAAAGATAATCTATTCCATCCACATCTTCATGCATCCTCTCATTCAAACGGGCTAAAACATTTTCAATACTGAAGGACAAACATTCCTTGAGCTCAGCAACTGGATCTAGAGCATGTTCTTCTATTTCAGTAAGAGACATTAACACAACATCTGGACATATATTATTATCTTGTTTTCCTACATAATGTTGAGAATAAATGTCCATTCCTAGCTGCTACATACATGTATATTAACATATTTTAAAGTTTTTGGTAATAGTATTTGCTTATTTGGCGAAGTCAATCAATGCTTGTACTATTGATGTAGCTCGTTAAACTTTTAAAAAGTGCAAGAATTACAAATTTGTGCATAAAATTCTGGATAATTATAACAGAAATATCACAGGGGAGACTTACTATATACCCACTGTGATATTTACTGTGATATTATACCTCACAGTTTGTCCAATCAAAAGGTCACATTGGGTGTTACATATCTTGAAATTTTTTTGGCAAGCCAAATGAACTTTATATACCCTAAGTTTTATCCGAGGCATGATATTCGACTTTGAAATATACTACCCCCGACAGGATATCCGACATTTCGACTATCCCGCTCGTGCCCAGTCTATCATTGCTTGCATAAATTCAAGATGGCGGAAACAAGGGCTTACAAAAATGCATTCTTGTTCTTTTGCCCGGGATAATGCATTATATCACAGGTAGCCCGATAAGGGGCTGCACTTGCTGTCATCATAATATACTAAAAGGTTGGCAACTTCCCAAGGGATTTTTTTCTCGAATACCTCTTGTTGCAGGTATATAACTGAGTAAACTGATAAATATTTGATGTTATGTTTGAGAATTAGCTAAAATTAACGATTATCCAGAATTTCATGCCTAACTGAAATGTTTAAAATTTATTAGTAATTCAGTGCTACAAAGGGAAAAATTGAAGTGCTATCGAAATAATATAGAAATATATTTATTTCAAAACTTACGGCCCTAGTTAAAATTGAGAAACACTGGGTCAATATTGACATATATACTGCTAATGGTAACATTTAAACTGACAGTATGAAAATGAGTTAATTTGCTAACAAAGCTTACCACGTGTAAAGTGTGATGTTGTATCTACTGAGTTGAAAATCTTATCTAGTAAATCTGCCACCGTTTTACTTCGTCCATTCTGCTATTGATCATATGTTTTGTTTTTGTGGAATTTTGGCGGGAAATACAGCTAGCGCACGACGGCACGAAGAGCTACACGACGGCTCGAAGAGTTACACAACGCGTCGAAGAGCTACACGACGCGTCGAAGAGCTACACGATGGCTCGAAGAGCTACACGACGCCACGAAGTGCAACTCGACGAGTCAATCTTCGAAAACGCTGCGACGAATCCGAAAGATATCAAATTAGGGACCTTACGATGCGAGAACGGCGACGGCACCGGAATTTGATCCTTTTTTTAACTGAGCATGCGCATGCAGCAATAGTATGCTTTTCAGACGTTTTGGAAATACGGAACCGACGTGAAAACAACAACTTTGGCGTCCCTGTCAGAACGGTTGAGAAAACTAGTGCTACAATCAAACAAATGTGAAATGGCAAGGTAAGTTTGCTATCCTTGGCTTAATGTTATGCCAGTAAGATTATAGTTGACTTACCTTCGTGTTGTTATTGCTATTTATGGCTTAAGGTGGCCCCATAGGGTTTTTTCCCCGAGAGTTACGTTCTTCGTATATATGGCGGGAGCTTTAAATTTCGTGGGACCCTCTCGGGACTTTAAATTTGAACAAACATGTCGTTTCTTCTTTGTAAAAAGTTTTGTTTCAGTAAATGCGCTATAAATATAATGTTCAGAGGATTAGAAAGAATTTTAAAACCGAAAGCTGTTGTATGGAGTAACGTTGCTCAAGGAAAAGTTGAAAATATTTCAAGTTCAAGCCGTATTATCGCCCTGTATCCACGACGACCGCATCGCTATAAATACCCGCACATATTTGCAGTCTTTGGAGCTGTGTATTCAAATACTTCTGGCAACAATTAAAACTCAAATGATAAAGAAAACGTCTGTCTTGTCGATGATACAAGCGGAGTTACAACCCCAATACCAAACCGCCACAAAAAACGTGACTCAAACGGATGCTTTAGTAAAGAAACCGGCAAAGATTGGACGAGTCTAGGGGCGAGACGAAAACTTGTGTTTGACGAGTGCGATGAGAATGAAGTCAACGAGCCACCTACAAAACGCCAAACTAGGAGCAACGAGGTACAGTACAATAAAGACAACATAACTAGTTGGTTTGTTTCATAAATTTTTTTTTAGAGGTTGAAATCTAAGTCACACCAAGTCTAATACAATTCTGATGGTTTTTAGGCAGCACTTTTTGCAAACCAGAATATACCAAGTGGAAATCGGATGGTGAACATTGGCCTTTTACAAAAAGTTTGGAAAAATGCAGCAACTGTCATTCAGGTAAACTGTGCTCTAAGTAGAATAGGTGGGGTTACTAATAATTAGCTGGCTCTGTTTTCCCTCAACTTGTCTACATGTAAACTTAAAAAGTCATGTAAGTTTTCATGGGTAAATGGGTGATTGTAAAAACATCAACACACACCCAACAAAGAAAAAAACATAGAAAAGTAGGTAGTAATTGATACAACTAGATGTTTACAAATCTTATCTTTGTAAAGTGTATGTGTGTTGATGTTTTTTATAAACATGTTTGAAATATTAGGTTATTCATGCTATATACTGAAATACCTAGGTCCACTGTTCTTCAAAAATGTCACCGAAGAATCAAGACATACCCACCCACCCACCCACCCACCCACCCATCCACCCACCCACCCACCCACCCACCCACCCACCCACCCACCCACCCACCCACCCACCCACCCACCCACCCACCCACCCACCCACCCACCCACCCACCCACCCACCCACCCACCCACCCACCCACCCACCCACAAGAAGTGGGAATGAGGCTGTGGAATTTCTAAAGGAAAGAACCCAGCAGGAATATGAGTTAAGAAAAGCTGAAATGGAAGCAAAGAAGCATGCAGAGGAAGCCTCCAATTGGCATGTGGAACAGCAACAGCAATTCCAAGCAACCCTTGTGCAGTTGTTAATGCAACAGCAACAAGACCATGCCCGACAACAAGAAGAACAACAACAGCAGCAGAATATGTTATTGGTGCACAGCAACAACAAATATTGACATGTTTGCAACAAATATCAAGAAAAACACAGTAAGGTGACCTGTTGGTATAAACTGTAGAAACTTTCATTTTGGGTATTTTCTTTGATCTTTATATTTAATTGACATTAATTATTATAAGGTTATCAATGTCCAGAAATAACCATAAGGTTTCTAAACATGGGAATGGTATGCATTGTTACTTGCTTAATGTCATTGTTACTTGCTTGAATTGTTACTTGCTTAGCTTATTACTTAATTCCTAAAATTTCTTTTTACTGGTAGGATTGTTAAATGTCAAGATTAATGAAGAAAATCGTTTTTACCCACTACTGACATTGTAGCTGAAAAATAACTCTAAGAACATTCCCCATGACTCACTTGGTTTTTGCTGGACGTTATTGTGTAAATTTTTGAAGTTTTGTACATCGTTATTTAACATGGAAACATTTAATGTTCATATTGGCTTTCATTCAAAGTATTGTTGAAGTGTTGGTGGCTCAAGTTGAAAAAAAGTTGATGTTTGATTTCCATACAAACAAGTGTGGGCATTTTGCAGTAGTGCACATATAAGATACATTTTGCCTACACTGCTAAGGCCAATCTTTAAGTTCTTTTTGAAGTCAACAAATTTGTAATAATTTATGATATCTCCAAACAACCATTCAACTGAGACTCTTGTGGAACTCATCAAACTGTTAAATTGCCTCATCTGTTGGGTTAGTGGTGCAATTTGATAAGGTGTTTGAAGATGAACCCTAAGTGGGTAGGCTTGGTCCCCATAGAGACACATTGGTTGGTTATTCATTGAGTGTGCCTTTTGCCTTCTGTAGAAACATAAAAGAAAAAGTGCATACCTAAATTGAATTTCTTATTTACAGCAATAGGTAATTTCAATAGTGCAAGTGCATTTTAATTCAGAAGACTTTACACTAACCTACTGGCCCATACATTTTGGCGATAAGACCATCTGGAATCATAACTGATTGGAACTGAAGAGCATGCACACATTTGTGTCCATTGTAAACTCTACGTTGATTATCTCTTGGGCGAGAAATAGGTCTGACAGTTCCATCAATGAAACCAAAGCAATTTTGCAATGGTGCACCTTTATCATGAATTGCTTCAGCATACTGCTCAAGTGCTTGGGGGTGTAGAATAGTGTCATTCCACTGTGTGAGACGATGGCCACGAATTTGGTAAAGGTGATTTAAGACCTTGTTTGTGACCATACTCAACACTGGGACTGGACGAGCAAATCGATGGATCATGTCAATGTAACGACATCATGGATATGCCACTCTCTTTAGAAAAATACACAACCCTTCTATGCCTGTCACTCGGCTTCTTTGCTCCAAAATGAAGTAAGGTGGGATTCTCAATGCTTCTGCAAGAAGTGGAATATGCTGTTTTTCAAATCGAAATTCCGCTAAGCATTCAATTTCGTCCATATCATCGAGGTCAAAAGGCATATACTCGTCATGTGGAAAATCTGGATTACAGGATTCGTATTCATCAAGTAAAACAGCAAATTCATTTGCCGATATATAACCCAAGCCAAAACACAATGTAGCGAGCTCTCGGATTTTCTTAAAGTACATGTTCCGCTGTTTATATTTCAAACAATTTGAAAATCGCGCCTTTTTACATATCAAGATTTTTCGTCGTCGTCTCGCACTTACTTAAACAAACTTAGCATCGATGACGTACGACGTAGTGCCAGTCCCATCTGCGTCATCTAACGTCGTCGTCATCGCGATATCGTCGTTTGCTTAAGGTCACTATTATTACAAGTGACCTTAGAGGTAGCTGCATGACTTCGTGTAGGTGGTATATATCGTTGCAGTAAAATCGAAAATTGTTTTTGCACTCATCGTCAGAAAATTTGTCAATGCAAAACTGGTCGTACTTTCTGTAACACATATTCGGGTTTTTGGTTTATATATTTCATATAGCAACATGCAGTCGTCCACATCAAGAAAACCATCAGCATGAGAAAGTAACAGAGCGTCTCTGATGTTTGGCATCATGAAAAATATACAAAATTGAACGCTACTTAACGAAAAACTGTTTTTTAATCTTAAAAAAGATTTCCCGCATATTTTTTTGTAAACGTCACCCTATCGTAAGGAAAATTAACTACAACGTGAACGGCGACGGCAACGCCTCGTTCCAGTCCCTTCAGCGTAGATTGAGGTTGCCGTCGCCGTTGGCGTTGTGGCATCGTAAGATCCCTACTGTTGTGGGAGACTTGTTGACTGTATTAATATTAATATTGAAATGACCTCCGTTAATCACAGCTCTACGGAAGAGGCCTGTAGCTGAAGATGTTGGATTACTTGATGCTGGTAATCCTGAGACTGAATGATAGCTGCTGCACGACATCGTTTCACCTTGAGCTAGGACTCGTTTGTTTTGACTCGTGCACTCCAAAACAGCAGGTTTAGTCGAGGGCGTAGAGTCACTCAAAATTCTGGACATGGTTTTCTGCTGTTGTTCAGAAACGTGGCTGTCGTTGTTAATACTTTGAATGTTTTTTATGACCCGATAGCTGCATGATATGAGTAGGAGGAACGTCGTTGTCATTTAGTTTTTGGATCATTCTCTTGCGCAGGGCCTTTTTTAACTATATACGTGGGGGGGCCAAGGACCCCCCACCCCCTCCTTTGGCCCCCCCACTGATGGATTTTGCCCCCCCCCCCACTAAGTTGTCATGTTGTTACTTTAGCAAGTAGCATGAAATAAAAATGTATGTACTGCTCTTGGCGGTGGGTGGGGACAGTTAAATTTCTTACCATGTAAATTAATAATAACCGAATAATACAGTTTATTCAGGTCAGTGGTCTACTTTATATCTGTGTGAAACGAAGTACATCCACATCAATCAGTTCATAACGCAGGCGCATTGCAACTGATCGCAACATTTTAAAAATATTTTTCATTCAATAATAAATATAGAAACTATGTCAGCATATCCCACAATTTTCTGGTCCCTTCGGTTATAACCAAAGGGTCCCTTATGTACAATGCCCCCCCCACGGGCAATTTCTTGGGAGCACTATGATTAGTAAGTCGCTGACAATCGAGCCCTGCTTTTATTGCCATGTTCTTCATCAAACCATTGAGTTTGTTTACTCCCATAGGGCTTCAGATTTATTCATGGATTCTGGTCTCTTCTTGCAATACGTTTTGTAAACTACAACTGGATCTCTGTCGCGTGAGCTGTTCGGTAATGCGAATGCTTTTGGCTTTACAGGTCTTATGTTGCAAGGTTCTGCGCCTGTTCTCGTTTTTGTTAGACGCTCTGAATATTCCAGATACTCTGTCCCGTCTGCTGCCAACAATAGTTTAATATCTCCCCGACACATTTGTCAGTGCTCGTCACAGCCTCGTAGACCAAAGTGCAGTGAATTAAACAACCATAATGTGTTCAGAAGCGCCTCAGCATTTGAAATTCCGAGCTGATTCTGTTCGTACAGAATGTTTATCTCGTTGTCAGTTAAGGCTTGAGCAGCATTTAATTTGTTCATCGAGCTTGGAGAGATTTTCGTGTTTGTTCAAATGCGATGTTTTTGATAATATTCGCGGAATATTTACGCTCCTTTAAATGTCGATGAAAGCTTGATATAAAGCCTCGAAGGCTGAAAGGTTCATAATCCCCACCCTCCTTTCTTTTTACACTGTAGATGAATTCAGAGAGATAACCATTTAATTCTTCAGGCGGCAATTCTTCTGAATTTCGTTGCTCGTTGTTTTGTCTCAAAAAGTCAATGACTAACTTTACATCTCTGTTTTTTTTTTGGCATGGGTATTTCTGTTTTCCAGCTCCAGAATGTAATCTTGAATAGGTTTCTCGAGCGTTTCGAACCTCCTTTCAACATTGGACATGGCAAAAAATCATTTTAAGAAAAAGGCAAGCATGATTAACTCAAAAACTCCTAACGCAAACATGGCCGGGTTGCAGGCCGTGAGCGAGTTTGCTCGCACGTAAACGCTCGACAGCCCTGATTGGACGAAACGTCTTTCGAACGTGTGAAATAATTGTTTCACGTTTCTGATTGGTTAGCGTTGGTTTAGAACTAATCTCGAAATGGCTTTTCACATGCACAAAACTATACTTAAATTACAGTATCTATATACATATATATATATATATATATACATATATACATATATACATATATACATATATATACATATATACACATATATACACATATATACACATATATACACATATATACACATATATACATATATATACATATATATACATATATATACATATATATACATATATATACATATACATACATATACATACATATACATACATATACATACATATACATACATATACATATATATACATATATACACATATATACACATATATACACATACATACACATACATACACATACATACACATACATACATATACATACATATACATACATATACATACATATACATACATATACATACATATACATACATACATATACATACATACATATACATACATACATATACATACATACATATACATACATACATATACATACATATACATACATATACATACATATACATACATATACATACATATACATACATATACATACATATACATACATATACATACATATACATACATATACATACATATACATACATATACATACATACATATATATACATATATATACATATATATACATATATATACATATATATACATATATATACATATATATACATATATATACATATATATACATATATATATATATAAAAATACAGAGTCCACCACAAGTTCCTGAACTTATCAACTTTGAAAATAGAATGGTAGATTTGATTCAAAACATCAAGTTTAGAAAGCAGAAATGTAAATTCCAGAAGAAGTTAGCTACTGATATGAATATTATCAATAAATCAGAAGATCTTTTTGTACCCGCGGACAAAACCACTAACTTTTATAAAATGGACCTGCATTCTTACACCAAACTTTTGGACAAAAATGTAACCAAAACATACAAGAAAATACCTCCGGAAGACGTCCTTAATATTTAAAATCAAGCCAAGTGCATTGCAGAAAAATTAAATCTCACAGATAGAATAAATACCATAGCAGAAAGAGAAGCTTTTATCACACTGAAAGATCACAAACCTAATTTTCAAAACAACCCCAGCTGCCGTCTTATTAATCCTTCAAAATCTGAAATTGGAAAGATCAGCAAAAAGATCCTGGATAGAGTTAATAAGAAAGTGATCGATGCGACTGGTATAAATCAATGGAAAAATACAAAATCTGTATTTTCCTGGTTTAATGATATAACGAATAAGCACCAATACTCATTTATTGCATTCGACGTCGTTGACTTTTACCCGTCTATCTCAATTGAGCTCCTTAAAGCTGCGTTAGACTTTGCATCGAAGTATGACCAAATAACGGACAAAGAAAGAGAAATTATACTACATGCTAAAAAATCATGTTTGTATAAATCGGGCGAATATTGGGGCAAGAAGTCATCATCTAATAATTTTGATATTACCATGGGCAGTTTTGATGGTGCTGAGTCATGTGAATTGGTTGGATCTTTTCTACTCTACCACATTTCGATGAAATATGGCAAAACCTTTGGTCTGTACCGAGATGATGGTTTAGGTGTTGTTAAAGCGACAGCGCGTGAAATAGAATCAATAAAGAAAGATCTATGCGCTATTTTCAACAAATATGGCTTAAAAATAACGATCGAAGCGAATAAGAAAATTGTAAATTTCCTTGATGTGATATTAAATCTGACTACTGGAAAGTACCAGCCATACTCGAAGCCCAACAACATTCCGCTTTACGTCCATAGCAAGTCCAACCATCCACCCAGCATTCTTCGCAATATACCAGCATCTATAAATAAATGTTTGTCTGAAATATCGTCGGATGAACAATCTTTTAAACAGGCTACTCCTTTGTACCAGCAAGCACTTGATAAAAGTGGCTATAAACATGAGCTCACATTCAAGCACCCCTCATTTCAAACGAGTAATAAAAACTCAAGACACCGCAAAAGAAACATTACGTGGTACAACCCGCCATTTAGTAAGAATGTGGCAACAAACGTCGGCCAAAGCTTTTTAAGAATTATTGACGAGGAATTCCCTGCCAAACACCCCCTGCACAAGATATTTAACCGCAACACAGTAAAGGTTAGCTACAGTTGTATGCCAAATATTAAGCAAACTATTGACAGACATAACAAGTCCAAATTATCTAAATCATCTTCAACTGACAATGAAACTGCGTGCAATTGCCAAAAGAAAACTAAATGCCCTCTATCGAACAAGTGTAAGGTTAAATCAATCATATATCAAGCCACAGTCATAACCACCAATGAAACGTCCGACAAGCCTGCCCAAACATATATTGGACTCACAGAAAATTATTTCAAGACAAGATACGTGAACCATAAAGCGTCGTTTAATTCCTACAGCAAACGTAATTTCACTGAGCTAAGCAAGTATGTGTGGGAGTTAAAGAACAATAACATTGACTATATAATTAACTGGAAAATACTTAAACGTGCTAGATCTTATAACCCAGCTTCAGATAGATGTAACCTGTGCTTGTGGGAGAAATACTTTATCATATGTGAACCGACTATGGCTACTCTGAACAAACGAAACGAACTGGTCTCATCGTGCAGACATTATAAGAAATTTCTTTTAAAAAACATTTAAATAACAATATATTTGAAAATTCCGCGCAATATTGACCTGTATGCGCTTTATTATAATGTTGTTGATATTTCCGCGTCCTGTCAGATTATCAAATACCATACTAATTGTTTTGCGTGCTCTGTAAATAGGATTAAAATTTTAAAGTCTTAACCATTTGTACATAAATATTGTAAGTTTTAATGAATAGTTATTAGGCTACTTTATCTGATGAGTGCCACATCTTGTGGTACGAAACTAGTTAGTAATAAAGATGCCTAGTGGAATTTGTTGAGTCGTATAAATAAATTAATTATGCTCTGGATATCGATTGAGCACTCTTTCAAAAGTTTTTATAAACGCGTGCGCGTGCGCGTGTGCACGCGTGCGTGCATGCGTGCGTGTGCACGCGTGCGTGCATGCGTGCGTGCGTGCGTGCGTGCGTGTGTGTGTGTGTGTGTACACACGCATACACGTATATATGTATATATGTATATATGTATATATGTATATATGTATATATATGTATATATATGTATATATATATATATATATATATATATATATGTATATATATATATATATATATATATATATATGTATATATATATATATATATATATATATATATATATATATATATATATATATATATATGTATATATGTATATATGTATATATGTATATATGTGTATATATGTGTATATATGTGTATATATATATATATATATATATATATATATATATATATATATATATATATATATATATATATATATATATATATATATATATATATATATATATATATATAACGATTCTGTGCAGTACATACGGTGCAGACGTGCATATCAAAGCTCTGCCTATCTGGTGTCTGCTATCTTAAATTTCAAAGTTTATCCTCTACAAAGTACGGCTGCTGATCCGACTAATTGCAAGTTAAGAATTACTGACGAAAAGCTTTATTGGCACGGTACAATAGACGATCTGAGGCAATTTGTATCGGACAAATTAAAACTCTCTGGAAAGTGGTCATCGCCTGGCGGCGAAGTCAAGCTGTTTACTTCAGATAGTTTGTCCTTAAAATGGCAAGGGAAGACCAACAAATTGATCACTGTCACAGGTAAATCCATCGAAACCTACAATTTAATTGATTTACTAACTTCCTTTTTTAATGATGCACTGTTAATTTGAAGCTATATTAGCACCTACTTGTGGTGTTAAATAGCGGGTGTTATTTTAGCACCCATTTGGGTGCTAATTTAGCACAACAAGGTTGTCAGTTAGTTTTAAGGTGCTAAATTAACATCCTTTACAGTGTCAAATCGAGAGTGTCAAATTAGCACTACACGAAAATCAATTTATTCAAAATGGCGAATGAAATGCTATTCTTAGCGCTTGATATAGAAGCCTTATCGGTAATTTTAAATGTATTTGAGGGACAAATAACAACTGCCTCCTATAAAAATGTAACAGTTCTGCTATTTTAGGCTTGAAAACAATTAAAATGACTTTTCAAGTTTCAGCAGGTAAAAATTTTTGTTACGTTAATTATATTTCTCTGTTGTAATACCACAAAGGCATTTACCTTTATATCATAGTTGCCACCACATTACACCCAATACGGCCTTCAACCAAGTCCCTAGCCTATAGAGGGCAGCAACGGGTGAAATTTTCAAATTGTAATGATAATGCAGACCTAAACCATTTTTTGACTGAGTGTTTAGAAGTTTTGAGTCTGTTCTTTTAACAGCTCTTAAGCCAATAATTTACCAGAAATCTGAAAACATATATTCTTGTATAAGCACGTTTTTCATTGTTGCTACCACGTTGATAATAGCTTGGTTAAAGGACGGACAGATCTGAAACATGACAAGATGATAAAATGATGTGGCAGCATTGGGTCATTCCATTCACTATAGGCATCACCCCCCCCCCCCCAATAATGGGTGTGGATATCCAGTGTGGGAGGAAAGGGGAGCACGTCAAAGAATTTAAAAAAACTGCAAGAAAAATAATATCAAAGAGAGAAAAAATAGTATCCAATGAGAGTTAGTACATATATCCTATGGGATAACTTACAAAAATAGCATGCAGATATCCCATAGGGATTGTGAAAGGGCTCCTCGTGGGGGTTGCTTGTGTTAATGGCATGGCCCATTCTATTTTCAATTTAAAGCTACTTGTACATTATTATTATTATTAAAGTTCAATTTCGTATCTCAAGCAAACATATTTTGCCTGACATCTGAAGGGCTTGATTTCACTGAACGGCAAATGACAAGTAAAATCTTGAGCATAAAATACTTTAGTGTACTCTTGGATAGGTGCATCAATTTTGTACGCCTGATAATGTTCATCAAACATTAACATGTCCTTTTTTGAAACAACAAACATTGCTTTATCGACATTGCTGTTGACTACACAAATTTGTTTGATTTTCCAAAACTGTGGAAATTGATCATTGTCATGACCAATATGAAGGATGGCACCAATCTTGTATTTTGTCCCAGAAACTGAAATCCATTTAGCTCTACTGAAGATCAAAAGAATCATTATCTAAATATCCACATTTAAAATGTATCTTTCAAAAATGGCCAGGAATATATTTCATTACTACAAAATTTTATAACTGCACCAGTGCAATGCAGCTTAAGCCCATTATATTCAGTTATGACATATTTCAAATGGTCATAAGCAGTGGACACTGGTGCAAGATCACTAAATTTGTTGAATGAATGAAGTGACAAATTAAATAACATACTGGTATAAAGCAGTATTTTCAGCAATGCCGGGAACCTCAGTTTCAATGACCTGCATATAATCCACATCACCAACACACAGCATTTTACTTATCAAGAAGTAAAACAGGTTCAAAAATTCTGATTATACTATTAGCTATTTCACATTAAAACAGAGTGGGCTGATTTGAATTGGAATGGATAGAAGATATATAACATTGTTTAAAATTATGCAACATCCAAGTGTAGATTATACATACTATGCTATATCATGCCCAGCAAAAATCACTTTTCTTCTATAAAGACTTGGAAAAAGCACGGTATATACCAAAAGTGAAATCTTCATATGAAAAAATTGAGGGTGATTTTTTGCTGGGTAGGATGAGTATTTAACTCTATATTACAATGTACCTGGACCAACTTCAATTCCTTTTGAAATAAAAGAACTGCATGCACCTTCTGATGTTTGGAGTCGATATGACACACCTTTCTGATGCCGTTTAGATAGGGAATATGGCAAATTAATGAAATTGCCCATGGAGATAGCCAATCGTTTAAAATAATGGTGCCCGGCCTCATAACGCATGCACCAGCTTCGCACAAGTGGCCCAAGTCTGTAAGCAGACAAAAAAGAATAAATACAATTAGTGCATTTTAATATTTTCAAATTATAATAAACGTTAGGGCATGGAGTAAAACTAAAGTTGCCAATGTGGGTAGTAGAGTCAAAATTATATGAAAGGTATTAGGTTCTCTAAAATGACAAAGCAAAATTCAACAGAACAACAAGAATGTTGGAGAGGGGGGGTAATTTCCCTACCCTCTCCCATATTTCCTTCCCACAAAATTTCTATTAAGCTAAGTCCAGGCATGAACAATGAAATTACATTCACCAGTACTTTTACTTACAACAAGATTAAATTCGTCTTTGTACTATCTATACTGAAGAGGCTCCTTGTAAATATCTTTAAGCGGGTTGGCAATTGAATTGTCTTCGTCAAACAACTCATTCAGTCCATGAACAGTGTTGATGTCAATTCCAGCTTTCCGTAGACAGTTCGTGACTCCTGATCATAAAAAATACACTAGCTCGAGTTACCTGGGTAGCATTATCAACAAAGGAATCGGCAATTGTTTGAGGGACGCGAGTTGTTTTCTTAAATTTTAGTATACACAAAGCGTTCGTTTTTGATAAGTCGATTTCTCGGTCAAAGTTGTCTTCTTGCCCTTCTGCCTCTATTTGAACACCGATTTCATTTATGCCGTCGTCCTCATTGTGGTCCTGGTTTAAATCTTGGCGATTCCCTTCAATTCCTTCCTTTGCTGTGACAATGCCATGCTTGCGAATAAGGTGAGTGCGAAATGACCAGAAATTTTTGTATGTCTTAGCACAACCATTCAGACCACAAACCACGTGGAAATTCGGCTCATTTCTGTGTATACGACCGATATGTGTTAACAGTAAATGTATGGACTCCGCAACAAATTCCAGACATACATTACATCGATAGCGTTCCACTTTAACAAAACATTATAAATTGTACTTCAACAAATTTGCAGGTCAAAAAGATCGAAAAAATTGCCAGTGCAACAAGTGTACAATAATGGTTATCAGCAATTATACACCATGAGGGCAGTATGGACACTTTGGGGGGCACCTAGGGACACTCCAGTGAATTCCAAATCAGTGATGGGGTACCGTCGCGCCATTTATGGAAATATTGCACCACGTGATCGCAAAACGATAAGCTTGTAATCCCGCGAGGTTTAAATTTCTATTCTTTTCGCTGTTGTGTTCGCCAGGGCGCTTATATAATAGGCCGTGAAACGAGCGCCCGCGCGCTGATCGACATGTGATGCAGAAGACTGGTAACAAATTAGCTAGAAAAACAAACATGGCGACTGCAAATTGCTCGGAATATACGGAGTTTTTCTTAGACGAAGAAGATGGAAGTGGCACAAGTTCTAATAGAGATCAATATTGCAAGATCTCTCCCAATACTACAACAGAAAGTTTTTCTGGATTTCTGTAAACACTCTTAAAAGTCTACAAGCCGCCATCAAGCGAGAACTGTATTTTAAATCTGGCAATGAAAGCAGCATTAGACGAGAGTAAGTCTGCTCTCATAAAAGAGTTTCTACAAAACATTTTGTGTTTGTTTGATGATTGTTTTAGCCAGACTGGAGCCGAAAAACACTCTCAAAAATATGCAATAAGCTTGGAAGTATTATTTGCTGAAAAAAGACATTCTAGTTTTCAACATTGTGCAATTAAATGGTCATGGGAGAGATTATTTGCTAATGCAGCAAGTCAGGGTAGTGACTATGCTCAAGTTTCGGAAAAGTTACTGCAACAGATTTTTTAGTACTTTTGGTCTTCAAGTAGTAATAGTTCTATTACTGTTGAAAGTCCTGAAAAAGAAGGTGAAATGACTATAGATCTTTCGGCTTATGATGAGTGTGATTTCACCAACATCAAAGATCATGCTGGTTGGGTAGTTAAACGAACTAGGGAGACATTAACACAGGGTGGAAATAAAATACCAGCAAAGGCTAGTGTGGCAGATTCAACCATTCTCTATGGCAATAAAGTTGAGGCTCTGGAAATAGTTTCTGCCGTAGGCAAAGATGTTAAGCAAGCAGATGGAAAATTTAGATTTACTGTTCATGATAATGTTGTTCCTTTCTTTGTTTACCTTCATAATTTGGTTGAAAAACTAATTGATGCTAACGCTATTGCTCTTCAAAAGGGAAATATCCTGATTGATTGCCTAGATAAAATGGCAAGAAGTAAGGAGCTAAGAGAAAAATGGGATCACTTGTCATCAAAGTCAGATGCAACATCGGTCATTGTTCTCCAAACAATAGTGGCTTTCTTTATAAAATCAAAACAGCAAATACTTCGAGAAAAGAAGGGCTTAAAACCACATAAAAGTAGCGTGGCAATTCGGCAACAACTTAGGTTGACTACTTCTAAAGCAATTTCGCATCACTCCTGTAAAAATGTTATAGTAAATGAAGAAATCAACCAGTTAAGATCTGGGGATTTAACATCTGTTACCATTAATCATTTTTTAAACAGTTTAACTATTCAATCTCAGTTAAAGCAGAAAGAATTACTTTGGAAACTTACTGGGAAAGAACTTGCAACAATATTGAAGTCAGTAGGAAAGGCATCATTTTTGGGAAAGAAGAAAGGCAAGCAAATTACAACACTACTTGAAGTTTTTAAAACAGGAAACATAACTGTGAAAAATATTGACACAGCTTAACTATATTAAAAGTAAAGGTAAACGACTTTCATCAAGCTTCCAAACTTTGCTTATTATTGGTAGGCAATACACTGTGTATATTGATTTTGATATGATAGCTAGTACTTTTTTCTAAGCCATGGTATCCATACTTTTTTTGATACCAATACTGGTCAGTAGACAAAGTATTTCATACAATAGTTATATAAATTATGTTTGTATCACAACAATAGCACTTATGTGGGTTTTCCTTAGGGCAATTATCTCACCACCTAGTCTTGCTTTAATGTACACAGAATTCATTGCATTAATGCAAGGTTTGATGGTAAGGACAATAGGCTTAGGGAAAACCTGCATAATTTTATGGGCTATTTATTGTCTTAGTTTATTGTCTTTATTTATTTATTGTCCCATATTTGTGATCATACACATTGGTCCATGATATTCGTGTACAGCTTGTCAGAGGTTGAAACCTGAAAAAAATTGTCAGTTAAAAAAAATCGACAAATATATCTAAATTCAAAATATTTATTTTAAGCCTGGAGTACTCACTAAGATTTCCAGCTACAAAAGATGATCACATCTTGGTAACCATCCCCTCTGGGAGAAAAACTGTGGTAGGAAATGGCCTTCTAAACTGCTAAAATCCACCAGATTAAATTTTTGTAATTAATTAACAATCCTACAAAGGAATTCAAGATAGCTCATTAGAAATGTGCCAGATTTAGCAGATCATGTGAACAGTATCTGCCAGAGTCATTTCTCTGTAAGGAGAAACAACCCTATGTGACTCACGTAATCACCACACCCAATATTCAACAAAGTGCCTGCTGGGGATGGTTGCGTAAAAACAGAGGCTTAGCTAGCACCTGTCCATCAGTTTTTGGACGGGCATTTTTGAATTTTTTAGCAGTATTAAATGCATTTCTGGGCTTTACATGGATTACATTTCAAAATTTTTCTGGGAGAAAATTCCCTGGACTTCCCTAGAAGGCTTATACATTAGGTACTGGTTCTTAGGACAGGCAAATTTCCAATCCTGGCTATGTCCTTGCATAAAAAAGTTATTAAAGTTAACTATGATTAACTACAAAACAGTGATTAAAAAGTGATTAAGAGCTTTATTACATTCATTTTTAAATCAATGGTATTTCCAGCATTCTGATTGGTCAAAAATAGTGCGATTAATCCCCAAATCGCATCATTTTGGGTGCGATTAAAGAACTGCTCATTAATCGCATCTTTTTTGGTCCCAATTGCATATGGCTGCCGAGTCTAGCCAACAAAACAAATCAAACTGCATGCATTCAATTTACCAAATAAATTTTAAAAACATCTGATCACGGTGACAAAAGAGCAAAATAAACAAATTTCATATCACCTATACTATTTTCTCAGGCAGTCAAAGGCTAGTACACAAGCACTGAAAAACAGATAAAACACTAGCTAAGTTGCCAAACAAATCAAATGATGCTACACATTACAGAAATAAAACCTTTGTGAATAACATTGAATGACTAGTACAAGCTCGAAATGCAATATGGCAGCGACAAGTAAGTCCAGATAAATTTAATATGTTTTAGCTCAAAAATCCGTAGTTGAATCCTGTTAAATTGCGCATAAAGCTGATAGAATGTTTAAACTAACCTTGCTATTCCTTTGGCCAAGATTTTATGCACAAACAAGTTCATTATCTTCTCCATTTGTTAAAAGAAACAACGCTCCCGCCTCCCGCTCCCGCCCCCGCTTCGCGGTGGTGCGATTTTGTAATCACGCATTTGATTTCAGACCAAATTGCACTCCACTCAGTGCAATTACCATTATTTATACAACCAGCTCCGGCTGTTACAATATACATTTATAATATCAGGGTACGAATGTATGTTATATGAAAGTAATTCTGGATCAGTACATAATTATTCTCAGTGCACTGGTAGGCAATGTAATGTTCAAAGTAAACCAGAAGTAAATCTTTTATGCCAAATCCATGGTATTTCAAGTTGACATTTGTTGGATAACCTCAGTGATGAAGAAGAATGAAAGGAATGCTGTTATAGGATATGACAACAATAAAGCAATCAATTATAATTGCATTTAGGCAAGAAATCATGAAAGGTATTGGGAACATTTTTTTTTAATTTTCTTCATAAATTCTGAATTTAGCAGAACCTGTAACATTACTAAATGAATAAGTATGGTTATTGAATAAAAAACTGAGCATAGCTTAGAGGTTGGAGCAACTATCTAGAATGCAGAGGGTCATGTTTACATGCCCTAACTTGAGCTCAGAATTTTTTGAGTTTCTTGTGGTGAGGTTAACCCACAAATGTTAACTTCAAATGCATACCTTTAATATTATCATCTCAAATATTTTCTTTAATATTATCATTGTGCACACTCATTGTGATATATAATGTTGACTCCAATCATTAATCTACCAATAATCCCAACCCTCATAAATAAACTATTTTTGCATTAGTTTTGCATTTTTTTTTGCAAATCTGTTTGGATAATTTTCTCCCATCACAACATGACGTGGCAGTTCCATTAGTCTTGATGGTTTTTTTAAGAAACCAAGAAAAATAGCAACATCACATATGTGAAAGGAGAATCACCTTTTTTTTCATCTGCAAAGTGCTAACAATGGAATCACTTTAAATATTTTTGGCAATTTGTTTAACACCCTTTAGCATTTATTTTAGCAGTTGTAAACTGAAGTGAATTGCATATGAAAGTTTAGCATAGTCCCTTGACATAGACTGTGCTAATTCTAACCGACATATTTGAATTTGATACTTGAACTATTCACATCAATAGTCGTTTTCTTAAACCTCTTAGTAGACGGACTTCCTGAATCACTTGCTGGTCGTTTATCGCACATTTTGTTTTGAAAATAACTTCATTTAAGAACTTAAAATTTTTTTTTTTACAATTACCTATTAAGTATTGAAACGAAGATGTGTGATGACAACAAATATCCGCCATTTTGCAATTTGTCATTTTGTACACACCATCACATCCACGCCATCACACTTTGACAAACTATGTTCGGTTTTACTGAAGACCTTCGATTTTGTGGCATTGCTATCTTAGGAAAACGTTTTAAAAAAATACTCAACTAGATCATGTTTCTTTTAAGTAAAAATTGACAGATAACTGTCTCATCTACGCGCACAAGAATTTCTAAGCCAGGGTAGCACTTTTACATGTGAAGCGCTTTGCAAAAAGCCTTGACAGTTGTTTTTTGTATTTTGCTGAAATGGCTGAAATACATTACAGTTTGACGTTGTTACTATATAGTGTTCCTTAAATTGCAAAAAATTTTCAATTGTTGCACGAAAAGATGGAAACTCATCTCAAAATGCATTGTAATCGGTTAACTTGAATAAACGAACCAACTAAATCGGCAGAAATACAAGAAAAAATTGTATGTATTTAGGTGAACACAGAGAAAAATACTCAACTCTGATTCTTGCATTATCTCTTATATAATACAAATGAAAACTAGTCTTTACGTACCTGAAAGATCTAACCAGGGGTTGCAGTTGGCATAGCCTAAATCTGTTGTTAAAAATTGTTATCCGCCAATGACTGATATAGACATAGCTTTCACCCATCATAGAATCTTTTTGAACAGCTTCTTTCAACTAATTATATGTCACCAGCCGAAGAAAACTTCATATTAACTGTATTAGTTAAAAAAATCACTGAAATATCCTTGTTCCTTGACGTAAAAGCGATACAATCACAACACTAACAAATGTCGCTCCTTTGACAATTTCGTTCGAAAGCACGCTCGTGCCAGTCCCCTGCCGCATCACACATTGATCAGCGCGCGCACGCTCGTTTCACCGCCCATTATAAGCGCCCTGGTGTTCGCTGTTTAAAAGTCGTTGAGATTTATAAGAGTTATAGTGTCGAGAAAAATTATTTTGGAAAGATTCATTGGTGGTGCGTTCCCGTTCAAGCATAATAATGTGTTTATAGTTAGCGTCGGTAAGTATTCTTTAATTAATGTTCACTTGGCTAATTTGTGTCAATGGCTGTGCTCAATTTGTATTTGGGTGAGAAATAAAATTGTTTCAAAAATTCAGTTATCTTTTCGGTAAACATTCTTCCAAATGTCAATATAATATCGTGATTGTAGCAAATACAAAAGTATGATGTGGTCTAATTGACTGTTTCTTACTTTTTATATCAGACCTTTTATCACAAAAATGTAAGAAAAACCCTTCCATGTAATAATCCAAAACTAATTTCTTAAAATGAGCTAGTGCTGGTATAGGATCGCTTAGATGCACGATGGATAACAAACAGGGCGCTTCAATATTTACAAGCTCTCTTGAAGTCCTTCACGGCACGCCACTGCTTCCTCGACTGCGTGAGCACCATACTGTAAGATTATTCATCACCATTCATACCGCGATTATTAGGATTAGAAATAACAGAAGTTACTGAGTCCAACAACGATTAGGAACGAATTTAGTGCTTAAATAAAGTCTAGGATATAGTGAGTTGTTTTCAACATGGCCTAAAATTATTAGTTGTTCTAGGTTATTGAAAACAGCATGCAGCAATGTTGTTGGGGCAACATCTTCATTGCCAGCAATAATGAACCTGAATCAGGTCTAATAATGCAAGACAATAATTTTGAAAACTGTAAAAAATGTTGCCCAGTTGCCCTCACGGCATTGCTCCGGTCTTCAACAACTTATAAATTTTTGCCATATACAATAAATTGGTTCATATTTTTGTTTTAGTTTGACAAACATGAAATACTAAGAGACACGTCAGATGACCTTCTAAAGGCTTGCAATATAAAAGGGGGACAAATTGTTCGCATTCGTAATGCTTTGGAAGCAGTCAGTGACATAGACTGCAGTGCATCTCAGGTAAAATGCAGCATGTAGTTTGTAATTTTTTTCAACTGAGAACAACCATATTCCATCTCCTGACCCACTAGCTTCACCTGGCTTTGCCATTAAAGAGAAAAAGACTCCTAATGTAAATTGGATAAAGGATTTTAAATTTCCAGCAACAGTGAGTTTTTAATTAGATTAACAAGAGCTTCTCATCTGTATTATTCATATTTATTATCATGTCATATATTATATACCTGTTTCACCATAGCAACCATGCTTGTTAAAACAATAGTCTAGATTTCAAAAAGTCATTTCATACATCAATTAACAACTGTTTACTTCTACTGCAGTTTTCATCTAGAGTCAATGAAGGCCTAAAGAATTCTAAACTAGTTGGGACTTTACATGATGAGTTCACCAGAGATATTGTGTCAGCAATTAAGCGCACACAATTTATCCCACTGCCGAGGAAAAACAAAAGGTTACTTCAATGGTGATTCAAAAGTATCCCTTTTTAGCTGATTCTATTGGAGCTGGCACTGTGAGTTACTTTTGTGTTCTGGATGATTTGTGTAATATTTAGTGCAATTGCCTGTTGTGCCATACTTACTGTATCATTCTGATGTCTTCCATCAGGTTGGAAAATGCACTGTAGTTGTTCATTAAAAGGTATTCCTGAATGTTAGATAGGTTATTGTGATTTGAATATTAATTGATTAATAAGACTGTTCAAATAAATTCCATGTGTCTTAATTGATCAAGTCTTTTTTAAAGGAGAATACCTATCCCAAAGCTTATCTTATTATGGTATCACTTATTCAACATTTCAATAAACTTGTTCAACTATTTTAACAAAATGTTAGGGCTCCTGGTGTAAAGCCATCACAAATCGTTTAAAAAACCTGAGACGAAAAAGAATTTCCAGTCCCGTCCACACAAGGCAAAGTGTAACTTTACCAAAACCCAACCCAGAGACCAAAAGAAGAAAAATTGAAGATTTTCCTGATCTTCGAAAAGGGGAAACTCCAGTTACTTGTGAAGAACACAAGAAAGCCCTTATTACAGAAATGGCGAGATCAAAAACAAATAGAAATTTAGTGAAAGAACTTATGGAATTAACCTATCCATATCGGCGCCAAATGATTCTGAATGAGCCAAAGAAGGCGGATGTTCTTCTGGAAGAATACCCAGCATTTCAGCTGATTTCAGAGGTACGTATATTTGTCATGAAAACAATTAAAGACTAATTGCATTGTGCTAAGGCTTCATGTGAAGTTTCAACTGCAGGCCTTATATTGTGTACATAATTCAGGAGATTGTTGTTTTCCAAAGTTTTCTAGCTCGGTTGGGTCTGGTAAAAAATCTGGGTGGCAACACCTTGACATTAATGCTACATGTTAACTACATGTATTAGCGCAAAATAGATATATTACCGAAGGTCATCATGAAAAGCATCTAAGATGGCCTTCTACATAATTATGTATTTTGGCATAGCAGTTGCCTCTACTGTTAAATTGTGTTGCATTTTTTAAAACACCGTGACGTAAGCACTGCTGAAGTCTATTGGAGTTGTATTTGTAGCTGTAAACGCTAATACTGTGATTGTTTCTTATCAGGTAAAGGCTGAATTTGGCCGGATTTTGGCTGAAAAAAACAAAGTGAAGGACATGGTAGAAAATTTTAAGGAGCTTCAGAAAAAACTAATCACTTGGGCTTGTGGTTCATCAAAGAAGAGTTTCGTAGCATTAGTTTTATCGCTGAATCGTGCACTGAGAGAGGATCCTGACAAAGAGAATGGTATGTGATCATCTATCTGATTTTGGGTTGTTTTAAGTGACATGTATTTTTCATAGAAATATCGTGATAATACTATTGGACAGAGAATCCTTTTCAAATTTAAACTTTTGTTGTGTATTCCACCTGTGTGATAAATGCTGTTGTTTGATGTGTAAACACTCTTTGGCTTTATGACTATTTTATTGTGTAAAATGACTTTGTGGCCATTTGTTAAGAGAATCGTAGTGTTTAAGTGTTTAGCATGAGCCCTTTGCTAAAGCTCGTGGAGAATTCCATGATTAGTAACCACAGACTAAGACTGTTTGCTAACTGGGATGCATTTGTATCAATGATTTATAATTGCATATGAAATTAAGATGCAGCTGTAAGTCGATAACATAAGATATGTACTGATAGTGTTTTCTGATAGCTAGAATTGTGATCCTATGCTTGTTTTATATATTTACATGTGCAATTTATAGCTTATTAATTTCTCTTGACAGCTATAAAAGGCACAGTTACTGCTTTAGTACTGCAAGAAATGCTAAAAGAAAGAAGTGCAGAATGTCTATTTCTGAAAATTTGTTCTGCAAGTGTTACTCATCCACAGTCTTGCCTAAAATGTTATTCAAGCATTTCCACGACGAACTCAACTTGTTGATAAAGTATAAAAAGTAAAATATTCACTTCTCTGTGTTAGGAAGATGAATCAATTGATAATAAAATCTCAAGAACATCCTGTCCAAGGCTTCTTGCATCAGGAGACCTGGCAAGTCTCAGTCCACTGCTAATTGCCGTGGAAGGTCACGTTTTGCTAAATCTGGATCAATGCAATATTCCACTTTCCGTAGTATTATTGATTGAAGCATTCTACGTACTGAATATGGAGTACACACCTGGTGTGTCGAATGTCTATGCGTTTTTGGAAGCTGTTCTTCTGAACAACCAACAAGCGACAAAAAAAGAGTGGGTGTCAGTGTACAAAAAGAGTGGGTGTCAGTGTACAAAGTGCAAAGCCTCAGAGCGATAGTTTATGCAGGAAAGAAACCATGTTCAATATGGCTGACTCAAAACTTGTCGAAGAGATTCACGAATCGAACACGTCTATTATTAATGGGGATGCCAATGATCTAACAGCACTGAAAGTTCTACATCGTCAAATTTGATTGAAGACCTGACAAGACTAGTTGATGTACTTCCTAACGACGCTTACGCAAATATAGAAACTGCTGAAAAGTCAACTTCCGTTGAAATCTCGGAGATAAAGTTAGAACTGGCTATGCTATGGGCAACGGTAAACTCACTTCAAGACAAACATATCCGAAATCAAACCAATGCTTCCGCTGTTCAAGAGCAAGTTCTGACTACCAGAAGTATGGGCACTCAGACTGAAAATGACAATTTATCGACTCACCATCCACCGACAGACTTTGAAAGCCAACTCATGGACTATAGATCGAACCAAAAAGCGAAGTCTAAAAATATTAAACCTCACTTTGGTAAAAGGACAACAAAACGAAATAAATCTCATCAAGCTGACACAAAAGATTTAGAACAAAGGATTGAACAAAAAGGATTGAACAATTAAGAGAATGCGTCCCTCAAGACGATTATGCAGATTCGTGAAGACGAATATAAACAAGCACGAAATTAAAAGGACAATGAAAATCATCGCCCGTGGCAAATCATTAAACCAAAACAAACAATTAACCTAAAAAATTGTCCAGTTAAGGGGAAACGCGAATTACAAAATCGAAGTCAGGATCCAATTTCTATACCCACCTCCAACCAATTTGATAGTCTTGAAAATAATGAAATGAACAGCAATCTGTCTAACAAAAGTCCATCTATTACAAAAGATAAGAGTGCATCTAATAAAAATTCAAATGACCCCAAACCGGCTAATGTGCCAAATAAACAGGAACAAAGGACTACAGTAATTGTCGGGGATTCGCTTCTAAAAGGTATTCGTCAACATTCAATCACGAATGCTAGCAAAACTAAAACACTAGTCAAATGTTTTCCTGGATCAAAAATCAACAATATGAAGCACTACTGTATTCCAGTCTTGGGTACAAAGCCAAAACATGCAATCATCCATTGTGGAACCAATGATTTATGCGCTAGTTCTTCGCAAGAGATTACGAAGCAGATGGGGGAACTGTGTGAGCTCATCGTCGACTATTGTCCGGATACTCGCATAACGATATCATCGCTGTTAACCAGAAGTGATAAGGAAGGCAAGAAAGTTGCAGAGGTAAACAATAAACTTAAACTATTATGTTCAGAGAATAATTTCAGTTTTTTATTGCATTCTAATATTGACAAAGAATGCCTAAATAAATCTGGACTTCACTTAAACAAACTTGGTGACTCTACCTTAATTGCTCCAAAAATTTAATTGAAACTTTAAAACATTTTTAACATAGAAGGTGATAGTGTTCCAAGCTGCAGTCTACCGAGAAATTTTTTGACCCCTGTAAGCACACCTGAATCTACTGGTGACACAATTTTAAATGAATGTCCCTTAAATAAAAACAAGCTTGACACTCTAAAAGGCTTCAGAATAGCGCATTTAAATATCACATCCATACCTAAATACATCGAACAGCTTAGGCTTTATCTTCTTAATAAGCCTGTTGATGTATTTACAATAAATGAGACAAGATTAGACGAGTCAATTGGTAATGTAGAGGTTAATATTCAAGGATATAACCTCTGGAGAAAAGATAGATGTAGGTATGGTGGTGGTGTAGCTATTTATACTAGGGACACTATGAATGTTAGGGAAATGTCATCGTTTGTCCCCGAAAATATCGAAGCTGTTTGTTTTGAAATCATCAAACCCAAAACCCAACCAATTTTAATCACTACCGTTTATCGTCCTCCAAGCTCAAACACTAATTTCATGGACGATTTAGAAAATTATTTACATGTATTGGATGGTCAAAACAAAGAATTGATCCTTACTGGGGACTTAAACTGTGACCTTTCCCTATCAGTTTTGCAATCTCATTCAAGTAGGCTTATGGATATCCTTGAACTGTTTCAAATGAAACAGGTGATCGCTGATCGCACACGTATAACAAGTAACACAGCCTCGTTACTTGACATAATTGCAACCAATAGACCTGACAAAGTAAAAGAAAGTGGTGTGATTCACCTGGGTATCAGCGATCACAGCTTGGTTTATGTGAGCCTAAAAGTATCAGTACCTCGGGATAAGCCCAAGATTGTCGAAAGTAGAAATTTGAAAAACTACAATATCAATCATTTCTCATTTATGGAGAAATTCGTCTTGGGATCATAAAGATCCAACCCATTTATGGATCCAATTCAAAAATATATTTAACTATGTTTCTGATTTACATGCTCCAGTTAAGACTAGAAAAGTTAAAAGTACTTATGCCCCGTGGCCAACGACTGAAATTAGATGTGAGATGAACAAGCGAGATCATCTGAAAAAGAGGGCTGTTAAAAGTAACTCTAAAAGGCTTCATCGGGATTATCAGTTAAAGCGAAATAAAGTGAACAAATTAATTAAATCGGCAAAACTCCGGTATTGTAAGGATCATATTGAATTAAATAAGCACAACCCTAAAGAGATGTGGAAAAATATTAACCAGGTCATTAGTGGCAAAGGTCTTTATTCTAAAACCACCACCATAAGCGCCATTAAACATGATCTGGATAATATAATCCATGACGAAAAATTGATAGCTGATAAGCTGAACAAATATTTCGTTGAAGTGGGGCCAAATTTGTCGAATAATTTGCCCCCTAGTTCTAGGGACTTTTCTGAGTATATTTCAGCTACATTTTTAATCGATCGCTATCGGAAGGGAAATCCTCGGATGACTGGAAAAGCGCAAGGGTTTGTCCTATCTTTAAATCTGGCAAACGTGATGAATGTGCAAATTACAGACCAATTAGTATTTTATCTGCAATTTCTAAAATATTCGAGAAACTTGTATTTGAACAACTAAGTAGGTATCTTACTACGAATAAGATTTTAACCGACTACCAGTCAGGTTTCAGAAAAGGATTCTCCGCTTGCTTTTCCTTATTAAAAACAACAAATGAATGGTTAGTCAATATGGACAAGGGTTTGATTAATGGCGTTGTCTTTTTGGACCTAAAAAAGGCTTTTGACACAGTTGATCACGATATACTGATTAAAAAATTAGAATTTTATGGAATCAAAAATAATACTCTTCGCTGGTTCATCTCATATCTTAGTCATAGGAAACAAGTTTGTGAAGTAGGGATGTCAGTCTCTAGTAGTGAAAATATTAAAACAGGTGTCCTGCAGGGGTCAAATCTTGGTCCCCTACTCTTTTTACTTTACATAAATGATTTACCTAAATGTCTTGACTCTTCAGTACCAGCTTTATTCGCTGATGATACTAACCTTACTATCAGCGGTGCTACGGCAATGGAAATCCAAGACAACTTAGAAATTTAACTAAATAAAGTGCATATGTGGCTTTTAGCCAATAAGTTAACCTTAAACGCAAAAAAACTGAATTTATGCTTATTGGATCAAGACAATGGCTGTCTCAAATCATTTCTGATCCAATCCTATCGATAGGATCTGAGGCCATTAAGCGTGTTTCATCCATCGAAACACTTGGCGTGATGGTGGATGAATGCATCACCTGGAATGACCATATTGATAAAGTGGCAAAGAAAGCTGCAAAAGGAATAGGAATATTACGTAGATCCAAAGGTTTTCTTGACAAAGATACCCTTAAGACCGTTTACAGTGCTTTTGTTTTGCCACACTTTGACTATTGTGCACTAGTATGGCACAATTGTTCTAAAGCTTTGCAAAACAAATTGCAAAAGCTTCAAAATAAAGCTGGTCGAATAATTACAGGTGATAGCTATGAAATTGCCTCAGATACTGTCAGAACCAAACTTTGTTGGGACACTTTAGAGGAAAGAAGGGAAAAACAATCAGAAACCTTAATGATACAAATAACGAAAGGTAATTCAATTGCTTACCTTCGAGAATTTTTTACATTTTGTTCTAATCAAACGTATCAATTAAGAAGTAACAATCATGTTCTTCGCTTACCTAAACCCAACACGAACGCCCTAATGCGGAGTTTTGCGTATAAAGGTGCTGCAGCTTGGAATGATATTGAAGAACATAGAAAGTTTTAATTCTATAGTTCATACTTAATATATGTTTGTCTTTTGTTTTTAACAATTTTAACTTGCACATATATATTATACTCATTTAATTAACATTTTTAACTTGTAGATACACGGCCATCTGAAAATCAACTTTTTTATTTTCCATATAATTTTTATCATCGTTAGGGCGAGGTTGAGATGTTACCGTGTCAAAATATTTGTAAATAATAATAATGATAATAATAATTGATCCTGATACTAATTTTTATCGGGATGTTTATAATTGTAATTACTAGAAATACATGCATGCAGCAACCCCTCGCCACTAACTAAGAGCATGCAACTCTATTTTCGGAATTACATGAAGTCCTTACAAAGTTTGTTGTCATAGCAACACGACAATTGTTATTCTTTCTGTATATTTTTTCAAAATGACAAAATATCAGTTTTTAATCCTTGTTTTATTGACAATTTTTTTAAATGGCACAACATTTGTCATCAGTATGTTATTACGCCTAATGTAAGCTTAAATTTGGTACAAAATATACGACCTATTAATTACATTAGTAATAAGAAGACAGTCTTGCATTTACAAAACATAAACTTACGCTGGAATTTAAACAGTGAATAGACTGGATGAGTACGGCTACGCCGGCCTTTATAAAGCATTAAAACACAAGTATAAATACGCATTATCAACAAACTTGCCTTGTGTTTCACGCCATAGTCAATTCTTGGCGCTTCTCTGCATTTTCCCCGAATTAATCTCTCTTCAAGAGTCGTTTTTGTCTTATTTCTCGCCTTTTTCGATGCCTTAAGTGTTTGCTACTCCTCATAGTCCGCCATATTCCTGAGATCAGAAATGACCACCCTTCGTTGGTTGTGAAAGTTGCCAAATCTTTTTGAAAAAATACGAAATATTGTAGTGCAATATAGTCCGTGATATTTTTGAGATCAGCGATGACCACCCACTCCCACTCACCGCCACCCTTGAACCACGCGCCCGCGATATTTGATGAACTTCAGACTTCGCTATGCTTTCCTTTTCCCGGGTGTAAATAGCAGTGCGGAATTAGTACCCTCGCCCCGGGCTAAAGCCCGGAACGGCGCTTCACACCGTTGGCTTGGGGATTATACTGAGCACAAGTTTAACGATAAATTACATAATGAAAATCGCTCGAACGATTTATCTTTTCTTCATGTTAATATCCGGAGTTTGTCAAGGAACTTTGATGCCCTTTCTTTATTCCTGAATAATATTGAGACCAAATTTTCAATTATTGGCCGGTCTGAAACGTGGCTTCAACATTCTGACTGGTTGATATGTCACAGAATAGAAATAAACAGAAGGGCCACTCGAGTCGGAACCTTTGAAGTTTGTGTCTCCACGCATGTCGCATTACGCATGTTCATTATGCAGGTTCTGGCCAGTCAATTGTCTTTTCTGGCCAATAGGAACGCTGAACCGGTCGTTCCGCCATTATTCTGGCCAGTCAATTGCATAAAAATAGGGAGACATGTTGCACTGCTGAGTGGCCCTTCTGTTTATGTCTATTCTGTGGATATGTCCGGTTATAAATTTATTCATAATCACCGACTTAATAGAACTGGAGGTGGTGTTGGCCTATATTTTTCTGATGATTTGAATTACAAAGTGCGTAAAGACCTTAATTATAATTCAGATTGTGCCGAGTCATTGTTTATTGAAATAGTCAAACCTAGAGGGAAAAACATGGGGTAGCCCAAATTTATGCAAGCCTCGTGGTTTCTATTTGGACTTCCTCGCCTTATATTTAATTATCTGTTTATCATATCTGTAATTTTTCGTTGGCTAACCAAATAAATCTTTATATGCTGTTATATATCTAAGGTAAGGACAGCGTTTAAAACATATTGTAGAAAGCTGATCAAGAGGACAAGGAGAACCAGACGATTTCAGTTTGCGTATAATGTTAGCAATTTGTTGATAGGTCGAGGGTTAAGGTTGAATTTAAACACAGGATCTGATAACTTGGGTATCCAGCTGGGAATGACAAACAGTTTGTTAGGGTTAATCTTAATTGGCCAGAGTTTTAGGAGAAATAGGAAAGACAATCAGTCATATTAATTTATGGTAATATCTTGTCTATATTGTTTATGATATATTTACATAGCCCCAAAACTTTCGTCCGAGATATTGGCCATGATTAAAGAATGACTCATTGCTGCTTGACCCGTTGGCATTGTCGCTATTGCTACGGAGCTTGTCACGCAATGTTCAGGATACGTATTTAATTTCACTGAGGTCGCACTTGTTGGATTTTAACTGCTGTAAAGCATTCTTTAACTCTTTGACCGTATAGTCCTTATATCTAGTTATTAAGTTTTGGTCAGGAACGGTTTCACAATATCCATAGTTGTCAGCAAAATACATTACAACCCGCACAAAAAAAATCACAGCATGAACCGCACTTATATAGTGCTGTTCATGCTGTGATTATAGGCCTAGCCAACACTTTGCTTGCAAATGCAGAACACCACAGATCAGGGGCGCCGGAACAGGGGGAGGGGGGGCTGTGCCCCCCACTTCTTTTGTTGGGGGGCCTGAATATCTTTTGGCCCCCCACTTTCAACAAGACCTAAATTAAATGACGTACTAAAGAAGGGAATTAATATAATTCGTTACAATACAACCAATGGTTATAGTCCGGCTACCAAACGTGCATTTACATAAAGTAGTCTGATTTTAAGATGATTTGGACCGCTGAACAAATTTTATTCGCCTCGCCAATTCTTGACAACAGCATTGTATATTTAAAATTTTAATTACTATATGATACAAATATGGACGAGTTGTGATGAATAAATGAATACAAGGAAGCAGTCAGGCATTAAGAGGAGATTTTTTACAGAATCGCGTATTGTTTGCTCAAAACCAATCAGGTCGCACGGATTGGTATGCGCATTTACAAGATGGCGGCGTGTTCCTTTCGAAGGTTTTTGAGTGCTTTTTACATGGGCAAATGATGGAAAAAATGAGAAGTGTTTTGAACAAATGACTAACAATCCATGATAAAAAAGTATTAGGCTTTTCGTTCATATGAATGGATAATAATCAAGTCTTACTGGTGTGAATGTTGCCGTCATAAAGATACGAGTTTGATTTACTTATGGTAGTATGGAACGTGGAAGGTAAAATATTACATTTATATCCCTATTTCATTTGGATATCAAGTTCATAAAATACTTTTTCACGATACAGAACAATTATTGAAAGATTAAAACTGATAAATTCACTGTTTGGAGGACGTCATTGGCCAAGTGATTAACAATATTTGCATGTTAATAAATTTCGTTGTAGAATTGTCCACCATAATATTTGTATCTCAGAAAATCTGATTTTTGCTCATATGCTACTACTGTAAAAGTATTTCATCTCTAAACACTTTGGAAATGTCCTGATTGTTCAAAAATTGAGATTTGCGCATCATATGGCCCAGTGGCGAAGCCAGCCCGATTTTTTACTCCTGCTATGTAAATTTCAATTGTTAGCGATAATTCTATCATAATTCATTTCTTTAGAATTTGATTGTTTTTACACACCATTAACTCTAAAAAATTAACATAGCAGGAGTAAATAGTCGGGCTGGCTTCGCCACTGATATGGCCTTTAAACTACTTTTTGCTGTTTTTGTGAAATTTGCATAATCATCAAATACACAACAATAGTATGTTGTCCTAAAATAAAGTTGAACGTTCAAAATTACCCCATAACCCTGTCTGAACAAGCTAAATTGTCTTTCACATTAAGCCAGGGGTATGTAAGTCTATAAAAAATATGTTTTGGTCAAAATCTGAGTGTGCGGTCGAAGGCCTTTTTCATGATTTTCAAGACTGTCCAATATCTGTTACCATTAACAGGTACTGTCCACACCAACATTTATGATTCATGTTCCTTTCAAATTAATTCAGTCATTGTATTTTAAACAATATAAACATATTCTCAACTATTTTTCTCAAGTTCAAACTCATGAATATTTGATTCTGAAAGATTTTTAATGCAATGCTGGGTGTTTTTATCATGTTAGTGTATCTGGTCAAATTGGGGTTATTTCTGTAATGCTCAACCTGAACTTCACAGGCTAAAATGAGCCCTAAAACTAAACCTGAACAAGCTAAATTGTTTTTCACATTAAGCCACAAGTATTTAAGTCTACAAAAAATATGTTTTGGTCAAAATCTGAGTGCGCGGTCGAAGGCCGTTTTTTATGATTTTTAAAACCAACCAAATTGTCCAGGTGCTACCATTAACAGGTACTGTCCACACCAACATTCATGGTTCATGTTCCTTTCAAATTAATTCAGTCATTGTATTTTAAACGATATAAACATATTTTCAACTATTTTTCTCAAGTTCAAACTCATGAATATTTGATTTTGAAAGATTTTTAATGGAATCCTAAATGTTTATATCATGTTAGTGTATCTGGTCAAATTGGGGTTGTCCTTATACTGCTTTACCTAAATTTCACAGGTTAAAATAAACCCCAGAACTAAACCTGAACAAGCTAAATTGTCTTTCACATTAAGCCAGGGGTATGTAAGTGTACAAAAAATATGTTTTGGTCAAAATT
Organism: Muricea muricata; assembly: GCA_963855995.1. Lineage (NCBI taxonomy): Eukaryota > Metazoa > Cnidaria > Anthozoa > Malacalcyonacea > Plexauridae > Muricea > Muricea muricata. The sequence goes on along the minus strand of OY979716.1, from coordinate 52,973,284 downwards.
TGAGTGCGCGGTCGAATGCCGTTTTTTATGATTTTTAAAACCAACCAAATTATAGTATGTCTGAGTGCTACCATTAACAGGTACTGTCCACACCAACAATCATGACTCATGTTTCTTTCAAATCAATTTGGTCATTGTATTTTAAATGATAAAAACACATTTTAAACACATGAAAATAAACACATGGGTGGGTGGGACCTAATTATTAGAATTCTGCCAGGCCAGGCATAATTTAAATCATGCATATACAGTGTATCATAATAAATGTGCAAAAATATCAGAATTTCTAAGAAGACCTTTTCTTGCAGGCTATTAAAGAAAACAAAAAATGAAAGATGAAAATGAATATTTATTAAATCACAGATTATTATTTATGATACAATCTATTCTTGTGTGAATATAATGAAAATGTTGATAACTTTATACTGTAGACAAAATACTCCACAATGTGCTGGTTTTTGTCACCCAGCACTGACAGAATGAGGTTGATGTTTTCAGATACTGTAATCATATCTTCAAGATTGTAATAGTAATGTCACAGAGATCTATAAAAAAATACTTTCATGGTTAACTACTAGAGGAATTGATTTACTTCAGGTTATTGGGGGGGGGTCTGAGTTAATCCTCAGGCAATTATCAAAGAAAAAAAAAATATTTGGCCCTTATGACCATATAGGCAATTTTGTTTTGATGTCAACATGCTTGGCTCCTTGAGCCTGTCTGGTGTCTTTACTAGTAACGCATGCTGCCTCAGTTGACTGTCAGGCCCTGCTTTATGACCAGTCCTGGTTCAGCAACCTTCCTACCAGATTGTTGCATCCATGATGCTGGTGTAATTCAAAACTTTACTGTAAACATATGACTGAAAATTTTATTTTCATTCCTAAAAAGGGCGTTTCAGATTATATAGCGTATGGCATGAAGTTGTATACTGAATGCCTGTAAATGAGTAAAAAACTGAATGCCTGTAAAATCAGTAAATTGGAGTAAAGGGATTTAAAATTACAAATACTCAAATTTTCCTTAAAAATGCAAAATCCTTTAACGTTTTCCATGTACTTATGTTATTAACGAGTTGTGAACAAGCTGGTCATTATCCAGAGGACGAAAGCAGTGGCTTTCAATCAGTTTTATTAATAATTTAAAGTAGCAGATAATTTTGCCACTAAAATATGCTCACTCCTGAGTCAGATACGTGTGCATATTAACATAATAATAATTCAAACAACGTCTATTAAATACGATATTACACTTACCACGTTATCCTTCTTTATATTTAGCAATGTTTTGCCCCATGACATAACCAAAAATCCAGTAAAATTCTGTTTTTCTTCGCAAATATTTTTAGAAAACTTTCAAAACAAAAGATGGCGCCAGAGCAAGAAATACGCGACTTTCTAAAAAATCTCCTCTTAAAGCCTTCTTTACGAAAAGGTGCAGTCATTATTTTAGTTTTTATTTATTTGTTTATTTATTTAACATATAAGTATAAAATACTGTCTTAATCTACATACTTCGCATAGTAAAGATCCACATCCGGACCAGCTGAGGAATTAGTCACAGAAGTTGACTATTCCGAGACAGAACAGGATTTACAAGGAACTTTATTGAGTGATGATAGCGATCATGATGTAGAAGAAGAACCAGTGGTAAGTTGAATATGATTCCTATGCAACCTATGTTTACCGTGAAAGTGTTTGCGCCTTTGCGGTTTGTGCTTGAACGCAAATAGCTGTAAGAAGAACCATAAACTGTATACCGTATCTTTCGCTATTTAGTTTTAGATACAATACAATACAATGTGGCTATTGATTAATTGAATTCTACTTAGTTTTAGAATGAAAATGACCGTAATTATGTTGCTTTATCTAACTTCTTTCAGAATTTGTCAATTCCATCTACCTGTGAGCAACACTGTTGCACCTCTGACACACCGAATCACACTTCCGATGAAAAGATATTGAAAAATACTGAAGTGGAATACATATCTAATGGAAGGAAAAAGAAACGTCACGTGAAGCCAAAGTGGTTTGAATCATTTGACTCGCTAACGTTGTGTGAATCTCAGAATAAGTTGTTCTGTAACATCTGCAGAAAAGAAGAAAACAATTAGTAAAACATTAGTAAAACAATTGCAGAGCCTAGCTTACCTTCTTCGTCAAGGGCTTGCAGTGCATGGTCACAAAAGCGACGAAGGAGACCTCCAACAGTTGCTGAAGCTTCGTTTTTTAGATGTACCTGCTCTTAAACAATGGATTTCGGAGAGAAAATACTTTTCGGCTGATATCATAAATGAGCAGACATCAATTTTGGGCAAATGTATTCTCAGCGAAATTGCAACTGATATTCGAAATGCCTATTGGTTCTCACTCATAGCTGATGAAACATCTGACGTTGTAAATCAAGAGCAATTCAACATATCAGTACGATTGGTTGGTGAAAATTTTATTGTCCATGAAGATCCAGTTGGAGTGGTCGCTGTTCGTGACACAACTGGAGACACATTGTTTAATGTCAACAAAGACGTTCTTATCAGATTGAATCTTCCAATCAGAAACTGTCGTGGCCAAGCGTACGATGGCGCCAGTAATATGCAAGGAAATATCAAAGGAGTAGCGACCCAAGTACAAGAGGTGGAACCTTCCGCTATTCATGTACATTGCCTTGCTCATTGCCTTAACCTATGTTTGCAAGACGTTGCCAAGCAGTGCAGTTTAGTTCGGGATGCTCTCGATATTGTCAATGAAATTTTGAAGTTGATAAAAAACTCGCCAAAACGATCAGCAGTATTTAAAAGCATCAAAGCAGATGAATGCCCAGATACTCCCCAGTTGCGAAAGCTTTGTCCTACCCGATGGACAATGAGGACGGCATCGATAGACTCGATACTGAAGAATTATGCTGCACTTATCAGCGCTTTGGAAGAAATCTACAACGGGAACGATGAGCACGCAGGAAGAGCTGGTGGTCTCAAAACTTCTATGGAAAAGTTTTCCACATTCTTTAGCCTTAAGGTTTCTCATTTTCTTTTTGCTGCCTCGGAGCAACTATCTCTTTCCTTGCAGAGTAAAGACATATCTGCACAAGAGGCTTTTAAGGCAGCATCTCTGACCAAGTCATACTACCATCGACAAAGGAATGACGAAAACTTTGACAAGTTCTACTTGAGCGTCTTACAAGAATCTGAACGGACCGAACATGTTAAGCAGCCAAAACTTCCCAAACTTAGGAAAGTCCCAAAACGTATTGATGGTGGTGCAGAAAGTCATGTTTATCAGACACCTAAAAAGCATTACAGACGAATTTTTTTTGAAGTTATTGATTGTATCAGTGGCAAAATTTACAACCGCTTTGATCAGCCATCGTTTACATTCATCCAAAGTGTGGAAGAAATTTTAATTGATGCTGCAAATGGAAAAGAATTTCAGATTCCACCAGCCGTTACCGAGTGCTATAGAAATGACTTAGATTTTGATCGACTAAGTCAGCAACTTCGAAGCCTTCACGATTTATGTAGCCATTATCGTAAAGTGACGAATGTTGACAGCATCACCCAAGCTCTCGTTGAATCGGACAACAGAGCAATCAGAGCAATGCTCAGTGCAAAGCTGCTTCAGTTGTACTTAACAGTACCAGTAACATCGAGTACATCAGAAAGAAGCTTTTCTGCATTGCCTCAAATTAAAACATACTTACGAAACACAATGACACAAAAGAAATTAAATCAGTCTATGTTATGTTATGTACATAGTGATAGAACTGACGCTATTGATTTCCTTGAAGCAGCCAACGAATTTGCAAGTGCAAATGACAAAAGAATAAGATATTTTGGCACATTTTCATCATAAGATGACATTAAAACGTCAAGAAAAGAGAGGCTTGAGTTCTCATTAAGATTTAAAATCATAAGTCAATGTGTGAAAGCAATGAAATTAGAGCACTAGGTACAAACAAACAAACAAAAACATGTAGGTATACGTTATTCCTGTTTCTGTTGAGTTTAAGGGTCACCAGAAAAATATAAAAGGCTGTAAAACAACCAGTTATTTATATTTTGTTTTATCCGTTTGTGGTTTTTTTATTATATCTGGTACGTTGAGCATTGATCATGCATATTATAAGATATTCTTGACATATAATCTTTGTAGATAACTATTCAAGGCACGGTTCTTCCCTGACCTCTTAAAAATATCTTATTATCGGTTTGCTTCTTTGCTATCAGTTGAAGACTGCTTCTCACTTTCTTAGGGTAAGGCAATTAATATCAGCAAGGAAGCACATGGAGCGAGCACATGATCGGATAAAATTCTTTTGTTATATAGTTACCTAAAACATAGCGAATATGACATTATATGAAAATAATCAAGGCCAATTTAGGCCCCCCACTTTTAGAGACGTTCCGACGCATCTGTGGCACAGATTGTCATCAATCAAGCAAGAGGTGTGTGAGGGAGAAGTTTAATATAATTTTTAACGCTTAACGCAATGTTATGATATTACAAAACGGAAAATTATAAAATTGATTGAACTAAAATAGCTCGCGGGGTGAAATACCCCATTGCTATTCTCAAATGATATGTGCAGTACCTAGCTAAATTGAGCCAACTCGGCTCTGTTTCTAAAGGTTTGCCGCATCAGTCCGGGGTATTGGTCTGAAGTAACTAACGGCAATGTTTGCGCAATATTATACCATTCAGATAACTCAGATGTAAAAAACTAAATAATGATATTCACACACTCGTTGAGTGCGACATCACGTTTTCATATTCCCAGTATGATAGCTATACACGATATTAAACAATATGCAGTAATTGAAGAAACAATATATATTTTTGAAAGTTTAATTATAAATTGTATACACTTTCAAGTCAAAATATATAACGTGCATAGTATTTAAAACCGCGAAATGGTACATATTTTATGGGCACACTGTTTTGACCGGAAAATCTGTGTTTTACACTAAATGTGTTTCATTTTAATGATATAAGAACGTTCTATTAGCTTCCACTGGTTAAGAAAAGATGGCACATCTTCATCACCGGCCAGCAAAACATGGCACATATTTCTGGCACAAAAGTTTTCACTAAGTAGAACGATAGATATGCGCGTATATTCTCCACAGATTCCACTGGTTAAGGAAAGATGGCACATTTTCATAACCTGCCAGAAAAATATGGCACATATTTCTGGCACAAGAGCTTCCACTGAGACAACATATGCAGAGAAACACGAGTCATGAAAATACCACGACTATATTTTGTATAAATTTCAATAGCAATATGTCTAGAGATAATAAATTCTCTATACACATATTCTGTTCATGCTAATGAAGTTTTCAATCCATGTACTTATATACTTTGACTTAGCCGGGCAAATAGGAATTATTTTATTTTATTAATTATAGTTGATAGTCCAAATAATGAAACGAAATATGAAACTCACCTCTGTTCTTCTGCGTAAGATTTTTATTTCAGTTTATCGAAAATAATTCAAGAGCTTTGATTCGTTAAGAACTGTGGACAAAATCGCCATATTCGTTCGGTAGTTTTGGACTTTGGAGCAAATTTGGAGTTTTGACATCACTGTGGAATATTGAGAACACTTATACAACATTATAACGTCACATTAACTTATACAGGTATATGCAGCTTATGCCTAATGGTTTTCTGGAAGAAAAGATCTTGTTTAGCAGGCAAGGGTTTACCCGGAGTCCGATATAAATACAAATAAATAATAAAGCAATTATTGAATTCGGCTCTCGTAAGATATGAGAATTGTTAAGGCCTCCGTTTGTGTTATCTGTCTCTGCCTTAATAATTCCTCATATCCTACTCGACCTCATTCAATAATTGTTCAATAAACTTTGCCATTCAACATCCGATATGCGTAAACGTACTTTGGTCAGAACATAGACCTAGTCTGGCGCGCAAAATTTTCAATGCAATTGTGTTAGTTATGCTCTGAATATGAGCTTAATTCGCAACTTCAACCTTCAAAAACACGTGTTTTGTCACGTGGCTAAATTTTGTAAACAAATACCAAATGCGGACAATATAATTATTATACAGGTTTGTGTGTTCACTTAGTAAGTTTAATATGGCTGAAAAAAGTAGCGAAAAGTTTCGTTCCATGAACGTCGCCAGTTTAAAATGTTATCTACAAGAGCGCGGAATAACGGTAAATGGATATTTAAAACCTGCGTTAGTGGAAATCGCTTCAGTAGTTGAAAAAATGATGTTGCCTGTTGACCCGTATTTTCAGCACGATAATGGCATCAAGAATGTTTAAAATCGTTTAATTATTCATGACATTCAAATTGAAGATCCGTTTACTATGAAAACCAAAAATAATTTTATTAACTGTCCTCCTTTTGGTCTTTACGATATATTTAATCACCTAATATATCACTCATCTGAATACGCAAACAAGGTCTAGCTGCCTTCAAGTCATATGAAGATTATAGCCTCGTTCCCAGGCGCTTTCTAATTTTCTAATCAGGAAAAGTGTATAGGATTGTATATATCGATTTAATATCGTGAATGCGCGCGGGAAACACGCGAGGAGAAAATAAAGGGAAGGGAGCGAAAGCGCCTGGCAGAAAATGAATTCAAGATGGCGGAATGCGTGGATCAGCCACTGCCAAGTTTAATAGAAACTCCCCTCGACGATATAAGCGAAGAAGAGCAGCTTCGAGATTAGATTTCTTAAGGCTTTCGGTAATCTCTTCCATCTATCAAACACATGTATGGCCAACACACGCGACTGGAAAACGAAATTCTCAATAAAATACTATCTTATCACTTTTTCGTTGAATCACACTTTTTTCTGCATTTTCTGCCAGGCCCGACCGCGCGTTTCCGACTGTGTTTTCCACGCAATACCCACGCAACGGTAACGGTTGGGCCTGGGGACGAGGCTGTGAAGATTATAGATTGTACGAGGATGGTTACGTTCGCTCTTTGGAAACGATATTGGTACGAGAAGCAGGAATTCACGTTTGTGTTGGAAAAGTTCAACCAACAATGCGGGCGAAAACAGATGATGGTAAAGATTTTTACAATTTATGGTTTATCCTCGAAGGAAGGGGTCCCAACAGAGGCAGTGTAATCGAAACCTATTGTAAGTGTAAAGGTGGGAGGGATGGAGGGTGCAAGCACATTGCTTCTGCCATGTACTCTTTCGAAGCTCTTTCAAATAGTAGAGGTGAGGAGAGTGTGACCAGTGGTACTTGTCAATGGAAGCCCAAAACGCAATCAAACAGTGAGCTTTGTGAAATTAAGGACGTTGTGATTGAAAAGATTAAACCTCCATCAAATAAGAGAAAAAAGATGAGTTAGCTACACGTGGCTTCAAAATATTGAGTTTGACCCTCGAAGTTCACAAGACAAAAAGCCCAGGAAAAAAAGGAGCATGTCAAGGTTTACCAAACGTCTATGCCCTCCAGATCAACCAAAGAAAGATTTAGTCAAACAATCCAAGGGATTGGGGATTGAAACATGAGAATTCAGCAAGGGAGTCTTACCTTCGTGTTCAAAACCACTTGCATCACAAAGTGAAGTTGACCAGTAGAGGCTTTGTGATTTCAAAGAGTAAGCCATTCATTGGGGCAAGCGTGGATGATGTTAGAAGTTGCGAATGTGTTCAGGAATAAATTATACAATTATACAAGGAATAAATTAATATTATGCTTTTATAATTTTTGTCTACTTCTCAACACCCAGTTATTTGTTGTAACTGGGTGTTGAGAAGTAGACAAAAATTATAAAAGGATAATATTAATTTTGTACATTATCTTTATTGTAGATTTAGAAGTTGACCAGAATGGTGGGTTAGATCAGCATGACAGTACAGAACCTCACAAATGCTGATGTGGAAACAGAATCTTTTCCTGCTAAAACAAGCTTGAAAGCATATGGAATTGACATCATTGCTCATGATATTTCATCATTGGCACCATTAAAAATGATCAATGACAATATAAGTGTTACGTATAAGTTGTATGTATTACTTGACTTTAAATTAACAATTTGATTATTTTAGACAGAGCAGATTTAAAGGTGCTGAGGAGTTTTTTAAACCAGAACATTATAAGAATGAATATGTAGTGATACCAATAGTAAGAGGTAGTACCCTACGGATATGTACTGCACTAACTGTACATTATATTGTTATCATGATATTCGTTGATTTTTCATATAGTTCTTTGATAAAAATATGTATAACAAAAGTAAAACTATTAATTATAATTTCTTTTCAGTAATCATTGGTTTCTTATGATTCTCACACCACGGTAAGCAAAGATTACTTGATTTCCTCTGTACAATTTATACAATTATGCCAAGAGTTTAATAATGTTATGCAATTTTCAGGCATATGCTTATTTTTGACTCTTTGACTTGGGACATAGCAAACAGAGTACGAGAAGTTGACCTTGTTACAAGGTATAGATAGCAATTAAATACCTGTGCCAAATCAGGAATACATATGATTATAATTCTACCTGGATTAATTTAAGTTATCACTTTTAGATATCTTGATCATATGTGTGAATTGAACAAATTAGATAAGAGACATGCTGTTTTGCAACCTGTCGTTCTAAAGGTATTGAGGCAATGAAAAAGAACTACTTTTTTCTCACTTGTCTACCACTGAGAGCTGCCTAGCTCACAGTGAATCAGGAGAAGAACGCCGTACTGTATATGCATTTTTTATTTACCACAGCAAAGTATTAGGAGCAACAACTGTGGTATTTACTTGAGCATGTTTCTTGAGTGTTATATGAAGGTAAGAAATAGACAATTGAGAGTTTACTAATTACTACTTTCCAAACCATTAATGTATGGTTTAGTTTCAGTGATTTTTTTTCACTTTTTGAAGTGTATTTAATAATGAACTATTTCTAAAATTTGTTTAGTACTTTACAAAATCCTGTACTTTACACTTCATAGGAAATAGATTTTTATGAACAGGACCCTGTTACTTATATACAGAAGGAACATCATTGGTTCACCGGAGGAGTCTGATAAAAAAAAGAATTGATGTTGAGAAATATTGGAAGACATTGCATGCAATGCATGTTATACAACATAAACACTCATGAGTACTGTATGTAAGTCAATGGGTAAAAATGTGGTTTTTATTCAACAAAACTCCTGAGTGTATAAAAGAGTTGAGCTTTTTAAATTCAAGCTATGTATGTTCCATTGAATTCATATAGATGTTAAATGCTTTCAATTAGTACAGCAAGTGAGCTATAAAACAAAGGAATTTCTACTTATAAAGAGACAGTCATGCCCTGAAGACTGAGACTGACCAGTATGTAGAAGAGTAGAATTTATCTCTTTGTAAATGAAACATAATTTTGTCATAATTGCAAGCAAAACATTTAGAACAATCAAAACTATAGTAGTTGCTTGCTAATTTTAATTTGAAAGACTTTTTTACACACTTCAGGTGCTTGTTTTCACTGAATATGTATCAAATTGTCCATTAAAGATTGCATGTCCAGTACAAACAAAATATAACATATATACTGCATCAAACTGTTATGAAGCAATTGTGGTATCAATAGTTCACTATTCCATTCTGATCAAACTTGGCTGCAAATTTACAATGGCTGCACATTCCCTGATGATTGATGAAATATAGGCTTTAAATGTAAGTGGAATAACACCCTGTAGAATAGCAAAACATTTCAGTCTCCTTATCACCCGTTCAACATGAACACATGTAGCAGCTACCCTACGTGTTGCAGTAGATGCATGGGAGGAAATGTTGTCCTTCATCATTATGGGTGGGGCTATCAAATAAGCACCACGAAGAGCAAGTAAGTCTTGAATTTTAAACCCCTTGTCTGCCATTATACGACCTTCTGGGTATATCTGCTCCAAAAATCCACTCTTTCGAACAATTTCTTTATCGCTTATTGAACCGCTGAACAACTTGGACACAAAATTAAGATGGCATATTGGAGATAAAGAGACCAGCAATTTACCAGTGTTATAGGACTTGTAGTGACTATACTGAACAACTTGGACACAAAATTAAGATGGCATATTGGAGATAAAGAGACCAGCAATTTACCAGTGTTATAGGACTTGTAGTGACTATATGTGCATCGTTGGCTTGATGGCAAAGAAGGTTTTTCAATATAAAATTCAGTACAATCAATGATTCCTCTTAACTTGTAATATTTCATTTCTTTGTACACTTTAGGACGAGGCAACCCTTCTATGTCGGACAGTGTTGAAAAATCCAGCAGAAACTCTAATTCTCTTTCTAAAAATAGCACCCAAGTAATAAAAGTCTTGCTGCCATTCCCAGTAGATATACCAAAAGTTGGGCACAATGACAATAGTGAGGGTCGTCTTCCATGTCGCACAAGTGTAAAAACAAGCTGTTCCTTTACTGTGAGTTTGGTATATCTTTTTTTTTGCTATATAATAAAATGAGCACAATTTTAGTTCATATGTTACACTACTGATTATCAGACTTATTAGTTTCACTTTACTCTTCACAATAAGATAATATTACCAGCTGGTGTTTCTTTGTCATTGCAGTAGTCTTTTTACCACTCCACATTCTTAGTCGGCTTGCCTTGCTTTTCACGAAGTGAAATAGTGCTTCTAAACATTGCTTGGTTAAGCCTATAAATTATAAAGTAGATACATTAGATTCCTTAACGAATCTGGTTGTTTTAAGCACACATTTCAGATATACACTGTGGTACAATTTAGTGTCCTACATTTACTAGCTACATATGTCGTCTTCATAATGCTACCACATTTAAATTTACAAACCTGTATAGTGATAAGTCAGCTTAGGATTTATCAACTGCTACCATAAACAAATATCTACGAATACTGTGGCTATCTTTAAGAATATCATCAGTGAACATCTTCAAATCATTAGCTTTCAGGTTGGTCTAGAAAATGGAAAAAGACTGTTAATTTACAGCATTTTTTCTAAACAGGTTTAGATAGTTTTAATACCTGTACACTGACGTCTTTTAGCATATTTTGATGGCTCTTGCCACTGGTAGGTGAGCACTCTTCTGGTGGGACATTAGATGAGCTATCAACAGATTTCATGAAATCAGCCGTATTTTCAAGCACAAGATTCCCAAGCCTTGTTAGACCTTCAACAGTCGTCTTTTCCTTATGTTCCAACGCTTTAGTATAAAGGTCTAACAGCGCTTCTGCTGCATCTTTGACACTTCTTTGGGTTTTTGTTGCTGTTGCTGGTCCAACGTTCACACGTGTTGCTGGGGCTTTGCGTTTTCGATTTAATCGCTTAACCTGGAATCATTAAGTATGTAGATTTTGTAAACTCATAATTTAACTAGCGCATACAAGACAGTATACAAGACATACGTATCTTCTCTCTTCTTGCTGTAGCTGATATCGGGTCTGGATTCTCTTCTGTAGGCCCATTCATGCCTTTGAAATGTAAGCTACAAATATAGCTATCTTTTCCGCATACAAAAGAATCGCCACGGTGACAAGCCGCAATACAACGTTTCCTCTTTTCTGCTGATTGTTTCCACCTTTTAGGAGCAGGGAAACGATAAAAGCGAACTTTGTCTCATTTATCATTTTTCTGCATTAGGTGTGGATATCGTGAATCATTCCTACAAGTGCCCCATGTACAGTGCTTTGTGGCAACCATGTTGACTTTATATCGCTGCTCACTGTCCGCATTTGGTATTTGTTTACAAATTTTAGCCACGTGACAAAACACGTGTTTTTGAAGGTTGAAGTCGCGAATTAAGCTCCTTGGCCAAGCAATTCTGAATCAAGTTGCTTTTTCCTTAGAGCCATTGTTCTTCGTCTTTTATCAGAATCAAACCAATTGAATGGTGCGAGATTTCTATCGCTACGGTAAACGTCTTCGATTCTTCGAGCGTTGTGTTGTCGAACGTCTACCGCCAATTTCTTGAACACAATATTCTGTTCTTGGTTTTGATTCGCTTGGTAGCCGTCGAAAGAGTCTTTGAAGGCGTACCAAACTGTCTTTGTACCAAGCATTTTAGCAAATATTCGATGATATCTCTCCATGGCAAACAAATCGATGCCAACGTTAGCTTCTTCAAGCAATACGCAAACGTACTGTGTCAACCATGCTCGTTTGCACAATTGAATTTGGTGCGCTATAGCACAAATGTAGCATTTGCCAACCTTAGCAGTGTGCGGTTACATTGGTATTCGTGTTGACAGCAAACTTCATTATCATGACTCACCCGTGCCATGGTTACGAACACCTGCCGAACACATGGTTACGAAGACTTAATTACTTCACACATCGTGCGGGTTGTAATGCGCACACTGCGTCGTTTAACAGCTTGATTTTTGAATTTATATCTTGCGACGCGATTGGGTGATCTGTCTGGAGCGCATGTTTAAAATAATCACCAGCCGTTGACCATTCCGAGTCATTTTTCGGGAGTTTTACACCTTTCTTTAAAGTGTCCCTGTCAGAAAATTAGATTTTGCATTAAAAGACCCTTCTTAAAACGTAGATTATGAAAATACAAAACAGGTTTAAAATTGAGCTTGTTTTAACAGAGATATTGGGCAATAAAATTTGAAAATTTTAAATTTTAATGGCACAAGTTTTTGAAAACCGCGAAAGCGGGAAACTGGTAACTAATATGTAATAGTAGGAACTCGTTTGCTATCGTCTTAGCGCATAGTATATATTTACGGAGCGTGTGCTTGCAAACATTGAATAAAAATGTCCTCATCCAGTTCTGATACGGAAAATAACAGTTACCAAAGCGATGACTCTGACTGGAGCTATATTCCTGGGCCGTATCAAATTGCAAAATCAAGCGAAACAAATGACAACAGCAGTGAAGCGAACTTAAGCAGCGCCGCTAATGAGAAAGACATCAGTCCATATGCTAATGACCATTTGCCGACGAAGATTGGCTCGCAAATTACCGCGAAAAAAAGACAAAAATATGACGAACGTTTTAAGGAACTTCAACGAAGACTTGATGGTTTGGAAGAATTGAATAAATGGTAAATATATCACTCTGATTTTGTTGCGTGACCTTTGGTTTCGTGACTTGTCTGCTTCTACATACACATCATCATTAAAAGTACAAACTCTAATATTTTAGGTGTAAATGTGGTAATTGTCGCATTGAACTGCTTCATAATGCGAAAGAATGTCAATGTTGTGTAGAAATCGACGAGTGCGCACAATGTTTACAAAGTGAAACAGTGATACCGCAGTGATACCTAGGCCCTGACTGCCCAGGAACCGCGGAAGATCGGTAATTGAGGGGGCCCATATTCATATATTCGGGTTCACAAACCGTGAAAACAATCAATTTCAAAAGAAATTAATATTAATGAGGCAAAATCTGAATATATGAATATAGGCCCCCTTAATTACCGATCTTCCGCGGTCCCTGCTGCCCTGGAGATTGTTACATTTTCAAAACGATACGACTCTACATGGAAACTATTATGCAAATTGTACAACATACTTGGTGTTGTTGGTGGAATATCGTTGACAACCAGACTTTTTCTCGCTTTCTGTTTTTGTATGGCAACTTCTCTCGGCTGTTTCTCGAACATTGTACTCATTGGATCTGGTGTCATCGCATCCAATTTCTGGCAGGCATCGTGAAGGGTTTTTTTAGAGGATGCTGCTACATACGTTTGATATACTTGCTCAACATATGGTAAAATAGAAAGTGATAAAATAGTTTCTATTAATTGAAGATTATGCAAAGGCTGCTTGCAGCCTGCAGTATAAGCATAATTGTACGAAATAAGAGGAGACGAGATATAACAATGTAAATGCCCTTTATTTCTTCTTCACAATAGCGAATTTACAGTTAATATCAAATAAATAACTTTAACTCAAAACGAGGTTGCCCCTGCACATATCCGGCGACTCCCCCTTGACCACGTTGCCTTTTTTCAAGTGAACAATAACACGAAAGAATCATCTTTAATAACCATGTACTAAATATCTATAAAAGAAAATAATAAAGAACCAAAATACAAACTAGAACTACAAACACGGGATGATGGCGGGTGGGAAGTACATTGTTATATCTTGTCTCCTCTTATTTCGTACAATTATGCTTATACTGCAGGCTGCAAGCAGCCTTTGCATAATCTCCAATTGTACTTCATAATCGTCGACTCAATATAACAATGTAAGTTTAAAGCGTAAAATTATCCTGATACATTTAGTATTGCGCGCCCCACAGTGGCATCCCATACTGGGCGGTAATAGAATTTTTTAAAAGTAGATTCCTTAGTCCAGTCCCCCAGCCTAATTATTTCCGAAACAGAAATACCAGCTTTTACGGCTCCAGAAGTAGCGGCACTCCTTGTTGAATGTGCCTTAAAGACATTACTATCGATTCCCGCTTCTAACAAGCAATCCTTTACCCAGTGTGATAGCGTTCCTGAAGCTATTGGTTTATGGGGTCTGTTTACCGAAAGGAATAGCTTATTTGGCTCTGTTGCGGAACTTGGACGGAACGGCTTGGTTCATTTTTCATACTCTTTAAGACATAAACAAGGACAACGTAATTCATTCAGTGGAAAACTTGCATGGAAGGAAGTTTTTAGAGGGTTTCCCACTCGAACACCTTTTGTAAGTTCTGGAAGATTGAACGATACACCTTCTGGATGAAAACGTCTATATCGTAAATCATGTGCAATTAATTCTGAACCCCTTTCTGCTGATGAAAGAGCCAGCAACACAACCAGCTTCTTACTGAGCTGCTTCAATGTTAACTGCTCATTTGGCCCAAGGCTAGCCACATACTGTGTCACCTTTTCCACATCCCATGTATTGACATACCTGGGCATGGGAGGCCGGGAGTTGTGAATTCCTTTCAGCAACTGCACCACTAAGGGATGTTGTCCAACATTGAAACCTTGAATTCTTGGATGTGTAGCTGATATGGCTGAACGATACACATTCAGTGTACGATACTCTCTCCCCAAATCAAATTGTGTTGCTAGAAAATTCAATATTGACTCGAGAGGGGCTGAAAGAGGATTGACTTGTTGTTCACCACACCAGCTAGTCCACTTTCCCCAGGTGGAAGAGTAAGTTTTTTCCGTCCTGGATCTCCATGCTGCCAACAGAAGTTTTTGAGCTGGTTGTGATATTGAAGCACCTTGGAAAGTTGTCCTGAGACATGCCATGCGGCTAACTGCAGGTGATCTAGGGGGTGAAGCTTGTCCTCTTGTTTCAGTAACCCTGGGTATACTGGGAAAGCATCCACTGCCTCCGCCACTGGATCTGGTTTCCAACTCACAAATCTTGGCAGTTGTGCAGTCAGTCTTGTTGCAAACAGGTCGATTACGAAGGGGCCCCATTTTTTGTTCAGTTGTTGAAACACGGATGGATCCAGTTGCCAATCGCTGGAATCTGGATTTGCCCGGGATTCGTAATCTGCAGTGACATTTAGACACCCTGGTAAATGCTGTGCCGTGACTGTGATTGATCTTTCGAGGCACCATTGCCAAAGATCGAAGGCGAGGCTGGATAAGACTAGTGAAGTTGAGCCCCCCATTTTGTTTATGTAACTGATGGCCGATGTGTTGTCCATCAGCAATAGCACATGAATTTCGCACTTGTTTTTTAAAAAGGACTTGAGGGCAAACCCCCATGCCAGGAGTTCTAAACAATTTATGTGCAGCAGTCTTTCTGTTTGAGACCAGAGGCCTCGAGTTTGAACTTGTCTGCAACAAGCTCCCCAGCCCATAGTTGATGCATCTGTTTCGATGATCAGGGTGGGAGGCTCTCTCAATAAAGCTTTCCCATTCCATGCTGTTAGATGATCTCGCCACCATTTCAGTTCTTCTAGAGCTGCTGGTGACCAAATTACTGGGGCTTCGTAGCTCCCTTGTTTGGCCAAGCTTTGTTTTTTGACTGCTTGGAGATATCGATAATGCAGCGGTGCAGGGAATACTGCTTGAATTGAGGCACTTAGTTTGCCTAGTAGCCTTGCTAACTCTCGGACTGTTATCGATTGATTTGCTAACACTTTTGAACATTCTCGTTTGATACTTTTTACCTTGTCTTTTGGAAGGCTGATTTGAAAAGTGACTGAATTTATAAGAAAACCCAGAAATTCTATTGATTGCACTGGACTCAGTTGAGACTTTGTGTAATTTATTACAAACCCCAACAGTTCCAGGAGAGATACAGTCAGTGTTATGTGCCGAGTTAGTTCTTCGGCTGTAGGAGCCATTAACAATATATCGTCTAGATAAATAATTAACCGAATGCCCTGTTTTCGTAACAAACCCACTACTGGTTTTAGGATTTTTGTAAAGACGCGTGGTGCGCTGGCTAAGCCAAACGGTAGACAGAGAAACTCCCATTGGGTGTCTTGCCAAATAAACCGAAGAAACTTTTGGTGATTCTTCCATATTGGCACCGTAAAATAAGCATCCTTTAGATCGATTTTTGCTAAAAAATCGTTTGGCTTCAGGAGGTCTCTCAGCATATGTATGCCCTCCATTTTGAAATGGTCGTACCTGACAAACTGATTTAAATGCTTCAGGTTGAACACTGGTCTTTGCCCCCCACCTTTTTTGGGGATCACAAAAATTGTGCTGACAAAGCCTGGACCCTGATTTGCCGGTACAGACCGAATTGCTTGTTTTTGTATCAAGTCTTCCAGCTCTTTGTTTATTAACTCTTGATCCTTAACCGAAAATGTCATATATGGTTGAATATTTTGGTAAGGGTGTTCTGTGAAACAAATCTGATAACCCGAAATTGCACTGAGCACCCACGGGTCTTTGGTAACTAACTCCCAATTTCTCACAAAATGTTTCAGACAGCCTGCTAGGGGCATCTGGTTCGAATTCACCCGGCGAAGCCCTAACTTTTCCCACACTGTATTGGGGGAGAGTTGTGCTAAACTGGTTTGAACTTTGAACATACCTGTTTCTTGACTGTGCAGCCCAGTCACTGAGGATTTTGGTTTGATTGTGATTGGAGACTTTGAAATCTTCCTCTGCCTCGACCCCGAGCTCTGAATGAATACCTCCCTCTGGGATGAGAAGTCTGGTAGTTCCACTTGCCACGTTCTTGGCCTCCCCGCCATGGCCGGTAATTGGAGGAGGCCCCTCTTCGAAAAAACTGCTGTGTTGGTTTCCTAGCTGAGGCAGCTGAGATAATTTTTGCTGTTTCATTTCTTTGTTTGATCTTTTCTTCAAAGGAAGGGCCAAACAACAACTTGCCTGCATCTGGCAAAGGCTCATTGGCAAGTGAAGTCAGTTTTGGATTAAGCTTCTCCAATATTTGTTTTCTGCGTTCGAGTGATAACTGGGAATTCAGACTACCCAGTAAACATAAGGCCTACGTCAGACATGTATAGAGGCCATTAACGTCGCTAGAAGATATATTGATAGACTCTGTACCTTCTTGCAGTGAGCTTTGTAATGATGAAACATGTTCCAAGGCCATCGCTATTGGGCCAACAACATCCAAGATCTGATCTTGCAGTCTCTTGGACTCTTTATCTACACCTTTAGCTCTCGCAATCAGCGAGCTTAAATAATTGTCAAGAACAGGTGTATATACGGAATGAACCTCAGGACGAGGGAATTCCTTCGTAATTTGCTTTCGTTCATATGATGATAAATTCTTATTGATGAATAACACATCTAGAAGACTAGAAAGTTCTTCTGAAGCTGCCCAGCGTCCCGGCGACGCGGTAACCTCGTCAATATCACTAAACTCACCAGACAAGGACATGTTGGCTTTCTTTAACGGAGGTTCTCTTTCCCCTTCATTGGTTATCTCTTGTACCTCATCGTCACTGGACTGTTCAATTTGTTCAATAGCGCCTTGTGTTGACCCGGCGGCTAACCGGGAGTGTGTTCTTTTGTTTAAGCCTTGTGTTGACCCGGCGGCTAACCGGGGATTGTGAGATAACTCACTTTGATCTCTCTCGATATGAGTTGACTTAGTGATCTCGTGAATCATATTCGGCAATATCGCCGAAAGTTGGTTTTGAACAGCTTTTGAAATCAGCTCAATAGTGGAACTACTATTAGGCAATAAAGATGTACTGGGATTACCTTGTGATGTCTTCGGATTCGTCTCCACTTCCGATAAGCAAATAGCCTCATCGCAGTTTTGACTATTCGTCGCCATTGTGAGCGAAGAAAAAAGGCAACGTGGTCAAGGGGGAGTCGCCGGATATGTGCAGGGGCAACCTCGTTTTGAGTTAAAGTTATTTATTTGATATTAACAGTAAATTCGCTATTGTGAAGAAGAAATAAAGGGCATTTACATTGTTATATTGAGTCGACGATTATGAAGTACAATTGAAACATTTACCACATTTATGACCTAATGTTGGAATAGTGTTTTTAACCCTCGTACCCAAGAAACTCAACTCAACTCAACCCAAGAAACCGAATCACACTCAACTTTATTAGTGCCCAAAATTTGTTTTTAGTTATACCAAACAAAACTACTCAATAAAGTCAAGCATAAACTAGATTCATATTAATCTAAACTAGATTAATATGAATCTAGTTTTTCATATCTCTGAGGATGGTTCTGGAATAAGTCAAGCATACCTGGAAGAATCCACTTTCTTGGTGTTAGTTCACCATGAGAGCACTTGTTATGTAAAGGATCATCCAACTCATCATGCTTGTCGACAACATGACTCAAAAATGACAGGAACTTTGCCAATATGACCCTGCCATTACCAGAATGAGTGGATGTAGCACTCCAGTAAAGGTGGTTGCAACATAGTTGTACCCACTCAGCGAATTCTCAGCTGTCTGCTTCTTCTTCCAACTTGGATAAGACCTTGTTTAACTCTACAGAAACACGTAAAAATAATACGTATTAATCAAAAAAACTTTCGGGTACATAATGGTATTCTATTTATACTTACTCTTTTTCAAATGCCATACATCGAAGTAATGCGTAATATTTGGCAATTTCTCTCTCATATGCTTGGCAATTGTCTGATGCCTATCAGATACCAGGGTTGAGATGTCAAGACCATCACCCAATAGAAAATCCATGGACCTTTTAAAATGTTCATATTCCATAGCGGTACTGCTACCAACTTCATTTCTCTATGCAAATACAAGATTAAATAAGTCCCTAAACATTCTGAGGAGCCTTTTCTCGAAACAGCGAGTCGGACGTCTTTTTAGCATGTTTTATCCTGGTGTTATACTTATAGCCTTTTGGTATTGAATGCCAAAAGGCTATAAAACCAGACTAAAACATACAAAAAGAGCCGTCCGACTCGGTGTATTGAGAAAAGGCCCACCAGAACGTTTAAATGTTTTAATTAGTTAAATACCCTATGTACACTTTGTGGCATAGAAAAATAATAGTCATAGATTTAGTAAAATTGACAGAGGAAATTTTGCGAGTTTTAAATGGGTTTTTTTTCACTTTCAAGGCTTTCTATGACTACGATTTTCAAGATATTACGAACTGTGTCAGAAACTGTACTATGGCAGAAACTGCACAATGTTATTGCAATCATTGTGATGTTTATAACCTGTATCAAGCTAAAATGGATTATTTGTCGAGAAGTAAAGGAAAAGATTGTATAGGCACCATATTTAGCGCTGTGTCCCATGCTGTCATGTCTTCCATCGCCTGAGAACACCAGAGAAAACTCTAGCATTTTTAGTCGATCTAAAATTTTCCTTTGATAGCCTTGCCAGTGAATAAATATTGTAGGAAGCAAAATAGTCTAAAAATAGGGGGAAAAAACTAAAAAATTGATACAAGAAGTGGAATATATTACGTAACGCCTTCACACCTTTCTTTGAATTTGCTAACAAATGTGCTACAATCATATAGTCACCCTAAGGCGCAATGAATCTCATACTTACGGATTGGTGTCTATAAAAGGTCTCTTCAGATATTCCAGCAAGTCTAAAATGCTGAAACATATGTATTACTTTCGCTGGCGATCCCCCTGAGACTAAAATGGGGAAACTTTGAAAGAAATCACCAGCATTCACTTTAGATCCAGGCATCAAAGGCTGACTTCTCTAAACGCTTCTTTTCTGGCCACAATTTGCATTTCCACAATTGCTTTCTACTATCAAAGCACTTCCATCTGTACTCGTCTCTACGAGAGGGTTGTCTGTTTTGCAAAAATGGCAGAACTTAAACAGCAAAAGCAACTGAGAAAAGATAACGATAAACTTCGGTTCCTGGCGTAGATTTGTATCAAAAAAAGAATTCCTAAAGTACATATAAAAAAATGACCGATATTATTAAGATTTAGGGGAAAAAATCAAAGACCCGAAACTTGGTACCACCTTCAAACCTTTTAACATGAAAACTGCTAGACCTAAATTCAATCATAATTTACATGAACTGTGCCTTAACCTTTTCTCAATATCATTTTCAAATTCCGATTCCATTTCTTCTTCACAATGAAAATCTTCATCCTCAGTGTCCTGGTTTTCGT
The DNA here is from genome assembly GCA_963855995.1 of Muricea muricata. Lineage (NCBI taxonomy): Eukaryota > Metazoa > Cnidaria > Anthozoa > Malacalcyonacea > Plexauridae > Muricea > Muricea muricata. The sequence continues at coordinate 52,952,823 of OY979716.1, read as the reverse complement.
CTTCAGTGCTAGTGGTTTAGCCTTCCGTTGTTTCACCGTCGGCTTCTGTCTCTGAGCCTAGCCGCACTGCTGTTGTTGTAAGGTGTGCACACTCTTCGCCAATGTGTCACCGGTTGTTCCGTTCGTCTGTAATTATTATATTACACTGAACGCCTAAATCGATCAAAGGATTTTATAAAAATCATACTTACACTGCACAAATATTAAGAATAGTATATTACTTTGCAATTTATTCACCGCTTGTTGCAAAAAAGATTGTAATTTGAGATTAAACCTTGTGTCTGATGTTTTCCCACATTTCGTGCTTGCAGGATAATTTGTACAAGGTTGTTGTAGCGCACTTATGAATACTTCCGATCTAAATTCATCTCAATACTTTATAATAAATTTTACACAATGTACCGCAGTGTATAGCATATTCCAGTCCAGAATTTGCTACAAAATCTGAAACATATCACAGGGCTTTTTCATGTGGCCTATATTGACAGATCAAACTAGACATAAATATTATATGTATATACCTTTAGAACGTGTTACTTTGATCATTTCATCGTATTTTGCTTTTAATGTAATGTACTTCTTCCAAGTTTTTCTTCTTTCTTTTATCAAATATGCACAGCTAAGACAACCAAGGGTTTTCGTGGAAATATCAATTTTCTAAACAATTAGTAAACACAATACGTGTATGTCCAATTTACTGTATCGAACTAGAAATACATGCATGCAGCAACCCCTCGCCACTAACTAAGAGCATGCAACTAAATTTTCGGAATTACATGAAGTATTGAGGTAGGTTGTTGTCATAGCAACACGGCAATTGTTATTCTTTCTGTATATTTTTTCAAAATGACAAAATATTGAGTTTTTAATCCTTGTTTTATTGACAATTTTTTTAAATGGCACAACATTTGTCATCGGTATGTTATTACGCCTAATGTAAGCTTAAATTTGGTATAAAATACGACCTATTAATTACATTAATAAATAATAATAAGACAGTCTTGCATTTACAAAACATAAACTTACACTGGAATTTAAACAGTGAATAGACTGGATGAGTACGGCTACGCCGGCCTTTATAAAGCATTAAAACACAAGTATAAATACGCATTATCAACAAACTTGCCTTGTGTTTCACGCCATAGTCAATTGTTGGCGCTTCTCTGTATTTTCCCCGAATCAATCTCTCTTCAATCTTTTTCGGCAGTCTCCTCGAGCCTTTGTCATCGTCTACGCTTGTTTCGGCTAGCTAAACGTTCTGCTTCCTCGTTTTTCTTTCGCTGCTTGCTTGACTCCATATTTGTTGACCTGATAAATGCTTTTTATTTAATTTTTACAACAATAAATTGTTGTTAAAGTTCCCAAAACTTTTTGCAAAAATACAAAATATTATAGTGCAAAAAGCTAACTAAAGTTAAATATTTGCTGACAGTTGAATAACTTGAATTCGTGATTAATCAATCAACAATAAATTTTAAATCTGGCCAATCAGTGTTAGCCATTCATGATAGTCCGCCATATTGTTGAGATCAGTGAGGATGACGCCATGACATACCATTTTTACTACCTAACTACCACGAGCAACGACTTTGAACTCCGCTAATACGAAATTAGTAACCCTCGCCCCGGGCTTACGCCTGGAACGGCGCTTTGCGCCGTTGGCTCGGGGATTACTTTTATAATTGCCCTTGACCTCTGTAAACTAAGCCAAAGTATAAAACACTGAAAACAATAAACTTACATTGCTTTTAGGCGTGGGAAATTGGGTCTCCTCTGCTATATCATGTTCATAATCGCTTTTTTCATCGATATTTTCTGTCCTATTCATTGCCTGTGGCTCATTTACATTTGTAACACTTTCGTGACTTACACCAACTGACCAGCATCGGTTGATTGCATCGAAACAGCTTCTTTTACGATCTATATAAATAACTAATCTGTGAGAAAATTGCACTATATTGCATTGGAACAGGTGACAAACCAAATTTTCATTTGACAACATAAAACATAATAAAATCAACAATTTTAAAATCAAATCATTTGGTTACATACCATTCTCTTGGCTCTGGCAGACAATGGTTTGTCGTCGGCAGTATTGGTATATTTTGGAATTGGAACGACACCAATTTTGTCGGTAGTTAACCTTAGTCTTTTACCGGAGTGGATAGAAAATATACCCGCAAAATCCTCCTTCGCAAAATGTGTTGAACAAATGCTCGAATTTGGAGTTGGATCCCATTTTGCTCGCTTAACGCGGACAAAGTCAACCCACTGCTTGCGCCTCCTTTTTGCTTCAGGCCTGTCGTCCCCAGCAAAAGGTATGAAATGGAGTGAAATGCCTTTCTTTGCATCTGAACCATTAGAGCAGCAGGCTACTACACATCGGTTCGGCATTTTTTCAGTTTTGTGACTTCTATTTGCGCTTTTGCCTTTTCAATGATATAACACGCAATAGTATTTTTGTATTGATGAGCTAGACGAGTTCCTACTATTACATCACACGCATTATTTCGCATTATTGGTTGGTTAATTCGTTGCTTGCAGCACCATGAATGGCAACCAAGCGCGACGAAGTCTTGACCACAAAATGCACAAACGACAAATATCAATAGTATCGCAATAAAACTTGAACGAATCATGATGAAATACTTTTAGTAGTTTTACAAAATCACAAAGATAGATAAACAATGATTCAAGTACAAAACTGGCAATAAAACTAGGACATGTACAAAGCATGTATAAACATGTTTCCGTTCGATGTCATTGTATAATAATCATAACGATAACGATAACGATAGTGATTGCGATTACAAAAAAGAAGAAACGACTTCCTGGCGAGTTATCCAACGACGAAATTGAGGTAGATCCAATCAGTACATATCGGCGGGAAATGTTCCATTGACACAGCAATCATGTCAATTAGAGATCGCTTCTCATCGCACAAAGCTAAAGCTGAAACCTCTTTTGGCCCTAGTGATGATATCAATTGGGAAAACTTCATTGCAGTGTTAAAAGTTCTGTCCACCTTTAACCTACAGAGTGCATTTCCAGAACTGTACACCGTATACAAGATACTGGTGACACTTCCCATTGGTTCCACTAAGTGTGAACGTACATTAAACATGTTAAGAACAGCCTCAGGTCAACAATGGGACAGAAGCAATTAAATTCGTTAATGCTTATTAACGTTGAACGAGAGTTGACAAAGGTTTTAGATTATGAACAAGTTATTAACTCATTTGCGGACACGCAGCTGTTGCAAAATATGTTGCGATATTAAACTTGCTGTATTGTTCCAAAATTTACATTGATTGGGATATAAAATTGTAATATTTGTGGTTTTCTTCATACATATAGCTATATATTAGAAGTCTAGGATAAAAACGCTCGTGCCATCTTTTTAATTCAACTGTATTACCGTAGTTATAGTTTAATGATATCACACCGAATTACATCGTTTTACATGAGCCAAGACTTGCGACATATACTGAAATTCTTCAAACTGCATGCTAACGAATAAAGTACATTACATATTTAAACTAAAGCCGGTTTCGGCTCCCACTTCATCTTTCCGCACTTTGCGATGTTTTCTTGAAGTGTTTGGTCTTATTTGTTTTATCGGCGAATTGCCGACTAGATAAGAAGGCCGCCAAAAGGTTAGGTGGAAACCAACGTAACAGTCAATCAAATGAACATTTTCTTACGACTGAATTAGTTACGTCGCAAAAAATTTGTTTGTCGGAAAAATGATGCACTTGGCCCCCCAAAAACATGAGACCCACGGCGCCTCTGGTTTTATATGATATTGTAGATAATTTTATGCATATTTTTGAATTTCATTTCAGGATGAAAATGAAGAAGAACTTGATGCAATACAGTCTGTGGTATGCATTAATTATTGTTACTTATTGTGTTCCCAAAAAACCAGAACCATTAAGAAACTAATTAACATGTATATTCTTTAGATTTTTATAATTTTGACTGGAATATATTAATGTTCCCACATAGCCAGAAATACGCGACATCCGCGTCTTCGAGCACAACACTTTGGTGTCAGCAGATCCAGGTTGAAGCATGCGCTCTTCATGCGGTTCGAAAAATGTACGCAAAAAATTTAACTATATTGATATTGTTCATCATAACAATGTTGAATTCTTTAATGCCTTGAACATGGCGAGCCAAAAGGGTCTTTTGAGACAATCGAAAAGAAAATGTACAAAAGGATTTTACGTAAATGTATACGACATGCAAGATTCAGTTTAACGAACGCATGCATCTAGGCCAAGAGTGTTTGCCTGGAACATTTGATGTGGAACGTATATCCTCACGAGGAACAACAAAGGTTTGTCAAATATTTTACTTGATAACACGATTTATTAATTTGTAATATAAAAGTTTATAGAACTATCATTTCAAACTGAACGTGCTCGAAACTATGAAGTTGTGAAGTTATTCTATAATTTTAGACCAAACAATTCCTGATAAAATGGGTTGGGTATGATATGTCGAATTGTACATGGGAGCCAGAAATAAATATTCCGAATGAGTTAATAATAATAAGGTCTGTCCTATAAGTTGTTCTAACAATCTACGCTATTGACTGTAATGTTAAAACATCAATATGGTTTACAAGACATGCGAAGAAATATTGTTACCTGTATATTTACATTATAGTATATACATTTTAGAGCTTTCTAAGTGAAATTGAAGAGTTCATGGTGAAGTTTGTCCATGCAGTAAAAGCAAAGCTACGGTCAAAGACTCTGGATCCTGTGCTCACTCTGGAGTGCAAGCATGACTTATTTAGATATCTTTTTAGAAATAAAGGATATCCATCTGAAGTGCCTGGGGCTATAAGGTAAACATGGAGGACTTTGTCCGATTACCGCTGCCACTTTCTTGGAATTATACACTCAACAGGAATGGCGATGGCTATTGTGTTGAATTTCCCATCAGAGCTAAGTCAGTCCTCAAAAAGTCACCAAAAGGTTTCTTATTAGATGGCGTTGGTAAATTGGTCCAATCACCAACATACATATTTGAGCAAGCAACATTTTATATAACAAAAAATCGCTGTTCAAAGGATAGTATCACTATGTGAAATGTACAATATCCTTTTTCAAGTGTTTGGTTGAGTTTCAAAGAATAAAATGGACATCAACATCAAACTGCTTCCCAGTCAATAACAATTTGCAAAACTTACAATGGTTTGGACAGACGTTGACGTTTACGCCTATCTTCAGTGATTTGTTGGGTCCAATATGCATAATCGTGTTTGCTGTAACTATTTGGCTTCTTCTCATACTGTACTAAAACATCGCGCCGCTTCAATGCCATCAGAGTGTTTTTGCAGGAATCCAGCTTGTTGATCTTCCTCTGGTACACAGCACATACAACATCGTTTGTTTTTTCTACCCCCTGGCCTGTGAAAATTTTTAAGCCCTGTTCATCCCACAAAAACTTTTGGACATGGTGCTCTAGCATATGCAGGGGCGGATCCAGGGGGTATCGAGCGTATCTGCAGATACGGTCAGATTTTTCAGATATAGTATATGGTAATGTCATTGTATATATTTACAACGTCTTACATCTGTGCTATACGGTATTCAACATTCGTAATAACTTGCACCAAAGATTCAGTTGTATTTTCGGAAAATCTTCGTATAAAATGGGGTCCGCGATCAGCCAATTAGTTGATACGGTCCGCGGTTCGATGTTACTAAATATAGTAACTTTTGGATACACTGAAGTGTATCCAGCCAATCAAATGGCTGGATCTTGTGACTTCGGGTACACTCTGATACAGTGGCCTTGATTTTGTTGCACAATCATGTATCAACCATGGTATCAACGAAGGCTGGCTGGGAATTCGGGAAAAGCTCGGAAAATCGGAGGTCATATATATTACCCTTGTTCTTCTTGTTCATGATGGCATCTAGTTCGAACTTCAACAATGTGCTAAAGCAGCTTACTGCTATTTCCCGTCAATTAAACTCAGGAGAGGATGCTTTGAGCGAATTACATGTGTTAAAAGAACATTGGGATTGCGGCTGTGTTTTGGCCGAAGGCGAAGCTTGTGTTGAGCAGCAGTGCCAACAGAGAGAAAGTGCGAAGTTCGAATTCTCTAAGCTGTAATTTCCTAAGAGCCAGAAATATCGTTCAGGACGATGTGAACCTGTAAGGTGAGGCTGGCGAGCACTTTATTAATGAAAGTATTTAACATTCAAAACGTTATTCGAATCGGTAATTATGTAAATTTCTTGTTATTTCTATGTAAATGTTATGAATATTCAAATCAAACGAGATTTCACAGCGTTGTGGTTGTATTAAAACATGAATTGATCAGCCCCAAGACAGGTTGATTAAGAAATGTGTTTATTTTATATTGCTGAATTGTGTGAAAGATTTTAAGTGTAATTTACAAAATGCAGGTTATACAGCCTCAAATAATTGCATAAGATAATCATAGTAAAACATTCTGTGATAAATTGATAATGATTGATTTGAATTAATGGCAAAAAGACCACTGATGTATTTGATAATTTTGTCCAAAGGTCATATTTAGCAAGTAAAAATTTGCAGTTTACTGTATTAAGACTTCACAAGCACAAATTGGAGTTTTTATTCATGAGATTATTACAGCAGTTGGGATTCTCTGAGCACCCTAATTGTTCCTGGTCATTACTCATTAGCAAATACTTCTACACTCACTGCTATATAACTTACCAGTAGTTAAATTTATATTATAGCCAAACCAACATTTCTTTTGCAAGCAATTGTTCAACACAGCATCGCAATGTTGTTTGCACAAGAACAACTGGTTTCAATGTAGTTCAGACCTCCAAAGTAATTTTAAGCAACAAATTTACTATTTCCCATTTAGTATTGAGTACACTTATTATGTATTACAGTAATGAAATGTAGGACATAGTGTCTATGCTGAATATGTGCCAGAATAATTGCAAGGGTATGTCAACCTTGCCAAATTTTAATGTATTAGCTTTTTGGGGTTGGGGTTAATAGAAAATGGCATGGGTCAGTTTTTATGCCCCACTTTGTGTTGCCAAATTCCAAGTTAAAAGTGTGCTAAGATTTCCATTAGACTATTAATGTAATACCATGCCAAATATATTCCCATTTGACTAAACCAAATGCACCCTGGATTTCATTTAGTAAATTATATACAATGCTAACTTCTATGTGCTTGAGTTTTTACTACAATGCTTTTGCTATCTGTTTGTCTGATTCTGCCCTTTCCATTTTTGAATCACAAGGCCTTGTTGCTGCAGTTATTGAAGAAGCACAGCTTAATGCACAGAATTTTACTTTTTCATCTATCATTTTTCATCTATTGAGTCATACTACCTTGCCAGCAAAGATTCGTCACCAAGAGAGGAGTGGGATTCTTTGGAAAAAATGTTTAATTGCACTGTGGTAAAGTGAGCCAATGATTAAATTTTAATTATTTTGATGCATCAAATGTAGTGAAAAGAAATTATTTTTGGTCATTCCACACATAATTTTAGACTTTGTGTACAGTATTATACATTGTATTATTGTTTGCAGCGTTTCCATGTCATTAAATTTCGGCTCAAACCGTTAAAGTCAGCACAGAAAGTTGATTGTAGTTGTCAAATTAAAAAAAACGTTGGCAGGCTTACATTATCCGGTTAGACTCGTCACTCGTAAAAATTCCAACAATCACCACGCGCAAAGGGTTTGGCATGCTGAGTAAATGAGTTGTATATGGAATTTAATGCCTAACATAAGAAAGTAGTGTGAATAAATAGCTAATTTTGCTATCTTTTTGGACATTTTGGCAGTCGATTTTTGTTTAAAATTGACACGCCAAAACGCAGGAAATAGCATTTGCAGGGTTCTAGTTTTTAAAATTTTCTGGGGGAGAATGTCCCCAGACCCCCCTAGAGGCTCGTGGCTACGCCACTCGCGGACGCCTTTGGCGTCCAATTTTTGGTACAGTCAGATTTTATGCCAGATCCGCCCCTGAGCATATGGATGTACAGTATGGCGTGATATTTGATTTCGAATAACCTTCTTCCTTATCTTTAATGACAAAAACAGTTTCACCCAGTCATTTGCCTGACAGACAAGTAAAAATAGACATTTTATAGCAATATTGTTGTGTTTATAAAATTCATTTGTACTAATTCGCAGAGGGAAACAGTGTACCTTTTTAAAAAAAACATCACCCTAAACTTGTGAATCCCAAGCAGATAATATATTCAGGGGCGGATCTAGGGGTCGTCCAGTTAGGCACGCAACACATGGAAAATTTCACTAATTAAAAATTCTAGCGAAATTATCTCTCCAAAATTAAATATAATACAGAAATAAATATTTTACATTTGTTGGCGGTCTAGTTACTCCCACTGACCTCTGGTTAAGGCAAAATGAATTTGCATAAATTTTGCCGCATTTATTGACAATCCAGATTTTATAACTGATCTCGAGTTAGGCAAAATGACGTTTGCATAAACTCTGCGGGGGTCTACCAAAACATCATGTTTTGCTGACTTCCGCCCAACTAAAATTAATATGCAGAATCTGCCTAAACTAACGTAGTATTTAGCATTGAACTATCTACTTGCTGACTTCCGCCTAACTAAAATTAATATGCGTTCGCGTAAGTAAAATTGAGTTGTAAGTTTACACTCGACAGTGTTTTAAAATAAGTGAATACGACTTCGAGGGAGTTAAAAAGCTGCGTTTGACTCGAATGACGATGAATTCGTTCGAAAGGCGAATGACGCGCTTTTGAAACACTCGACAACGTGAAAGCCAAGTCGGCTGATAAACTGCTAGACGCTCTCAACGACACTGGATGTTCTCTGGCTTTAAATTTTTGTGCTGAAACCATCATCCTATCTTTTGCCAGGAGACAGGGCAAGAAGTGCATAGCAATAAGGCAAGACACCTTGTTTAATGCGTAGCCCTATGCGTTATTTGTTATGAATATTTAAATATGTCAGTTCAAATTAGCACACGTTCGCGTGGTCGGTGCAAAGGTCGAAGGTTATATGTTCTATAGCTAATGTTTGTTGTTGAAACATTGAGTCAAATGCATTATTAGGAGCTATTTTAATTGACAATAAAAAATTTCTGTGAATATTCAACATGTTTATCAGTTTATAATCGACTTTCTAATTTAAATAGAGTTTTATCGACCACAGACCACATGTGTTCCATAATTTTAGGCCCCGTCCACACGTACCCGTGTAAATTTAAAACCGGGTAAATATTTTCACGGTTACGAAAAGTACCGCGTCCACACGTAACCGTGTTCAAATCGTTTTCGCCCGTCCACACGTACCCGGGTAAATTTGAACACGCTCATGAAACACGATCTGAGCATGCACTGGAGAAAAGACGAGCCTGCAAAAACCTGCACGCAGTTTGTTTTTCTTTTCGTAAGATCACACGTGGCTAGTGTTTGGACTGTTTAAAACGCCAATTTTCAATTTATTGCTTTTGAAATTGCTAAAAAAATGCCAAATTCGGAAGGGCAATCGTCAAAAGCCAAGAAGAGCAAATCTGACAACTTTGTCTGGTCTGACAACGAAGTCGAGTTGGCTCATCCTAAAATTTTCCCTCCACTCTTCTGGGACAACAATTTCACCAATAAAGCCATTCCACCAAGCGCTTGTTCGTCCAGGACGAATCCAAAAACGCTTTTTTCTCTGACGCTTCTTTCTGAGTCGTTTGACAATAGCTGCTTTCGTTAAGGGCAACGAAAGAAGGCGAACGAATATCATGCGCTTCTTCATATAATCGGCGTGTGAATTTAGCATTGCAATATTTAATTGAATGCATGATACAATGTTGGCAATTAGAGAAATTAATACAGCGACAACTTTCTGTGTTTCCCCCATATTTGTTGTTTATTAAAAAAACACGCGTGAGCCTGCGGTAGCAGTGGCCTAGTTCATAATTTGACGTCACCGTGTTAATATTTACGCGGTTACGCCGTCCAGACGTAACCGATATTTACCTGTTTAAATGTTTTCGCACTCTGGCCGGCGTTTTCAAATTTACACGGTTTGTGTGGGCGATTTACCCGGTTACGTGTGGACGGTAAGCGTAACCGTGAAAATATTTACCTGGTTTTAAATTTACACGGGTACGTGTGGACAGGGCCTTCGGGGAGGTGGACAGGGAAGTCATGATAACTAACAAATATTATTAGATTAAGAACTCAAGTAACTGTTCCACCAATTATGTAATGCGATGATGTGAATATGTGATTATTGTTAGTGCTAAGACAGCTAAATTTAACAAACCATGATTCACCAAACATTAATTGTGCATCTAAGGTCAGAGGCTTCTGGTAATTGCTTGTACAGTTCTGTGTCCTTAGTAATGGTAGGTGACAATAGTTTCGTGAAAACCCTTCGGATTTTAAAATCCACTTAACTTTTTCTTAATGCAATTATTGCAATCCTCCTTGTTTTTTTCTCTCTTATAAAGGAGCATGGTAAGCACTTCCAAAAAAGTATCAATAACCTGTTACCTTCGCCTGTTTCAATCGAGTGCTTACCTACAGGGATAGCTAAAAATGACTTGGTTGGACTTGTAGCTATTTGAAATATTACTGATAAGAAGTGGTCTTTATTTCTGTGTATTCTTGGTCTTTCTACTGTATTGCCTAGAAATATTTATACTTATTATCCAGACTCTGTTAAAATTTAGAAACAAATTGTTGTTCAATCAATTTGTTGAACCAAGGGAAAATGCTAAACATACTGGAGGTGATATTCATATTTTATTTTGTCATGAGGATATTTTGGGGCCTGGGGAAGTTTTTCAACCAAATCTTAAATTTGTGGTTCCTGGCCATGCCCTTGGTCACACCTTTGGCCACGCCCTACATTTTTGAATTTGACTACCCTTTCAAAAATCGTAGATCCGCCCCTGAATATATTGTAGAGCTCTTCAAATCCCCCTTTACAATGCATATACATAAAAAATGAAATAAAGCTGAATGTACACATAGTTTCTCATAAAGAACATCGTTTTATTTAACACACACGTGTTAAATCCAAATATGCGAAACCTTCTTCAGCAAGACATCGTACGAGCAATTACTTACGTCAGTAGTATAGTAGGAGTTTTTCGACCCTTTTTTTAGGGCGCCACAAGGGTACCGCAGGGCACCGCAAGGGTACCACAGGGCGCCCCAAGCCTCCACAGGGCACCGCAAGGGTACCGCAGGGCGCCGCAAGGGTACCACAGGGCGCCGCAAGGGTACCACAGGGCGCCGCAAGCCTCCACAGGGTGCCGCACTAATTAGTATGCCAGAACGTTGTGCTCTGATTGGTCGAAAAGCGTACGTACACCCTGTGACGTACGCTATACCCGTGCTCTGATTGGTCGAAAAGCGTACGTACACCCCGTGACATACACTATAGCCGCTCTCTGATTGGTTGAACCGTGTACGTACGCACCCCGTGACGTGCGCTATAGCCGCGCTCTGATTGGTTAAAACAGCGTACGTATACGTGACTTACGCTACAACTATGCTCTGATTGGTCGAAAAGCGTACGTACCCCCCCGTGACGTACGCAGCGTGACGTACGCTATAGCTATGCTCTGATTGGTTAAAACAGCGTACGTATGCCCTGTGACGTACGCTATAGCTGTGCTCTGATTGGTTAAAACAGCGTACGTACACCCCGTGACGTACGCTATAGCCGCGCTCTGATTGGTTAATGGTTGGTGGCATAAACTATATAAATTCGTCGTCGAGTCGAGCATACGTCAATGTTAGGATTACACTTGGTTTGGTCTTTGGTTCAGTCAAAAACCGATTATTATTCAAGACGCTAGAGAAGGAGTGGAACGTCTGATAAAAGCATTGGAGGATCGTCAGAATATAATGGAGTGTTTACATGGATTACCAGCATCTTCAACAGTGACGCAAAAGGGGACGTTTTGGTTCTGCGGTGAAAATCCGAGCTGTGAGTTCTTTTGCCCCAATCAAGATTGCTACATGTTTGGAAAAGCTGTGACGGCCTATCGTGAAAGTGGTTTTGTACATCCAAGGTGTTATGGACATGGGCGCCTGGCAAAGCAGCGAATGGTTGAAGATAAGAATAACCATAACTATGGTAGACCGTTCTTTGTGTGTTCCGAAAGAGATAATCCCAGTTCCTTTTGGCAATGGGGTGATGTGTTCGAAGGTATCAAGCCCTTTTTCCGACATGCTCTGATATGTCGCACCAAGAAAGTGAAGAAAGAGGGTCCTAATCAGGATCGTTTATTCTATTGTTGTCCTCATCCAAGAGAAAGTGCTTGTGACTTCTTTGCGTGGAAACATGACGAAGATCCCCTTGAGCCAGGTTGTGTTTGTCTGTTTAGTATGCCACCATCTTACCGATATACAGTGAGAAAGACCGGGGAGATATTTACTAGCAAGGAAACGGATCGTAAGAAAGCGTATGACGAGTTCCTTCGCCAAAAGGAAGTCGATGAACTGATTCAGGACTTACAGATCTGCTAATGACTATAACAAAAGTGTAACTGTATATATAATTAAATAAACATTATCTACATTTATATCGTGTTATTATGTTGTTGTTGTTCATTTGTGTCGACTTTCCTTTGAGCAAGCATGTCATGTTTAAAGGGTGAGTTGCCCTTTATAAAATTTAGAAGAATACGTTGCATGTTTGCCTGTTGCTCGGGAAAGATTGTGATTCAACAGTCGGAAATTGATGGCGGAGAAGTACCTCCACGACCTGTATTAAGTCTTGTTATCAGAAACTTTCTCTTATCAATAGCAGCTTCCATAGCTTTTTCTGGGTCAAAGTAATCGTTTTTCATCAATGCATTTTTTTTTTCTGCATTATTTTTCTATGTATTGGATCGCTTTTAAGTTGTACCATCCACATAAGGCGTTGCATGTAAATGCTTTCTAGTTCTTTCTGAAGTTTTGGCAAAACACTGGAATATTGATCTCTTGCAGTTTGCTCATCTAAACGTCGCTTTGCTTCTTCAATTAATGGTAGCCAAGGATCCAACTGCTCTTCGTTTTCCCCCTCATTGTCGGTTGCCATCAAACTTTCGGACTCACTATCAATAGAACTTGTTGAAATACTATCTTCCAAATCCATTTCCTGAATTCTTCGATCCTTTAGTGTACAGTATTATCTTTCGTGACAGCGTAGGTTGAAGCTGCGATTAAATACTTTCCTGCAAAACTTGCAGCTCATTCCGCTAGACTAACTATCCAGAAATGGCCTGTTTTTGGGAAGCGCTGTAATTTTATGAGCAAATTAATGAGCAATTGGTCATTAGCAGACAGCGTATGAGCAAGTGCTCATATGGTTTGAGCATGTGCTCATAAACATTTATTTCTAGACAAAAATGCCATGGAGGGACACAAAGTCCCGTGGGTCCCGTCACAGCAAAACGAACCCATGCCAGCCTTAGGATCTTAAAATAATTTGAATATATAATGTTAGTGTTTAGGTCTCAAAGAACTATATTTATATATTAATCTACCTTATGAGAAAATGAGCAAGTGCTCATGAGCAATTGTGAGCATATGAGCAAGTGCTCATGCTGTTTGAGCATGTGCTCATAAAGATTTATTTCTAGACAAAAGTCCCGTGGAGGGACAAAAAGTCCTGTGGAGGGGCACAAAGTCCCGTGGAGGGACAAATCAGTGACAAGTTAAATTCTGCGACGACGACGAAGTACCGAGCTTGATCAACTCGCCATTCTTCCGCGAACTAAACCCCATTGACGACAACACGTACGAAGTGCAAAGCAGCAAGAAAAAAATTAAACTGGACTTGCCTCTTCAAGTTGGTTTCTTTGTGTACCAATACGCCAAATTATGTATGTTGCAATTTTATTATGACTTTTCAGATAAATATGTAGATAGATCTGATTTTGAGTATTGTGAGATGGATACGGACAGCGCCTATATTGCTATTACTTGTGAGAGTCTGGAAGATTTAGTTAAACCTGAAATGATGCATGAATTTGAAAACGATAAATGTAATTGATTTCCTTGAACAAACACGGTAGAGCATGCTAAGTATGATAAAAGAACACCAGGATTATTTAAAGTAGAGTGGGAAGGGGATGGAATTATAAGTTTATGTAGTAAAACGTATTGTATAATAACTACAGCAAAACACGCAATCTGATTGGTCAATACCTGTGCAGGATGAGACAATCCTGCACGGGAAATTTGAAAGTTGACATCGCTTCGCATTTTACGAGTTTGTTACGAGTTTAAAATTGCCGACAAAAAACTATTTCAGCTTCTGAAATTAGCAGAGAATGAAGATAAAGTCAAATACTAAAGTACAAGGCACAGAAACTATAATCTTTTATGTTTTCAAACTTCTATAATGTCTTGTATACTTGTATTTTTGTTTTGTTTACGTCATAAATTTAACTGAAATACGATTTTTGGCACTCGCATATTTTTGTTTCAGCTTATGCTGTAGCGATAAAAGTACAACCGTTCGAATCAGCATACAATGGTGCCTATAAAGAACTAAATTTTCTTTGCCCACAATGCTTTCTTACACACGTACTGCACTTCAAATGCCGGTAATTTTTTAGGTTTCTGTTTACACAAAAATATAAAATTGCAAAATGTAACTAGTATATCCCTCACTTTTGGCCATTAATAACACTGGTTTTTTACAACATCTACGCTTCCGTTTAGTACCAATCTATGTCCCTGTTAAAATACTATATTTTCACCAAGTTTTAGAGCAAAAGAATACAAAACAAAAAAGTTATACGAAGAGTTTTAAAATTGTGTAAATTTTAGCGTACGGTCGAATGCGACAAAGCCAAAGTTGACGATTCTTGGAAGAATTGCGTACTTCATCAATGGTGTAAAAAGTGTTAACCGTTGTTTTATTGTAGTATTTACGCTTTCCAAAAATCTCGCAACATCCCGCGTGCATGGATCATGCTATCCTGCACGGAAAACCATTCAGTAATCCTTTATTATTGTTTTGGGGATGGGAAAGACAAATTTAGTTGCAAAGGGGTTAACAAAAAGAATAATGTTATTAATAAAGATAAATATCTAGATGTAATTTTAAGTAAAATAACACAGCATTTGATAAATACCTAACAGAAAGCATCCCTAACAGCTTTTTTTTGGAAGCAGTTACAGAACATGAAGTAAGGAATGAAATAGGAAAAATAAATGCAACTAAAAGTCCAGGATATGATGGTCTTAGCGCAAAAATAATAAAACTTGTAGCAAATGAAATCTCTATACCAATTACACAAATATTTAATCAAACATTCCTGACAGGCAATATTCCACATCAACTCAAAATTGCCTTAGTATCACCCATTCATAAGTCAAATGAAGACAACAAATTTGATAACTACAGACCAATTTCAGTCCTCACTTGTTTTGCAAAACTATTGGAAAAAATTATGTATAAACGTCTTATCAATTTTGTTGAAAAAAAAATAATATTCCCTCAGAGCACCAATATGGGTTTCGTAAAAATAGATCAACAGAACTTGCTATAACTGAGTTCATTGATAAAATAACAAAAGCCATTGACAAGGGACAATACACAATTGGTATTTTTCTTGATTTGTCAAAGGCATTTGACACTCTTAATCATACCTTTCTGATTAAGAAATTGGAATATTATGGAATTATAGAGGTATTGCACTTAAATAGT
Source organism: Muricea muricata (assembly GCA_963855995.1). NCBI lineage: Eukaryota > Metazoa > Cnidaria > Anthozoa > Malacalcyonacea > Plexauridae > Muricea > Muricea muricata. Next base: position 52,937,128 of record OY979716.1, on the reverse strand, counting down.
TCCAAAACTATCTTACGAATAGAAAACATTGTTAAATATAATGACATTACGTCTGAAGCAATAACAATAACTACTGGGGCCACTATTATTTCTATTATACATAAACGACATACAAAATTGTAGGGAACTAGTTTCTACTATATTATTTCCAGATGACACAAATATTTTTCATAGTCATTCTTGTCTCAAAGATTTAAATTTAATCATGCAAGATGAAATAAATAAAATAGCTGATTGGATTACTAGCAATAAACTATCACTGAATACAGCTAAAACAAAATTCGTTTTATTCAGATCATCAAATAAAAAACTTAAACATAACATAACAATTTCTATAAACAAACAACCAATAAAACAAGTTAAAAATACAACATTCCTTGGTGTTATTATTGATGAATACTTAACTTGGAATGACCACATTGACCTATTAATGAAAAAAATTATAAAATTTACAGGAATAATATCCAAGATTTGACATTTCACAAATTTAAATACTCTCAAACTAGTCTATTATGCTTTAGTTTACCCTTATTTGATGTACGGAAATCTAATTTGGGGAAATACATATGAAAAGCGATTACATAAATTAATGAACATCCAAAAGAAAATAATACGGTTAATGACTTCTAAGTCATATACCGAACACTCTGAACCACTATTTAATAAATTAAACACTCTTAGTATTAAAAAAATTAATAATTTTCTAGCAAGTTTGTTTATGTTTCGATATCACAACTTGAATAACTTACCCAAATACTTTACCAATTACTATGTGACTAACAACAAAATTCATGATCACATTACACGGAATGCATCCCAAACTTCACAAATCATACTTTAAAGCTAATTATGTCAAACATTCTCTTTGCAATAATGGTGTAGACATCTGGAATAAATTAATGCCTGATTTAAAAAATACAAAATCTTATGACATATTTAAGAAGAAATCCAAAAATTATTTCTTGCAGTTGCATACGGAAATATAAATACTAAGAACTAGTTTCTTAAAATAAGAAAATATTTTCTTAAGTATTTTCATACCAAATCTATTTTCTTAAAATAAGAAAACATTTATTTTTAATGTGTATTTTTCTTAAAATAAGAAAACATTTATTGCAGACAATAGTTTTAATTCTTAAGCTAACTTTTAGCGCAAATAATATCACAAGACAATAATTGCACTCTGTTAAAAGGTTCTTTGCTAAGCTAATTTCAAATTTGCCACAGCTTACATGAACAATATATTTATTGAGGTGGATTTAAACTCGCATTAATTTTGAGGTTGAGGTTGGTTGAATATATATATATATATATTATTTACCTACCATGTGACTGCATCGATGTTCACTACAGGTCAAGGCAACCTTTTTGAAAACGACAGTTATACAAATATATGCAAACAAAGGTACAAATGTATCAAGAAATCTAATTCAATATTTACAAAATCCAAAAAATTGAGTTCTCTTCAAAACAAATTCAGTTTTGCATGAAGTATAAAAGTGCAAGATAAAGGTTCACTGGATAGAAAGCTTTTTGCTGTCGGGCTATCAGACTAGTTTAATTTTTAAAGCTGAGTTTTTAATGGCCTACGTTTTTATACACTATAGCTGGATTATTAAAAAAAAAAAGCACTCATACCTTACACAATCTAGCTGGATATCCAGTGCACCCCTAAATGCAAGCTCTAAAATTTCAGTGGATTTCTCCCTGTAACATGCTGATCAATAACATCACCCAAGTCATATTTTACAGGTACATAAAGTTCACCTACACTGTCCTCGTTAGTGTGAAACACATTGAAATCCACCAAGCCTTCATAAGAAGCAATCCCAGATTCAATAGTCTCTGTTTCTTTCACATGATATGCCTGGAAGTGTTCACTGAAACAGGTTGTTTCAAGCGGTGTGTACTCAAAGTATATAAATTCAGACGCATTCCATATTTGCTTAATAATTCCAAACATAGGTAATAACGAATCTTCATCAACACTGTGGACAATCACTCCACTCTTGCGAAAATCCGTACCATGACACACAACCCAAGATGCTTTGTACACATTCTTCAGTTGGATGCCTGGTAACAATCCAAATGCATCCATTTTCTCTCTCAGACGTTTCCTTGTACACTCCTTAGCTAAGGATACAGAGCCATACTTTCTTTCTGAGGAAAAAAGAGGATGGGATTTTGGATCCTCGGTTGAATCCCCAAAGTTGCTGCATTCTTTCAGCCAATGATTTGGCCAGGTTCTTAAAATTCTGTTTGCGAGCAAGTTCCTTAAAATAGTTATGGGCCGACTCAAAACTGAAACAAGAATGCCGTACCAAAGGCCCAAGTTGCTTTATCATTTGTGGCAGATGAATCATATAGTGCTGCTTTGGGATAGTACCCACATCTGGAAAGCGTTCCTTAAAACTAATTAAGTGCTCATTAATAAGCAATTTCAACAAATTTATTGTCTCCAAGCTGATGACTGGCGAGAAAACAATCTGACATATTGCTATCAACTCTGTTATCAATGGATATATGGGATCATCTTCGCTAACAAGTGAGCACAGGATGAATGGGATCAGCCTCAGAAACAATCTTGCTTGAGCAGCATTATATTTTAACTTATATCTTTCATCGCCTTGGAAAACAGTCTCTCTCAAAAGATCCGGCTTGTCTGCTACTTCACTGTAGCCATAACACTGGTTGCAAATTGCTGCATTAAGCTGAGCAAGTGAAAACTCTCCAGAGCCAATATAATGAGACAAAATATGACGAAGTTCATACTGTACCACGCCTTCAAGCAATGTTTGCATGATGTCTTGTGGCAACTGTGTTGTAATGTCAAAGTTATCTAGATCACAAAGCAAACTTCTGTGGTTAATCCCATAAGTAATCTTTAAGTCAGTCCTAGCTTGTTCTGTTGGTGCCTCGTCAATTTCCTTGCACTGCCTTTCATGAGTCTCTTTTGACCGTGCATGAAAATCATAATCATAGAAACTTTGCTGCATGGCATCATAATGGCACTGACAGTGACGACACTTGTGAAATGCAAATCCTACCCCTACTTTGTATCCACCCCACTCATGTTGGCCCTCAGTGTCTCCAGCACAGCTGATCACTTTGCCAAAAATCAATTTCTCTTCACCATCAATAACAAAATTGCAACCATTCTCTAGCTTCTTAATATCTTCTATCATGGGTCTAAGAATAGCATTATGCCCATATTTCTTTACAAGGTGGGAATTTGCAATACCAAGCAATCTTACAGCACAATGCTTTGATCTTACTTTAGGATTTAGGTTTCCTAAAGTGTAATAGAACATGTCTAGCTTGTGAATGCCAGCATGACTACCCAAAGGGTTGCAGACCTCAACAGCATCATTGTATATGATAATTTGTATGGCATCCTCATGTTCCACAAAGAATGGGTCATTCTTAAAGAACTCTCCATCGCAAATGTCATAATAAACCTCAGAGTCACAATAATTGGGCTTTTTGATAACAAGGTTTGCAACTCTTTTGTTGGACAGAAATTGTTGTAAACTTTTAAGAATGGGAATATATATGAAAGTCTCGTCCTTTTCCACAAGGGACCTTTTGTTTTTCCGCTTTTTAACACAAATTTTCTTTCCAAGTACCACTTCTCTAATTTCCACAAAGTTCAGATTTTTTTTTATAAAGGTGGTTTGCAAGTAATTTGTTCGCAATGAAGAGAATGGTTCAGGGATCTTACTAAATGTTTCAGCAATTGTTTCGGAAAAATCTTTTCTGTGATCATGATTCTCCCATGCACTAAGTAGACTTTTTTTGGCCATATCTACGTTGCTTTTCACTATGCTCGCAGTGCTATCAATGATATTATCAACAGCTACCTAAAAAAATTAGAAATAATTTCACTGAGTTTCAGCACTTTCCAAACAAAGCCTTCCAGTGTATAAGAAAGTAAAACATGGAACCAAGTCTGCAAGATGGCATTGGTAAATTCTGTAATTTTGGGAACAGTAAAATACAGAGGCAACAAAATTCTTGAATGCAAAAACAAGTTGCTACAGCAGCACATAATTTAGTAGGCCAGTGAATGGAAATGGGAAAAAAATACAAACCTGGGTTATGTTGTTTCGTTCTTTGACTTTCAAGATGAAAAATGCTTCAGTTCGTTTATAATCTGATACTAAAGGCTAAACAAATTTTAATTCTAAATTAGTGAAATCATCAAAATGGGGGAATGGGCACAACAAACTGCTTGTCTCCCCAAATCAGAGTGCAATTTAGCAAGGTATATTGAGGAAATAGAGATTTAGCCAAAGGGCAAGAATGTCAAAGTCGGGGTGTCCATTAATATGCTATGCCATTTTGACATTGTCTTTGAAGCTAAATCTCTCGGATATATGTACAAAGTGTTGAAGTACACGAGAATCTAAGTTACACAAGTAAGCAAAGAAACAGCGGTATAAAAAAATGATACTATAAACCCCAAAACACCTTGTTGTAGGCTGTTTATTGACACAGTTTACAGTTATGATTTTAACCATGTCACATAGATATATACAGGGTGTATAAAAAAAGGCAACAACTTAATATGAATATTTGCTGTTATAAATCTCAATTCACAGTTGGTATATGCACCCGACTACATTTAGATAATTGTACAGATAGAATACGGTAACAATTCTTCTCAATCCCAAGGGCCAAACGTTCTTTCTTTTGTAAACCAAAGCGAATATTCATAAATATAAAGTGGTGGCCTTTTTTTTATACACACTGTAGAGACAATCTTTATTACTACTTACTACCATACTATACCATCTTACTTGGGCGCTTGGCTAAAGTTGGCTAGCCTTTTTAATATGAAAATTACTCACCTCACTATTCACATTAAAAGCATCATACTCTTGGTCACTGCTACCACAAGACGAATCACTAATGGTGCCCTCACTACTGGTGCTCTCATTTCTATCCAGGTCGCATTCATCGGTATCTGGACCAACGTTAAATATTAAATCTTCATTTACATCATGTATAATATTTTCATATATGTCGTTTCGGCTTTCGATATTACCCTTGTATTCGTCTTTGTGATTCCTTGCCACATGCTTGTAAAAAGAATGATATCGCCTGAAAGTGGCCGGGCAGTCGTTTACTCCACACTTCACAAAAAAATTTAATTCCTTGCTGTGCGCCGAAAAGTAGTGGCTCATCAATACTTTCAGCGTGAGCGCGACAAAAACACCGCAAACATAACATTTCCAACTCGCCGGCGGTTGACCGGCATCCATGACTGCTTAGCACACCGGAGTACAAATCTTTTAATAATGTATGGCGGAATCCTATTTGAAAACTTAAGTTTAATGTCACTTTTGCTCCGCAAAGGGATTGCAATTAATAACAATGCCTATAATGGCATACAGTTTGGACTTTGGTTACTGTATCACTCACGTTGTCTTGTGTTTCCATCACAAATATTGTATTTCACAGAACCATTACAGTATATTCATCGAATTTCCATCCAGTCTGTGTTAATCTTCTTGGTTTCCAAACTCTAGATTTAAAACGTTTGTAAAACGAAATTACCTTAATAATTTCAACGTTTAGATTTCTGTCTAATTCGTTAGTATTGAATATCGATTGACCAGAATTTCATTCTCAAAGAAAAAATTCTTGATAAGTGGAAAAAGGATCAATCCCACAAGTCCTTGCAGCAGTGACGCACCATTTCAAAATTTTAAATTGCGTGCTTGTATCGTATCAGCAACTATAACTCAAGTAAATTGCGTTTGTTTTATCTTTTTTCTTGGTTCAATTTACATCAAATTACTCCTTTTGGATGTAAAAATAATGGATTTTGGTAAAGAGTCTTTGTGGCGTAAAATCAGCGCTGAAGTAGAAGAAATTGGCCAAGTTCTTGAAGGTAAACTAAGCTACTGACATGTCATTCAGAACACCAATTTGTATGAAACAGTTTAAAGTACATACATCGCCATTTATTATAAGGTGCGTCAATGTAAGAAAAAGCGTCTTCAAATATTTTTTCGGATCTTATTGATGATAAGTCGATCTTGAAGACTAAAGAAATTTGTATTGCTCTGGCGTCCGCATGATCACACTGTATTGTGGCAGGCCTCGATCAGTTGTTCTGACTTGATATTACCTGATAATCTTATCTCATATTAGGTGGTGAATTTTTCCACACTGCTTTTGCTTTCTGCTAAACATATTAGGCTGTCATTTAATAAAATTGGGTTAAAGTGTAATTCTGAAATGGTGTTTGAATACATCGTCACTACATGTGACCTGTAATTTGGAGGGGAAGACTTGTGTATTTTGAAGGGGCTGCCTACCTACAAATTATGGAAAATAACATTTGATAAATTCTGTGCTTCCAAAATCCAGTTAATTAAGTAATAAGGGTCAAGATTGGCATTCACTTCTTAACAAATATTTTTTCATGGGAAATAATTACCGGCACATACTTATGCACTTGTCATCGGAAATCCCCACCACCCCCACCCCGGAGAAGCATGGGGCATATGTGGGGGTAATAGGGGATTGGACTTTTCTTTGTGCCCCATGGGGTGGGGGCTTAGGTCAGTTTCATCAATTGAGTTCACAATGTCAAATACTGAAAGGAGTCTGGGATTGACTAAATGCATGCCTGATCCAAAATGGCCAACATCCAAGGCACAAAGGTCGAAGGCTAGAAAGCTTATTAAATCATGTTTTATTCATGCTATTTATCATTGTTGTAGGTGGGCTTCGCCAGTGCTGCTTGCCCCTATATATGGGGCATTTTCCTATATTTTTTCAACAGATTTCTAATCCCCCATGTTTCCCCGGGGTGGGGGTGGTGGGGGTTGCTGATGACAAGTGCATTATATGTGTGTGGTGTTTCAACAACATATATACAGAAAATATTTGGCATGGAATGAATAAATACCTTTGTATTTTACTCTGCAGAAAATGAAATAACAAGTAACAAAGACATCCAAGAACTTTGCTATGAAGCTCTCAAAGATATTTTTCCTGGTGGGGGTAGAAGAGTTGTACAGCGCTCTAAAGCCTGGAAGATTATAGAGGCCTCTTTAAAGGTAACTAATCGACCTGTACAACTTTCCTTAATACATCTTAATAATATATTTAAACCAATTGTGGTTTGTTGGAAAGAGTTTGTTTTTTTTTAATTAAATTAAACCAATTTAAAATTTAAACAAACAGCTTGACCATTACATTCATTTTCTAGAATGAAGGCTTTAAATCAAAGATAGCTTCCCCGTTGTCCAGCAGAGCAAGGGCTGATTCACCTGTTACACCAAGATCATCTGTGACATCACTATCCTCATCACCCAGTAGTTCATCTACATCAAGTTCTGCATCACCCTTTGCTCCAGTACGGATGTCAGAGTTACCCACGAATAGTGATGAAATTATGATAACAAAGAGTCAGGAAGGTTTGCCATTGGAAAAAGAGGAAGAAAACAAAGCACCAAGTTGGGCAATTTGCATGAAAAAGCCTGTGTATGCTATTTATACAGATGCAGATGTGCAAGCTTCTGAAAAGAATGGCAAGATGTCCAGTGACATAAGAAACAGATTGGTGCGTGGTACAATCCACAGTATGGTTTCTACTGCCTCAAACCCTCCTTTTAACCGGTTTCCAACCCAGTCAGAGTTAGAAGAAATGTCTAAGTCACTGGTGATAAAATACACTTGTCTCAGGGACAATGACACAGGTCATGTAAGTATTTCTAATATAATATTTCAAATTTAAGTTGACCAATTACGAGACTTTAATACAATTAAAAGCTTATGGTGATTTATACACTTTATTTAATACAACACATATTCAATGGTATATCATCACGTCAGGAATGACAAAATTGTAGCATATTTAACCCACTGAGCTGCAGCGCTTCCCATCCATTTCACTTTACCAGTACCAATGGTCTTATGCAAGGCTATTTTACTTGGTAATGGGGAAGCTCGGCAACTTTAATACTTTGTTAGTAAACGAGTTCTGGACTGTGCTTATTTTTAGTTATTCTAGCAAATTTAATTGTTCTGGATATGCCTGACCTGTCCATTTAATTTGAACCATGTTTTGTTACAAAAAACTTATGCTTTGCTTTGTTATTATTAGGGTGTTATTCTGAAACAGCTAAAACGGAGGCTCAGTAACACTAAGCCTGTCAAAAAGAGGCAAGGACCTTGTCCAAAGAAGAGAAAGATTTCTAACGTGAAAGCTGAAAAAGTAGAAGAGTTGGAAGTGGAACCAAAAAAGGATGATAACACTTTGAGTGGTTTGAGCAATGGTAAATATATGCAATCCTCCTAAAACCTTTTGGCATTTTTGAATAATGAATACTATTTAAAATATAGTAGCAGTAAACAAGTGGCTTTCATAAAAAGACAGATGTTAGAGAAAATTGGGGATAAGTGGCCATTGGCTGAATAATTTTCTGTTTCTTTTTTTCTTTAAAAGATGATGACTATCATAAAGAAAATACTAATGATGGTGAAAGAATCATGGAAAGGCACTATAATGCTCTCAAAAGAGAAATAGATAAGAAGAATCCAAATCAGAATGTAGTTAATTGCTATTTAAACAAGGAGTTTTCGGCAAGGCGTGAATGGTTGATGAAGACTTCGGCTGAGGAAAGAGCAGCAAAGCTTTTGGAAGTTTACCCTTGTTTTAAGGATCATGTTGAGGTAGATAAAATTAGATATTAAATAGATAACATTTTGGTTGGTAATTACCTGTCTTAAATATTTTTTTAACCAATAGATCATTGAAGAGGCCAGAAGAGTACTTGAAATTGCTGAAGGGGAACCCCAAGACTTTCTCAGAAAATGTGTTGCTCGATTTACGAATGAAATTGAATTCTTGATTTACTATGGAATTGATTCCAAAGGAATAAATCCTCCAAGAAGCCCACATCTTAGTAAGTATTTTATAAGTAAATTTTTTTTTAGATACCAGTATAAAAGATGTCATGGAAACATTTTAAGTTTTGTATTTTATAGTTCATAACAATGAATGTTGTTTGGGACTGATGTTATTTGTTCTAACATGATCAAGATGTTACCATAGCCCCACCAGTAAAATAATAGTGCTTAACAATAGATTCTTTTCTAAAAATGGTGTGGTACATAGTAACTGACACTTTCCAAATTTTGACTTACAGATGCTAAAATTGTTCATGTTTTGAAATTTTTGGTAACCTTGTTCAATCATGGTAAACAAAAGACAACAAAAAAACAATTGAACCAGGAACTCATTCATCAACTCAAGGTATGTAAATTGTGAGCATTGAGAATATGACCTCATTAATAACTAATCATTTATTTAATGCTAATCTATGCCCCCCTGCCCCCCCCCCCCCGTTCAATAACATTTCTGTAGTTCATGGACTTATTGCAGCGATTTTTTTCTTTCAGGATCATGAGGATCCTGATGTTTGGTGCAGCAAGCAAGCTGGAAATGTACCAGTGCTGCTAATGGACAAAGAAAATTGTTACATAATAGTGGGAAGGTGCATTCTTTCTAAAATGAAGGTCAGCCAGTTACCTGAAGCTGTTGTTGCTTTCATAGCAACATTTTACCTCCTTGATTTTGATTATCCAAAACAATATGAAATTTCTATGAACATTATACAATATTTTATCTTCGAAGATAGCAATGTACCAGAAGATGTTGCTCAATCTTTCAGCTCAAATTTGTCTCAGTACAAAAAGTTTAAAAGTGAAGCTGTGTAATTCCATGTAACCCACAGTATATGCAGGTTAAATTTTAAATATATGCAGGTATATTTTTCTCAAAGTTTTTCTCTTGTACTATATGATCTAATACGAAATATACTTCATTTTAAGACTATGTACCCTATACCTGGATGATCCTAAATTAAGAAGCTGTCCCATGAAAATTTCTTAAATTAAGTATACTTTCACACAGAAATTATTCTTAAAACAAGAAAATAGTTTTCTTAGAGTAAGAAAATAGTTTTCTTAAAACCAGAAAATATTTTCTTGTTTTAAGAAACATTTCTTAACATTTCTTATTTAAAAATTTACTTAAATTAAGAAATTATCAGAAATATTTTTCTTATTTTAAGAAATTTTTCTTACAAATTTCTTAAGAAAATTTTCTTATTAAGAAAATTTTCTTAAATAAATTTTCTTATTAAGAAAATTTTCTTGTTGTTCTCCCAAGAAAATATTTTCTTATTTCAAGAAAATTTTCTTAAAACAAGTTTTTTTTTCTTAAAATAAGAAAATTATTTTTTGCTGTGTATAGAGACTCTATTTCTTATATGCCAATGCATGTATGTTCTTTCTCATAAAAAACTGAGTTCTAAACTTTTCCTACTGTATATATCTTCGTTGTTATTCGAAATATTGTAATAAGATGTACGACATACTCCTATGTTTGTAACTTTACACTAAGTTCCGATTAGTTGACCTGCATCTAAGGACATATGCAGACTTATATTCATTTATGCAATGTCTTTCGTCAAAATCCAAGATCTGATTGGTTTTGTTTATGACCATATGCATCTAAGGACATATGCAGACTTATATTAATTTATTATGCAATGTCTTTTGTCACAATCCAAGATCTGATTGGTTCAAGTTTGTAAATGCATGCTAGTTACGACTTGATGGACTTAAAGCAACAAGCAAAAGCATAAAATGTAGTGGGCTTGGTGTAGTGCTATTATAAGTTTTTTTGACACAGTCCAATATTTCTTAACCAAATATACGTAAAAGCCTACGTGGGCAAAAGCCACTTTATTTATTATCGAAACTGTTTGTAGCCTGCCACCATGTGTGCTATGAGCGAAACACAGCGCATAAGCCAGTAAATAATTACTTGGTTTGCAACCGAACTGACCAAGCGATAAATTACATTAAAAATAATTTATCCTCGGAGGTTTACGAATAGAAGCAGAAAGACTTTTCTTTTGAATATGCTTTGTTTACCATAGACTATTTGCTTTGTCTACCATAGACGCGCACTTCACGCGTCTTATTAGGACCAGGGTTTTATAAGCATAATTAAGTACGAGCTTGAGCACAAGACTCCAAGTGTTGCTAAGTTATTATGTTTCAACAAAAGCAAATTTAAAAGAAATTTCTTTCTTTTTTGTCTTTAAAATCCTTAGAGTATAACATTAATGCTTTGCCTTTGTTTTCTTGCTTATGCTTTCATGCGTCAATACTGTAGAGTGGACCAGGCTAAATGGGAGTTTTTGTTAATCTGTTGTTGAATTGCACTCGATACATGGAAAAATCCTACTTTTAAAACAAACCTAAATTGTCAATTCCACTGAAACATACAAACATCAATCCTGCAAAATCCGAGAAAAAATACCACGCTTGCGTAGGCCTTTTCAAGCCGTAGAAAGAAACCTACTGTACGACATGTACAGAAGGAACGGTGGGAAAAAACGCGGCGTTAATGGTAGGTATGTAGATTGTAAATAGGAGTTGAAATATAGTATTTAAATTAAGAAATAAAACAGTTAAATCAACAATTTCGTTCTCCATGATCACTTCGCATGTTATTAGTGGCGCAATAAGGCCTGTTATAGACGTAGAATTTTTCATGCATCGAATGACATTCAAATTGCGAAGACAAAGCAGAAAGAATATTCTTTTGAAATTGCTTTTGTTCTTTCGTAGTTTATGCTCGTAGTCTTATGCTTGTGGTCGTGATTATGTGGATGCTGATAACGCATACTTCACTGCATTTTTTTTTATTTTGTCTTTTGTTTTAGAATATCAAATGCTTCAGTTCTTGTACTTTCCCTATTCGCGAAAAAATAAAGACTATTTTGGATTTGTGACATGTGTTGATTCCTTCATGCCATGTTAGTAACCGAAGTTTGCAAAATACGAACTAAATGACTATACATAAGGCCTAGGCCTAGGGACCGGCGAGGGTATTCAGTCTCACTTCATACTGATTATAATACTTAACAATCATGTATTGTACGTAGAGAATTCTTCTTCTCTTCGTATTTTAAATTTGCCCGCACCTACGAAAAATATTGCGCATATATACAACAACAAACTTTCACTATATCAATCGATTTGTAAAGTATAATTTTAACACATTATTTTACATGATACACACAGAAGACAGCCATGTACTGATCTACATTCAATTTATTCAGAGCCATTGTTGAAAACCAATGGCAACGAAGTATTTTGCCTAAAGCATGCAAATTTAATAGCACCAACCAGTAAGAATTAGTGATTTTGCTTATACTATATCTCAATAATATATTAATGAGGCAATAATGAGTCTATATGTCCTTTGATGCAGGTCAACTATTACCAATATATATAATTGTAAATATGTAAACTAGGGGTCTTAATCAAAAGCCTTTTATGGTTCCTAGTAGATCCCTAGCCCTTATTTTTATAAGTCTACTTTTTTTAGTAAAAGAAATATGTACGCATATGTATGGGCAAAATGTAATAAATAAATAAAAAAGTAAACGTTGTGGGTCTGGTGTAAATAGGGGATTCAGAGTTATGAACAATACAATGTGCACATATGTTCAAGTTAAAAACGCTTTTAGTTATTTTTATCCAAAACGTAAAGTTTTGGAAGACGGCGTTTCAACCATTCCATTAGATATTTGATCTGTAAATAGCTATTTTGTGAGTGTGTCTTTTCAACAACAAACATGTGTGCGTGTTATTTCCATCTGTGTCTTGTTTACTTTGCCCCTAGGCGATTAAACCTATTAATAATGTTGACAACACGAGGGATCATATAACACGATATATGTGGTTTTGAACAATAATAGAATTAAGTTCGTGAGCGGGCATCGGTTTGTTTTGCTAAAACGGGACTCGCGGGACTTAATTTGTCCCTCCACGGGACTTTGTGTCCCTCCACGGGACTTTCGCAAAACCTAATATCACTTTGCGGGACTTGCGGGACTCAATTTGTCCCTCCACGGGACTTTTACAAAAACAGTATTTAGTTTTATGTTTAACAATATTTAGTTATATGTTTAAGTTCAATAATTTTAGTTTGCATCATGCCGCGTTTGCGTAAAGACTGCCACCTGTGTGGGAAGCAAGGCTTGTTAAAACTTGCTAATCATTTGGCAGATTATCATCACTTGTCGACAAAAGAGAGACAATATTATTTAAGGCAAGCGAAAATTCTCCCGTTGGATAGCATTTTAAACGAACTTATGAAAATACATCAAAGCGACAGAATATGAAATGGTATATATAACGTTTTTGCAAACTTACGTTGCTCAGTTTAGTCATGTATTCGTTACAACTAACACATCCCTTTGGCCTCCTTGTCTCAGGCGGTACAAAAACTGGCAAAACAACATTTGTCAAGAAATTGTTAGGCAACGTTCAAGTGATGATTGACCCACCACCTGAGAACATTAAATATTTTTATTCCGAGTATAAAATCATTAGTTCCGAACATTGAGTTTATTGAAGGTGTACCAGATGTAATATTCGACAGTATCAACCCTAAGACGCGAAATCTTTATATATTTGATGATATGATGGGGGAGCGAGACTCGGTGATCGCGAAATTATTTACAAAAAAGTCTCACCACGGGAATCTCAGCATGATTTACATAGTTTAAAATCTATTTCATCAGAGTAAAGATCATCGCACCATTTCATTAAATGCCAGTTATATTGTGTTAACAAAGAACGTCAGAGATGCAAGTCAGGTTATTCATTTAGCTAAGCAAATTTACCCCAACAACGTCAAATATTTTCAACAAGCATATCAAATGGCGACAGCTGAACCATTTTCATATTTATTTATTGACCTAACACCCACATGTCCGGATGAAACGCGCTTAAGGCCTAGTTTATACGTCGAAATTCGGTCATATTTAATTCGTCGCATATAATTCAACGAATTTTGAGCGACGGAAGCTCGTCGTCTAAATTGATTTTTTTCGACGCGACACACTAAAAGCGACGACGTTGTAAATTACGACGAACTCTGTCGCGTAATTCGACGGAAATGCGACAGCAGCTTATATGTTGAAATTCCGTCGCGTCGAACAAAATGCATAAATTATGATAACGTCATTTTCAATCCCACAATACAATGCTGTCTTATTCGTGGATCCCACGAATTAGTCATTTTCAACATGGCGGGCCAACAACAATGTTTTGAATGCAAGACTTTGACGAAATATAAATGTATTAATTGCAAAGTGTGTGTTTGCAATCGTCCATCATGCTCTGTGGCCGAAGTAGACGAAGAAACTGACGGCTGGGTTGAAAATATAAATGTTGCAAACTGCAACAGTTGCTTTTTGGGCTACAATAAGCTAATGCCACTAGACCGACTCGAAGGTGATCATGAGGAAGAAGATGAAGAAGTAGCAAACATTTTGTCGAGTAAAAACAATAAAAATGGAATGAAAAAGTCTGGAAGAAGATCACTATGGACCTCAAAACACATCGATGACATGGTAGACATTATTGTGAACAGTGAAAATTACAAGAAGAACCTAATATTTATGAACAACAGGCGTTCTACAAACACTGAAATATACAATAATGTCCTGAAGCAGATAAAAGAGCGGCATCCCACCTTTCCTCTCGCCGTTGGGCAAATCCGAAACAAATTTAAATGGTGTGTTGGGGTTTGCAAGAAAGTAGCACTTACTGTTCAAACAGCAACTGGTGTGAAGCGATTCATTGAAGAAAAAGGTTATGGAAAGTGGTTTGATGCGCTATTTCCTCTGATTAAAAGCAGAGATTCATGCCAACCTGAGCAATCTGTTGAGCCATCAACCAGCAATTGCTCGAGTTCCAGTAATTCCAGTACTCCTGTTGGCCAAACCCAAGAGAATGATGATTGTGATGATGATGATGTTTACACTGAGAAAACAGAGGGATGTACCACAAAAAGAAAGAGCAAGGGCTTGTTTGTCCCAATCAAGAAAAGAAAGAAAAAGAACAATGAATCAGAGTCTGTGACAAAGGTTTTAAAGATTTTAGAAACCATGGTTGAAAATGATCCGATGAAGGATCTTTTGCAAATTATGAAAGATGATGCAGAGAAGTCTAGACAAATGGAAATGGAACTACTTAAAATGTTGTGTACAAACGTTCAAGGATATGTTCCCCAGATGGCACCCAAAGAAAACCTGGGGCCACAGCAACAGTATTTACAAAGCCCAACACCGCAGCATTGGCAGCCTCTTGGTCCACCCGCAGTTCCTCAAACTCCACCTAGTAGAAACCACTCCTGGCACAATCAGGCTGGAATGAGTTCACTCACCATTTGACCAAATGAACACTTACACAAAGCTTTAAGTTTGTGTTGTATTGTGCCAAGTGTTCACAAAAAAAAGCACAATGGATGATATGAGATTTAAATTAATGTAAAATTATGATTTTAGTTTTGCCATAAGATCGAACATGTTAATACTAAATAATTCAGTACATTTTTTATGATAATTATAAATACAAAAGTATTTTGCAACTATTTAAAACATCTGTATGATTTTTGGTGCCTTAGCTTCTGTTCTCATGTACCTATGTTTCCACAGAAGCACATTTATACTGCAAAAAATTAAGCAGGACTAAATACTAGCAATAATATGAATAAATTGAATAGGCTTTTTGTATGTGCTTCTACTATAAGAAAAAAAGGAGGATCAACTTTGCACAATGCCAAGTAGAATGCCTATAAACATCCACTAGTATTGCTAGTTTTTACTACAGAAGCAAGAGCTGCTGTAGTATCTCGATGACTTGTCAATAATTCCAATTTCAAGCCCAATAGAATTCTGTTTGCATATTAATAAAATATTGGGGAACTGAGTGTCTTGGGGAAAATTTTGCATTCACACAGTTTTTAATAACACAGTTTATTATTAATATTTTACATTGATACACTAAGGTACATTGACACAACCTTTAACTAATTCTAGTACATAATATTATTCCACAACTTCTATTTAATACTTTTTGAAAGTTAGGATACTCCATGTCCTTGTTTTTCCTTCCACAGCTTATCTTTTAATGCTGCTCGTATTTTTCCTGCTTGGACAGATGTGTCTTTTACCTTTGCACACCTTCGCATATTTAGAAGATCCCTCACAGTTTCCCTATCTCGTCTTTCCAATGTCATAGGATCAGCAGCAATGTCAGGTTGCACAGGGAATGGCTCATTGTATTCGATGCAAAGATTGTGAAGCACAATACAAGCCAGTGTGATTGGTTTCATTGTCTGTTCATTGCACTCGCATTTCCTATACAAGACACGAAATCTCCCCTTTAGCTGTCCATAGGCACACTCAGTCACCATCCTTGCTCGAGACAATCGATAATTGAAATTTCTTTCTTCTGGTGTGTGTGGCACACGTGTAGGGCTTCATGACCCAAGTTGTGCATGGGAATGCCGAATCAGCAGCTATCAGCAGACCAACTTCCACATCACTAATTGTCACGCGCGCGTGCGGCGGCCAGGTATTGGAATTTACAAATTTTGTATGTAAAATAGCCCATGTTTATTGAGCTATAACTCAATAAATAAAACATATTTGGCGATAAAATTTTCGTAGTTTCAAAATGAAGGAAAGACCTAAAGATTGGTGCAATTTTGAGTATCTAGTGTTTTGTAACATGCAAGTAATGGGCCGCCGAAGTTGTCGAAATTTCGCGACTCGCAACGCCATATTATAATGCGGCACCGGCTTCCGTCGTCAACACGTCGCCTTCAACCGTAAATCCGGAGTGAGCTCTGGGGTGAAATAGGACAATTTAGGTATCAGAAGAAAGCTCATGATCTCAGCTATCCAAAGGTGTCCTATTCTTTCGAGTTTTCAACACGAAAGGATTATTTTATGAGAAATACAACTTTAAATTGCGATTTTATACTACTTTTGGTGCACAATGTCAGAAGAATCAGGTATAGTTGAAATCTGTGCCATTTTAGCTTCCATTTGATATATTAAATGTAGTATGAAACAGCGGAGCTCATCCCGGATTCTTATTGAAACTTAGGCAGTGGAACAGATTTTTCGGCGCCATTGGAAGCCTCGTGGTGTGACAATTGTCGCGACTTTAGTGAAAACGATCTTCGCTCACTTATTATTGATAGAGTAAAGCCCAGCTGGTGGAAAGGTGAGAATAGAATCTGCTTTAGTTTGTTAATAAAAGTATTTGAAATGAGTAGTCATATTGAGGGTAACCAATGTGAAATGGTTAGAGAAGGCCTGCTTGCACTAGACAAAAATATCACCTTACCTAATCATATTCGGAACCTGAAACGAAAAGCAAGCAGACAAGCTGGAAAAAATCCAGGTGGCAATTGCAGTATTGTTTCTGATTTGTATTTGACAAGCAACAGAGAAAAATACATTGGAGAAGAGTGCAAAAAGCTTGGTATAACTGCTGAAATGCTAAATCATTCACTGCACAGTGATGTAAGTCAACCTGAAAGTGGATGTTCAGATAAACCGGCGCAGGTTGCAACTGCCATGCCAGTCATTACGACCGTGACGAATAAATTAGTCATTGAGTTAAATGAATATCGAGAGAAAACAGGTCGGCCATGGAGCATCCTGCTATCATGGTTACATAATATTAGTATTGATACTGATGATGTTGACCTCAAAGTGTTCCGTTCTAGTGTTGAGCGTGTAATTGAGCGAAAGCGATACCTAATGAGAAACAAAGGTAAAAGTGTATGTGAAGAGTATTTAAGTGAAATGTTTAAGTTCCCACAAAAAGTGGTGAAGTCTGACCCTGCAATTTTGTACCAGATATCTTTAGATGAACATGTGAAAAAAATTGAAATACTTTTGAAAAATATTGAGAAATCAAATTCTGAGATCGAATTACTTAATCAGACAATAAGGGAGCAGAATTTAGCAAGTACTAATACAAGTAAAGAAAATGACACTTTACGACAAAATCTCAACGAAATGCGATTAAAGCATGAAGCAAAATCTAAAGAACTTCAGGTGGCAATGGAAAAGCTGAGTAAAATGTCTCAACGAAATCTTAACAAAAAGATCAAGCGAAGAGATGATATGAATTCAAAATTAAAAGAAAGGTCAAAGCAACGACAAGAAGAAATTAAGAAAAAAGGAGATGAATTGAAAGCACAAGAAGAGAAGTATGAAGATATGATTGATGAAAAGAATGGAATCATAATCCGGCTTAATGAAAAGTTAGATGCTGCCCTTGAAGCTAAATCTAAAGCACAAAAATTGAAGTCTTATTATAAAGTTAAAAATAGATCTTTTCAGGGAAAAGAAGCAAATGGGCACCTTTTATCAAAGATTACAGAATTAAAGACCAAAATTGCAGAATTGGAAAATGATCTTGAAGTCTTGCAGGAGCAGCTTGAAGAATTCCTTCAAAGAGATGTGGTGAAAACATTTCATAATGGTAGGTATACTGATGAGATCAGAGCAGTGTATGAAGATTTGTTATGTTGGGGAGTTGGAACAGAAAACATTCAAAATGTTGTTAGGACTGTCTTAGAGAAACTTGCTGGCTTAGAATGTGAGCGACTACCAAAGGCAACATTTGCCAGGTATATGTATTTAGAAGCTAGACAACTTGCTCAGATCCAAGTAGCAGAGAAGTTGCTAGATGGATGGGAGTTGGGTAACCGGACTTTGCATTGTGATGGTACCTCCAAACATGGTCACCATTATGCCACTTTTGATGTAACATTAGATGATGGTAATGTCATGGTGGCTGGACTTAGAGATATGGCATGTGGAGATGCTGAATCACAACTGGAATTACTTAAAGAAGTTTTAAGTGACATTGCAAGCTCTGTTGATGATGATAAGCCTGATAAGAAAGTGATAAAATCAGTAAAGAATTTAATGTCTGACCGATGCATTGTCCAGAAGAAATTCAATGAGATTCTCCAGACATACCGACAGTCGATCCTAACTGAAGTTGTTGAAGAGTGGGATATTCTTGATGATGATGATGAAAGATCAAAAGTGACTAAAATGAACGATCTGTTCTGTGGCTTACATTACATTGTAGGACTTGCTGACCAGGCTGAGGAGGCTTTAAAAGTATGGGACAAGCTCTTGTATGATGATGCACAGGTTGGTAGCTTGAGCCAAGGTGGATATAGTAAAGGAGAAAGTGGTACCCTTCGTTTACTTCGAACAGTGTGCAAAGCTGTTCAGGCCAAAGGATGCGAGCGATCTGGTAGAGCAGTATCGTTTGCTGACCATGCCCGAGAGAGAGGCATTGAGTCAATACCCCTTGCTCCTTTTTTAGGAAATAGGTTTAATATCATATTTCATAATGGTGGAGGTGTATTTTATCTGCATGAGCACCTCAGATCATTCTTTGACATCATGAAGGACGAAAACAAACTGCTGAAGGCAGTTTATTTTGATCTGGAAGTTTCTTCCTTTTTAGCTGGGTGCAGGGCCCTCGGCTTGATTAACAAATTTATGGTGGAGAGTCCTTGCCAAGGAAGATGTAGGTTTCATAGATATGAGCATTTGATACCAACGACTGTTGAAGTGCTTTGAAGAATGGGCACAAGATTCCACCCCTGTGCTCACAGGCAAAGCAGTCGTGTTTGAAGATGTCGAAATCAAAAATGATGTATGCTATGAGAAGCTCATCAAAGAAGACCCTGAGTGGGATCCAATGACAAAGCAAGTCCTTGAGTTGATATTCGGGTCATTCGTTGTTGTAACAAAGCGAATGCTGACTGATCACCTAGAGGGTGGTAAGTATGACAAACCTGATGCCGAATTGGAACATGAATGCAAGAATGCCCCAAAGACCAATGTTGTCCCAGAACGAGATTTTGGAATGCTGGATTGTCTTCTTGCACAGAAACCAAATGCAACAACCTTGGTCGTAGAAGGCATTGTGATGTTCACGAAGAATGATACCAAAGGTTGGAGAGATTCACTTATCCCTGAGAAGAGAGAGGCAGTGATGAAAATGGCACAAGTGTCAAAGGCAAGCCAGAGACAACAGTTCATTGAGTGAAAGGCAATAATTAGAAGACAGAGAGAAGAAAAGCTTGAGAAAGGAAAGCAAGAAAAGGGTGGAAAAGAAACCAAGTTAAGAATGCTAAAACAAGATTTAGTACAGAAAGTAGAAGAACTTGGTGGGATGTGGAAAACAAATGAGGAGATTGATGAGAAGATTGCCAATATAAGCACAGAAAAAGATAGGAAAATAGCCATCAAGACCCAGATCCAGTTCAGAAAGATAGTTCTTGGGGCAAAGCATAAAGATAAAAAAGTATTTCAGATGTCATCTGAGGGCAAGGCATTTAGCAGCCAAATGCTGGTCGGTAATCTTAAAGAAATAATTCGACAATCAATTGAAGACAGTGAAAAGGTAATCGAACCTGAAAAACCTCAAGCTACTCGAATTGGAGAAAAACTGATCTCACTTGAGAAAATGTTGGAGCAAAAAGAGAAATACAAGGAACGAGCCAGCAAAGAAGTGGAAAGAGCTGGGAGGAAAAGAAAGGGAGACAGTCCAACCAACACTGATGAAAGATCTGCAAAAAGAAAAAAGGATGGCAAACCAAGTGAAAATATTCCAACTATAGTTGTGCCAGTAGATCTTGCCAGGCCAGACATCTCTGAAAGAGTATAATAATAGTCGCCACGTGCCAGCCTGTAAAGGCAAATGGCTAATCTACAAGCCGGTGTAACTGGTTGTTCTGTTTTGGTAGTTTTTTCCAAACCTTCCCAATGCTATTAAGAATAAGTGTGAAAGTTTCCCTTGACACACGAAAGGTATTCCTGAATCTCTTATCTGAGTAATTCGACCACACAGAATTCCACCAATGACTCCATTGTATTGTTTTATTCAATCTGCGACATGAACGAATTCGTGGTATTTTCGCTTTTCAGACAAAATGGTGAGCAGCAATGAGCATAACTCAACAATCTTTTTCTTTCTATTTCTAATTAAATGTAATATCTGGACCTGCCTTCGCAGTCTTAGTCTTCTTATTTTCAAAATTTGTCTCAATATGATAGCTTTCGTTATGGTTGCCATTTCCTTATCTGCTGCCTGCTCGCCCGCTTGTCCTCCTCAAATTTGGGCTGCCACAGCCGGCAATGAAATCCGACGACTTTAATTCGACGCATAAACTGAACATATCACTTCCATCGAAATTCCGTCGAGAAAATTCGACAATTAAATGCGACGTATAAAACAGGCCTAAGGTCTGGCATATTTCCGAACGACAAACACTACGTCTATGTACCGTGAACATAAAACAATTTGTTTCATCGCAGCAAGTTTCATTTAGTCATGTCAGCTCGTCTTAGAAGGAACACTGACTTTTTAAAAGTGTTACGAAAGTGTACTCCGGCTCAACGAAAGGCGCTACTTGAAGTTGCACACGATGATCTGCTAGAGGCGTTGACAGAGTGCTGTATGAACGTTTATTTAAAAACGATTAAAGTTAATCCCAGTGTGTTGAAACGATTAACCCCACTAAAAGAAGATTTACGTTTTGTCGCTGACAATCGGAACCCTTTGAATCAGCGAAGAGAAGTGCTTTTACAAAAGGGCGAAGATTTTTTGTCATTAATCCTTACACCGATAGTTGAACAGTTGGCTAGTCTTTTGATTCAGTAATGCAACACGTGAAGCGGTTAGTCCTCATGCCAGAGCATTTGGTAGAGAATACGACAGAAAGTAAGCCATTGGTTCCACCTTTGACCTCTCAAGTGAATCATTTAGATTCGGAAATAGATAGTTTACTTAAGAGACAAGACATCACTCAAGATGAAAAAGCTTGACTATATAGTCAAATTCTTTAACGCTACTTGAATTATTATGATAAGAGAATGAGTCAGCCGGTTCGAGTAAGTGTAGTATCCTCTAAACCGACTACAGAGAAGTCGGAAACACAACCAGAATCTGTAGATCCACCGGACAATATCAAAACTAATATTCTAGAAAGTGTCCCTCCTACGATGAAAACTAGAGCCCCACAACTTGTCAAAAAATTAAAGGAAAATAAACATTTGATTACATGGGGATGACAAAGCCCAGCTGGTATACAAGGGCAAACCTATTCCAGGCAGCAATGTGGTAGACCTTGTTAACGACGCCCTAGGTCACAGGAAAAATTTTAATCCTCATGGTTGGAGACTCTTCGCAAAAGCATTGAGTGATGTTAATATCCTAGAGGGAATTGTTAGAAATGAGAATCGCTTAAAAACAATATGAGATTATAAAATCGGGGCACTACATCAACCCGAACTGGAAGAAGCTAGTAGCGTTGCTACAGCACCTTTGCTGGAGATTAAGCCTAAAGCTAGAAAACGGCGGGCTCAACAAGCTGGACGACCATACAAATGGTTTAAATAGTGTATGACGTATGAAATAAATAAATTTATGAAACTGAAATAACTTGTTTGTCTTTTAATACATTTATTGCACAAAAACCATTTACATATAAAATCCCTTACAAGCACATCGTTCCATTCCTTATCGTTCGTAAACATATTAGTAATAGTTGACATGGGTATATTTCTACATCTATGTAATGCATGAAACAAGCAGTACTGGCCGCACACATTAGACCATGGCGACTGTAAGACATGTTTATTATAAATATAAGTACTGCTATTGTTTTCTAAAAACGTTTTAAAGTGTTTGCTGTAGTAGGTAGGTCTTTGTCCGTAAGAATCCATAAACTCTCCAATTCCATCAGCTGCCAGGTAAATAGCTACCCAGTGCGTGCCGGGGCCATCACTACCGTCGACATTTGCAACAAATCCCTTGGGCTTTTCTGATATACAGTGCGACTCACGATATTACTTGTATGAGATATTTATGCCGTACGTATTCAAAATGAGCATTGCCATTCATCTAAACTTACGAACATCAAAACAAAGTTGTGAGGAGATCTTTACGATGTTGATATTTGATGTTAGTCACATGACTGAGAAAATATGGCGCTGTTCCAGCTATATTTCAGGCGGACCACGCTATTAGTTTTAAAAATATGATAACACGATAAGACGTCGTTTTTAACTAATTGGAAGTGGAAACGACATTCTTTAACCAAAAACAGCATAGGTAACAACAAGAGAATGTTTTAGCTAGAAAATAAATGAACTTGGTGCCATAGTTGAAGGATTTTTCAAAGACTACGTGGAACGGTGGAAAAGAGGGATTCTGGGTTTCTAGAATGGATAAGAGTGGGAGGTATTAGGCGTTTGAAGGAGAACTGTTCGTAAGTTATCATGATCAACGTCTATCAACATTTTGAGAAAGTTTGCTTTGCCATATATCTTCAAAACTAGCAATGATGGATTCCTGGTAAGCAATAATAATTCTAAAAGTACCTCCACTGGTGTCGTGGAATAAACGTTTGGCACTGGATTGAGGCAAAAATATGCTTGAGAGCACAACAGAAGTTTGTCCTTTTGACGGGCAGACGAAATCAGCATGATAAAGCTTGGAAAGTGCATGCATGGGTTAGATTATTGATATTCAATGATGGTATGTGACCAGCGAGGCTAAGGAGTCAACAAAAAAGTTCTAAAGTAAACGACTTCTGCTGGTAACAGCGGAAATAGGGATCAGAGATCTCTTTTGCACATTTGGGCACATATGAAGACATGTTGGTTGCTAATAATACGGATCTAAATGATCGTTCTACCACTTCTTTGGCAGGTACCTAAAACCTTTCATCAGAAGTTCCTTTTCTAACATTAGGGAATTATCATGTTGATCTCGACTCGTCTGTCTTGTCGGTCTCGACTTGTGCTCTCGAGCATTTTTTTGCTTTAATCCAGTGCCAAACGTTTATTCCACGACACCAGTGGAGGAGGTACTTTTAGAATTATTATTGCTTACCAGGAATCCTTCATTGCTAGTTTTGAAGATATATGGCAAAGTAAACTTTCTCAAAATGTTGATAGACGTTGATCATGATAATTTACGAACAGTTCTCCTTCAAACGCCTAATACCTCCCATTCTTATCCATTTTAGAAGTCCAGAATTCCTCTTTTCCACCGTTCCACGTAATCTTTGAAAAATCCTTCAACTATGACACCAAGTTCATTTATTTTCTAGCTAAAACATTCTCTTGTTGTTACCTATGCTGTTTTTGGTTAAAGAATGTCGTTTCCACTTCCAATTAAGTTAAAAACGATGTCCTGTCGTGTTATCATATTTTTAAAAATAATAGCGTGGTCCGCCTGAAATATGGAACAACGCCATATTTTTTCAGTCATGTGACTAACATCAAGTATCAACATGGTAAAGATCTTCTCACAACTTTGTTTCGATGTTCGTAAGTATTAATGAATAACAATGCTCATTTTGAACATGTACGGCATAAATATCTCATACAAGTAATATCGTGAGTCGCAGCGTACATTCGTTTGCGTCCAGTATATACGTATGCCTCATAGTTATATGAATAAAGGAGATCTTCTCTGTCACCTTCCCAAAGTCAAATGGTACTTTTTCCTGTGTATCATCCTTTTTATCTATCTCCACCGTCTAAAACGACTTTACATTCACTGGGACGTATTGAAGATTCGGAAAATTTACACTTACATTATCCCCAAACTCGCCACTGCACTTGACAACTTTAAGCAAGGAAACTTTGCTATCACCTACTAACTGTGGCTCAACAATATCCGTGTACAAATACATGGCATGAAATCCAGCCTCTAAATCTACAGGTAAAGGGGCTTCCGTATTCTTTGCTATCTCCAATTCTTTTTTATCAAGTTCAACCATACTTGCAAACCGACCAGTCAAAACCAACCTCGCCTTGTTTCTTACACGTGTGTGTAGTCATTTTTCGAGTTAATTGATTGTATGTCAGCCAGATATCCCCATTTGCGTCAGTCTTTAACGTTTTATTCACAGCGGAAACAAACTCCTTAATGGTGGGTAGTACCCATGCGGGACACTACTTGTCAAGAAATAACCCTGACCACCACTATCGACGTAAATATGACTGTCGAAACCTTTACGTAAATTGTACCAGCTACAAGGGTACTGGAACTCAGAGAGTGCCACTTCCAATTCTTCTGTCAGTTCTAAAGGTTGAGCTGGTTTGGTTGTAAAGTTTGTCAGCGTATTGGCTGGAAAATATTCCATAGAACTGTTCGATGGAAGAGTAAGGTAAAACTAACTGGCCATGGCTATAAGTGAACGACAAATGAATACAACACCTGTAATGTCATTGGTTATATACGTTTATTTTGAAATACTTTTTACATTACTCGCAGGTACCCAGGAATTAAAACTATCTGGATAACCTAACCACTTGACAAAATGCTCCTTTTGTTTATTACGCATGCGTGATTTAATTACTCTCTCGACTCTATAATAGTCACTATCTGTCTTAATAACTTTCTGTAATTCAGGTTCATAAAATGTCCCTTCTAATTCGTCTCCGTGATAATCCGCAATTTTATACACAGGGGGTTTTCTTCGTATCCGCTTTGTGATCGTGAATACTTCTTCGGTCCAACTGGGTAGGTAATCCTGTTCGTCTTGCTTTACTTATTCGAACTTGGTCTCCAACGCTAAATTTGTACTTAAAAAGCTTATTTGCTTCATCACCATACAGTCTTTCCCACACAACACTTTCGTTTTTAAGATTGACATCGCTTGGTCGCATTCCAATGCTACGATGTCTCGAATGATTATAGGAACGTACTAATTTCTGTAAGACGTCAATATACTTGAGCGTATTATTCGCCGTGAAATATTTCCACATTTTCCCCTTCAACGTTCGGCTAAACCGTTCAACCACTGACGCTTTGTATTACGAGATAGTTGGAACTTGCTGTCTTCTTTTGCGGCACGGTAAACAGCCTCCATCCCGCCAAAACTTGCCGGACTTTCGGGGTTGTAATACAGGTCGTGGAGGTACTTCTCCGCCATCAATTTCCGACTGTTGAATCACAATCTTTCCTGAGCAACAGGCAAACATGCAACGTATTCTTCTAAATTCTATAGAGGGCAACCCACCCTTTAAACATGACATGCTTACTCAAAGGAAAGTCGACACAAATGAACAACAACAACGTAATAACACGATATAAATGTAGATAATGTTTATAACTTTCAAATCGCCTTTCATCTTCGAGCTTCAAACACGCATGAGATTATGTTCTAACTTTAATAACACGGTTCGACTAAACAAATAAATACAATATAACTAAATACAAGTAGAAACACAAAATTAAAAACTACAGTGACTAATTCAACTTACAGATATTTCCTCGATTAAGCGATCTTGATTTATTTAATAATAATATTTCAGAATGTCTGATGTTTGAATTGAAAACATTTTGAAAACGATTTGATGGTTGAAAAACCGTCTGTAGGCCGAGCCTACATGCTTTTATATCAACATTTGAATACTTAATTTATTCTAACTAACTATTTATTCATGCAACATACTAATGTTTGAAAATAAACTCTACATTCCGGCCCCTATAAATGCTTCAGGCCATTTATAATAGTAATGGTAAAGTTAAATGTTCAAGTAAGTTCACTAATCTCCAAAAGATTGCCAATTAAATTAACCTATCTAATTAATTAGTTCTCAAGTTCTTGAGTCTTGTCACTAGCCAGACCGTCAGATTCTAGAAATACAATCTTACTGACCGGGCGTTCCAAGATTGTTCCAGACTTCGTTTTCAAACTCACTCTTCTGACGTACCCGTCTCTGTTTGGTTTGATTTCTAAAACACGTCCAAGAGGCCACGAACACCTTGGAGAATTTTCGTCGATGATGAGCACAATGTCTCCGATCATAAAATTTCTGCGAGGTTTGGACCATTTCTGCCTCTTTTGCAAACTAGGGAGGTATTCTTTTAACCATCGACTCCAGAATATCTCAGCATGTATTGAACCTGCCTTCATCTACGACGACCGTAACACTCCTCCTTCGTAAAGATTCCTGGAGGCAAGGATGGAGCAGCTCGAAGTAGCAGCAAATGATTCAGCAGGGCTTCAGCATCATTAAAATCGCCAGAGACTTTGGTCAACGGTCTGCTATTCACGATAGATTCAGCTTCACACATCAAGGTAATGATCCCTTCGTCAAGTATTTGTTGCTTCACCAGAGCCTTCAAAACCTTGCGAACAGTACAGATGCAACGTTCCCATACACCACCGTAATGGGAGGCGGTAGGAGGGTTAAATATCCACTTCACATGTCGTTGCTGGAGGAATTTATGTAGTTTGTCCTGATTCCAGCCAAGAATTGCATTTCTAAGCTCCTTTTCTCCGGCTACGAAGTTAGTACCGTTATCCGATCTCATAACCTCTGGAAACCCACGTCTGGAAACAAATCCCCGCATAGCTTGTAAGAAGGAATCTGTGTCCAGACTATGAGCGATTTCAATGTGGATCGCTCACACCGTCAAACACGTAAACAAAACATCTTATCTCTTGACAGTACTTCCTTTCTTTACCGTAAACGGCCCGAAACAATCTACGCCGACGAATGTAAAGGGCGGCTTATTTGGAATTACTCGGTCCTCTGGTAAGTCGGCCATCTTCTGCTCGCCAGATGGACCATGCCTCTTTCGACAATCGATGCAATTGTTCAGGATCCTTTTAACCATAATCCTTGCACCGACTATCCAGAATCGTTTTCACAAGAGCGACAAAACGTGTTCCCATCCAGCGTGAGCAGAAATTCGGTGATAGTACTGCACAATCAGCTTGGATACGTGATGGTTTTTTGGAAGTATCATCGGGTGTTTGCTTTCCCATTCTATGGGTGCGTTCTTTAGACGGCCGCCAACACGTAGGATACCATCCTGCAACCGTGGATCAAGGTTCTGGATCGAACTAGACTTCTTAATGAGGCTAGGTTTGGTCTTTCTCGTTTCATTATTTCTTTCAGATTTCATTAAACCAGATACCTCTTCGCGAAAACTTGAACCTTGGACGCAAATTACGATTTCCCTTTCTGCACTTTTGATCTCTTCGACGCTGATGGGATTAATGATTTTCTTCATTCGCGGTTCCTTTCCCACTTTCCTTCTATTAACAGCATCACAGAGATTCTCACGATAGCGAAGAATCCAAGCTATGAAATTCTTCAAACATAGCCATGAAGAGAATCGTTCGAAAACTTGCTCCAATGTAATCACTTCAGTATCTGAATCGGTAGCGAAGGCTTGTGGCTCTCTTCTCACTTCTGGGTCCTCGTCAAGATTGACAGTGGAAATCTCGCGTTGGCTTGGCCATTGGTCTTCTGTCTTCCAAAGGAAATCTGGACCAGCAAGCCATCTTTTATTCTTAAACAGGACGTCGGCTTGGAGACCGCGAGAGGCGTCATCGGCTGGGTTCAAACAAGTATTGACATATCTCCACTGGTTTGGGGTTGTAGTTTCGTGAATAACTGCCAAACGATTTGCAACAAATGTCTTAAACCTCTTGTCCTTGCTAGCAACATAACCAAGCACGGTGGTGCTATCTGTCCAGAATATTGTGAAGTCGATTGAGAGGTCGATTTCGCTACGGATCATCTTATCGAGTCTGGTAGCAACAACGGCCGCTGATAGTTCCAACCGTGGAATTGTGATTACCTTCAGTGGTGCCACGCGGGCTTTACCAATCACGAATGCGACATGAATGTCACCGAGCTCGTTCACGAGACGGAGATAGCCAACTGCGCCATATCCACGCTCCGAAGCGTCTGCAAATAGGTGCAATTGAATCGATGTAGTTCGTCCAAATTGAAGTGGTTTGAAGCATCTTGGGATGTAGAGTTGTTCTATCTTCATCAGCTGCTCCAGCCAGCCTTCCCACCGTTTGAGGTAATCACCTTGCAGAACATCATCCCAGGATAACTTCTTCCGGCATAAATCCTGCATTATAATCTTAGCAACCAACACGAATGGCGCGACAAAGCCAAGAGGATCATACACTGAACTAACCACAGAAAGGACTCTTCTTGTAGCTGGTTTGTTTTTCATCTTGATCTTGAATCCAAATTGATCGAGTCTGACGTCCCACTGGACACCAAGAGCACGTTCCAAGGTAAGCTGCTCTAAGCATAAATCTTTCATGGACCCTGCTCTATCTATCTCGGGAATTGACGCGAGAACCTTTGGTGAGTTCGACACCCATTTCGTTAAACCGAAACCACCTCTTTGGAGTATGTCACGTAGGTCTGCAGCTAACTTTACAGCCACATCATCATTTAATGCAGACTTGAGACGGTCGTCAACATAAAAATTTCGTTTTATCGTTTCAGCTACATTTTCGTCAAACTCATCAGCATTATCGGTTGCTGTCTTCTGTAGTGCAAAATTCGCGCAGGTTGGTGATGACTTTGCTCCAAACAAGTGCACCGTCATTTGGAATTCCTCAGGTTCAGTGTTCAAGTTATTGTCTGGCCACCACAAGAACCGTAGGAAGTCTCTATCTTTGTAGCACACATTGACTTGATGAAACATCGCTTCTATATCCGCCATCAAGGCTATTGGTTCCTGTCTGAAACGAGTTAAGACACCGACTATGCTGTTTGTTAAATCTGGTCCTTGAAGTAACTGATCGTTGAGGGACACCCCATGGTAGGAAGCAGCACAATCAAATACAACTCGGAGCTTCTCAGGCTTGTTGGCATTGAAGACTGGATGATGGGGTAAATACCATAGAATATTATCGTCACAGGCTTTAAGCGATTCTTCCGTCACCTTTGTAGCATATCCCTTTTGAAGCAAGTTGTCCATTGAGTCACGGTATTTCAAGAACAATTCAGGATCCTTTATGAATCTCTTCTTAAGCAGAGCGAGTCAATGTTCGGCTACTGGACGGTTGTTTGGCAACTCGGGAGGGAACCTCTTCCAGGGCAGACTTAATTCGTAATGACCATTACGCAACTTCGCTGAGCTCTCCAAGATACTCATGGCTCGCTTGTCTTCCACAGACATCACAACTTCATTGTCAAAAGTAGAATCATTAAACTCGATATCGCAAAATCTTTTAAACTGTTCGTTTAATATGTTATCTGCACGGGTGGAGTTTGCAGCACGATAAAGTCCTGCATTTCTTCCAAGAGGTCCATTAATTGTCCATCCGAAAACAGTCTTAACTGCGTATGGTCCAGCCCCTTTGCTTTTTTTCACTTTCTTTGGTTCTAACGCTTTACGCACATCGTTGCCAATAAGTAAGCCAACGCTTGCGTCGATAACATTGATCTTTACGTCATTCAAATATGGCCATCTATCGATATCTGCTTGTTGAGGAATGCTAGCTTCGTTCACCGGCAGGCTTGGAGTTGAAAATACCGACGGCAGTTCAACAAGATTCTCCTCATCAAGGTCGTAAACGTCCAAGCTGACCACATGACTATTTATCGAACGTTCTTGAGCTTGCAACGTTGTCAAAGACAGGATAGTTTCTTCTCCCTTGATGCCAAGTTGGGTCATCAAATCATGAGTACAAAACGTAGTGTCCAACCCAGAATCCAGTAATGCATATGTCACTATTGTTCGGTTGGAACTTCTCGATTTGACTTTAACAGGAACAATTGGCATTCCTATTTCAGATGTGCCGGCCCCAGTAACGCCATAACAACGATCTTTAGTTTTTACGTAACCGTTTTGACTACCAATGCTATCTTGATCTCTTCCTTTTTATTCTCTGACTGCCGGTCGTCTGCATCATCGCGATTAGCACTTTGCGGGTGCAGGTAAGTTGAGTGCTTTTTCGAACGACCAGTCACCTTACAGAAACTTGCTTTTGGGCAATTCTTGGCAATATGCCCTCGAAACAAACAATTGTCACATAATCCTTTCTTACGCACAAAATTCACTCGATCTTTAACAGTATCTTTCTTAAACTCATCACATCGTGCCAACAAGTGATCACCATTGCATCTTGGACAGTTGGTCTTCTTTATTTTAATTGTCAAATCGTCGTCCTTTGAACCTCCTTCACCGTCCACACCAAATGAAATCCTGCCTTTTGGTGTTTTGGGCGTCATATATTGTTCTCTTGTTATCTTACCAAAAATTGGATGCGTCAGGGTCCTTGCCTTTTTTTCGACAAACTTAGCAAGATCATCGAATGTTATATCTCTTAATTGATTGCTTGATATATCGTCCGCAACGTCACGCCACGCCTTTTGCAAGGAAAATGGCAATCTGCTCACCACTTTCAGCAAATTCTCAGGATTTTCTAATCTGTGCTGGTACCCGATATCTTGTAGAGTGTTCTTACAACTTGTTCTTAGGATAGAAAGCTTGTGAAGGGCCTTGCCATCTTCGTCCTTAACAACCGGTCCATTTATGATTCGATCTACATAAGCAGTCGCAATCCTATGATTTTCTCCATATCTTCGTTTGAGGAGTGATCTCGCCTTTTGATAACCATCATCTGCATTCATCGTCAAGCAACTTCGCATCAACTCCTGTACGTCTCCGGACGTATATTGGATCAGATAGCTAAGTCTTGCGCTACTGCTTGCCGTTTTGTTTTCAATGAGCGTTTCGAACGATCTTATGAATTGACTATAATTTATTGGGTCTCCTCCGAATGTTGGGACTTCAACTTTGGGCAATGTCATGGATAGAGCTAATTGTCGTTGACCTAGCAGTTGTTCCAAATGCTGATCGCGTGCTTGATATAATTGAAACATATGTTGGTTCTGGGTTAGCTGCTGACGTTGTACGTCTATCATATCTTGCAAAAACAATTCTGCAGTTTCTGAATTGTCAGAGTCGTCTAATTCTTTCTTGGATTGCGTTTGCATTGTGTTAGAACTGGGTTTAGCACAGGATATGTTTTCCTTTACTGGGTCAGATCGATTGTAGTATTCAAATGCCGCAGGCTTGATATCGGCCAAACCAGGCAGGCCCTCATCATTTATTACAGTCCTAGCGTAAGCCTTTTCTTCAGCGTCAGCCTTGGCAATCTCTTTTTCCAATTGCAATTCCTTTAATCTCTGTTGAAGGCGTAACTTATCCTGGTCCTGTCTTTGGTTCAGCATTAACGTTTCATGCTTCAGACGTAGTTCTTCTTCTTCGAGAGCTTGAAATTTATTTAATGCTGCTGCTTGAACTCTTAATGTAGCTTTCTTCGCGGCCGCTGCAGCCATAGCACTACTGGCCCTCGACACACGCGAACTGGCGAGGGAACTTGCTGACCTCCCACGCCGCCCACGGACTTCAGAGCCAACATTACTGACTTAGTCTCTAAATTCAATTTCACGGTCCAAAGGCTCTTGAATTACATCCGAAAAACTGTTAACCCAGTCAATTATCGTTCGCTTAAAATTATTGATTCTTCGGGTTTCAGTGAGCGCATATTCTTCAGAGTCTTGTAGTTCATAATCATCATCGATCATCCCGTGATAATCAGCACGGATCTTATAAAAATTGTCCATTGCATTATAGAATTCCTGAGCTTTAGCTCGAGCTTCACTAATGTCTGTTATACTCGCTTTCGTCCCTGTGAGCTCTTTAATCGTTTTAGTTATATTTCCTTTAGCAGCGGCCCGTCTTCTTCTTAGTGTTTCACGTTTTTCATTGCGTATTCCTTCATATTCAAGTGCAGAACTTCGTTGTATTTGTCGAGTGGTTAATTCTTCGTCGGAATCAATTGTCTGTTGTCGAGTGGTTAATTCTTTGTCTTGATCGATACCGCTTTGATTGAACTCCATCGTTTATGCGTAGCCGTAGTCGTGAGTAATCATTCAGGGAGCCGACAATTGTATTCAGCTGCTTCTCATATCGATGAGGTATCTTCGAACTATATAACTTTCAAATCGCCTTTCATCTTCGAGCTTCGAACACGCATGAGATTATGTTCTAACTTTAATAATACGGTTCGACTAAACAAATAAATACAATATAACTAAATACAAGTAGAAACACGAAATTAAAAACCACAGTGACTAATTCAACTTACACATATTTCCTCGATTAAGCGATCTTGATTTATTTAATGATAATATTTCAGAATGTCTGTCTGTCTTGAAAGATGGTTGAAAAACCACTTTCTTGGTGCCACATATCAGAGCATGTCGGCAAATGGGCTTGATACCTTCGAACACATCACCCCATTGCCAAAAGGAACAGGGACTATCTCTTTCGGAACACACAAAGAACGGTCTACCATAGTTCTGGTTATTCTTATCTTTAACCATTTGCAGCTTTGCCAGGAGCCCATGTCCATAACACCTTGGATGTACAAAACCACTTTCACGATAGGCCGTCACAGCTTTTCCAAACATGTAGCAATCTTGATCGGGGCAAAAGAACTTACAGCTCGGATTTTCACCACAGAACCAAAACGTCCCCTTTTGCGTCACTGTTGAAGATGCTGGTAAACGTATAAACACTCCATTGTATTCTGACGATTTTCCAATGCTTTTATCAGGCGTTCCACTCCTTCTCTAGCGTCTTGAATAATAATCGGTTTTTGACTGAACCAAAGACACCAAACCAAGTGTAATCCTAACATTGATGTATGCTCGACTCGACGGTGGATTTATACCGCCAACCATTAACCAATCAGAGCGCGACTATAGCGTACGTCACGGGGCATACGTACGCTGTTTTAACCAATCAGAGCACGACTATAGCGTACGTCACGGGGTGTACGTACGCTTTTCGACCAATCAGAGCACGGGTATAGCGTACGTCACAGGGTGTACGTACGCTTTTCGACGAATCAGAGCACGACGTTCTCGCATACTAATTAGTGTGGCACCCTGTGGAGGCTTGCGGCGCCCTGCGGTACCCTTGCGGCGCCCTGCGGTACCCTTGCGGCGCCCTGCGGTACCTTTGCGGCGCCCTGTGGAGGCTTGCGGCGCCCTGCGGTACCCTTGCGGCGCCTTAAAAAAAGGGTCGAAAACCTCCTACTATACTACTTACGTCGAAAAATCTTTTAAAGACCACCTTTCCTTCACTTGTCCTTTGTAAGTTATATTAGAGGTATTTTAGTGTAATCGCAGTCAATTATAATGTTCCGTTTACTTCAAAAAGCCATAATTTTGTGAGATTCTACTCGATTTTTGCTCTGGAAGCATTGTTTTTGAGCTAAAAGCCTTTTCTTTAACACAACATACATTACAGTTCGGTACGCATACTCAGTACATCCAAATACCACTGAGATCCGAATTTTTGGTCATTTTAGCCGATGGTTTTTAACGTTTTTAAGTTTGAAAAGCAGGTGTTGATTGTCAGCGGTGTGCGTAAATAGCGGGAATTATAATTTCGTGCGCTGGTAATGGCAGAATTCAAATTCTGTTCTAACGTTATAAAATGTTCGAGCAAGGAGAACGACCTTAACTGCGGAAAAAATTTGTTGTCTGCACTGTAAAAACTAGTAGGTTAAAATAACCTATTTCAAGAGGTTACAACCAATGTTAATAGGTTGTTTTAACTAAGTGAATAGGTTAGAACCCATTTAAATAAGTTAAAATAACCTATTTTTGTTAGGTCATTTGATAAAACCTACGTAAATAGGTTAAACTAATCTATATTATTTGGTCAAATTTTAGAGATTCGCTGTAACGAATAAAAATAGGTTGTTATAACCGATACTAAAAAAAGTTAAAATAACCTAATGATTCAACCTCGTACCCAGGGTCTTCAATCCTCCGCAGGCTATGGGAAAGACCCTGGCATTGTCTGGTCACGTGTGACCAGTAAAATTTCCTGCCCGTGGGGGGGGAAGGCTATCGACCTTATCGACGCCATGTTAAAAAATAGCAAGTGCGAGGTTTTCTTGTCTTGTTTGGAGTTTGCAATATTAAATAGCTTGTATTGTGAGGTTATTCTAAAGCCTAAGCAAGTAATATGTCTGGAGAAGGTTTTTTTGAATTTGGATGTTCTTGCTGTATTGCCAACTGGATATGGAAAAACATTGATCTTTTGCTTGCTTCCTGCCCTTTTGTTTGCCAAAAAGAACGGGACGAAATTTACGAAATTATCATCTATTTTAATCGTTGTTTCACCGCTAAATGCTCTTATTGTAAATCAAATATCAAGGCTAAACTCTAGTGGAATAACAGCCTCAGCTCTGGATGTAATGAGCATTAAAGAAGTCTGTGAAGATGGCGAACCCGAGGTAGTGTGTGACTTAAATTATAGCGACAAGCAAAAATTAGAAATTGGACACTACAACATTGTATTCGTGCATCCAGAATCGGTGGTGTCCTGCGTATATGGAAGAAAATTAATGCAGAGTAAACCATATCAAGACAATGTTTGTGCTGTTGTGGTAGACGAAGCTCATTGTATTTTAGATTGGTAAGTTGAAAATCTCTATGTATATTGTTAAATACTTTTCAACGATTGCAAGGTAAAAAACCCTCTAACCTTCCAACCACTGACAGTTTTTTGTTGTTCCATATGGTATTCTCTTTTTCAGTACAAAATATTAGGTATCCACATTGATTAAGGTTTACATTAGTAACTAAGTAGATGTATTTTTCCTTTAAAGGGGTAAAGATTTCCGAGTCGATTATGGTAATTTGTCAGTACTCTGTGCAACCTTTTCAAACGTGCCTGTCCTGGCTATGACTGCAACAGCAAATAAGAGTGATCGGGAAGATATAAAGAAATCATTGGGCCTTAGAAATTGCTTTGAAGTTGTTGGCAATCCTGATCGCCGAAATGTTATGTATGAAAAACATTTTAGAGCTGGTACTGATATAGATTCTCTGATGGATATTCTTACTCCAATTGCACAAGACTTATTAACGGAACAAGTAAAGTATCCACTGACAATTGTTTATATTCCTTTAAAGTGGTGTGGATTTGCCTATAAAATTTTTGAATCTGTTTTGGGTACCAGGCAATATTATCCTTTTGGGTCAATGCAAATTCCAGAAAACAGGGTATTTGCACAGTTTCATTCACCTCAAACAAAGGAAATGAAAAATGAAATCCTAAAGCAGCTGTGCTCTCCCCAGAGCATTATAAGAGTGGTATTTGCCACAGTGGCATTGGGAATGGGTGTGGATATTCGAAGCATCCGAAACATTGTGCACATCACTCCGCCACACAGTATTCAGGCATACTGTCAAGAAACGGGTAGAGCTGGTAGAGATGGCCAACAAGCAACTGCAGCCCTTTATTATAATAACCGAGACATAGCCAAAAACAAACCTGGGATGCAAGAAACTGTAAGGGATTTTTGCCAAAGTAAAAGTGAATGCCTCAGGAGCTTCTTGCTAACTTCACTGGACACTGACAAGAAGTACTTTAAACCTGTGTTCCCAAAACATCTTTGCTGCAGTGTTTGCAAGCTTGCGTGTCACTGCCATATTTGCACAATAGATTAAAAGTAGTTTTTTGTTGAATAATGCACAGCACAAGTTGAACAGCCGTTTACTATTAAGATATGTTTATTTAAAATGCAAAAATATGTTTATTTATATACCGTACCACAGGATGAAAAATCAGATTTGCAATACATTTTCAACCCAATGCCAAAATGCAAATGCCATGAAGGCAACAAATTTGCTATAGTCCATTAGTGCAAATTTGGGTGCAAACGTGATCATTTGAAAACACATATCCAGAGTTGCACCTGGGTGCCAAAATGCAAAGTATGCATCAAATGTGCACAAATCCTTCAAATGTGTGGCAAATTTTTGAAGCAATATCTGTCTAAAAGAAGAACATATGTGTTTTCAAATGATCAAATTTGCACACAAATTTGCACTATAGCAAATTTGTTGCCTTCACTGCATTTGCATTTTGGCACTGAGTTAAAAATGTATTGCAAATCTGAATTTTCATCCTGTGTATACATGCATAAGTGAATAACAAACTGCAATTTCTAAACTAATGAGGCCCACCTGTTATTCACCTTTCTGAAAGCTATTTACAATTTTCATTATAATTAAGCCCTAACAAAGGGGCAATATTGTGGATAAAAAAGAATATATAGAATATTTCACAGTATTCAATAATATTTCCCTGATTATTTAGACCTATTAAAGCTAAACCTATGTACAAAACTATTTAATCTATATTGCCCAATGGTATGAGAACCTTGTTTTTGTGAACCCAACCTTGCAGCCAGAATCTTCAAAACTTTAGGGATTTAAAGACCCTGAGCACAAGGTTATTGTAAACCAACAACATGAGCTAATTTCATAATATAGCAATAACTGAAATGAATCTCTCAGAAAAGTAAATCTATATTCAATAAGGAGTAATAAACGATACTCTATGCTGTTCATTGATGACTAGTTATTAAATGTTAAATCCATTATCCATTAAACAATTATTGAATGAGGTTGAGCAGGATATGAGGAATTATTAAGGCAGAGGTTTGTGTTATTTGGCTGAGGCAGATAACACAAACCGAGGCCTTAATAATTCCCCATATCCTGCAAGAACCGAATTCAATAATTGTTTTATTATTTTTTGAAAATATTTCAAAGTTTAAACTCAGTTTAAACGATTGCTTTATAAGTAAGAAGACACAAGCTGCTAATAATGGAACAACATGAAATTGTTCGGAAACTTGAAAAATTCTTAAAAACAATTGTCAGCTTACAAGGTCAGTCAATATACAAAGAAATGAGTCATAATGCCGTATATTTGTTTTCAATATACGACGAAATGACTCATAATGTCGTATAGTTATTTTTAACCCCAAATTTGGGCAACTACCAAGCAGATATGACAATCAAAACTCCTAAAATATTTTCAGTAAATAATAAGAGTGTTTATAATTTCGTCATCATGAATATCTGTATCGTCAATGGTAGGAAAATGTACAGCAATGTTTTTTTGATGTCTTTAAAGCCATTCACCAAACTTTGGCTCATTAAAATCTTCTAGTGGATTTGAAGATATTCCAGTAAATGATGCATGGGATCTTCCAGGGGTATGGGAGAAAGGCTTCAACTTCTTCAAATCTGAAGATATTTTCTTCTCATCTTCTAAAGATGACCTGTGCGAATGAACCGATGACTTCGGTTTAATCAAAGCCTGATCTTCAAATACATCAACAATCTTTAAGACTCCTCCTGCTGCTTTGCTCATTCTCTGGATTGCTTTTTCAGTTTTGTTGGCCCCCATTAACTGAATAAGTCCTTTAATGTCCTTATTTCGGTTCTCTTGCAACAAATCAATTTCAATGTTCTTATTTTCTCCTCCCTTCCAGTTTACCAATGCTGCCCATTTGCATTGATGAGCCTCTGCAGCTGATAATAGAACTTCATTTTGGATGGTACTTATGAGCATCTCAATGGCATATGAATTGTATCCAGAAACAGATGAAAAGTGATACAACATCTGTTTCTGAACTAGTGCCAAATGTTCCCCATTCCCAGATGCCACAGCATTCTTGCAATCCAGCAGCACCATAAATGATGACAAAAGGTTAACTCCATAATTTAATATTCCATCATCATCATCACCACAATCATCATCAACATCTTCTTCATCACATGTTGGAATTTCCAGTGACACATACTCCTCCAGGAACTTGTCCAATACTGTCAAGACATATTCTTTTTTCTGTTCATTGCTGTACTCATCTGGAGGAAATGGTTTGTTTTCTTTTGGCAACTCATTGATGTTATCCATTTTAAAAAACTGAAGCAAAGCTTCAATGAGGTAACAATGGCCAACACTCATAAAAAGCTGCTCACAGTCTTCAAAATGTTTAACATCAATGGTCACTTTTCTACGGTTGAGTACTTCACGGAAGTATCTCATGGTTCCATTCTCCCTGCCAGAGTTTTTGTAAAGTCTTTTGAAGACTGACTATATATAAAGTAATGATATTAAGAGTTTTTAGTATGTATATCAAACTTCCACACAAAGCACATGCATGATCACAAAGGAAAAAATATTATGTTGAAGGTTGGTGTTTTCAAGTAGCAAAATCAACAAAATTGAAGATTTTCAAATGCTTGTAAAGATACTGGTATATTCTGCCGTATGCATGAATTGGTACCTCGCTAACTAGTGGCAACATGCAAGGGGCAGAACAGAGCAGCTAATTTTTCCAAGACATTATTATTGAAGCACACAAGAGTGTATGTACCTTTAAGAAACTTCTCTTTGTATGCCATCCAACAATGCGATATGGATACAAATGATCCAGTCTTTGCTTTGCCGTATGACATCCAGATCTAAGATCACGGGCACCAGCAAATCTGACTCTGGTCAGCTCATCGCCAAAACAAGGGATTTTAACTCCTTTCAATGGGTCGTCATTTGTAGAGGTTGGAGGAATATGGGCTCTGGGTTGATCAGGTCTGGTTGCAACTTCAACCAAGTTGTTAGCATCAGAGGAGGCTTGGGCATCTTGACAAAGACCACTTGCTTTGTAAATCTCATGTGTCCATGTTTCAAGTTGATCTAGCACATCAACACAATCGCTATATTTCTTCTCATCTTTCATTAAGACAGGAAGAGTCATAACTTCTGACTTTCCAGCCATGGCTATGGAATGATCATGTCTTAATGAAAGTTCCTCAGACACATACAGCTTCAGTGTGGAAAGTTCTGCAAATTTTTCAATTAAAGTTCTTGCCACAAACATTCTATAGCGATTTTTAATCCGCTTCATTTCTTCATCACTAAGAGAAACTACTTCTCTGAAGTTGCAAGTTCTTACATCTTTTTGGGGACCATCATCAGGTAATTGATCACTTGAAATTCTTGAAAACACCATACTTGTTGCCACAGCATGAACACTTTTGTTTTGATGATGTTCCCTCATATCATGAACCTTTTCCTCCCAATCTATGTTGTCAATAACATAAACGAACTTCATTCCAGCTTTCACCAGCTCTATGGCATGATCAAGGAAGTGGTTTCCAATATCATCAAATACCACATACTTTCTTGAAGATGTGACACACAATCCATATTTGTTCATTCGATCTATCAGCTAAAGTAAAAATTTTTTTCTTGTAAAAACAGCTTGTGTGAAGTAATAATGTTAGACATTTATTACTCCTCAATGGGGAAGCTGTTCATTTTAAACTGTAAGTGGTAATACACCTTATCATGTCTTAATTTACTATTTGACTTTGGCTAATGCCAGATGATTTTACCTACCAGGAAAAGAATGCTGCCACTTAATGTGTTAATAAATTAAAAAAAGATCTTATGATGCATACTGAGTAGTTCACTGAGATAACAGAAAGAAAGCAAATTATGACTCGAGACTAGGGCACACTGTGGCCTGTTGCAGCTCAACGGGTTACAGTCAATGGATTACCAACTTTAGACAGTTGGCTACAAAGTGCAAAAGTTCATAATGAATTTCACAAGTAAGTTTGTAGTTCGTAAAATAAAGCAAGAGTAGCCAATCTAATGCTTAGTTTATAAATAGGTTTGGGAATCTTCAAAAACACTCCTAACTTACTTTCAGACAATTTGTGTGTAACCTTAACTGAAATTGAATATAAACTAATGTATTCAACTATTCATAACTTACAAATATTGCACCTATTATGGGTAACAATTTTATAAACTTTTAAGTCAACTTACATTTGTAGTTGCTTTTCCCTCAGTCAGCAAAATCGTATTAATCCGCTGAATTCTACTCAATTCCTTGCATCTCATAAACATAATAATTCCATATATCAAGCACATGGGTGGAAGATGCTTTTCCGGAAAAGCCAGATCACAACCAAACAATGTTGACAACACTTTTGCAACAGTTGGGCATCGAGCTGATAATTCATTGATCACTTCAGGCATCCAATTGCTCTGGCACAATGCCTCGTACGACCTTTTTCTGAGGACTGAAGGCATATCTCTCCTGGCAACATTCATCAGCTCAGTGTTGGCCACTTTCAAAATACTTGCCAAAGTTTGCAGTGTATTCACGTTCTAAATAAATAGGTAAACACAGAAATTATCATGCAACAAGAGAAATGATTTGTTAGGGTTTTGCTTTCAACCAAATGACAATGTTTACATAAAGACCTATTGTTAAAAGCAGCTCATATCAAATGTCACTGCATGTCATTTACCACATGAGTTGTTGTCAACAAGGAGTCTTTGTCTTTACATCAATGGTTCAGACCAAAAGCTCCCAAAAGTTAAACATGAGATACACAACAGAAAATTACTGTGAGAAAGACACATGGTGCATTTACTAGGCCTTCATAACAGAACAAACACCAATGCAATTTAGTACAAAATGCTCTAACAAGACATGTATAATCATTACTGTTGACTAAAAATTTGCATAATTTACGCCTTTTATATTTTCAGCATTTACCTCTGACGAAAGGAAAAAACCTTGAGTATACAATTGCTGTGCTTCACATAGATAAGAATGAAAAATTACCTCTTTATCAGGATTCACACTAGACTCTTCTTGACCCACATTAAACGACAACAAGGTTCTCGCAGGAGATTTAGATGAAGATAGGCAAGATTTTTGCGGTCTGGAAATCGACGGCGAAACACTAATACAGCGTTTTACTCATGTGGTACCTGACTTACTTTGTTGAAGACTCTGTTCGGTTTTCTGAATGACCTTCTGTAACTCCAAACAGTTATTTAGCCGACGTTCGCAAGGTCTACAAACCAAATGAGGTAAACGTGAGTCCTGTACAATAGGATACCCACACAATACTTCGGCAATCTTCAGCAAATCTTGATTAGATGGCTTATATAAATTTTTTCGATGACTTGGATCACCAACAGCACGGCACAAACGACAAGACGATAAATCTATATTAGAATCCAACGATCTGTAAACTTTTTTAGGTGTTTCTTTCGAAGACATGTTGCGCACAATGAAATTTGAGCCATTATCCTCAAGCAATATATGTCCATCAGTCCATGAATATGAAATTTGATATTACTGAGGGCAAAACACGGTCTTTGCATAGTCTCCGGCTTCATTTTTCGCGTTATCTGTGGCGTTATTTTCTCACTTGCTCCTTGCCTTGCAGCTCAATACTTTTTCGTAAGTGACAAAATCTACCAGCCAGCCCACCCTAGCAGATTTTAATTGCTATCTCCCAGATTCTGGGAGACACGTGACCAGACAATACCAGGGTCTTTTCTCAGCGGGGTATCCATGGCGTGAACAAGAGAAAAGACCCTGGGTACGAGGTTGCCTAATGATTCTGATTGAATGAACTAATGAACAAAGATGGGTTGTTTTGACCTGTTCTTTTGGATATGAACTAAAATAACCCTGCACTTTGTAAATGACACATATGCTATCCTTATAATATGTTATAGTGGATGGTTCATGAACATAATTACGATAAGGCTATATATAATCAGCAGTGTTAACAGTTAAGTACAGCAAAACAGCTTTATAATTATACAGTGTTTATATTTGCAATAGAATACCACAATAGGATCTGATTTTAAGTTATACGGCAGAGCGACGGAGTAAAATCGTTAAACTTATGCGCACATAGACGTATAGATAAGCTGCGTCAGTCTATTTACAAACGCCTAATTGTTCAGACTGACGTCACCGCTTCCTCTCACCGGGATCAGATTCACTACACAACCGCTTCTCATTGGTCAAACGGGTATTACTTGTCAAAAATTTGCATTCGTTTTGAATTCAAATGAGGTTTTACTTTACTCGAATTACTTTTAAAACGGGTTTTCACTTGGTTCTTTGCTGCTTATTGCAAGCGTAAAAGAATTTGTTTGTGTATATACTCAGTAAAATCTTGTTAAAATGTCAAGATGAATATCAAGAATGAATCGTCAAACGCCAATGTTTATAGCTTGGCTAAATGAGCGTGGATTAAATGCGGCTGTGTCATGAGTTTCAAGGTAAGATACGAGATTACTTCCACACTATACTTCACATAATAAAATTCTAATGCGCACTTTAGCTATTCCTTAAGTGGTTCACTCCAAATCATTGAGTTTTTATATCTCCGACCACAGTTGCGGCAACAGCCACAAAGCTGGATAAAGCTAAGTTAGGAATATAAATGAGATGTATTGTTTTTGTATAGCATGCGTTATGCCGTTATATGCATCGTGTGCGGAATTGTTTGTTACATGATATTTACTGACATGAAATTATGATTTTTTTAGGGTGACTCTAAACTTTACGCTGCGACAAAAATCAAAGAATGATAAACAATTATTTGCCACTGGATCACTTGAGGAAATGAATCCATAACCATTGCCAGGTGGAAATAAAAACTGTTCAAGTCGCACAACATAATTATTACGCTCATCTGTTTACTACCGTGGTATTATGTCTTTAATGCTGAATATATATATCCAAAGGAACCAAGCGGTCACAGTAAGAGCATGAGTGGTCAAGCTTTGCCAATTGTAGTAGAGA
The DNA here is from genome assembly GCA_963855995.1 of Muricea muricata. Lineage (NCBI taxonomy): Eukaryota > Metazoa > Cnidaria > Anthozoa > Malacalcyonacea > Plexauridae > Muricea > Muricea muricata. The sequence goes on along the minus strand of OY979716.1, from coordinate 52,893,870 downwards.
ACTTCATTTCTATATCCTAGGTTTTTTGTTGATATAAAGGCTATAGCTATGGCAGTAACGTCTTTTCTTAAATTCATGCACTTTAGACAATGATCGAAGTTCAGGAACAATGTATAGCTGTCATTATACGTGATATTAAGTATTTTTAGAAGTACAGATCGCTATGCAGTTCTCAGCTGGGCTGTTTTTTTCAGCTATATGATCATATACTAGTTTAGCCTGAAATTTTGCCAAGTTTGTAAATATAATTATATATCGCATGGCTATAACAGGTGTAATTATTTTTAGAAAGGAAGTACAATATTTTTACTAAACGTAACATATCCTTCAGTCTCTTTGTGTTTCACCTATATTTTTAAGTTATAACTAATAAACCTGATCTTATTGGTTAAATCAACCAAAATTATATTAGTTGAACCAACCCATATTTTAAATAACCTATTGGTTGAACTAACCTTGTTTTATCAGTTAAAATAACCAATTTTTATGATTTATTTCAACCCATTAAATTCAAATTATTTTTACCTATTTAACTAACCTATTTTAATTAGGTTGTCCTAAATAATATATTTTAATCGGGTTGTCCTAGACCAACTCAAATAACCTATTTTTTTGGGTTGTTTTAACCTATCATTTTTTACAGTGTGAAGAACCTTGTTTAGTGCTCGAGATTTCGCAGGAAGTGTTAATACACTTGCTTGACCTAAAGGCAAAGGGCCAAGCTGATTCATATGCATATTTGATTGCAAAGTCCATGAAACAATTACTTTGGAGAAGAGAATAAACGACGCAGCGTGCTTGGCAATACAAGAGTGTCGAGGATTAACTGGTAGGAAAAAGCAGAGACGTTTGGCAAGGGCACGGCGCATAAAGGTCTGTAAAAATGACATCACTAAACCTGAACTTCAATGTTAAACCCATGAAACGGTTCAGGAATTAGAGCTGGACTTAAAATGCTCAAAATTATATTCTGACTTAATGGAAGCGAAGAGAAAACAGGAAATTGCAGCAGATAGGCTGAATAACTGTATCCAAGAAAAGAATGTGTTGGAGAAGGAAAATACCTTACTGACCACGCAAGTCAGTCACCTAGTAAATAACGCATATAAAAATTGTGCTTGCAGCCTTGATAATGCTTCGAAAAAAATTGATCAAGTTGGACAAAGGCAACGTCAAAGAAAGATTAAAGAATTAAAGACTAAAGCTGAACAAGCTTTATGGTTCTTTGAGTCCTATGGTGTGTCTTTGAGTACTATTTCTGTAGAGGACTCTCATGGAAATCAATTTGATATCAGCCCAGGAAAGACTAGTCGTGAAAAAGTGTCAAAGTATAACTTGTTACCAGAGAAGGAAAAAACAAAATTAAAAGAAGTTCTTTACATCTTGGATCGATTCCAGGTGGTGTGCGCACTGCGATCGCAAAGCATTCTGGTTCCTTATTAACAGGAAATGCAAATTCAATGGCGATGTTTTGCTAAAATATGGTAAGTTACATTCATATTTTTTTGTATTTATTTATCAAAAAAATTGGCTTTAACGCCTCAGACGAAACTCAATAGTCGTATAGTTTTGATATATCGTACATACGTTACCTGTGCTTTTAACGTTTAAAGTTTTTTTAACTGTTTAATTAACTGACTGTTCTACTGAATTTCCCCATTATACACAGTAGCGAATTCAGCCCGACATTTGATCATGCAAATGCAAATTTCAATCGTTATTATTATTCATCTCTTTAGAAATTGATGCTTATACGGTCTATAAACACAGAAAAATTTGCACTTGCATGACCAAATGTCGGGCTGGCTTCGCCACTGATTATACAGAGGGCCTTGGGAATTCCTTGAGAATTTTCAGATTACGATTACTTAAGGCAATTTTACCTGAATCAATTTTGGTTTGTGCAAAACAATTAATCATCGTGTTAGCTTTAAAAACATTTATTGGTGTCCGTTAAGAATAGTATCATTCCTTTTTACAAATTACAGACTGAAGCTCTTGAAACTGCCAAAAAGAGTAACCCACAAGGTAGATGGTGGATTAAGGCCGATGCATGTGATGTAAGAAAAGGCCTAAGGGAGAGTATGATTGGAAAATGGGCTGGTGATGAAGACCTTGGTGATAAAGCTCTGCAGTCCCTATTAGCTGAATACACAAGTAGATGTAAATTGGTTAAAGCGTTGAAGTCTGGAGGAAAGTCAATAAAAGAGGACTGTGAAAGCCTGTACTCATCTTTTAATGAAGACAGCAAATTTTTAGAACATGGTGAGAAAGAAGCAAGAAAGGCATACGACGATGCAGTAGATAAGTCTAAGGTTTCAAACAATTCACTTATGGAATTGTCACAAATTGGTTTTGAAGAGCTCCAGAAAAAGCTGCTAAAGTGTCAGAGGACGTTGTCATTTATGACCACTTGCATCATGCTTGGTGACAACACTACTGTCACGAAAGTTTTAAATGACTTCAAGAATGATGTGTGCAACTATTTAAAAGACCTGTATGCCAAGAAACGAACTGCTGCGGGTCATTTACTTGCATTCATGATCTCAGACGAACGAAGAAATTCAAAGCCATATGCCATCCCCATCCGATTTCTCCCCTATCAATCTATCAGTGATGAAAAACTTAGGGCTTTGGAAATTGAAATTGAGGAAAAAATGCGATCAATCGACATGGTTCCAGTCGGTAAGTAAAATAAAGTAATCCTATGTGTATGGGATAGTGGCCATGTAAGGGGAAGGAGAAGATTTTTCAAGCGTAAGTTTTCAAAGTTTCAATTGTTCACAGGTTTCACAACTGATGGTGAGTTTAATTCACTGCGAACGAAGGGGAGACATCGACCAATTTCCATCATCGAGGTCATCAAAACTGCGCGTAATTTGGCTAAAGCAACGAAGTTTACAGTCTTGAAGAAATATTTTCAACCAAGTGCCCAAGGTTCGTTCTTTTTAATTGTTGCGTTACTTCTGTGTACTCGTACAAAGCACTCCAGTAAGACCTTCCTCGTAATTACGTCACAAATATGTTTTAGCTCACCTTTATGAAATATGACCTTATTTTTCGTGTGTATAAAAGCGATACACCCCAGCGGAAACCGTGGACATGACATAATTACCCGTATGGTACATTTAACGAAGTGCGTGCTCCCAGTGACGCCCTGCTCTTGACAATGTACTGTGTACTATACCGGCAGTCTTGCTAAGCATTGGTAGTAAAAACGTTGTGTTTTAGTCTAGCATTTGGAAGTACTTTCCTCTAAATCCTTCCTTCAATTACATTGAATTACATTTACGATATTTTGATCATTTAGGGTATGACCAGCAGATCCATCCAGCTATTCCTGCAGAAGACGTTCTATGGCTGAACGAAATAATTTCTCGAAACGAACAGCAGCCTTTGCCATTCTACGACGCCTTGCTGTTGTTACGCAAAAGGCTTTTCCCATTAGTTAACAACCCTTCTCTATAGATTGAAGGTGAATATAGACTAAGTGCATTTATCTAACGTGATTCTTCATATAAGTGGTGTAGTTTGTTTCACAGGAAGAAAAGAGACAACCGCAGAGGTACTGAAGTCCATCATGGCAATTTATCTTTTTCGCTTTGAAATTGAATGAATCTCAAAACTAGATGTCGATCCTGCGAACTTCAAAGATTTCCTGTATCAGCCTGAGAAGGATGTCCGGACTGGAGAATCAATGCACCAAAGAGAGGACCACAACCATTTTTTAAAAAGAATCATATCAAGTCTAAGAGAAGGAAACATACCAGGGATTGATTTACGTTTTATGCGTGATGCATTACATGATCCCAACCTCGCAAGCCAGGGTTTTATACCACGCTAAGGCGCGGAAAAACCCTGGTTACCGCTGGTCACGTGACTAATTAGCATTTTATCTAAAAAGGTATTTCTACAACACTGGTTGACTCTATAGTTATCGTTGTATCACCACTCAATTCTTTAATGAGTAACCAAATATCTCGTTTGGGTGTAAGTGGAATTAGAGCGTCTGTCATGAGTATGAAGGAATCGAGGAAGGGACTTGATTCAGACGATGTTGATAGTATTGACGATCAAGTTGTTGATGTCGATTTCAGTCAATGCGAGGAACACAAATTACGTGACGGACATTATCACATTGTTTTTGCTCACCCGGAGAGTTTAATTTCCAGCAAATATGGACGGGAATTATTGTTGAGCAAACCCTATCAAGAAAATCTGGTTGCCATGGTTGTCGATGAAGCTCACTGTATCATTGAATGGTATGTAAATTCCCAGTTCCGTTAATAACTTAACAAGGTACAATCTACTCATGTAATGGTGTTATTGCACAATTTTACCGTAGCTTATTTTAATATCTTGCAGGGGAAGCAAATTTAGAAGGGATTACAGCAAGTTAGGAGTGTTATGTGCACTTTTCCCAGAGATCCCTTGTATTGCTATGACAGCAACTGCAAGTCGAGCAGACATGAACGGAATTACTGATTCTTTGGGTTTAAAGAATTGCAAATATATCATTGGCAACCCGGACAGGAAAAACATTTACTATCAGAAAGTATTTCGACATGGACAAGATTTTGATGCGATTCAGTCCATTTTGATGCCAATTGCCAAAGGTCTGTTAGAAGAAAAAAATGAGTATCCACTTACTATAGTGTATGTACCCTTAAGGCTATGTGGATTTGCCTAAAAAATTTTTGAGTATGTTGTTGGTATTGAACAATATTTTCCTGTTGGTTCACTTCCAATTCCATCAAACAGGTTGTTTGCACAATTTCATGCCTCGCAAACCAATCAGATGAAAGACGAAATTTTAAAACAACTCTGTTCGACATGTAGCATTATCTGTGTGGTTTTTGCAACAGTAGCTATTGGCATGGGTGTGGATATACCTGATATCCGCCAAGTAATTCATGTTGTTCCTCCATGCAGCATGAAAGCCTATTTTCAAGAGACTGGTCGTGCTGGAAGGGATGGCAAGCCATCATCAGCTTGCTTATTCTACAATAACCGAGATATTGGTAAGAACAGAGTAACAATGCAAGATGACATGCGTTACTTTTGCTCGAGTAATGACATATGTCTCAGAAAATTACTACTGGAATCAATGGACTCAGAACAAACCGTTCTTGTTAAGCCAATGCACCTCTGTTGCAATGTATGCAAGGAACAATGCAAATGTTCACAATGTTATAAACAGCATCAACTGAGTGAAGTACTGATTGAGGACATTCAAGTGCAGACTAAAAACAATTTTGTAGTTGCATACTATATCACAGGCCAACTCCATAATTAAATAAGTATAGGTTATATACCAACAACATTGGATACAAGATATATTAACCTGACAACCTGCAGATTTCAAAGGTATAAAACTGACTTTATTACAATTGAGGTTTTCTATCTATCTGTTCAATCAATTTTGAAAATACACATGTAGTCCTTATTTTGGTAGTTTAGAAGATAAATTTTTCTCATCATTTATTCAAGGTTACTATGAGCCTGGTTGTATTCCATGTTACCTAAAAACCCAACCCAATTTTGATACAACATGTTCCTGTTTGGTATACCATTTATAAGTTGTAACATGCGAGCACTTTTGTTAAGCATTGGATGAATCAGTATACCATATGTTATTTGACTAAGCATTAGTATGGTTTTTACGTAATAAGTAGTGTGCTAGAAAACTTAAGCTACAATGTGCCTTCCTATTGGTACATTGTGATCAGTGGCGTAGCGAACTCGATGATGATTGAGAGGGCCCATATTCATATATTTGAGCTCACAGACCATAAAAACAAATTCGATTTCAAAAGACAATAATTGTGCAGAACACGAATATATCAACATAGGCCCCTCAATTATTTAGTTTGCTATGCCCACTGATTGTCATGGTGAAGGCCGGGTCAAATAAGGATGAGAGTTGGCAGTCATGCAATTTTAATTGGTTAGCCACTTTACCTGATGCTTTTTTAACACAATTGTGTATTTTATTTAAATGAAAACATAGTCAAAACTCAAAACACTCATCCTGTCATTGTGGCAATTTGCAGGTAGCAAATCTCATCCCCATTTGACCTGGTCTTTAATTAATCAAATATTATATACAGTAAATTATTTAAACCAATTCTACTTGTATTTACAATAGTTTAGATTTGTAGAAAATGCAGCATGCATTTATTACTTCAACAATGTTCATCTGTTATCCTATTAGATAATTGTAAGTTTTCATATCTTATTATATTTAAAGTTTCAGAAATTTCCTCTTGCTTGCACTGTTCTCTTGCTTACTGTACATGCCATTTTTTAAAGATTTTACAATTAATTTATGGTTTCATGTGCATGATTTCCCAACAACCCCTGACTAACTTTTTGCCCAACTCATTTTATGCAAAAAAATGTAATAGGCAAAAAAGTTAGCTCTGTAAGCACAGAATAGTAAATAAATAGAAGAATCACTCAAACCTTTGAAGTTTGTGTCTCCACACATGTTGCATTATTCATGTTCATTATGCAGGTTCTCAGGCATGCCAACTGCATAAAAATAGGCGGGGGGGGGGGGCAGAGTGGCCCTACCGTTCATTTCTTATACTGTGCAATATTTGTTAAAAATAACACCTGTGCTTTAATTTTTGAGTAAGTAAACTTACTCACTTTCGGTTGATTCTGCTTCATCATTTAGAATAGGGTAGTGCATCAAAATGTTTTTTGTATGCCTGTCAATCCATTCTTTAAACCTTTCTTCATCAAATGGAGATATAATGAGAGATACTCGCCATTACCTGTGGAGACAGCATCCTTCATATCTGCAAGCAACAGGAATGACCTTAGAATGTTTACAGCATAGCACCAAACACCATCTGTTGTTGGAATATCTTCATTTCCAAAAACATATTCATTGAGGAACTTGTCAAGGGTGTCAGTGATGTACTTTTTCTGATGTTCTTCATCCTGGGCATGAGCACTATGAGGACCGTTTGCAGCTGGTTCCTGCTTTTCATCCACCATTTGGAAAAATTCCATCAGAGCTTCAACAACATAACACTTGCCAACACTCAAAAACAGCTGCTCACAATCCTCAGTGTTTGACATCAACAGTAACATTCCTACGGTTTAGTTTCTCACGGGAAAACCGTAGGGTACCTCTTTCTCTGCCTGAGTTCTTGTAAAGTTTCTTGAATATGGTCTAAAGAAAGAAAAAATATTTTAAACTGCTTGCACACAAGAAGCCTTAAAAAGTGAAAAGTCAAATAATAACCCCTTGTAATTTTAGCAATTACAATAGATCTATATTGCTGACTTCAATAATCTGAATTCTGGAAGACTCTTGATATTCTGCTCAGTTTAAGTTACATTAACCAATTCTAAACATCACGTTCAAAAAATTTTGCTGCACACCACACAATATTAGTAAGACCAATAGTAAATACATGTACATATGTACCTTCAAAAAGCTTCTCTTTGTATGCCAGTCAACTATGCAGAATGGGTACAGGTGATCCAACCTCTGTTTAGCCAAATGGCACCCAGCACGGAGATCTTTTGCTCCAGCCATTCTCACACGAGAAAGTTGATCACCATAGCATGGTATTTTCACACCATGGAATGGATCACTTTTGGTGGCAACTGGCGGGGCATGTGATGCAGGTTGATCTGGTCGAGAGGTGGCTCTCATTGTAGGGATGGTGTCTTCACCTGATTCTTTATCTGGAGAGCATAATCCAGCAGCTGAGTAAATGAGGTATGTCCACTTCTCCAGCTGGTCTAAAATGTCAACACAGTCAGAGTATTTCTTTTCATCCTTCATTAACACTGGCATGGTAAGAACCTCTGACTTTGCTGACATTTCTTTAGAATAAACACACTCCGTGGTTTGTGGCACATATGGTTGAAACATTTTAAATCCTTCAAAGTGTTGAAATAACAGTTTTGCAACAATTACTCTGTATCGACCTCTCATTTCTTTCTGATCTTCTGTGTTGACAGCCACAATTTCATGAATATTGCATTTTGTAAGATCTTGTTGTGGACCTGAGTCGGGCAAGTCTCGGTCAGGAACTCTGTTGAATACAATGCTGGTTACAACAGCATGTACACTCCGATTTTGCACATTCTGTCGCATATCGTGAGCTTTCTCTTCTTAGTCAATGTTGTCCACCACAAACACAAACTTAAAGCCAGATTTTACTAATCTGACTGCCTCATCAAGAAAATGTGTCCCAATGTCTTCAAGAATGGCATACTTCTTAGCTGGTTGAAGGCAAATTCCATACTTGTTCAGATCAGCAATCAACTGAAGAAAAATATAGTAAAATTAATAATACTACAATAGCAGGAATTATGAAAAAAATTGTAAAACTTCGAGTTTATTTTAATGTTAGAACTGTTTTTTAAAAGCTTTTGTTGAATTTTATTAGTATCTAGTCATCTCATGTCAAATGGAGTTGTTTTTTTATGATTTTTTACATGATGATTTTTTATGAGTGCACATTATATGTAGCCTTGTCAACATGCACTCCCAATGGAACTAAAGAAATAGAAAATAGGAGAAGATACGACTGGATACAATGACCAATAGTATTGTTAACCCACAAACATCCAAAACTCTTCTTTTGCCTAGCGTGGTAAAATTTCTGGCATAGCACATTAAAGGGTAAACATCACACTTTTGCAAATAAATAGTATTGACAATCGTCTTGTTAAGAAAATAAGAAAGTTTTCTCAAGGTCAGTCGATTTTGCACTCTCAGTCTGGTGAATTTTTTAAATTGACAATATTCTTTCATCTATTCTTTTATGATATAAAATAATATTGTAATTTTTATTATATAAGTCCTGATTAACAATATTCTAACTTTAAAACATTTAATTGATGTCTCCTCAGCATGCATTTTACTAAAAAGAATCCACACAACTTTGTAGGGGAAAATGCATTTATGTTGACTATGCTAAAGTTTCCCTTGGGGGTGCCTTTCCTTGGAGATGCATGCTTATTTGCATCCAGTAGAATCATACTAGTATACTATTGCAAATGCTGCAGGGGCGGATCTAGGCTGATGCGACCGATGCGAAAGCGTCAGTCAGAATTTGGTGAGAATAATTAACATAAATTATTTACTTAATTAGCTGATGCTAATTAATTCTTAGCTACCATTTACAATCTTTTTAAATTTCTATTAATTGCGCTCTCAAATATGTATTTTTTCTTACTATAATGATCTTTTTCATCATTTTTACGATTATTTTATGAAATTGTACGATTTTTTGCCTAAATTGAGCCGTAACTAACAGCAAGTCCGCTAACTCCACTTAATATGTTTATTAACGGATAAAATTTCGTGATTTAAAGATAATTCGGATTAATGACGGGATATTTTTGTCGACATACTTTACGTTAAATTCAATCCGTCAGGTAGACCCTGGGCACAGATTAAGTAGACCCTGGGCAGACCTTGAGCATAACTTGAGCATACGTCCCAAGTCCTTTGAGCATCAGTCAGCCGCGTTTTGCTATTGTTTTTCTTGTTGGCAATGGATACGAGTGATGCTCTAAGCACGAAAAAACATTGTGAGCGATGCTGACTGATGCTCGCTGTTGCTGTTGTATAACTTCTGCGTCAGGTTATTTCAGGATTTGCATATTTGCGCGTTCTACGATCGACATCATGGCAGGCGTTATGCAAATGAATTTCGATCTGCGTTCATTGCTTCAAGACGATAAATATATCAAAGTTGATGCGGTGAAAAAAAGCCAGAAAGAGAAAGCACTGTCTCTCATATCAAAAGGAAAAAATATCGATCCACTTCGAAGTGGTAAACATGTGAGAGATCTACATGCGGAGGTGTTGATTCCCAGCACATCACTAGCACATGGAAATTTCAATTTGATGAATTACGTGCATTAAAGTAAGTGTTATGAGGCATTTAGACTTTACATACAGTTTAATACTATGAAGACATCAAAATATTATTGTTTCATAAAAGAAGATAAATTCTAAAGTGTATGTTTGACTGTATATCATCTATAATTTATACTATAAATACAATGTATTTAAATAAAATATTAATATCAGTTTATCACACTCAAAACAGTTGTGACTATAGTCAGTATAGTGCCTTGTTACTGTGTATTGTTGTGTACTGTTTTTACAAGAGATATATGGTAGCATTAAATAACTGTGTGCATTTATGGTATATTTTTATTAAAATATAATTTATATTCTTAAATTGATTATTGAAGTTTGAATGCATCAATTGATTAATTGGATTCCTTTATTTGCATACACAAAAACAAAACATCCACACTTCAATAATTCTATGAATAATTGCATATAATTTAGAGTATGTTATGCTTACAGCCAAGTGCCAAATACATTTACTAACATATTCTGTAATTATATATTTTGTACAAATTAACTTATATGAAATATTTATTTTAAGGACCCATAGTGATGGTAATTGCATGTATCGAGCATGCTCAAAACTGCTGTGTGGACAAGAAGATCTCTGGAACCTGTTGCGAGATTTGACAAGCATAGAGCTGTTCAAAAACCTAGAATTCTATGCCTTTCATCCTTATATTATGGATAAGTCCCATTTGTTTGCATCTGAAAACACTGCATTTTCTGCAGCGGCTTCAGATGGTGCATTGGCTGATGGTTATGAAAGAAATAACCCATCCTCCAGAGCAGTGGTGGTTAGACGAGAAGCCATACGTAATGCTGTTCCAGGCACTTTTTCTTCCCTTTTGTGTATGTTTGCTCTTTCTTCTGTGGTTGGAATGGACATTACCACTGTTTATCCTGAAGAGATTGGCAAGGAAACCAAGCATTCTAAATTCCTTAATGGCACTATTTCTCCAAGAGTAGCAAGCACTTTATTTTCTAATGCTTGTTCAAATGTTCCACTGATATTGATGTGGACTACTTCTGGAATTACTGTTCTCCCTGGTTTTGATTCCTCTTTTCACCCAAATCATTTTGTTCCACTTTTTTTTTTCTGCAACAAGAGTGCAACACCTCTGCCAAATCCCACATTGCCAGAAATTGTCAAAACTGGGCAGCAACTGAAGATTACAGATGTGTTGAAACCAACAAGGGAACAAGTCACAACTATAAAAGGTACTATTAATAGGCACTCTAGATTTTTTTATTATTGATTAACCACCCTATAGAGTTTTAACTGCCTAAGTTTGATTGAAATATTGCCATTTTCACATTCAAGAATACATTTTGTATGTCTTGTATGAATGTCTTTAGACCAGTGTTTTTCTATTTCAATTTGAAAAACTTGTACACTGCAAAACAATAAAATTGTGTTAAAATTTTCTTTGTGGCACACTATTAAAACAATTGATAGAAAGACAATAAATATAGAGGTGCTATATTTTTGCTCTATAATTGAGGTGAATAATCAAGGCAATGTAGAATTATTTGGGCAGAAACATAGTACATACCCCCTTGAATTGGAGATCCTGTTTGCTTGCATTAATTCTATTTACTGTATTCCACAACTTGGCAGCTTGTGATGTGAACTATTTGAAAAAATTTATTTATAGATACCGGTACTGTAACTATCAAGTTTGTGATAGTCATACTTTATATGCTATGTACAATATAGTGCATGTAGGTAAAACTAAATTACAGTCTTAAGATTAAACTGCATAACTTCAGAACATTTATAGCTGCCTATGTTGCATTTCTTAGAACCAGCTAAGAATGTTCCAATGCCAGCAGAAACTTCATAACAAGGTATGGTATAATATCATACTTCATTCTCAACATACAGTATATGGTGCATAGATTTTAAAAAACAGTTAAATTGTAATTTATAATTTGTTCTATTTTATTTAGAAAGTATTTCTACAGCAGCAGGACCTTCGAACAAACAAGGTACAATAAAATAATTAGATAATTTACCCTAAATATAAATATATAATAATCCACAGTACTTAAGTGCAACACACAACTACTGTACTCGGTATGTATCTGTATGCTCATTAATATTAGCCTTTTAGGGAAATGATTAAAAAAACTTACAATTTGTTTTCAGAAATGCACTGCAAATCTGTTTTGGGCAGAAATACATTTTTATAAAATTAATTATTTATTCACTAAACTAAATACTTTAATTACTAAAATCTGTAAAGTACTAATTTGAGCACTGCAGTCATATTTTAGGAGTTTTTTATGTTTGATTGCAGACAACCAGACAACACTGTTGAACTGTCATTATATAATACACTAATGGTTCTCTTCAGTGGTCACTATAAAATTACAATAAATTACTTTAATTTTAATTAATTTAGGAAAAGAAAAACGTAAGAAGGAAACTGAGTCTCTTCCCATTGCCAAGAAAATTAAAGTGGATACTGGTGATGTTCATCCATTAGATATTGGTAATTTTATTGGGGTGGAACTAGATGATGATACAAAATTTAATGTTGCAAAGAATCATTGGTGTCCTCCTTCTACGTTTGATTTTCCCTATCGCGATTTTAGTTCTGCAAATTCTAAAAAGCCCAACAGACGGAGATTTTGCTTCCAATGGTTTAGTCGTTGGACCTGGTTATGTTATTCCATGCTTTATGATGGAGCGTTTTGTCTGTGTTGTGTTTTGTTTGGGAAGGAAGTTGGGCATAACGGAACAAAGTTGTTTCAGTTATTTAAGAGCCGTTCACAAACTGGCAATGTGCTGCAAAGAGATTTGAAAATCATGAAAAGAATTCCGTAGTTCACCGTGACTCAATGCTGCGACTCAACAATTTTGGCAACGTGATGTCAGGAAGAAGCAAAGGTATAGACGAGCAGGCCGACCAACAGAGAAGCGAGCGGATAAAACGAAATCGAGCTATTCTTGCAACCATTGTCGATACCGTCATTTTAACAGGCCAGCAGAACTTCGCATTACGTGGACACCGTGATGATTCGAAAGATTACTCTTCATCTAATGCAGGAAATTTCCAAGCTCTTCTTCATTATCGAAGAAGAGGCGGCGACCCAACCCTGATAGATCATTTTCAAACAGCTAAGAAGAATGCAACCTACCGCTCCAAGACAACTCAGAATAAGCTGATTAAAATATGTGGAAAACAAGTTCAGGGAAAGATCGTTCCTCAAATTACCAACAGCAGCTCTCCCGTGTATTCTGTATTAGCCGATGAAGCAGCAGACTGTGGAAACAAGGAGCAAATGCGGATTGTCCTTCGTTACGTTGATTCCAGTAAGGAGATCAACGAAAGGTTTATAAAGTACGTGGAATGTGAAGAAGGTGTCACTGGTGAGGCTTTGGCCAAGTACGTTGAGGATACATTGGGAGAGATCGGCCTACCTCTTTCAAATTGTCGTGGTCAAGGATACGACGGAGCCAGTTCGATGTCAAGTAAAGCCAGAGGTGTTTCTGGACGCATACTAAGAAAGAATCCGAAGGCTTTGTATGTTCATTGCTCTAGTCATCGCCTGAATCTTGTTGCTAAACCTTGCACTCTTCCTGTTGTTCGGAATATGTTAGGCCAGGCGAAGAAGATAGCTAGTTTTTTCAGCAGTTCTCCCAAACGAGGACAATATTTGAGTGCAAAGATGGAGGAGTATGGTCTAAGAAGCAAGAAGCTTGCTGCCCCTTCTACGACACGTTGGGTTGAAAGGATAACGTCACTAGGAGGTTTCGTTGAAGCATTTACCGTTGTGTACAAGGCTCTAGAGTTCATTGAGAAAGGAGGAGTCAACGATGAATTCGGGAGCTCAAGTAGCGATGCTTCTACGTATTTTCGCACGATAAATAATTTTGAATTCGTGGTATCACTTGTGGTTACCCAGAAAGTCTTTGATCACACCCTATCACAGTTCAGACACAAAGAGAAAATTATCCCGTGGATAAAAAGCGTGATCTCTATTGTCTGAAGTTAACTATACCACTCCTGGATCACATTATCACAGAAATTGAATCTCGTTTTCCTTCTGCAATGTGCGACGTTTACCGAGGATTCTACATCTTGCCAAGCAATTTTATCCGCTGCAAGAATATCGACTGGAAAACGGAATTCATGAAGTTCGTGACAGCGAACAAGGATGACATGCCCAATATCAGTGCAATTCATGCAGAACTAGCGTTGTGGGAAACCAGTTGGAGATCCGGTATTGTGAAGGTGGAGTATGATAACATTGCAGATACGCTGAGAAACTGCAACGAGTTGTCATTTCCAAACATTTTTGTTGCCCTTAAAATCCTGGCAGTTATTCCTGTAACCACCTGTGAGTGTGAACGCTCCGTATCTGCTTTGCGTCGAATGAAGACGTGGCTCAGAAGTACTATGGTTAATGAGAGATTGAACGGACTAGCTATGATGCACATCAATAACGATATTACTGTCGATATTGATCAAGTTGTGGATATATTTGCACGGCAAAACCCGACACGAATGCAATTTCTTGATGTTTTGGACGATAAACAAGAAGAAAAGGCCTGAGTAAGCCACTATACGTGTACATGTACCCGCAAATACTCTAATTAATATGAATTACTATCAATATCGTGCGTGCGTGCGTGCGTGCGTGCCTGTGCCTGTGCCTGTGCCTGTGCCTGTGCCTGTGCCTGTGCCTGTGCCTGTGCATGTGCATGTGCATGTGCATGTGCATGTGCATGTGCATGTGCATGTACATCTACACATATACACATATATACATATATACATATATACATATACATATACACATATACACATATACATATACACATACACACATACACACATACACATATACACATATACACATATACATACATATATATATATACATATATACATATATACATATATACATATACATATATACATATACATATATATATACATATACATATATATACATATATATATATACATACATATATATATATACACATACATATATATATACATACATATATACATACATATATACATACACATACATATATATATATATGCATACATATATATATACGTACATATATATATACGTACATATATATATACGTACATATATATATACGTACATATATATATATATGTACATATATATATACGTACGTACGTACGTACGTACATACGTACGTACGTACGTACATACGTACATACATGTTTAAATATAAATAGTTTAGTTGCACACATTGACCAACTAAGGATCTTTCTTAGTTTACATAAAATTGATATTCTTGCTATTAATGAAACTAAGCTGGATTCTACAATAACCTCTAATGAGATTCATATATCAGGCTTTGACATTGCCAGAAGAGATCGTACTCTTAACGGCCGTCATGGCGGTGGTGTCTGTATTTTTATTAAAAATAATTTAAACTTCAGACTTCGAAACGATTTACAAAGTGAAAATCTTGAACTGCTTGCTATTGAGATCAGTAAACCTCGTTCAAGGCCGTTCTTGGTGGCAACTTGGTATAGACCTCCAAATTCCCCTGCGATTGCCTTTACTGCTTTTCATGATATAATCGACAAGATTGATGCTGAAAACGGTGAATTATATCTACTCGGGGATATTAATTGTGATGTCTCGTCTGAGAGCCCCGATTGTAATACTACTAACCTTCTCAATATTTGCAATATTTTTAACCTATCTCAGGTTATATCTGAGCCTACGAGAATTACTAACACATCCAAATCACTCATTGATCTTTGTTTTACCAATTTTCCTGATAAAGTCAGAGTGTCAGGGGTACATTCTTTGGGTATTAGTGACCATTCTCTGATTTATATGATTCGAAAATCTAATTGGCGAGTCATTGATGCAAATAACTCGGTCACTAAGAGGCAGTTTAAAAATTTTAACGATGATGAATTTTTAAATGACCTTCGCGAAATAAATTGGTCCGATATACACTCTTTGGCCAATCCGAATGATATGTGGTCGACGTGGTTTACAAAATTTTCGACTTTGTTGGATATTCATGCTCCGATTAAGAAAAAGAGGCTTAGATGTAACAAATCGCCCTGGATCAACTCATCATTAATTAGTAAGTTGCGCGAGAGAGATTCTTTAAAAAAACGTTTCGATAAAAATCCTAATGACGTAATTTGGTCTAAATATAAAAAAACTCGTAATGAAGTCAATAAGCTCATTAAAAAGACCAAGCGTGATTTCTTTTTGGCTCGTATTAATTCAGCTAAAAGTGATCCCAAGAAAACCTGGAAACTGATTAACGAACTCTCTTCGCGCAAAGTACATGAGCCTGTTAATGTAAAAAGTATCAAGCAAGATGATACTGAGATTACAAATCCATATGATATAGCTAACGCATTCAATACTAATTTTACAACGATAGGTGACAGTTTAGCTAATGAGTTACCTCATTCTGATATAAACCCTATCTCTTACCTTTATCCTGTCAACAGCTCATTTTCCTTTGCTCAAATAAATGTGGAGACGGTAATCGAAACTCTTAAAGCGGCAAATTCCAGTAAAGCAACGGGCCCCGATGATATTCCTGTTAGGGTTTTGAAAATTGCTGCTGAGATCTTGTCCCCATCTCTGACGGCTATTTTCAATCGTTCTCTCTCTATGGGAATTTACCCAGACGATTGGAAGATGGCTAGAGTGTTACCTATTTTTAAAAGCGGAGAAAAGGGTGATCTTAGCAACTATCGACCGATTTCAATTATATCCGCGATTGCTAAGGTGTTTGGCAGACTTGTTTATGACCAGTTCTACACTTATTTAACATCCAATCGGTTAATTAATTCTTACCAATCTGGTTTTAGACCCACATATAGCACCCTTACCTCATTGCTGGAATCAACCAATAATTGGTGTGTCAATATTGACAGGGGTCTCTTGAACGGTGTAGTTTTCATCGATTTAAAAAAGGCCTTTGACACTTGAAGTACTTTTCTCCAAGCTTAGAGCTTGCGGTGTTGATGACTTGACGCTACCTTGGTTTCGATCATATCTAACTGATCGCAGGCAGAGGTGCTTCGTCAATGGCCAGTTTTTAAATAGCTCTTTTATAACAAAGGGAGTCCCCCAAGGTTCTATTATTGGACCTCTCCTGTTTTTGGTCTATATCAATGACCTGCCGAACTGCCTGAATGAGGGTATCCCAAGGATGTTTGCTGACGATACCAACATTAGCTTTAGCAATAATTCTCTTTCTGATCTCGAACACCTTATAAATTTTGAACTGCAAAGTCTAAACAGGTGGTTAATAGCTAATAAGTTAAGTTTAAACATTGCTAAAACAGAGTTCATGGTTATTGGTTCGCGTCAACGATTAGCAACCTTTGATGACCCTGAGCTTTGTGTAACTGTTAATAATGCACCAGTCAAACAAGTTAAGTCCGCAAAAACCCTAGGAATGACTTTAGATGAAAATCTTACATGGAGAGACCATGTCGAGGTCATTTCCAAAAAGATCTCTTCTGGCATTGGTGCTCTTAAACGTATACGAGAGCTGATTGACCAAGAAAACGCAATTAAAGCATATCAAGGTTTTATTGAACCTTACTTCTCCTACTGTGCTCCAGTATGGGATGGGCTAGGTCATACTCTGAGTGATAGGCTCCAGAAACTTCAAAACAGAGCAGCCCGTGTTATAACGCGTTCTTCATATGATATTTCTTCTAACCTCCTTCTTGATCAGTTGAAGTGGAATAATTTATCCGTTAATCGTCTAAAACAGAAAGCTATTCTCATGTATAAGACACTTAACGGTCAAACACCTCAGTATTTACATGAGATGTTTACCTCTAGAAGGTGTCAGTATCCTCTTAGGAATTCTAATGGCAAGTTGTTTATCCCTAAACCTAACACCGACTATTTAAAGCGCTCCTTTTCCTATAGTGGGGCAATTCTTTGGAACAACTTGCCAGAATCCTTTAGATTATCGCCATCTTTCGCGATGTTCAAAAGTAGTCTGGAAACTCTATATTCTAGACGAACCGACTCCCACACAGCAACCAGGTAGAACAGTACTCTTCTCTTTAGTCTTTCCTCTTCTTCCACATTAATTAATTGTAAATACCTTAATTTATAAACTTGTATATAGTAATAGTTCTAATGTACTGATGGTTGTTACCCGTGTTTAAATAAAGGTTATGATGATGATGATGATGATGATGATACATACATGCATACATGCATACATGCATACATGCATACATGCATACATGCATACATGCATACATGCATACATGCATACATGCATACATGCATACATGCATACATGCATACATGCATACATGCATACATGCATACATGCATACATGCATACATGCATACATGCATACATGCATACATGCATACATGCATACATGCATACATGCATACATGCATACATGCATACATGCATACATGCATACATGCATACATGCATACATGCATACATGCATACATGCATACATGCATACATGCATACATGCATACATGCATACATGCATACATGCATACATGCATACATGCATACATGCATACATGCATACATGCATACATGCATACATGCATGCATGCATGCATGCATACATGCATACATGCATACATGCATACATGCATGCATGCATGCATGCATACATGCATACATGCATACATGCATACATGCATACATGCATGCATGCATGCATGCATGCATGGATGGATGCATGCATGGATGGATGCATGCATGGATGGATGCATGCATGGATGCATGGATGCATGTATGCATGTATGCATGTATGCATGTATGCATGTATGCATGGATGCATGGATGCATGGATGCATGTATGCATGTATGCATGTATGCATGTATGCATGGATGCATGGATGCATGTATGCATGTATGCATGTATGCATGTATGCATGTATGCATGGATGCATGGATGCATGTATGCATGTATGCATGTATGCATGTATGCATGTATGCATGTATGCATGGATGCATGTATGCATGTATGCATGTATGCATGTATGCATGTATGCATGTATGCATGTATGCATGTATGCATGTATGCATGTATGCATGTATGCATGTATGCATGTATGCATGTATGCATGTATGCATGTATGCATGTATGCATGTATGCATGTATGCATGTATGCATGTATGCATGTATGCATGTATGCATGTATGCATGTATGCATGTATGCATGTATGCATGTATGCATGTATGCATGTATGCATGTATGCATGTATGCATGTATGCATGTATGCATGTATGCATGTATGCATGTATGCATGTATGCATGTATGCATGTATGCATGTATGCATGTATGCATGTATGCATGTATGCATGTATGCATGTATGCATGTATGCATGTATGCATGTATGCATGTATGCATGTATGCATGTATGCATGTATGCATGTATGCATGTATGCATGTATGCATGTATGCATGTATGCATGTATGCATGTATGCATGTATGCATGTATGCATGTATGCATGTATGCATGTATGCATGTATGCATGTATGCATGTATGCATGTATGCATGTATGCATGTATGCATGTATGCATGTATGCATGTATGCATGTATGCATGTATGCATGTATGCATGTATGCATGTATGCATGTATGCATGTATGCATGTATGCATGTATGCATGTATGCATGTATGCATGTATGCATGTATGCATGTATGCATGTATGCATGTATGCATGTATGCATGTATGCATGTATGCATGTATGCATGTATGCATGTATGCATGTATGCATGTATGCATGTATGCATGTATGCATGTATGCATGTATGCATGTATGCATGTATGCATGTATGCATGTATGCATGTATGCATGTATGCATGTATGCATGTATGCATGTATGCATGTATGCATGTATGCATGTATGCATGTATGCATGTATGCATGTATGCATGTATGCATGTATGCATGTATGCATGTATGCATGTATGCATGTATGCATGTATGCATGTATGCATGTATGCATGTATGCATGTATGCATGTATGCATGTATGCATGTATGCATGTATGCATGTATGCATGTATGCATGTATGCATGTATGCATGTATGCATGTATGCATGTATGCATGTATGCATGTATGCATGTATGCATGTATGCATGTATGCATGTATGCATGTATGCATGTATGCATGTATGCATGTATGCATGTATGCATGTATGCATGTATGCATGTATGCATGTATGCATGTATGCATGTATGCATGTATGCATGTATGCATGTATGCATGTATGCATGTATGCATGTATGCATGTATGCATGTATGCATGTATGCATGTATGCATGTATGCATGTATGCATGTATGCATGTATGCATGTATGCATGTATGCATGTATGCATGTATGCATGTATGCATGTATGCATGTATGCATGTATGCATGTATGCATGTATGCATGTATGCATGTATGCATGTATGCATGTATGCATGTATGCATGTATGCATGTATGCATGTATGCATGTATGCATGTATGCATGTATGCATGTATGCATGTATGCATGTATGCATGTATGCATGTATGCATGTATGCATGTATGCATGTATGCATGTATGCATGTATGCATGTATGCATGTATGCATGTATGCATGTATGCATGTATGCATGTATGCATGTATGCATGTATGCATGTATGCATGTATGCATGTATGCATGTATGCATGTATGCATGTATGCATGTATGCATGTATGCATGTATGCATGTATGCATGTATGCATGTATGCATGTATGCATGTATGCATGTATGCATGTATGCATGTATGCATGTATGCATGTATGCATGTATGCATGTATGCATGTATGCATGTATGCATGTATGCATGTATGCATGTATGCATGTATGCATGTATGCATGTATGCATGTATGCATGTATGCATGTATGCATGTATGCATGTATGCATGTATGCATGTATGCATGTATGCATGTATGCATGTATGCATGTATGCATGTATGCATGTATGCATGTATGCATGTATGCATGTATGCATGTATGCATGTATGCATGTATGCATGTATGCATGTATGCATGTATGCATGTATGCATGTATGCATGTATGCATGTATGCATGTATGCATGTATGCATGTATGCATGTATGCATGTATGCATGTATGCATGTATGCATGTATGCATGTATGCATGTATGCATGTATGCATGTATGCATGTATGCATGTATGCATGTATGCATGTATGCATGTATGCATGTATGCATGTATGCATGTATGCATGTATGCATGTATGCATGTATGCATGTATGCATGTATGCATGTATGCATGTATGCATGTATGCATGTATGCATGTATGCATGTATGCATGTATGCATGTATGCATGTATGCATGTATGCATGTATGCATGTATGCATGTATGCATGTATGCATGTATGCATGTATGCATGTATGCATGTATGCATGTATGCATGTATGCATGTATGCATGTATGCATGTATGCATGTATGCATGTATGCATGTATGCATGTATGCATGTATGCATGTATGCATGTATGCATGTATGCATGTATGCATGTATGCATGTATGCATGTATGCATGTATGCATGTATGCATGTATGCATGTATGCATGTATGCATGTATGCATGTATGCATGTATGCATGTATGCATGTATGCATGTATGCATGTATGCATGTATGCATGTATGCATGTATGCATGTATGCATGTATGCATGTATGCATGTATGCATGTATGCATGTATGCATGTATGCATGTATGCATGTATGCATGTATGCATGTATGCATGTATGCATGTATGCATGTATGCATGTATGCATGTATGCATGTATGCATGTATGCATGTATGCATGTATGCATGTATGCATGTATGCATGTATGCATGTATGCATGTATGCATGTATGCATGTATGCATGTATGCATGTATGCATGTATGCATGTATGCATGTATGCATGTATGCATGTATGCATGTATGCATGTATGCATGTATGCATGTATGCATGTATGCATGTATGCATGTATGCATGTATGCATGTATGCATGTATGCATGTATGCATGTATGCATGTATGCATGTATGCATGTATGCATGTATGCATGTATGCATGTATGCATGTATGCATGTATGCATGTATGCATGTATGCATGTATGCATGTATGCATGTATGCATGTATGCATGTATGCATGTATGCATGTATGCATGTATGCATGTATGCATGTATGCATGTATGCATGTATGCATGTATGCATGTATGCATGTATGCATGTATGCATGTATGCATGTATGCATGTATGCATGTATGCATGTATGCATGTATGCATGTATGCATGTATGCATGTATGCATGTATGCATGTATGCATGTATGCATGTATGCATGTATGCATGTATGCATGTATGCATGTATGCATGTATGCATGTATGCATGTATGCATGTATGCATGTATGCATGTATGCATGTATGCATGTATGTATGTATGTATGTATGTATGGTCTTATAGACCATAGATAGGGTCGACCGGTAGAGAGCGACACATTGATTATTCGAGTAATACTTGGAGCAATAACCGATGCAGCAATACGTAGAAGACGAGCACTAATTTTGTCAATTCCCGTAGCTTTACAAGGGTTAATCTTCATGATGGTCTTCAGAACCTGAGAAATAGTTATAACTGGAACAAAAAAATTAATTTCTTGATTATTTTTTCGTGATTTAACGAAGTTGACTAATTTAGACAGGTCAAATGGTGTTGTGGAGAGATGATGTCTTATTTTTTGTGCAACTGTAGAAAAATGGATGTTGAATTGCTCTGCCATTTCAGTTTTATCGACCACCTTGCGGCCATCAATTTTTAGATTTTTAATTTGTCTAGTGTTGTTTTTTGAACCCGTCAAAGTTTTTATTGATTTCCAGATTGCCCTTGTATCATTCTTATTTTCTTCAAAGGAGTTTTTATAGAACTTACGCTTGGCTGTCCTCAGAATTGAGACAGCTTTATTTCTAGCCACACGGTAATTTGCCCAGTCATCCGAATTATCATTACGTCTAGCAACCTTCAGTAAGTGATCACGAATATATAGCTGTTTAATGACTCCTTTTGTCATCCACGGTGCTTGAGTATTTTGTTTAACGCGTTTTTCACGCCAAGGACAATGGGAATCAAGAGCACGGTTGAAGTTTGTTCCCAGGCATTGACAACATCATCAATGTCAACATTTACAAATGCAGTTTCCCAGGGGGCTTGTTCCAGCGTTTCTTTTAATTGATTTTCATTAAGGCGCTTCATGTCACGGTATGTAATTCGAGACCCTTTTGAGTGGATGTCTCCCTTGGGATTTTTACGGGCATACTTTCGAACAGCAAAAACGGGCAAGTGATCTGAGAGACCAATATTATGACTAGTCACCGATTTGATTTTGTAAGGTTGATTACAATATAAGTGATCAAGACACGTCTTGCTAACAGGGCGCGGAATAGATTCTACAAGTTGTTTAAAATGCATACTTTTAAGTCCCTTTACAAGCATATGTTTTTTGTAACTTGACTTACTTCGGTAATCAATGTTAATACCAGAAACGATTATAATCTCCTTATTCAGCAGGTGAATCCCTTCAATATTAGCTTCTATGTTTGTATCGTTGGCTTGCTTAGATGATGGAGGTCGATAAACACTCCCCAAAATAATCGAGCTTTTTGATTTGAAGGGATAAACCTCAAGCCAAATTGCTTCAACATCATGACTTTCTAGGTCAGTTCTACGTTTCACCATCAGATCATTACTCACAAAAGCCATAATCCCCCCGCCGTCTTTCAGTAGCCGTTCTCTTCGGAAAATAGAAAAACCATTTACCGCGTATGGTGAGTCTGGCACACTAGAGTTAAGAAGTGTTTCGCTTAGAAATAGAACATCCAATTGAGACTTGCCGGGGCTTGAATTATCGAGTAAATATAGCTTTATCTGTTCGAATTTTACTGTTGTCAGGTAATTGACATTCCAGTGTCCAATACGCAAACCTATCACCCAATCCAAGATTGAAGTACTCTGTAGAATAGTCCCTCTCGTTGTCATAGATGCCTGGACCAGACATCATAGATTCATTACTCGAGGAAGTTACATTTGAATTCACAGGACCCGAGTTCAAAGCAATATCACCTTTCAGAATCAAAAAATTTGTCATTAAAACCATCTTTAATACGTGCACTCCCATCATTAACTTTCGACTTGCAGGAATCATAGCCCGAAAAGCAATGGCGGTAGAGTTCCTTCGAGTTTTAACTTCAGGAATGGCCACATAAGGAGAAGATAACTCTCCAGCAACCACAAAACCCTCCAGGCTTATCCAAGCATTATTATCTTGAAGGTTTAATGTGTTTTGGTATACATCATTAAACATAAGAGAAAGAACAAGAAAAATTATGGCGACACGGCCGACACACATCGCCATGATGACTTGACTTAAAGAGAAAGATTGTGATAACGTTATGTGAACGTTATCAAAGAAAACGTTGTGATAACGTTATGAAACGTTATCAAAGAAAACGTTGTGATAACGTTATGTGCTAGCTGGGAAGAACCCCTGGAGAACTGGTTGGTGCTCAAATCAGTTTGTCGTTATCTAACGTTATCAAAGAAAACGTTGTGATAACGTTATGTGCTAGCTGGGAAGAACCCCTGGAGAACTGGTTGATGCTCAAATCAGTTTTAAAGAAGAGTTGCGACGAAAAATTAGGGAAAACGTAAGTATTATATTGTTTTACTATGTACGAATTAATTCAAACAGACACTGGTAAACTGCATGGGAAAGAGATTGTTAAAAAATTACAAAATAATGAGGTTTCTGTTATTATTATCGGTACAATGTTACTATTACTATAATGATTATTTTTTAATTTACTATTGTATGTCATGTTTAGGTCAATGAGGGAAAAAAAGCTGACCATCAAAAAGTAAAGATCTCAGGTAATGGTGCTAAAATCTCAAGGGTGTCCAATTACATTGTCATATCATTTGCCCTTCTTAATGATGAAAGAGAAGTAATGAGCTGCAAAGGTAGGCAACTTGTTTCATCAACCTGTTTTGAAAGATTTTAATTGAGGGTTTGGGGAGAAAACCCCGTCCTTGGCTGACTCTGCCAATTTATTATGAAGACTGGCCAATTAGAAAGGAAAAAAAAGGTAAATATTTGACTTACTTTGTAGGAAATCATGCAGTTGCCATAGTGTCTGGTAAGGAATGCTATGAAACTATGGCTATCTCTTTCAAAGAGATTTTTAGTGGAATAAACCAGCTTATCTCAGATAGTTGATGTTGATGGGAAAATGATCCAACTGGAATTCTTCCTAGGAGGAGTATGGTGGCCTATTGCTGCCACATGAAAATTAATATATATAATTAGAAAAAATCAAATTATAATAAATTGCAAAGCAAAATAAAAATAAAAACGCAAACAAACACAAAAGTAAATTGATTCTTCAACCTATTTTTATGTGAAAACTAAATGTAAACAAAAACAAAAATTTTTTTTAATTGAATTTAAATATGAAATTAAAATTGCCATGGCCTATAGCTGCCATAGTATACCGTTATCCATTGCGGGTTCAAGATTCAAGATGGCGTGTTTTCGGACGGATGAGTGGAAAGACGATGTTAACCTAAAAGAGGAGTTACAGCGATATGTAAATCAAATGTACAAACGAAGGGAGATTTTGAATTTTGTTGAAAAGGATTTCCCTCAATATACATGGAGCGTCATACATTAGACCGGCGCCTTCGCTATTTCGAAATTTATTACAGTGATAAAGATGTTGATATTGATCAGGTAAAGGAGGCTGTGGCTAGTGAATTGGAAGGCCCAGGAAAATTGCTCGAGTACAGAGCTATGCAGAAAAAGATTCGTCAAGTTCATCAATTAGACGTGCCACGAGACCTTGTTCACGCAGTCATGTACGATTTAGATCCGGATGGGCTTGAAAACCGGCGTGTGTTTGCCAAGAAAAGGAAACCAAAAGGTTGTTTCACCTCCAAAGGGCCAAATTTTGTGCTGTCTGTGGATGGCCATGACAAACTCATGGGCTACCAAAACAGCACCTACCCTCTGGCAGTCTATTGGTGCATTGACACCGCCAGTCGAAAGTTGCTTTGGCTCCGAATTTGGGTCAGTAACTCAGATCCTTTGTTAATTGGTCGGTGGTACTTCGACTACTTGTACGAGACAAGGCATATATCAGTTTTTATGAGGATGCACAAAGGCACTGAGACAGGGATAATGGCGACGATACATGCCTTTTTACGGCGACATCATAATGACATGGATCCCTGTGAAACAATTCTGTATGGGCCTTCGACTTCAAATCAAGTGAGTTTATCATTTAGATAAATAGATAAATATTTTGCTATTCAATGTTCACTTATCAATATACAGTAAGTCATCACATGCAAAAACAGGGATGGATCCAGCATGATCTGGTTGAGGGGGGGGGGGTTAAAACTTTTTCTGTCAAGTGTGTGCAGAGAATTTGTCTATATTAAAGTTGTACTGATGTTTTATTAATATTATTGTAATTCTTGTAAGTTCATTCATTATGTATTTAGCAGTATTACTACGACTACTCTCAATTTTCGTTTTTCTTCTTTATCATAAAAAATGGCACTCCCTGTAGCCAAAGTTAAGGGGTGTACACCCCCCCCAAGTAAATCCATCCCTGTACTAAAAGCAAAATCCACAATGTATAAAACACAAAGCATGCCACTGCCTTCAGATAATTCTTAAATCATAGATAGTGAGTAAACTGGGAGGTACAACATACAAGTCCTCACCTGCAATTAGGGGGAGTCATCTAGCCCAGAAATATGATATCCTACGTATGCATTTTAGGAAGCTGTGAATAAACAACAAGGTTCTTCAGGGTTTTGAAGTTTTCAAAAGTAAATTACGATGGTTGAAAGATCATGGTCATTATGACCCAAACAATGACACAGATAGGTTTGTTCATATGAAGTAAAACTACAAAATTTATTTCCATTAAAAGCATAGTTAGTTACTTCATATCCTTCTGCACTTTATTACAGAATGCTTCTTGCATACCTAATGATGCCTATTATGCAAAAAGACTTGACCTGTTTAAAGATACCATATGGAATACCCATCGGATTAGAATGCAGAAAGATACTTGTTTACCATGTGGTATACCCAATCACATTTATGAATTTCCGAAAGAGTACAACCTTGAAGAGTGTGGTAAGTTGTTTGACACTAAACTCTCTCACTAATTTCACTAAATAACTTTTCTCACACATTTGAATGTCCATCTTGATTTGCACAAGCTGGTATTATCTTTTTTCCTATAGGATTACCTGTTACAGAGGAACAGCTAAGAGAGGTGGCTGAACAGTCTGGTGTTCTTAATGTTCCAGATGATTTTCTTGAGCCAGATTTTTGAGCTAAATGTCAGCATTTAATTCCAGATGTTTTGGACATTGAGCCCAAAGATATTCAAGATGCATATAGGTTTTTGAAAGAAAATTTTAATTCGTCAAATTAATGTAAAGGAAAAGAGCTACCTAGTTTATAAGTCAGTCTTAACTACCCATTGCATTAAAGAGCTAGGTACTGTAACATTTTCCATGTAAGCAAAGAGTAGAGACTACAAAGAGAGACAGGTTCAGTCAAAAAAGCGTAAGGTGATTCGTCATTGATACGTCATGGGTGCCATGTTCCTATAGCCAGTGCCCTAAACAGAAGCATTCCCCCCCCCCGTGTTAGTTATCATTTTTGACATTTCCGAGGGGTAAGTGCATTCAATATTCGTCATGGTCTACCTGTCTCTCTTTGTAGTCTCTACTCTTTAATGTAAGTGTCAAACCTAATTAGCTCCCGCAGTATTTGGTACATTGTCCACCTATATATATTTGCTACTATAAACAAAGAAAGTTATTATAAATTTCTTTATTTGTTTTCATAATATGAAACATACTGTTTTTAGTACATTATACAGTATAACTATATTAACAAAACTGTAAATAGAAATGTGCTTATACCAAATGGTGTACTAATGCGTAATGTTTGGTTACTCACAACTTGTTCAAACCCAACAGATAACAGAATTCATTGCAGTGATGATTTTCAAGAAAATTGCTTATAGCCATGGTTGACAAATTTCCAGTAGAAAAGAGCATTTCATCTCCATCTCCATCTCCATTGCAAATTCTTTGATGCAATCTCAGGATCAAAAAGACAGTAATCGCTTCCTTGCATATCGACTATGAGTAGCTCACTGTTGGAGTGCTGATATGAAAAATGAGCTAAACACTCACACTTATCTCGAATAGGTGCGGGGGCACCACATAAAATACCAGTGTTATTAAGGTACTTTGTAAATGTTCCCTTGATAAACTCTTCCACAGTGACCCATTTGTTATCTTGCATTTTTTCCAGGTACACTTTTTTGAACTTCAGGGTTTGTCCGAACATTTCTTTAATATCTTCCTTTTCCACATGTTGCTCGAGCTTTGACGCAAAATTTCTGGCCAACATGTGCATCTGCACCACTTTTCGCGTGTGCTGTTCAATCGTTTGATTTGCCTCTTCGATTGTTTCTTCGGCACACTTCAGGTATTTCTTTACAATCCAAGAGCGGTGGACAAATCCTGGGGCATGGCTTTGCGCTTTGTATGCTTCTCGAAAGCCTCCAGTACCAAATGGCTCTTTTTCAATCGAGAACTCGACTGTGGTACCATTTCGAGACCAAGCCATTGAAACAATATCAAACGTAAATATTGGCTCGTAAATAACGTATCAATTGTATCAAAACGTAAATATCGTATCAATTGGCTCGGTGCCGATCTGATCACCTATGACCTTTCCTAACTTAAGCATATCTTTTACGGATAAGCTCTTTGGATAGACTTTACTTGGACTTGGTTGACTACTGCATGGTAAGGATTTGGCAGTTTTCGCACCAGTTGTATCAATAGACGAATGCTTGTGCTTCCTTTTGGGTGCACGAAGAAATTCATTGCTACACGTTGTTTGCTCTTTCACAAAGTGTATGTGAACGACTCGTAAGCCTGGTATGTGGTCAACA
The DNA here is from genome assembly GCA_963855995.1 of Muricea muricata. Classification (NCBI taxonomy): domain Eukaryota; kingdom Metazoa; phylum Cnidaria; class Anthozoa; order Malacalcyonacea; family Plexauridae; genus Muricea; species Muricea muricata. The sequence goes on along the minus strand of OY979716.1, from coordinate 52,864,873 downwards.
GAGGTACAAGAAGGACCTTGTTCGCCAGCCAGAATATCACATTCCATGTTTTCTTCAATTGTAGACGCAAAATGTTTCATACATGCATCTTTAATATTTGAAATACTTATTTCATCGTGGTCATAAGGGACAAATTCTTGAGGCCCGACTTGTGAATATTTTTGCGCCTTACCGGTCAATTCTGCACTTAGTCGTTGAACAATAATCTCTTCTTTCTTTAGAATATCACTTGAAGTACTCTTTTTCTTATTTCCTTGTCGCTTATTCACTATTGCTTGCATGTATTTTTTCCACGCCTCAGCCATATTTACATGTTTGATACGCACGTGTTTTTGTTTGAACCCGCAATGCATAACGGTATACTATGGCAGCTATAGGCCATGGCAATTTTAATTTCATATTTAAATTCAATTAAAAAAATTTTTGTTTTTGTTTATATTTAGTTTTCACATAAAAATAGGTTGAAGAATCAATTTACTTTTGTGTTTGTTTGCATTTTTATTTTTATTTTGCTTTGCAATTTATTATAATTTGATTTTTTCTAATTATATACATTAATTTTCATGTGGCAGCAATAGGCCACCATAGAGGAGATTACAAGGTTATTTTGTATCTACTGTGTAAATAAGAATCAATTTAGACAAATTTAGAAGTCTTCAGCAATTTGTCCATACGTAGTTACCGTACGTATTCCATATATGGACTAATATATACTTAATATGCAAGAGCATATACACGACGCTGAACAGCATATACACAACGTTTAAATATAATAGGTTACATAAGCTAGCAGCATAAATTTAGTTTTTAACGGTAAACTTTCGATTCGCCGCATTGGCTCAGTGGTCTAGGTCGTGCGCTTTAGCCCTGTTTGTTTCGGGTTCGAGCCCGGTTACGTGCTTTTCTTTTATGCTTTTTTTTTTCTTCTTAACACACGAATACTTTTTTTCTCAATTTTAAAAGGGTTATTCTCCCTCACTGGGACTGTATCTACTCTTCACCAAATTTAGCTAAAGCGTGAGCCCGAAGGTCGAGTAAGGCTGAGCCCTCTCTCTGTATGCGCCATGTTGTTATTTTCGAGCGTTATGTATATGCTCTTCAGCGTCGTGTATATGCTCTTGCATATTGTGCAATCACTTACCTTATATGGAATACGTACTATAAGTGCCTATCAATTTGTCATCAATAACTATCTGCTTTTTCACATTAGTTTTTGCTAGCAATACTTCAATTAAATGCAGCAAATTCATTGTATGCCTGCATTTATTGCAAGATAAGCAAGGATGAAAGGTGAGGTTCAATTAATGTACAACAGATGGCTATCTTTTTAAAAAATTCCTTTTTGTATAAAATTTAATATATCTTAAGCACATGAATTTATGCTGTGTAAAATGATGTGTGTGTATATATAAATATATACACACCACCTGAAGATCCCTTACAGGTGAAACAGGCTGTTGTGGACGCCTTCTGGTATGTGTGTGGACGCCTTCTGGTATGTGTGTATGTGTGTGTGTGTGTGTGTGTGTGTGTGTGTGTGTGTGTGTGTGTGTGTGTGTGTGTGTGTGTGTGTGTGTGTGTGTGTGTGTGTGTGTGTGTGTGTGTGTGTGTGTGTGTCTACGTAGATCTGTCTACGTAGATCTGTCTACGTAGATCTGTCTACGTAGATCTGTATACGTACATCTGTATACGTACATCTGTATACGTACATCTGTATACGTACATCTGTATATGTATATCTGTATATGTATATCTGTATATGTATGTATCTGTATATGTATGTCTGTATCTGTATATGTATGTCTGTATATGTATATCTGTATATGTATATTATGGTTGCCGGATTGTTGCAATATTCAATACGTGTATTATATATTCAATAAATGAAATATATATTCAAATCAATATATTTCCGAATATATATTCAATATATTTCTAAATATATATTCAATATAGTCCTAAATATATATTCAATATAGTCCTAAATATATATTCAATATAGTCCTAAATATATATTCAATTCAATTCAGCACAGTTTCAAATATAATATATATTCAATTCAATACATTTTCAAATATATATTTTTAAAAATGATATATATTCAATAAATTCTGCAATCTAGTATGTCAGCGGAGTAATCAGGTCGGTGGCCTGAAACGTGGTATTAGAAAGGTATATCAGTATTTATATTAGATAAAAATGGCGGGAGCGGAAAATGTCACCCTTAGTGACATTGAAAATGCCGTCGAACGAGGGATATTGAGAGGAATTACGGCGGTGAGAAACAACGTAAACGAAGGTAAGCAATCGTATCTTTCCGAATTTTTTTTACCTTGTTTTTTTTCTTTCGTTACTTTGCATATGATGAATATTCACGATGTATTGGCTAATGTTTACGTTCGGGTTGTAAGAGAATGGTTCGGATTTACCTCAACCAAATGAATAAAAAATGTTTAAAATACCTTGGTTAGTATATTTCCAATAGAAATATGATAAAAGCAGCAAGGATTTACGAAGAATGGTGCAGATATACGACGGATTACTTTGAGTTTTTTTGCCAGCCATTTTGTATGTCCCAGACAAAATGGCCGCCCATCTTGGCCACCCATGAGCAAACATTGAACCACTGAGCTATACTAATATATCTGGAGGCCTTGTTCTAGACTTCAGCAAGTCAATAAAGTGTCTGCGAAAACATGGCGGGTTTTTAGTTATTTTTTACGTCATTTTGACATCATAATTCATTTGTGAATATTTCAAAAACCACTAACCAGCAAAATTGCAGTGAAAATATAAAAATACCAAAAATTCTCCCCCCCCGTCTTCTAAAAAAGATTTGTCTCTTTACTGGTAAAACCTTGTCGACCCATACAGATGAGCAAAATTTGTACGATATGCCATAAATGATATTTGGCATACATTCTGCCTGTATTTTGTATATTTTGTGGCACAAAGTATGACGAAATAAACGACTTACCGTTCATATTTTTCAACCTGGTGACCGTAGTGCTACATTTACTAGGAGTTTGAATTCTTTTTGCAGTAAATCCATTAATTTCAGACGAGGATGGTAAAATTCTCAATTGAAATGTGGAAAAAACCAGCTATAGTTTGTCACATTTTCAACTCCACTGACTCCACTTCTAAAAACCAGGGGGAATTTTTTATGTGGTCTACGAGTATGAGCCTTCTATGAACCATTCTCAGCGGTTAACTTCAAAAACGTTGCACCCCAAGAACACCTCAGTGACATCTATAGTGCCATGTTTTTTCCGGACACTCTTTCGGCTAGAGCAAGACCTCCAGATATGTTAGTGTAGCTCAGTGCATTGAAATTAAAAGATCTTGAACGATAACTCCTATGACTAGGAGTAACATGAAGTCTGCGTGAGAACATTTTATATTAAATCGCCCATGTATTTATAGGTGGGTTTCATCAATTTATTTCTTTATTATTTAATTTTATTATATTATTTATTATTTAATTTTATTATTTATCAATTTATTTATCATCATTCCAGATCTTCTTTAGTTCAATGGGAACAATTGGACCATAACAAAAAAAAATGGCAACGTGTACATTTTACAAGAATGCATTGCGCGCATTAAACACATATGTCTAAAAAAGATACCAAGGAAAACATCCGAAGATGTTAACTTTAACATAGAGAAAAAATTAACTTTTTGTCGTATTCCAGTTCTTCAACATATGTCAAATTTTCTTCTAAAATGATTTCGGACCGTAGCGTCCAGTTAAAATGTGCATCCACCAACTTTTCCATGATGGTCAATTGAGTCTGCAATACAACCTTTAATATTACTTTAAAAAAATTGAAAAATTAACATAACCACAGCGGGATTTGAACCCAACGCATTTGGAGATGCTAGCCCAACGCTCTACTAACTAAGCCATCAGGGTATCAGGGCTAAAAAAAAACAACTTGGAACCTGCAAAAATAATTAATATGTATTACTTGTTATTTGCAATAGCCGAAAGTTTTTACAAGTTTTAATGTGGATTTAGTGAAAACTATTAAAACCTTTGAGGTTTCATTAAAAATATGCTAATTTTCTATTCAAGTTTACATATTTTTACACGTGTGATAATGCACCTGAGGATTGTTGTCGGGAGACTTGAGAAGCTTATACCGGTAATTCACTCAGCAATGCCTTTTACACTCATCTCACAATTTCCTATAAATTCCTGTATGCATTGTCGCATAATAAATGCACTTTACTTGTTTTCTATATTTTATACAGCATGTACTTGTATTTGTTTATTGGATAGACTCAACACAGCAACAACCCCTCACAACAAATGTGCATTCAGTTGGAATTGCTGGTGTGATAGGCCGAGCTCGTGATCTTCTGAGAACCAATGCCAGATCTGTAGGAAGCACAGTAAGCAGAACATTAAGTTGCCAACCAAAGAGAAGAAGATTAGGACATCAATATGTGCCAAAGGAAAAAAAGCCTGAGGTAAAAACTTTTGAGGTGACAGTTATTGCTTACGTTGATCGTGATGATTTTACTGATAATGATGGCAATGTAGCAAAGGTTATACCAGACTACAGTATTGGTAAAGATGATGTGCTTTTTACTGGAACAGTTGATCTGATAACCAGTGACAAAGAAGATACAATAAGGTCAAAGCTTGTGGATGTTTTTAAAACCAGAATTAGTGGACTAAGCCCAAATGATTTGTCATTTGTCAAAGTTTCAAGAAAGATTGTCTCCACTCCAGCCTGTAAAGAAGGACACAAATGGGACTTCCCTCAAATAAAAGCAATCAAGGGTCAAGGAAAGCTGTATGTTCGTTTGGAGAATTCTCACATTGCATCATTGGCAGATCAAAGCGTGTCCAGCATTTCAAGAAATCCTGTTTCTTTGAATGTATCTGGCGAATCAAGCACCTCTGAAGGAACAGAGCCTTATCTTCCACTAGCATCTGTCAGTCATGCGATTGATTTGGACCAACCATCTACATCTGGTCATCAGCAAATTGATTTGGATCAACCATCTACATCTGGTCATCAGCAGATTGATTTGGACCAACCATCTACATCTGGTCTTCAGACAATTCACTTGAACCAACCATCTGCATCTGGTCATCATCGGATTGATCTTGATGATTCACAGGATATTGAAGGATTGCAAATGTTGTTTCCAGACTGCATTACCGAATATCTGCGTGGTGTTAGACAAAATAACATTACTTTACAAGAAACAATTGATGAACTTTTGGGGGAAAGTGAAAACATCGATTGTGAAGGTTTGTACAAATAGAGCATATTCTAATACGAATTGATTGCAAGTAGAGTATATTCTAATACAAACTGATTGCAAGTAGTAGTAGCATTCATAGGCAATTGATAAAGTAACTTTTATAAAGCTTCTTCTTTAGTCTTTTAACTCTCTCTTTCTCGCTGTGTTACAAAATCTTCTACTTGTAACATGTTTAATGAGGCTGTACTGAGAACTTTAAGCAACTTCATTGGACTATGTACTACAGTACGTGTTTGTATATTTTTTATATTTTTTGTTGAGGGCCAGTCCTGCAAGCACAACAATGCATCACTGTAAGCCAGGCTATTTGCCTCTACTTGTTTTTACAGTAGGCTGAAAATGTAATAACACAATTTAATTCGATACAGTAGTGTCTGAGCTATGCTTCAGTTTTGTATTCAAGAAAAATGCTTCCCACTTAATGTCACAAGTCAGCAAGAATATAGCAATAATGAAACAATAAAAATATTTCTTGCTAATACCCTTTAAGAGATCTTAAAATTCCGATAGGTAAAATTGAACGATGAAAACCCTAAAGAAATAAAACATAATTAATTGGGATAAATTCTTAAAGCTCATTCTAATTAATGATTAGTCACGCTTACTCCATTTTCACAAAAATTGTGTTCCTTGTAATTACTTTCATTTTAATTTCTCTATTTATATGCAGAAAATAATTCATCAGATGTGCTGAAAAAATTGAAGAAATCCATTAAACCATATATGGATTCAGTAAAGCTGAAAGTCGACAAAGAAGATAGTAGTGGATTTCTTCCATTATTATAAAAGCCCCGAATTCAATGAAGTCTTACCAATAAAAGTGCAAATGAGAGGAGAACCAGCAATCGATACTGAAGGGGGGGGGGTTCTACGTCAAGCATTTACGGATGTTTTTCACGAGATTGCTAGTGGAGAATCTTACCTACGTTTGTTCACAGGTCACAGCCAACGGCTTACTACGATTTACAGCAGTGAACATGTTCTCCCAGGAGTATTCGAAGTTCTTGGAAAGTTAATAACTCATAGTTTAGTACAGGGTGGACCTGGATTTCCGTTTCTTGCGCCTGCTATTTATTGGTACGTAGCAACAGGAGATTTGTCTGAAGCTGTTGCAAGAGCCTCTTGTCTTGACATTGGTGATATGGAGCTTGTTTCTCTCATTAATAAGGCATGATTTAAATTTTTTTGATTTTTTCTACATATTCAGTCTCTTTTGTCTGCAGTGAATGAAAGACTAATTTCATATTCAATAATGCTAGATACGAGAAAACAAAACATTTGTTGCTTTTAGGCATGATTGAAACTCCCACTCTATGTATAATTGAACTTCCTTGTTCAACAGCACCACTTTGTTAGGAGTGTGTGGTTGATCCATCCTTCCACCTACATTATTTGACTAACATCCTTCATAAATTATATGAAGTTAAATAGTATATTAGGAAATGAATCATGCTATATTTTTGCAAATCAAATATATTGCAACCTTGTACACAGGGCCGTTTTAGTTATATACATGTATTTAACAATTAGACAAAGAGGACGAGCTGTCTATGAGCTGACAGTCATCGAGGGCACAGCCCGAGTCAACTATCTGTTCAGAGACAACGAGGCCGAGTTGTCTAATTGTTTTAGTATACACTCTGAAGTCTTAACTATATTTGTATTAATTTAGCGAAAAAGCCACACATAGCATTCGATGCCATTTTGAAACTTTGAAACCAATCAAAATTTTAGATTTGTAATAGTCCATGATTGAGGGTATTCGAGCATCTATTATCCCATGGTCAATGTAACCAATTTCTTCTTGTCCTATAGCAACATCAAATTAATGTGAACTTGGACTTATACCTCTAGGGATGATCCTGTTTTTACTATAATACCCACCTGTACATGTGAACACTATTTTAGATTAAAGATGGTACTGTTGAAGACATCAACGAGATTGCTCACGAAGAAAATTTCTTACGTTTTATGCAGGAAAGTGGACTAAGTAAACTATTAAAGGTGAGTAGTTATGATTGTATCCTCCTTGCAGAAGTAAAATGATTGCATATGTTTTTTATTTCACATACTAATTCACAGCATGATCAGCCATGTTGTATCAGGCTATCACCATAATCATACAAACTCAAACCGAAGGCACATGTAACGACTGATGATTTTACATATCATTGGGAAATTCTACATTTTATCACCTTTTTTTACAGATAAACTGGGATATGCAGCACTTGTAAATTAAAATTCCGGTCAAAAAGTAGTTTTGCAAAGTCATTTTGTTAGATACCATAAGGTCATCTCCAAGAGACGCGTTCAACAAAGAAAATCTGCAACTATCTTATTGTTTCCTACTGTTTTTTTCCTCAGAAAAGTAACAAAGATGAAGTTATGCAGTGTTTAATAATCCATAACACAATACTAAAACACAAGGCTGTTGTCGATCAACTCAGGAAAGGTTTATCAATTCTCGGATTTTTGAAGGAGCTGGAGAAAGCACCCGCAAAGTTTGAGCATTTTTTCATGCATAGTGGCGATGGCGTTTCATCTAAATACCTCAAGTCCTTGTTCAAACCACCAGTATCTTCAGACGTGCAGGTCAACAATGTGGTCCAAATGCTGTATCGATTTATAGAAAATGCTACTGAAGAAGATTTATCAAAGTTTTTGTGTTTCATCACTGGTCAAGATCATCTACTTCATGTCTGATTCCAGGATCAATAAGCCTCTCTGTTGTGGATGCCGATAGCATTTTTGCCTCGACGTGTACATTAGAATGGAAACTTCCCAGTAGTTTTTCTGATTACTCTCATTTCGAATGTGCCGTAAGGGCAATGCTGCCTGTGACACCTGTAACAGGCAAAAAGTATACAACGGTCTAACATATCTTTTATTACCTAACAGATTGGATGCAAGTAGGCAGACTGGATTGGGTGAGAGTAGGTAGACAAACATAGGAAGAAGAATACATTGTGTGGAGTGGTATTGAGAAATCAAATCACCTACAAGTATTCAAATCTCATGTATTCTAGCACAAAAACCAACTTCATTATGTCAATTTCATCGCTAATTTTGTTTGCATTCAAATCCATACTAAAACTTCCCATTCAAACCACTGAATCTCATTGAGTTTATAGTATATCTTACAATATGGTGTTTACTATGGCATACTTGTAAGCGACACGAGCCACTTGCTCCCAAATTTCTTAAATGTTCAGTGCTCCACACAATTTAAACAAGAGACCTGTGGTGGGTCGATCTAATAGGCTTTCTGTGTTCGTTATTGTTATTCTGATAAAAATATTAGCAAGGAATATGGAAGCATCGATATAGACCTTGCATAAAATGTCCAGTATACATTGTTACTGTTATTGTTGTACATATAAAATGACTGCAAGCATTGCAGAGTTTTTCTAGTTTCGACAGCATTGTATGTAGTGGCTAGTTAAAGTTGCAAGAGATCTTACTCAAACTTGAATAGGTTATTTTTAAGTTAAAAGTTTTCAAGTACAATTTGTTTGAACATTACAATTTTGTCAAGTTTTGCATAAGACGTTTGATATTTACATAAACTACAGTTCACTGTGTTGATTAATGATTATATGCCATCTTGACCATGTATTGCAGAAATACCTTCTAAGTAGAGATCTATGCCAAAAACATCTGATGTTCTTAATGGGTCCACACGTTATTGCAATGTAACTAACTGTTCTTGCAATATCGGGCAGGTTGGAGGTTCTACTACAATTTCAGAAGATTCTTCAGGTGGTATAGGTCCATCGTGGTCTATACCAAATAGCTCTATGTTGTCTGGCTCCATATCATGCACCACCGGATCTCTCACAGCTGTTTGCATATCATTATTTGGGTTTATCATTCCGGTGCTCCATATTTTGTTTGGGCTCCAATTATGCTCGGTACGCATTGGACGTAAGTTAAATGCTCCTGCAAATTCTTGCAATGCAAAGTTTATCTTTGGAAGAAATACATAGTGCAGAATATACATGTGTACTTCATTATCTAAATGTAAATATCCAGCATCCTCTAATGCGTAAAATATACAATAAAATAGGAATGTGGTGCATCTAAACACTTCCCTCCAAAGGCGCTCAATACGTTGATTTCGTGTAGAAAAACCAGCAATGAAACTTCCTCTATTTTCTCCTCTCATAGCTATCATTAAGGCAGCAACGTCGTTGTTTTCACCGCCATGATCACCTCGGACACGGGAAGGCCAACCGAACTCTTCAGCGGCGCTACGGAATACTGTTGCAACTGTTGAAGCATAGTTGTTGTCTGCAGCAAAAATGTACATTGTGCGTCTGGAAAATCCATCCACACAACCGTGTACAACAAATTTCCATCGAATGAGAGAATGGTGTCCATCCATATGCCACAATGAGTTTGGGCCAGGGAGGCTGTAAACTCTACGTGTTATAACACTAGTCCACCGCATTGCTGTATTCCTGGGGTCGACACGTGTAAGCGATTCTCTAATTCTGTCTCTTTGTATTTTCAAATTAAGAGACCTCATGTAACCAATGATATAAGATTCGCCTGTTGTGTTACCGTGCCAAGAAATATAATCGCGCATTAAAAAGTCTAATTCGTCATCGGGAATTTTGGTAAATCTGCCAAGATTTTCTAGCCCATACTCTCGTACTCTCCTATAAATTGTCCACCGTAACACCTGAAGCATACGAGCGATCTCTTTCCAAGTATAAAATCCACTAGCACGTAGATTCTCTATAATTGCTTTAGGCAACACAAACGAAGGACGACCAACATTTCCCGTCTGACTTGTTTCCCGTGCACCAAAATCTGGTAACGTTATTGTATTACGCTGCATTTCTACAACTTTATTTGCCCAGAAAACGTGAATTTGGTTGAACAGTTCACATAACTCTAGTACAATCGAGAGATTGTAAACACGCTCTGTATCTTCATGCTGATACATTGGCACATCATTCAACGGCTCAGCAGGACTGCCCACGCCACAGAGGTCTGTTAAGGATCGCAAAATGTTTACAGCTGTCTCTAGCCTATTCAGTAGCAGAGCAGCTTCGTGGTATGTTAAATTTGCGTTAGTTGATTGCATCTCCAGGTCGTTTAGAAAAGACTCCATTGTCTCAAAAACATTTTCCCAAGTTTCAGCTTCTTGCCTTTCGTCCGCCATGTTGTTAAGTGTACATAAAGTATTGCTATCTAGTTTCATTCCGCTGACATACTAGAGTGCAGAATTTATTGAATATATATTTGAAAATGCATTGAATTGAATATATATTTACAACTACATTGAATATATATTTAGGACTATATTGAATATATATTTAGAACTATATTGAATATATATTTAGAAATATATGGAATATATATTTGGAAATATATTGATTTGAATATATATTTCATTTATTGAATATATAATACAGCTATTGAATATTGCAACAATCTGGCAACCATAGTAGTGCTGGTGTAGTTTCGTATTGATATCTTCACTGTATATGTTAATACAAAACATACGGAAATCCGGTATATATAACCATGATAAAAAAATGATCAATTTCAACATGTAGCTACACTTGGTCATATAGTGCTGGTGTAGTTTCGTATTGATACCTTCACTGTACATGGAAATACAAAAGATACGGAAATCCGGTATATATAACCATGATAAAAAAATGATCAATTTCAAGATGTACTCTTGCTCTTACAGTCCAGGTGTAGTTTCGTATTAATACCTTCACTGTACATGGAAATACAAAACATACGGAAATCCGGTATAAATATAACCATGATAAAAAAATGATCAATTTCAACATGTAGCTAGCTACACTTGGTCATATAGTGCTGGTGTAGTTTCGTATTGATACCTTCACTGTACATGGAACTACAAAATATACGGAAATCCGGTATATATAACCATGCTAAAAAATTATCAATTTCAAGATGTGCACTTGGTCTTATAGTGCAGGTATAGTTTCGTATTGATACCTTCACTGTACATGGAAATACAAAAGATACGGAAATCCGGTATATATAACCATGATAAAAAAAATGATCAATTTCAAGATGTACTCTTGCTCTTATAGTCCAGGTGTAGTTTTGTATTAATATCTTCACTGTACATGGAAATACAAAAGATACGGAAATCCGGTATATATAACCATGATAAAAAATGATCAATTTCAAGATGTACACTTGGTCTTACAGTGCAGGTGTAGTTTCGTGTTGATATCTTCACTGTACATGGAAATACAAAAGATACGGAAATCCGGTATATATAACCATGACAAAAAATGATCAATTTCAACATGTACACTTGGTCTTGTTTTGCAAGTATAGTTTCGTATTGATACCTTCACTGTACGTGGGAATACAAAACTTACGGAAATCCGGTATATATAACCATGATAAAAAATGACCAATTTCAAGATGTGCACTTGCTCTTATAGTCCAAATGTAGTTTCGTATTGATACCTTCACCGTACATGTTAATACAAAACATACGGAAATCCGGTATATATAACCATGATAAATAAATGATCGATTTCAACATGTAGCTACACTTGGTCATATAGTGCTGGTGTAGTTTCGTATTGATACCTTCACTTTCCATGGAAATACAAAAGATACGGAAATCCGGTATATATAACCATGATAAAAAATGATCAATTTCAAGATGTACACTTGGTCTTATAGTACAGGTGTAGTTTCGTATTGATATCTTCACTGTACATGGAAATACAAAAGATACGGAAATCCGGTATATATAACCATGATAAAAAATGATCAATTTCAAGATGTACTCTTGCTCTTATAGTCCAGGGGCCGGTTGTATAAAACTCTTAATCGCTTTTTGATCACTGTTTTGTAGTTAAATAGTGATTAAGCACAAAATACGTTGTTTTGATTGGCTGACGTTTCCACTGATCATTGTTAACTTTAATCACTTTTTTATACAACCAGCCCCAGGTGTAGTTTCGTATTGATACCTTCACTGCACGTGGGAATACAAAACATACGGAAATCGGTGTATTTCACCATGATAAAAAAATGATCAATTTCAAGATGTACACTTGGTTTTACAGTACAGGTGCAGTTTCGTATTGATACCTTCACTGTACGTGGGAATACAAAACATACGGAAATCCTGTATATATAACCATGATAAAAAATTATCAATATGAGTATCTATACTTGCTCTTAAGTCCAGGTGTAGTTTCGTATTGATACCTTCACAGTAGATGGAACTACAAAATATACGGAAATCCGGTATATATAACCATGGTAAAAAATGATCAATTTTAAGATGTACACTTGGTCTTATAGTGCAGGTACAGTTTCGTATTGATACCTTCACTGTACATGGAAATACAAACTATACGGAAATCCGGTATATATAACCATGGTAAAAAAATGATCAATTTCAAGATGTACACTTGGTCTTATAGTGCAGTTTGTCGCATAAATCCATGTAATTAAATATCATATGTTACAGATTAATTGATTGGTGTAATCTGATACCTATTAGACTGCACTACGTCATTTTACGCTCAGACAATAGAGCATTGATTGCGAGACCAGATAGATGAGACATGACTTGATGTGGGTAGATATGTGCGAGTCAAGCAAATAGATTGTGATTGTGTAAATGGTATTATATTAATAAATTTATAAAAGGAATTGACTGCGTGATGAGTCGATAAGAGAGTATACAGTCCCCAAGAAAGTAGAGGACCAACTGAAGTACAACTGCTTGTGGCGACACAAGCAGAAAAGGGCAATACAGTTATAGTTTCGTATTGAAACCTTCACTGTACATGGAAATACAAAACATACGGAAACCCGGTATATATAACCATGATAAAAAAATGACCAATTTCAAGATGTACACTTGCTCTTATAGTCCAGGTGTAGTTTCGTATTGATACCTTCACTGTACGTGGGAATACAAAACATGCGGAAATCCGGTATATATAACCATGATAAAAAATGACTAATTTCAAGATGTACACTTAGTGTTGTAGTGGTGGTGTAGTTTCGTATTGATACCTTCACGGTACTTGGCGGTACGAAACATACAGAAGTCCTGTATATGTAACCATGATGAAAAAATGATCAATTTTAATATCTATACTTGGTCTTATAATGCAGGTGTAGCTTAATTTGTATTGATACCTTCAATTTGTATTGTATGGGGTGAATTTGTTCTTATCATCTGTTTTCTCCCATGACTTATTAGTTAAGAAGAGTAAATTAATATGTATGTTTTACTTCTACTGTATCTTAGTATACCAGTTTTTCGTATATATAACCATGACAATTATCATTTCAAGCCGTTTAGTTCAGCTGTTTAATAAATTCTAATCCTTATCGCTGGTACGTGCTATTCAAATAATAAGTACAATGTCATTGCCTCAATACTTTGTTATGTCGCGGTGCTTTATCTTGGGTTTTCTGGCTCACGAATTTTTAGGATTATCATTTAGCAAAGCATAGGTAGCGACTGTGGTCTAAAAATGTTCGCATTCAGTTTATTTTTTATAGATCAACGTCTAAATTTTCAAATTAGGTCAGCGGAAATTCCCACTAATTTCGTGGTTGCATTTGTGGTTATGTATACCAAAAAATGGATGCTATACATATATCATTTTTTGCTGACATTAACAAAAAAAAATTCCAAAATCCAAGATGGCGTCCCTTCCCATTTTTTGCTGACGTCATTATCAAAAAATGTTTTCAAAATCCAAGATGGCTGCCGCGCTTCTTTTTTTTAAAAATGCTGACGTCATCAAAAATTTTTTTTCTAAAATCCAAGATGGCTGCCACCAAAAAAAAGTTTTTGTAAAAAAAAAAATCGAGAAATAAAAATTTATAAACGGAAAAAACTGTATAAGTGTAAAAATGATGTTTAACCAAAAAGTAATTATTGAACAAGAAGAATATACAATGAACAAATACCTGGAAGAAGAATACTGCTACCAATGCAAACAACACCGGTCGTTCCCGTACCAATTCAATTGGCAATACAAACATGCAATTGCAATCGTTGCGTTCCGTTTGGAGAGGAAAAGAAGTGCGAACAAAACTACGAAACTATGTCGCAACGGTGGACCGATAAACTTTCGGACTTAAAAAAGGGTGCTAAACAAACATTTGCAGAAGCTGCTCAAACTATTTTCGATATCCGCAACAACGCCGAAAAAAAACGCAAGGCAAACGAGGAAAATCTTTGCAAACATGCAATTCCCGTATTCGAGCACGAAATGGAAAAAGAACTTTTCATTTTCGAAGCACTTTTGGAAGAAAACTGTAAACTTGCTGCTGCTAAAAAGAGCGTAGTACAAACAACCCGTTTGCAAATAACCGAAAGCACGGAAAACGCCGTCTCGTAAAAGAAACCAACTACGACGAAATTGCAGCTGCACGCCGTGCAAAACGTCGGTCCGACAACAAGAAAGCAAAAAAGGCTGCAGAAGAAATCCGCCAACACGAGTTCGAAAAAACGAAAAAAAGAAGAAAGCACCACTATTGAGTCTGTAAAGCAAATTATTACTACTACCAACGAAAATGGTATTATTTTTGCTGCCCACGAACTTTACAAACCCGACTATCCGAGCACCACAAAACCCAAACCGTGGAAGAAGAAACAGCAAAGGACCGTCGTAAAATTAGATTTAAAACCAACCACCACCAACGTTTGCAAATTTGGAAAAAACTGCAGGAACGTAAAGTACCACCAAAACGGAGAAATAACCAACGTTGGAAATAAAACGTGCACGAGACTACACCCTGGGAAAACAAAAGACCGTTTGCTTCAACAGACCATAAAATGCAAGTTTGGAAAAGAGTGCAAGTACGGGAGCAAATGCAAATTTGGTCATTAGGGAAAAAAATTAGTGTAGTAATAAAGGATAATGAGTCTTAAATTCGAAGTTGTGAAATCATTGAACGTCGGTGGAATGGAAATGATTCCTATCAAGACGAGCGAGTGTAAACAAGTATTCGTGAAAACCGGCAAATGTTTTTTGTTTGGCGTGAAAAAAGACAAGAGGTTTGAGACGACGTTGAAATTAGACGACGCGACAACGGCAAGTCTTCAAAATATTATCGGCGAATGCGAAACTCATTTGAGCAAACCTTTAACGAAAAGGGTATTTTACAAAGACAATACCGTTTATCCCAAATTTAAAGCGACTACGAAATTGTACGAGAGTGCCGACGAAATCGATCCTGCGGAGTACGAGGATAGGTTTAGCGACGTCAAAGCCGTTTTGGAAATATTTTGTTAAACGGTGACAAGACGAGCTTGCAGTTAAAAGTATACGAGGCGTTGGTGAAGGAACACGTCCGCGAGCACGTTCGGGCGGTGGACAGGGAAAGGTAACTTTAACGTTACAAAAAAATATATCAATTCCTAACCTATGTAGGTTAGGAATTTATTTAGTCTTCTTCTACTTCTTCTCTTAAACTTTTAATCCACCAAACCGCAAAAGCACGTGCATAGTAAACAGTTGCTGCTGCTTTTAATGCAATCATAATCCAACCAACATTGTTTTCTATGTCAGAAATACTTTTGCTCCTACATCTCCTATAACTCTTTTCCATCTCTAATTCATCTTCCAATTTGTCCAAACGTTGATATATATCACCACTTCTACCCATTTTGTTTATATATACATGTGGTTTTTTTGTTGATAAAATAAAATGTCGTTGTTATTTGGATATTCATCTGGTTTGAGTACCATAGAAGAGGATTTAGATATGTCTGGTAATAGGATTATAGGTCTTCTACCACCGGGTACCGATTCTGAACCTGTCACTAAACAGTATGCCGATACACATTACTCTGGAGGTAGTGGCGGTACGCGCGGGCCGAAAGGAGATAAAGGCAACCGGGGTCCACGAGGAGCCACGGAACCACAAGGTTCACCTGGCAGTCCAGGCCCAAAAGGCAATAGGGGTGACCAGGGTCCGCATGGTTTAAAAGGCAATCAGGGTAATACTGGACCACAGGGTCCACGTGGCGCGAAGGGTGATAAAGGCGACCCTGGTTCCGGCGGATTATCCGATACGGGGTTTACGATGCAGGAAGATATTAATACGAACAATAACAAAATTACCAATCTTCCCGATCCTACGTTAGCAAACGAACCCGTTACAAAACAATATGCGAACAGGGTTTACCTAATTCGCGGCGGGTTTACCATGCAAGATAATATTGGCATGGATAACCACAGGATTAAATCCTACACCGTCGCACGGTAGAGCTGCCGTGTTGAAGGATTATACGGAATCTCGGTATGTCGTTAAAGATGCAGACATCGATATGAATAATAACCGTATTTTGAATTTACCTTTTCCACGAAGTTCAGGCGAACCTGTTACGAAAGCATATGCCGACATGCATTATTTTGTTTTCGTAAATATCTTAACATTTAAAGGGAAACCTAACACGTATACGGTAACACACATCAACGAAATGGTGGATACACCTTTTAACGGTCGTAGTCCCGATATTTTAGATTTTTCCAAAGTCGGCGACAGTTATCAAATTAATTTCGACGTAACACCAAAACTTGTGGACGGTATTTACGGTTACAAAATGGATATTGTTTTAACAGAAGCGAGGGGGTACAACATCATGTTATGGGGTGATTGCGGTGGATCTGGCTTTAAAGCGTGGACGAAATACAAGTATTGGAGTTGGAGTTTAGAGAATAAGGTAACTCAAAACGATGCACAGGGTGGATATTTTCATAGAGCTACAGGTAAAAGAGTACATATTAAAGGATCGTTTTTAAATCTCGGTACGCGTATTTACGGACAAGAAATTTCTATTTCGTTTGATTGTGAAGATGGAAAGACGTACGAGTTTGTTTTGCAATCTTTAAAATCGCAGAGTTCCGACCACATTCTTGGCAATTCCATCTATTTCGTGTTCGAACTCGATAATCAAAAGACGATGAATTTTACGGATGAAACGTATTTTTCGTTTAAAAGGTTATTGAAATTATAATAAAATGGAAGACGAACCAGTTATAGCTTACAAAGAAGAATTGTTACGGTTAGTTGCCGAAAAGAAAATTAAATATACTGCAAAATATATTGAAAAAGCGACGGACGAGACGTTAGAAAAAATTTACGACGAATACCAAGGACAAGAATTAGATTGTTAGTTGAATTAGTTGACAAGAAGTCAAGGAGCAGGTGACGGGTCTAGTTATTAGTAAAATATCGGAACTTATGAACAATTTGGAGTTGGTGAAAGATAACGGATCGTTGGAAAACGATTTTGCTAAAAACGAATTGTTTAAACGGGACGTTAAAAAAATTGTAGGTTATTTAACACCGTGTATTTCGATGGTCGGCTTAATATCTGGTGGAATTACGGTCGGTGCACACGTAGCCGATAAAAAATTTAACTCAGAATAAATTTTGTAACCTTGTAAGGTTACAAAATAATTACATGTTTTTTAGGACGAGAGTTAAGATGACGATGGCTGTGACCGGGTAAACGAGTACGATTAAAGCGAAGGCGAACGTTGGGCAAAAAGTTGTCATGATTAAAACTTTTTCACGAAGTGTTAACATTTTTTTACTAACTTTTTTTTTAGTTAGTAAAAAATTTACGGGATGATTACTTGGTGCGTATACGGACGTGTTGTCAGTATTTCTAATCGTGCATAATCGTTATTTTTTAACGTGTTGATAATTTTTTTTTTTTCGTCTTTTTCGATACTTAAGTAACTGTTGAAAATGTATTTCGTATCGTCCCTACATGCATTATAGAACGTAACAAGTTTTGAAATGTTCATCCTATACGGCTTGGCAATACTCGTAAGTTGTTGTGTAATCACGATCGTACTTAAACCAATATCTCGACCGTGAAATCCTCATTTCACGAGTTTGCTCGTCCTGTTTTTTACATCTTTAGAAGCAGCACAATCGTCTAATATGATGAGACTGTCGGTATTTTTTGCAAAATTTACAGTTTCGTGGGTCGTTCTTTCCACGTCGTCGTGCGCGCACAGTAATTCAAATACGTCCGGATCGTTCAAAAATTTCCAGTGTTGATAAGTTTTATTGTCCTCTAAGGTCGGGCAGACGATGAAAATATAGTCGAAATGGTTTTTTATAATCTCGTTCTAACATTTCCAAAAGGTAATGTGTTTTTTCACACGCCGTCATTCCGACGATTATCATATGAAATGGCGTATTCATTTTTTTAGTATTCAGCGGTTCCGTTTAAATTCGTACCGAGAATATTAATTACACCGTCGGCTACCACAAAAATATGACAGGACACGTCCGTCGTCGTTTCTTTTTCTATTTCCATTAAAATTCCTGCTTTCGTTCCAACAAGTTTTCGACCGCTTCCGCTCACGGCATCGTCGTCGACGGTTCTGAAATCAATAACGCATGCAAACTTGTCCGTATAGTATTTTCGTCTTCCTAAATACTTTTCGCATTCGGTTTTGCTGAAAAACCTGACGGCTTCCCGGTACATGTCTCGTTTCGCAAGGCCGTTGCTGTAAATGTCCTTAGGATTTCCTTCTACGGTAACGTCGATGCGTGTTAAGTTAGGGAAAACAAACTCTTCGCTATCTCCGGCATCTTTTTTCGTAAATAACAAGACGACCGCTTTCATACTTATTCTCGGAATGTTAATGTCGATAACTTCCCTCGTATCTTTACTCCACGGTAATGTTTTTAAAAGCGTCTTATAATCGTAACGTAAAGACCGTCCGGTAGCAAATTCGCCTCTTACATTGCTAGCAAGCTGTTCGCTTTCGATAATTTCGTATTCTAATCGCATATCGGTTAAGGTATAATTACCGGTAGTTTCGTTCGTTTGTGCTTCCATAATTTTTTTCAGATTTTGGTGATGTAATTTCGTAGACGAAATTGCACATGCCGTAAGGTGCAAAAGGACCGTAATCGCATAAAATTTTCCCAAGCGGAATTTTCAAACGGTCACACATATTTGCGATCGTCAAATCTAAAACACCGTCGGTTTTTGCAGCTTTGTTAGCACTATCGTCGCCACTGATAAGTTTACGGACATTTTCGTTCGCAATCCCATAACTTTGTCGGTTTTCGCGGTCGTCGTCGGATCGCCACAAATCTTTGTAGACTTCCAACATACTTTGGCCCGTGTTTTGATGGACTTCTACGCCTTGTACTTTAATACTACGTCGGTCGACGAGCAATCGTCCAAGATTGTTTAAAAACCAACTTTTCGTATTACTGTTTGCAAATTTAAACGACAAGGCCATCGTGCAAAATGGTTCTGCTCAATGTGATAAAGATTCTACGATTGATTGGGACGTAGACTTAATTTGTGAACATATTATTGTTGGCAATCTTACCTACGACCGAAAGCGACTATCTTGGTGGAACAGCTTTGAACTGTTAAGGAAAGCCATTGAATCGATCTTTGTTCAACGTGGCAAATGGTGGTCGCCTGGCGGCAGTGCTAAAAAATTCGACAGCAGCGTATCTGATTTTACAGCAACATGGTACCCCGGGAAGCTAAATAGCTTAACATTTAACGGAAAAATTGGTGAGCAGGCTAAGGATTTCTTGATTAACCTATGCGTAGCTATGTCTATATCAACCGAGCCAAGCGAAAAGGTTCATGATCAAACGGAACTACGCACGAGTATGGGGAAGTTTAATATGGATCTAGAAATCCTGCAGAGCAGATTTGACTCTTTGCAATCCTTGGTTAGCACACATAATGACCTACTAACAGGGGCTGATGATTTAGTAAACGAGGTAACTCGAATGCGTTTGGAATTAGAGGAAGAAAAGCAAAAACGTTTATGTTAGAACAACAAGTAAAGATTCTTAGCGAGGAAGTTATGAAAAGTAAACCAGGCATTCGACAAGCTTCACCTACTAAGAATACGGTCTCGACCTTGGAGACTAATAATACCGTCCAAGTTTCAACAATTAGCGAAAACAATGGTTTACAAACAAAAGACGTAAACAGCTCGGTCTTAACAAGACACTTAGCTAGTCAATTAAAACACAATAGTGTACAAAGTTTACTAAATTATGAACCTGTGAATATGCAAATACCAACGACAATCAACACTTTCAACCAGCAATTAGAAGATTATAAGATGAAACACGAAAATCAACGTTTGTCGCACACCTCAATACCAAATACTAAGAAACAAACATGTAGCGAGCCCACTAAAGGTGTGAATAAACGACCAGGTTGTAAAGTAATTCCTTCGCTCGAACAGCAATTGAAAGACTACAGGAGGATACATAATAGTCAACGCTTAATATCCACAACAAGTCATCAGCCAAATAACCGTATTAATAATATTTCAGTATCTGGTCAAAATCAGCATCACGCGAATCGTAGGAAACATAACAACATGAGTACTCCTTCCTTATTGTCACCAATTCCTCCTACAAATCACCCCCTTAATAACAAAGGATACATCGTTGACCATCCAGATAAACCTCCAACCCTACATTTCCACGACCAGTTAAAACAATATCGAGAGAAGCAACAAATTTCTTTCTTTAAAACAACACCCGGAAGGGATGCAACTTTGTCCAATGCAACGCAGAATAAAGATGACAATTCTCGTCAAAGATTAAATGCCCTGAAGCATACTACCAACCTGTATCCTTTTCGGATACATCGACGCATTATCCCTTCCTAACGGACAGTACACCGGCATCAATCTTTGGAGTGGTTGGCCCATCTCGACAAAGTGACCAGCTTGACAAGGAGACAGTAATATCACTTGCAATCCCAGGACCCACCCCAATCATAAGAGAACAGTATGGAATTCCGGTGCAAATAACTCCTCGCATAGGCCAGTTTTTGGAAAGACGAACACGTAGTCTCGGCGCTCTTAGACCAAGACCAATCGCACGTTCCTACGACACGCTAAATCAAAATATCAATACTAATATTGAAGCTGGTCTAAAGTTACTTCTTTCTAACACGTCCTTAGCTCCCAAGATTGACGAAATACGTTGTTGCATTTTAGAACTGAAGCCTGATGTAGCTTGTTTCACTGAAACATGGCTTCATGACTCTATTAATGACAATCGCATCTACATTCCTGAGTACAATTTTATCCTGAAGAATCGTACGACGGGCACTCATGGTGGTGTTAGTCTTTACATCAAGAACTCTATTAATTTCAAATCTTTAGCGCATCTTCAAGTTAATAATATAGAAGTTTTATGGGCATGGCTTAGGCCAAAGAGACTTCCTCGTGGGGTCCCTTGCATAATTATTGGAACAATATATCACCCTCCCAACGCTGATGATAACGAAATGCTAACCTATTTGTCAACCACTCTTACTACCATTGAAAGCCAGTATCCTGGTTGTGGTATCCTCCTTGCCGGAGATTTTAATCGTTTGAATGTTAGTCGACTATTGACCCAATTCAAAATGAAACAACTTGTTCGTTCCCCAACTAGAGGAGATCAGATTTTAGATCTAGTTCTGACAAATCTACATCAAATGTACGACAAGAATGGTGTGGAAATCTTACGCCCGTTTGGCCTGTCTGACCATAACGTTATCCTGTTGCACCCAAAGGTCAGACCTCGTCAAGAAGGTCCAAGCAGAAAAGTGATAACTAAACGGGACACACGAATCAGCAGAAAACGTGAACTAGGACGCTACCTTAATTCAATCAATTGGTCTGTCTTTGATTCACTTGAAAGTTGTGAAGACAAGCTGGATCTGTTGACAAACCTTATTATCAACGGTTTGAACCACATAATGCCAATTGAGCGTGTAAAAGTCCATGTGAACGACTGTCCGTGGATCACCCCAAATTTTAAGGAACTGATACGTCACCGTCAAAATCCTTTTATTTCTGGTGATATCGTCCGCTTTTGTAAGCTTCGAAATTTAATCAATCGCGAACGGAAGATTCTGCGGAAAAAATTCTTCACTTCTAAGGTCAGTCAACTTAAAACAAGTCAATCCTAGTCAGTGGTGGGGCGCAGTTAAACGAATTTCAGGTATGAGTTCACAATCTGGATCTCAGGATTTAACTTCACAATTGAACATTCAGGATTTCGTAGACTTGTCACCACAGGTTATCGCAAATAAGATCAATGAAGCTTTTTTGGAGCCTATGCAACTGTTCAGACCTTTAGAGTGTCCCCCTGTAACTAATGAAGTACCATCAGTGCTTGTGACCGAACCTTACGTTTTGAATGAATTGCAACGTCTTACATGTAACAAGGCTACCGGTTCAGATGGAATCCCAAATTGGCTTTTAAAGGAATATGCTGACATCCTTTCTTACCCAATCACCTCTGTCCTAAACCGCAGTTTTGCAGAGCAGCGCTTGCCGACACTTTGGAAGAATGCTGATGTAATTCCAGTCCCAAAAAAGAAACCAGTTAATGACATCAAAAACCAGTTACGTCCAATATCTTTAACTCCCTCTATCTCCAAAATTGCTGAGGATTTTGTGGTTAAATTCCATATTGGTCCAGCTGTCTTAAAAGTGATTGATCCTGACCAATTTGGTGCAATACCTAAATCTTCCACTGAGCAAGCCCTTATCTCAATCCTACATTACCTGTCGCGAGAAACAGATGGAACATCTGCTGCTGTCAGACTTGTCCTTTTCGATTATAGGAAGGCATTTGATCTGATAGATCATTACCTTCTTTTTAAAAAACTATCAAGTTTGGATATCCCCTGCTGGGTCAAAAATTGGGTCACTGACTTTCTTACAGACCGAAACCAGCGCGTAAAGCTTTCCAGATGTTGCTTCTCTGATTGGGGGTCTGTCCCCTCCGGAGTTCCCCAAGGAACTAAACTGGGACCTTGGCTCTTCTTGTTGATGATTAATGACCTCAAAGCTCCAAACGTTCCCATCTGGAAGTACGTAGATGACACGTCAATAGCCGAAACAGTACCTAAAGGAGCCTTCAGTAATGCCCATGCTGCTGTAACATTGGTCGAAAACTGGTCGGGCGAAAATCGTATGAATCTTCATCCTGGTAAATGCAAAGAACTTATTGTTGATTTTAGTAAGATCAAGCAAGTTTTTGATCCGATTACGGTTGATGGAGTCCATATTCCGGTTGTGTCCAAAGCAAATGTACTAGGTCTTACGATTTCCAACAACTTATTGTGGTACGATCACGTCACTGAGACCATTAAGAAGGCAAATAAGCGTTTGTATTCTCTTGTCCTCCTTAAACGGGCAGGTGTCCCATTGATGGACATTAAAAACTTTTATTGTGCTACAATTAGACCTGTCCTGGAATACTGTTCACCAGTTTTTCACCATGCACTGCCTCAGTATCTTAGTGCTGAAATTGAGAGGGTCCAAAAAAGAGCACTATCGATCATGAACCCGAATCACACATACGAAGCTAATCTAGCTCAGTTCAGTTTAGCTACTTTAGAAAAGAGACGTCAAGATCTTTGCAATAATCAGTTTGAAAGAATTTCAACAAATTCGCATAAACTCTCTTATCTTCTACCACCAACCCATTGTCCCAACCGCCATCTTCGTAAGTGTCATGAATATGATCTTCCACAAATCCATACGGACAGATTTAAACACTCCTTTATCCCTGCGATGTGTGCAAAGAAGTTCTTATAAATTTAATATATTTCAATATTTGTAGACTTTAGTTACGCATATTTTAATCTGTAAGTTTCTAAACTTTATTTAATGTAATATTAATCTTATTTACGTTTGTAAATTCAAATTATGCAATTCAGCTATCTGGCTGCTATGTAATTCTGCTTTTAATAAACTATCTATTTATCTAAACTATCTATCTCGTATCCGGGATAACACATTGATTTGATGTTAATGCCGGAATATCTACACAGTAAATATCTTCGGATGATGCTTCTGTTTTTTGAAGCGACGATACGTTGAAACGCCTTTTTCCTCGTATTTCTTTTGCAAGAACCGATGTTTTTTTATAACCCGCTGTTAATTCTTTACTCCTATTCATATTTTATTTAGTACTAGTTTTTTTTTTCCTTTCGTACAACATATACGCCAAACCAACGGCTAACAACCATAAATTTTTCGATAAAAATCCAACAGCACTAGCACTTAACGTTAATAATTTTGCCGCTAAATTGAGAAGACCTCCTGTAACCGGTGCTGCTTTTTCACCTAATTTTGCAAGTGATTTTGCAAATTTACTTGTGGCTTGTGCTCCTTTTTTGATCACGGTTCGTGCACCCATAGCGATAGTTGTTATAATACCCGCAACTGATATAGCAACCACAGAAATGCCGCCAAGGTTTTTTTTAGACCATTGTTTAAATCGTTCGAAACGCGTCAAGTTGTTTTGTGCTTCTTCTTCAATCATAGATTGAACGGTTTCGCTTTCGGGTCGTTCGTTTCGTCGTAATCGGATTTCGTCTGCTTTCAAAACACAAACGCCGGCCATTCCTTCATACAACCTGGATTTTAATGCGTTAGGTTCGTTTCTTGCAAGATCGCGAAAATATTCCTCTTGAACTTTTAATCCGCCGTTATCAAGATTATGTTCGGACATTTTTGTAATGCCACGGAATTCACGTATTTTTTCTTGATCGATCGTCACGCTATTCGCTTCTATTTCAGCAACCATATCGTCGATGAAACTTTCTAAATTTTCAATACTATTTCGTAAAACAGAATGTGCAAGATCCGTACCGACGGATATATCCGGTAACGTTTTTTCTACAAGAGCTGCAGGTGTTTTTTTATGCTCCAATTTGGCATTTTTAACGAGCTCTTTAAATTCGTTAACTTTGGATAATTTTTTTACATCTTCTGTATACACTAATTTTTTACCTTTTTGGTATCTTCCCTTTTCTATTCACCGTCACTTTTAATTTTTCAAAGAGAGTTTTTGCAGACGGTTCATCGCCCTTGTTAATCTTGATACGCAGTTCTTTCAGAAGATTTTTCTTACCTTCCGTATAACTTCTTTTAGTAGCACCGAGCTTTTCTCCTAATCCACGGTCGGCATTTTTTTCTTCGTCAAGTCCCTTCCTTACTGGATCCCCGGTAATTACAACACTTTCGTCCCTCCAATCGGTATCAATGTTTGCTTTTTCTTCTCCCTCTTCCTCCTCTACGGGCTGCTCGCCAAGATTATCTAATTCAATTTCGTCCATTTTATTTAATAAATAATAAAATGGACAAACTCATGTTACTCATGTCATGTTTAGTACTTTTTACTTTACACCTTTAACACTACGCACACTTCACACTACTAACAAAAACTGAAATTAATATAATATAATAAATTATATATATCAAAAGTGATATTAATATGACTGACAGCATATATACAAAATAGGGTAATAAAAATTTGCATAGCAGACCGTTTGGCCAATGTCCACAATTGTCTCGCATAAATAAACAACATAAATAAGAATACATAAATATGGAATCATCAAGCCAACATTTTATACGTACGTTTTCATTGGAAAAGTATGATTTCATGAACTCCGTGATCAAAACAATACAAAAATGCCTGTATCCGTGAGAAACCCCCCCTGCTAAGAGACTTGGACTAGTACAATAATTGTAAATAACATGAAGTTTCCAGGGAGAAAAGATCGATTTTTGATCATAAGTTACAAAAAAACTGCAGGTTTTTGGAAGTGACAACATTAAAATTTGAATTCAGCACATAAAAGTCCATAGAACCATATCGAGAAAAAGTAGTTGGGAAACTGGGGCAACGAAAATCATTTTCTAAACGACTTTTGAAGTCACAGAATATGGCCTATATTATAATCCCTCTGAAGGCTACCAATCTGCAGAAAAATTATACCAAAAAGCAAAAGCAAATGGAGTAAGCGTAAGCCGCCGGCTCGTAAAAGAATGGCTAGAAACGCAAGAAACCTACACGAGATACAAACCTCTCGTTAAAAAACATAAATTCCAAAAAACCTTTGTAAAAGATCTTGCAGACCAAATTCAGTTAGATTTGATAGATATGGGGAAATACAAAGTAAAAACAAAAGTTACCGATGGATATTAACAGCTGTAGAAATCCTTAGTCGGTATGCCTTTACGATACCTGTTTACCGAAAGGATACAAAAAATATGACCAAGACCGTCAATCTACTACTAGATAACTTTAAGGCAAGGTTTGGGAAACATCCTAATGTTGCCCAGTTTGACGAAGGAAAAGAATTTTACAACGTTGGTGTTAGGGAGAATTACTGAAAAGTCATAAGGTAGACTATTTTTCTACAAAGTCCGACAAAAAGGCTGCTATCATCGAAAGGTTTAATCGGACATTAAAAACAATGATGTGGAAATATTTTTGTAGCAAAGGAACGTACAACTGGATTGACGTTTTAGACGAACTTACAAAAAATTATAACAATACCAAACACAGCAGCATCCATAAGAAACCAAAAGACGTAAACAAAACTAACGAAAATATGGTATGGATTACGTTATACGGATTGCCTATGGGCGAGTTCCCGTTACCTAAATTTCGAATTGGGGATACTGTTAGGGTTAGCAAATACAAAAGTATTTTTGCAAAAGGATACGAGGCTAACTTTACGGAGGAAATTTTTAAAATATCAAAAGTATTTCGGGGAGACCATAGTATTTACGAAATAGAGGATCACGAAGAAGAGCCAATTATCGGAAAGTTTTACGAAGAAGAATTATCTGTCGTAAACAGAAAAGACGATACGTACAGAATAGAAAAAGTACTTCGAAAAAAGAACAGAATGGCGTTAGTAAAATGGTTGGGGTACGACAGCCGGTCGTGGATTCCAATTAAAGATATTAAAGATATCGAATAAAAAATGACACTTGAAGAAGACTTCGAAACGTCTTACAGACAATATTGTAACGGAAAACTATTTGTACAAATCTCTATTCTTTAATCTTTAAAATGTCAATACAAGTTTAGTCCTAATACTACAATAACGTTACAACAAGGTGGCTTACGCTACCATCTAGCGCCATTTGCGCCCGCGTGCATACTAACTGACAATACTTCGTGTCCGCGCCTACGTTTGCTAATGTTCGCTACAATTCTCTCCTTGTTAAAAGAAAGCTGTCCTCAGCTTTTGGATTTGACAACAAAAATAATGTAAAACAGTTCGCTACAAGTCTCTCCTTGTTAAAAGAAAGCATGCTGTTCGTGTCTTGATGACTAGAACAATATAAAAAGGCAGTTCATGATAAATCATAACAAGTAATGTCTAAATGTTAAGTAACAGCCAAAAGTGACTTGTCTGAAAGGCTTTGGCAAAGAGTTCTTGGAATATGACTCGATCTAGTAAGTTGAATTTTTCGCCGTATTCGATCCTTCAAGATAATGGCCGACACCGCTTGGTAACGAGGTGGAGGGCAGTTGGTGAAAACTTGCTTTCCATCTTGTTTTTTAACAAGTATAACTGGCGAGGCCCATGGGTTCTGAGAGGGAGAAATGATGCCATCGTGAAGCACGCTGTCAATCTGCTCGCTAATTATTTGTCTTTCGGTAGGGCTGACGCGGTATGGAGGCGAATTGCTGGGCTTGGCGTTGCCTGTGTCAGTATGATGGTAGACGTAATCTGTTGTAGGCTGGCAGTTGAAGGTTGGAAAGTGTCAGAGTATTCAATAACAAGGTTTTTCAGTTCAGCTTTTTGAGATTCGGTAAGGTGGGGGTTGGCGTCGATTTCCAAATCATCAAAGAGTGGTAGCCAGTTGGATAACAAAGGAGGGGGGGGGGTAGGTTCTTGCGAATTGGCAACCGGACTATACATAGCGGTGGAAGTGTCAGTGGGGGGAATAGGTGCAGGAGGGGCAACATGCTGAGCCTGGGATATGACATCATCACGAGCATCTGAAAAGTTTGAAATTGTTACATTGGTCCCATCGAGGACTTCGAGGTGTGAAACAGTAGTTTTCGGCGGCAAGGAAAGAGGTTCGTCTGATGTACTGACAACGATGAAAGGGGTGGAGTGGTTGTGTAAATCATGAAGTGTTGCTATACCTGGAGTAAGATGGAATGCTTGAGGAAGATCACTCGTGGTGGACTTGGTCACATACGCTTCTCGGTTGCTGGGGCATGAACTTAGTGATAAGTTGTGGTCAACCTCAATAAATGTGGCTGATCTGGGAGGCATGGAAAGGTGCTTGGTAATTTGTAAACAGTAAATGGAATCAGCAGGTTGTGGGTGAGGTTTGCACCAAGGAATGTTTAGATGGAGTGCTTCAAAATAGACACTTCGGCAGGAAAAATTAAGGACTGCTCCCATTCGGGTCATAGTTCCCACCCCAGCTAGCAGGCGTGTGGAAAGGTGCTTGGCTACTTTAAATCGGATACTAATGTTGCAATCTGGAGCCAACGTCATGGGTACAAGAACATCATTAGTGACTTCAATTGCGCTCCCATTGGCAGTACGCAGGGTAAGGGTAGGTTGTTGAGTTTCTTCAAGGATCATGTGACAACTTTTGAGGGAGAGGTAAAATTCATGGTCAATTAGGGAAACGGAGGAGCCAGAATCGAGTACCATGGGGATATTTTCACCAGCAATAGTAACACTGACAGCAGTTAGATCTAAGTTCCCATTGATTGCAAAGGACAGGTGATTGGAATGCTGGGAATTACCAGGTTGGGCCGGGAGAGGGGGGTTCGGAGGTTGGAAATTATCAGTGATCTGGTTAACTTGCGTTGTAGGTTGGGTGCAGGAAAAAAATTTCTGGTGGAACTAACAGCAGTCGACTGAGCATGACGCATAGTGGGTGAATCAATGGCCAAGGAGGGTGCTGGATTAAGTCGCTTGCGGCGGGATGGACAGTTTCGACTATAGTGGCCAAACCCCTGGCATTCGTAGCAGGTAAAACTTTGATTACCAGGTCCTAGGTTTACGTATGGGGACGGACATTCTCGAGCCATATGACCAAATCCATTGCAAGTATTACATTGGAAGGTACCCCCGTGGGATGGGGGTGTAGGCTGGGAAAATGTGCTGTGGGCATGTCGGGGTGCAAAATTTTTCTGGGAAGGTAGATCACGTTTTGGGGTCATCCTCTGCAAATCTGACTGAAAACTTTCCTTCCTGACAAGGTTGATGGAATTAAAGGCAGGTAACAGTGGGGCTGGACTCTTGGGTGATGTTCTCTCATGAAATTGCCTATCGGCTTCTTCAAAAGCCTCTGCCGCTGCAACTGCCTCTTTGAAAGTAGAAACTTGGCGTACAGAGCTACGCAAATGACGCTGTATATCAGCTTTAAGGCCCTGTTCAAAAGTTGTAAGTTCATCCATGTGACTTACAGTGTACCCATAGCGTTCAAGGTTTACAACAACAGACTGCATACGACGAGAGTATTCTTTTACACTCTCATTACTCCCTTGTTGTAAAGACCGTAATTGCTGCATATAATACCACACTGGGTCGTAGTTTTGAAATTCCCTTTTCAAGTGATCTCTTACCTTGTCGAAAATTTCAGCATGCTCTTTCGCACTTGAAAGTTCCTTTATTTCTCTAGTTGCCAGGTATCGTTCCAAAACAATCCAAGCGTACCCAGTAACATACACCTTTAGCATGTCAATTTTCGAGATTGACAACGTAGTTTCGAAACGTTGCAGCCATTCAATAATATCTTCGCCACTACCCCCCGAAAAATGTGATAACGCCGGGAGAGTTAAACGAGCAGTCGGGCTCTTTATACTTTCTTTCCAATTAACAATCACATGCTGCTCGGCTTTTAAGTGTTCTAAAATTTGCCTAATTTCCGTTATGTCCTTCTGAACGTCTAAATCTTTCGACTCTTCAATATGAGCTTTTAATTTTTCAATCTCAACACGTAGTTCCTGTTCCTTCGACTGTTCTAACTGTTTCCTCAACGAAGCAATCTCCGCAAACAATTCGCCCTCTTTCGATGTCTCCATTCTCTCCTTTAAACATTCAATTTCCGCACGCAATTCAGGTTCTTTCGACTGTTCAATATGTTTTCGCAGACGAGCTACTTCTTCGGTTAATTCTTTTTCCTTTGACTGTTCGATTTGCTCTTTTAACTTTGTAATTTCTACCGTAAGTGTTTCCAATTCTTTCGCCATTTTGGATGTCATAGACCACGTTTCTGGCATCCGATTTAAACTATCAATTCAACGATACACAACGAGTTTTTCGCTTGTCCCTCTTTTTGGTTGCATTCCGGGGCAAAGCCCCCAATTGTAACGGAAAACTTTTCGTACAAATCTCTATTCTTTAATCTTTAAAATGTCAATACAAGTTTAGTCCTAATAGTTAACATGCACAACTTGACGAACACGAACGAATATTCAGTTATGTTAATGTCTATCACATATTTCATGCAAATTATACGAGTACGTTTGAAATTAGTTCAAACGCATAGGCACGTAGGCAGCCATGGCTGACGACTTATATGTGATTGAGGTACTTGTTGCTGAGCTGGATGTGGTTGGTGGGGATGTGGTTGAGCTGCTCATTGCCGGTTGAGGTGGACGTGGGTGGATGGGGTGTGGTTGACGTAGTGGTTGACGAGGAAGTGGAACTTGTTGTTGGGGTAATAGCATTTGTATAAGATCCTTATCGCATGATATGCTTCTTGACGTTGCTCTGGATTTGCAAAATTTGCATATTCGATCATTTCGTCCACTCTTTCCATCAGACCCCTGAAATATAAAGTAAATACGTGCATATACTACACATATACTCACAAAATTGAATGGTATTTTGTTTATACCTTTGCAAAAATCAATGTTTGACTACTCCACTTACTGCCTCACTTCACGATGAACGTAGTCTCGAACTCGCCTACGCACAGAATTGGTAACTAATGCGTGGTAACTGCTCAATTCGGGATTTCTTTTAATACCACTGCCTATGATATCTCACAAAGCACCGTGTTGCCGATATTGCTCTGCAATGATAAGCCTTCCTTCTATCTTTACTCTTGGTCGTGGAGGCATTGCTAGAAACTTGTTATCTTACTAAACACGTGGAGTTGTCCATAACTAGCTCCCAAGGGTTTAAAAATTTCCATGAGCTTCATAATTAACTAGCCAGTATAAGAAATTTTTCATGATGCAACGACACGCAGAGTGAATATAAAATAAGTAAACCTTTCAAGCATCATGCAGCTATATGTAAACTTGACAGCAATAATTGCTTTAAATAAATGGTTCATAAAATTCTACGCTCTTAAACGTGTGGAAAGTTGTTAAGTTCCAACCGTATGAAACAAAAGAACTTATGTCTAGTCCTCACTAGCACCATAAGCATAAGCAAAATAACAAACTTTAAGGATAAATTTTCCTCTGAGGTTTACAAAAACAGAGCAGAAAGAATTTTCTTTTGAATTTGCTTTTGTTTTGCCATAGCTTATGCTCGTAGCCTTACGTTTGTGCTTATGCTTATGTCGATGCTTATGTCGCACGCTTCGGTGGATATCTTTGTTTTGTTTTACCTTGTGTTTATTGTTATGTCGATTAATCTGAATTTGAAAGGATTGATGTTTTTACGCACACTGTCCACAGTACATGATTTGAATATATCACCTTAATCACTTGACGAAAATTCATAATTTCTCGTGTCGACCAATACGCAAGCGAGTTTATACGCGTTTAAGCAACCTTATCGTTCAGCTAATGAGGCTATTCGTTGGTTTTCGTCAAGTTGTGCATGTTAACTAATACTACAACAACGTTACAACAACGTGGCTTACGCTACCATCTAGCGCCATTTGCGCCCGCGTGCATACTAACTGACAATACTTCATGTCCGCGTTTGCTAATGTTCGCTACAATATTACGGAAAAGATTACGATAAGGTTCAGCTTTAACGTGGTCTTATCAAAAACCGGCGACGTCACCGAAACGAGCGTATCATTTAAAGTACGTGACGAACGATTTTACGACAAAAGATTTTAAAGAACTCTATTCGGGTGAATTATACTGGTTGCCGAGAATATGGGGTACAAGCGGCACGGTTCAACCTTTCGTTCTATCTACAACACATACGTTACCGTATAATCATCGGAAATTTACTATTTACGTCAACGCCAAGTCTGAATTCTCGAGTAATTTCGGAGCTTTGACTACATCTTGGAAAGGTACTACGAACGATATTACGAAAATGGTAGTTTTTTCTGCGATCCGTATTTTGCATCGATGTTAGCGCGTATATTATTTCGCACCTTGGTGGAATTAGTAGAAAACACCCAAAGGGCGACAATAACGTTATTACGAGCATTGCACGGTATTACGTTTACTATCATATGAAACGATTTACAGACGTTCCACAAAAAATGTCGCCTTACATTACGAACGACATTAAAAAAATCATCCAAAAAAATATCCCGACAAAACGTATTTGGGTTAAAAAATTTAAACGTACGCATGCAGAAATTAATCATTGGTATTCGTACCATCTGAACAAACATAATATTCGATTCGAAATTACAAGTACAGAATGACGAAAAATAATACGGGAGTTCTGGGTATCGAATACCAAGAAGTTTCAAAAATCGTTAACGATTCCGATACCGATTGGATGCGTTTCATCAAAGACGATAGCGACGGTCTTACGAAAACAGGACAAATGTTACTTCAATCGGCTATCGAATCCTACGTTTATAGCGTTTTAGGATCGCAAGCACAAACGCGTTGGGCGATCGTCGGGCAAGGTGCGAAATCGTTACAAACGCAGCAAATATTTCATCGGCTCGTTAAAGATACGATGGTACAGGACAATCCTACAAAATCCATTTCGGATATGCGGACGGCTATTACAGATACGAACGTCGTTTTAAATATGGCGATAACGTTAGGCATTATTTTAATACCATCAAATATGATTATCTTCGAAAACAAAGTCGAAGGATACAACAACGTGTTAACGCTCGCAACAAGCGCGATGAAATTTGGCGTCAACACGAACGTAAATTACGTTCCACCTCCAACAAAAATAACTAACGTTCCAAAACCGACAAAAACTAACGTTCCAAAACCGACAAAAACAATCCTACCAAAACCAACAGTTTTTCCACCGTCAACAAACAATCATTACTTGCCTTACCTTTTTGGAAATACGATCGGATTAGGAGTTTTAATTACTAAATATGTCTTGTAAAAATATTTCATAACCAACTGTTGGTTATTAAATTACAATAACATTTTACTTACCAAAACTCTTGCTACGGATCCTACAACACCAGTAACGACGTTCGTATACATTTTCATTTCGTTGGACGGTTTGTAGTAATCGTTTAATGTTGGTTCTGATCCGACATCTTCGTCCAACGCCGTCCGTAAATTATGTAACGCTTCGTTGGTTTCGTCTAAATCTTTGTTGGCATCTAAAAGTTTTTGTCGTAACAATGCTATTTTGTTTTTCTTTTCTACTGTTTTTTCGTACCATTTTTCTTTAGCAGCTTGAAGTTGTTCCACTGCTAAATTATGTCTTTTCATTTCGTGTTCGTAACCTTTTTTATCCAATTTGTGAAAAATGTAACTGGCACCTGCAAAGGCAACGGCATTAAATAATCCACCTGCTACTACGCTTGCCATTTTTTATTTCTAACTAGCTTTAAACGGTTCGGCCGGAACGTATTCCTTTTTCTGTAGAAATTTTACAAGTACCGATCCTCCACACGGCTACTGCTAATCGAAGTACGCGTTGTGAAGAACGCGTAACGCCAAGGTCGTCTTTCAAAAGTTTTTGACTTGCCATCGATATGCCTACTGCTCCAAGCGTGATTAATCCTGCGTTGTAAAGTCCGTTTAAATTAAGTTGAGACATTATTATTTTATTTTATAGTAATTCAAAATTTTTTTGGCTCCTGTTGTTGTTGTTGTTGTTGTTCTACTTGCTGTTCCAGTGGTTGTTGTTCTTGTTGTGTCTCCTGTTGTTCTTTTTAAAAACAAGACGCTCTACGAAGCGTGACTCGCTGGGGCTTATGGCTGCAGTGACACATTGGCTTTATCAACAGTAGAACCGGGGGTAAGGTCATGGTTTTTACCAGTTAGATCGTTGCCCCCTATCGCTGTATTTGGCGGTTTGCATGCACGTCAAGTTTGCATATGACGCAGTAATCGCTCCCTATATCAGTTGTTTAATTTGCAAATTTGGGTTATATGCTTGTGTTTTGCGTACGAAGGCACCGTTCTTGGTGCATTCGTGCGCAAAACATAAGGAAAATAGGTACACGACCATAGAAATAATAGATATCTATTATTTCTATGTACACGACGCGTACATGCATCTGCGTATGTAAAATAATCACTGATCAAATAATCACAAAAAGTTAAAAATCATCGTAACAGTAGAAAATGTTGAAAGGGTCAAATGAATGACCACTGATAAAAAATTATTCATTCATTATGTGGCAGTTTTGTTCCTCGAATTTTCTTTTTTACTATATATTTGCATGCCACACAGTCATGAAATACTGTATGAATAAATTCTATTGGCTAAGCGGTTAAGTTAAGGAACTGGACTATTCATTTCATGCCTGCACTGGTCTGACATAAAAATAACCTTTTTTAAAAGAGCTCAAAGGATTAAATTGAAATATCAGGGGATCAACATTGATCAAGTGAGTTAATATTATGCCAACATTGTTGTTGGCCAGCTCCGCAGAGAACTCTTTGGCCAAAGTACAGTAATGTCTGTAGTAAAAGTGTATTATGAATTTAAAGTTCTTGGACACTGTGGGATAAGCTATTATCGAAATCAATAGAGTGTCTTTTCCGTAAGTGAAAAAGGCAGTTAGTAGAGCGGAAAAACGTTCAAGTTTTATGACGTCACAAATCAATCAAATCTTGAAACTCTTGAACTTTTGTAATATCAATATAAACATTTTGACATTTTTTATTGTTTTTCCCGTAAAATACCTTCAAAATTAAATTCATATCCACGGCATAAACATGAACACGCTACGTTACATTCCTTCACTGTGACGTCATAAAACCTGAACGTTTTCTTTTTCACTTCCGGAAAAAGACGCTTTACTGATTTCGGTAATAAAACCACTTTAACCACCCATATGCAAATTTGGAATTGCCTGTGGACGAAGCTAATCTAGACTGGACTACATTAAATTTATATGATTGTCTAGTTGAGACTACAGACAGAAAGTAACGCAATTCTTAAGACGATTTTATTGTTGAAAATTTGTGTCATGTGTTTTGATTATGTTTCGCCATGAGTATATATTTTCTTGTTCGATCGTGGTCGACCTCTTTGACACCTAACAGGTTGGTGCAGTTGTTGCATTGTTTGTTGCTATATTTCGAAGAATACAGTTATGTCATCAAAAAAAAGCACTTTGGACACAAAGAAAAAGACACAGTTAGCTTTTGCTAGCAAAGTGGCTAATAGTAAAGATGCATCTTCAGCGAGAAAGGCAGTTGAAAAACATGTGCCATATTCAAGTGAAGCTTCGACCAGTTCCGTTACTTTCGTCGGTGACAGTGGGAAACAAAATGAACCTGGGCTTATTGATTATGTGCACAAACTATCCCCTGTGAAAAGAAAAAATACAATGGACTACTCCACGCTGATGCTGCAGACCGAAACCAACACTATTGAAGCCCTTTTGTATTCAAAAAACAAGCGCCCCCTACTGGTCGATAGTGCAAATAGTCATACACCCTTGAAAATACAACGCTTCACGAAATCATCGGATGGCAAGAAACTCATAATCAAAGAGATGACCAGAGTTGGTATTGCCAATCAAGGGGAGTATACATTTCAGTACAAGGAGCTTGGCTTCAAGACTTCATCCATTAGACAAATTTTGGAATCCAGCAACGAATGGGACACAGTTTCTCTTCGAGCAAAGGCTATCCATGTTGGAGACATCACTGAGGTAGGCGCAAAAAAGTTGAAGTTGAGGCAAGCCACTTTCTGTGATAGCACGGGATCCATTGCTGTAGATGTCTGGGAGGAACATGCATCTTCAATAGAAAACGGAACAGTGTATTTGCTTGGTGACCTACATGTACGCATTTGGGCTGGGGTAAAGAAAGTCAGTACAACCGTGCACACAACTGTGAAAGTAATTGTTGATGAAACCCTTGAACAAATTCCAGTTACGGAAGAAGAAATCCAGACTGATAACATTAAAACAATAAATGTACCGAACATTGCCTTTGTGCAAAAAGTAGAGAAATCAATTGCTTGCAAGAGTTGTTCCCGAAGGGTTCTCCAGTCTACCGATGCAAAGATCGTCCATTGTGACAGATGTGGGGCTACGCTGAGGATTTCTGACTGCCGACCTCAATTGTGTGCAAAAGTTGTAGTGCAGATACATGAAGGTGAGCAGATCAGCTTGACCATTTTCCAAAATGTCCTGCAAAGTGTGATCAAAGGTGACTTTGATAATGAAGGAGTAGCAGAGGCTCTGCTAGGGTTTGAAGAGTTAAAGACAAAATTTAACACAAATAGCTACATTTGTTGTCACTGAATTGTCGTTCTAACTGATTCTAACATTCGACATTTGACATTCAATTGTTAACGTTGTATTGATATTGTTGTTACTGCAGAATTGTTGTTCTAACAATTTTCGACACTCAATTGTTAAACACAGGTTACAGTCGCTTCTGCGCATCGAATCTACTAATAACAAATGGTGGACCACATTGTCCAAATTTTGCATTTTTAAAAACGCTGGTTTATATTTCATTAGGAGCTTAGCAAACCCAGAAGGTGTCAGATATTCAGTTACTTCAATCAAATTTTACAAATATAGCCGCTCAAAATGTAAACAAAGCGTTTGTGTACATTAGCGACTGTAAGCTGCCTTTAAAGACGTAAAGTTGTTGACATATTATT
This sequence comes from Muricea muricata, assembly GCA_963855995.1. Taxonomy (NCBI): domain Eukaryota; kingdom Metazoa; phylum Cnidaria; class Anthozoa; order Malacalcyonacea; family Plexauridae; genus Muricea; species Muricea muricata. The sequence goes on along the minus strand of OY979716.1, from coordinate 52,827,792 downwards.
GTTAGCAAACTAGTTGTTTAGGTCCCATTACTGATGTTGGGGGCATAAATATGTTTTGGCCCGGCTTATAACAATTAGTTGTGAAACGGGGCCAAAACGTATTTATGCCCAAGGAATCAACTCTATTATTATTAAATTAAATTTTAGAGGGCGATCACGGGCTAAAAGATAGACAAATATGCAGTAGTTTTTAAAATTTACAAAGCAGTATAGATTGTTATAGAAATCAGATTTTGTGCGCTAAAAACAAGCAAACAATCGACCAACTTACATTAATTTCGCCGTATACACTGTACTTGCACATGTATAGTATACGTGCCCAAACAAAACTTTGCTGTTTCTTTCATAGCAATGCTTTCAAGAATGGATTTCAAATGATATAATCATTGAAAATAGATGCATTTCCTCGTTTTGTCGTCATTGTGTGTGTAAGGTACAAAAATAACTTAATTGCCCAAAGCTTCCTAGTAGCATAATATAACATTATGCAAAAACAATTGCGGGTGAGTGTAAACAAATTGAAATACAGGTATTTTAGTACTAAAATGTATTTTAGCTCGCAAAATAAGTCAGGATGCCCTCTAAAATTTGGTGCATTTTTGGTTTGATTCCACAATTGATGTACAAAGTCTCAGATTTTCTAGTGTACTATCTCAGATGCAGAAGAGGCAAAGGCTAATTTGAACATGCTAATTTGTTTGGGTTTTTATGGAAGTGTTTTTGGGTTCCAGTTGACATTAATTAGTTCATATTTTTCGAAAGATATAATAAAAGAGAGTTAACCATATTTATAATATGGTTAGCTTAAAGAGTGTTAGCTTTCTATATATTCAAGAAACATTCACAAAAATTTGTTAGCTGAGGGAGTGGGCAGTATCAGCGGGGGACGAATGTAAAGTTGACTGTCTGAAAATATAGCTGGATATATATTCCTGATAATAATACCAACCTAGGAAAATGAAGGTTAAAAAAATGAAGAAATAGCTTGATCCATGTAGCAAAAATCCTTTTAAGCCAGGATTATAAATAGAATCAAGAAACGTATATTGCCCACAGGGTCTCTGTAAAGAACGGAAACCGGAACGAAAACGACCGAAACCGGAAATGACCGCCTAATTTCCTGCATAAAATTGGCAAAAATTTTAATTTATGCGTGAAATTATGCGGTCATTTTCGGTTTCGTTCTTTACAGAGAACCCTTGCCTACGGGAGGGAGGGATGATGTTCGACGAGCAATATATTTATGCAAAACATACGAAGTAAAGGCGCTTTGCCTTTGGAAAAGGTCTCAAAATGCATTTTTCCAGCGATGTTCGAATGCCTAATTTCACAATTTTCTATCTGCAGCGCTTTCGATCTCAAGATTTTATTCTTCTTTAGACCAGATTCAAATACTTAGAAGTTGAGTCTTAAGAGCAAAGATTTGTCCTTTCCCTTTAATTTCGCCACTTCCCATTAATTTTTTTTCGTTAGAACATCAAAATTTCGTTAGAATTGTTTCATGAATTGAAATGTATGCTTTGCAAGATTTTAATTTGTGGTGGTGCAGTAAAAATGCGCATACGAACCTGCCGTTCGTATTTATCAAGCAAGTTTATCACTTTAAGTTTTTAAATTAATCCAGCGTGAGCGTTGTCTGCACATTCACAGGCGGCCCATGAAGTGTGCGTACACTTTCAGGGTGGAACACGGATAGTGGACGCGAGTGCAAGTTTCTGTAGAACCGGAATCAGTTCTGGTCGTTTTTCATTTCCTACATTTTTTAACAGCTGGGGTAAGTTGTTCTAAGCCGGTTTATCTCAAATGGTAGATAAGTCAAACTTGAATGACACTCCCGTTTATCTTGCAAACGACTGAACTTCAGATTTAAACACTAAACATGTAGTTATATACATTAGTGCTCATTTAATGTTGAAATATTTCAATTACCACCGTTTTAGCTAAACCGGCATCAAATAACCGGCCCCTGGTGACCTACGACGAATTTTTTTCCCGAAAAAATGACATGTTCAGCCAAAACCTGCAATTGCTACTCATATAACTAATTATTAATGCGTTTTAAAGTTTTTTCGCTAAAACTCCAGGTCCAGGCAGTTGCGATAGGTACACAAAAAAAACTCTTGCCTTCATTCCTTTTTTATCTTTTAACATGTCTGATGTCTCTTTTAGTACTTACCAGCTTTAGTTCAACATACTTGCTTGCAATAAGAAGTACCTAGCAATCATACCAGACTTGTCTGAGGTAAATAAAAAGAAGTTACATGTGTACCGAAAATGGATGGATGCTTCAAATATTGTACATTGTAACAGAAATGAACTATTTCGAATGTTCTAATGCATGGCTACTGTATAAACAACTGTACACAATTTGCTTACACTTTTTATTACCATTACAGCTTATATATAGATATCCATGTGAGCAATTAATCAGATTATATTAACGTCTAGAAATTCGAAGTTAAATATAACGCGAATATTTACAATGTTCCAAAAGTTATCAAGTCAATAAGTAATTGGTTTGTATCACAGAAAGATATTGTACCCTTCCTCTATGTTTTGATAAAAATTTCTCAACGTTTCTTTGACATTATTTATTCGTACAGTTATCTAAACTTTACTTCTCATCATATCTTTACAACATACACATGAATGATCGGCATGTTCGATTTGAAATACTTCCAATTAAGGGTATTGGTAGACAAGGTCTTGCTTGATGACTGGGCAACTGATCTGGTAAATGCGCAGCATAACATCTATATGAGGAACGAGGTTCAAAGTACTTTGCAGAATTTCTGTTACCTCGACAATATTCCCTTTCGATTAGCGATGTTCTATATTTAGTGAACAGCAGATGTTTAAATAAATCGTCAACCTCGTGTACAAATACCAAGTGAATATCGATCCACTGCAGTACCTCTCTAGTTTTTGTATAGCGTTGAGCTGTTTCAACTTGGTCGTTGTCTCGATACAAGTCCGTGATTGGAAGAATGTTCACACGATTTAATAGGTACACTTTAGTTGGCATACATGTCGTAAATTGGAAAAATAATGTAAAAGATAGCGTTCCATTGCAGACAATATACTTCTGGTAAACATCATATGGTAAATATTCCTACAGAATGTAAACGCAACTAATTAAGAGCGAAAAAGCTCTGCGAGACACTTGCTTTGAGGTCCCAGTGAAAAAGGCTTTGTGCTATGAGTATCATTAGCTCAGAATATCTTTCCGGGCGTCGAAACGTATTATTGGAGAATTGGGGGAGGGGAAAAATAAGCAAATACTTGCCAGTTGCTATACGATTGAGTTTTAATAGTTCTCAATACGCGGGGTCTGTGGGAAGTCAAATTCTTTTATACATACCTTGCAACACTTAATTAAACAATACGCCGAATCGTTGGATTTTTCCTTTCGACTGTAAAAAAGAGATTTTTATTTATTATAATGCAAATTTTCGTTGTTTGCACCAGCCATACAGTTTTTGTCAATATTTATTACACATTTATTAAAGTAAATAAATTTGATTAACTTGATACATACCTTGTTCACATGGAGTATACGTGACTCCTTACAAGTGTTTTGGGGGATCCACCAAGATCCCCTATCCTAGTTTCCATGTTAATTGGGTTTAATTCAGAATTTTTTCAATATACAGATAGAGTTCTACAATTTAAAAGCATAAGTTTAGTTGGCTCTATCGTACAACTTTAATGTCAAAATTTTACAGTTAACTTAACAGCTTCGTGATCAGAATAATATACACTGACAACGTTTGTTTCCACTTTGTTGCTTATTGACTGTTTTACATAAACATGATCAAGAAGACTTCCAGATGAAATAAATGTGGGCTTATTTACAAGTTGCACGTAGTATAAGGAGTGGACAAGTTCTTTTAATTGAGAAATATCCTTTTCATTAAAGTAATCAATATTAAAATCACCGAATATGACGTCATATCAGAGTTAGTGATTACATATTGAAGACATTCAATGAACTGCTGAACGTTAGATCCATTTTTACGATAAATTAAAAGACATGATAAACTATTTCCACCTGAGTTTTTTAATGAAAATCCTAAACCATTCGTGGAAGTGTAATATTCTGCATCACATAGAGTAATAGTGTTTGTGTAGCAAACAGCTAGGCTTAAGAACTTGTCAGAATTATCTTGCCTGCAGTGGCGGATCTAGGGTAAGTCAAAATAAATTATAGCAGCTCAATTTTAAATTCAAAATAACTTTATAACAATTTCATAGGTTATGAATTTCAAAAGAATAAAATCTAACCAATGAAGTTGCTTTGAAGGTATTTTAAAATGTAAATATATCCTAGAATGAGCTGTGGTAATTTATTTTGACTTACGCTAGATCCGGCACTGCTTGCCTGTGTATAGAAAAATCGTTAAGAATTGAGTTTATGTCATCATTTGGTACACTGGTCAACAGCTGAGTTTCTGTAAAAGCCAGAGCGTCACAATTTGATAAGATTGGGTCATTACTTATGTCAAGACTATGTTTCTTTAATGATCTAATATTTAAAACACAAATTGAGATAGTTTCTTTGTGACATAAATCTGCGGTACTTTGAAGGCGAAGACTCGAGCTTTTACGCAATCTGTCGTATTCTTCTTGAACTTTAGGATTAGCTCCTATATGTTTGCTTTCAAATGTTCCTAAAATATGTAGACCATTTAAAGACGTTGCTCGACTAAGTGCTACATACACCTGACCGTAATTAAAATACCTTTGCTTCCTTAAATCAAAACTGATGACAATGTTATCTAAAGTTAATCCTTGTACTTTATGCACAGTGCACGCCCATGCTAGAGTTAAAGGAAATTGTAACCTTTGTATTTCAGGAGATGATGCCTTTCCTGGCCTGACTTTAATTCTGGCTAAAACAGGCTGTATGGGGACAAGGGTGTTTTCTCTTGCAAAATTAAAGGAAGAATTTCGTATAGCAGATGCTCCAGCATTATTGTCATCAAATTTAACAAAAATTGTGGAGGGTTTATTGGTAACATTATGAACGAAAACTTTTACCACTGTACCTGACCATTGATTAGTCGATCGCTAATATCCACATTTGTTGTAAGCATAACTTTCGCATTTTCTTTGATTGAAACTTCAATGTGAAGTCCTCCGGTTTCGGATCTTCCTTTAGACAACAGCCTTTCCACCTCTTGTTTTTTAATATGGGGTGGGAATTGATCTAAAGCTTTCAAAACGTATTGCGGTGAATGAATTTGTTCCAGGCGATCAGTATTGTACTGATCTACTAACGTGTTTTCTGCAAAGATATGTAACGCATCAGATGGATAATTTTCATCATCTGGAGTTACTGTTCTTAACTTAATACACTTGATATCATCGTCTGTGTGCGAAGCAGTGCGTACTCTGTTTAACAGTTGGGTGAAGGCGAGGTCCTCTTTTTGTCTCATGATCTGTGTTAGTTCCACTACTTTAAAGACATGCCATGGATGGTAAAGGTTCAATGTATCATTTTTATAGTTTGAAAAGGCTGTTGCACTTCGAATTGGTGGCAGCTGAAAGAAGTTGCCAAAAGCAAGTATACTGAATCCTGCAAAAAGCTCACTGTTAGGTGTAACAAATATTTCTTTCAGTCTCTGGTGAATATGGAGCAGACCTATGTTGGAGAGCATTGAAATTTCATCAATTATGATTAGTTTTAATACACCCAACGACAGTCTCATCTGCGTTCTTTTCTGGTTGGACATTGCAGGCACATTATTGCCACATTCTTTGGGAATTGCTAGAGCAGTGTGTATAGTTGTGCCATTAATATTAATGGCAGCTACACCAGTTGAAGCCATAAGCAAGACAGATGGTAATTCGGGATTACACGGAGCATGTCTAAATGTTTTTGTAACGGTCTGGTATAAAGCCTTAATCAAGTGTGATTTCCCTGCACCTCCACCTCCACCTCCAGTGACAAAAACATGTATCGGGTCTACGCGAAAAGGTTTAAGAGTATTTAGGCTTGCCATCTTATCTCTACACCATGACAGAACACAGTTCATATGCATAGCGCTGTTCATTGTTCAATGATCTTATCGTTTTTCGCAAATTGTCGTCACTAATTTCTGAGGGTTGATTGTAAGCAATTATTCCAGATGGTTGTTGAACGGATTCTGGATTTGGCGCTAGATGTTCTGGCAATGATTCGTTGAATGACCCAGTGTCATTGAGGTCGTTTGGTAAACGTTGCCGCAAATCTTCATTTTCTTGGTCATTTGTTGGATCATAAGAGTGAACTGGCACACCGTCAAAGTTTGGTAAACTTTCTAATGCATCATTAATAGCATCACCATCAGGTTCAAATATATCCTTGTTACGTTGTACGGTTTTTTGAACATCTGGCTCATAAAATTTAGATATATATGTCTGGTCTTGACCAAGCAGTTCCTGTTCATCACGCCATGGAAAATACAGCATTAGAAGATGATGGAAATATTTCTCTGGCTCTTTTCGTTTGTTTGGAGTGTGATAACGTATCACAGCCTTTATTTTCCTGCACTTCATCACTTCTTTAGCGTTCAACAGTTTTATTCGATCGGTAAGTTCAGTGCCATGATTTTCGACGTTTTTGGATTCAATGACGTCATCGCTTAACGCATCAGGTTGAGAATCAGATACTTCGTTAAAATCAAGTTTGTAATCTTTGAAATAGTGAGCAGCAAATAGAGCCAAACATATACGATTAATGATTGGAATGTTTCTTGGTCTGCCACTGTAACGAATTATAATGTTAGACTTAAAAATTTCAGTACTGTCATCATCTAACTCATCAAGTTCTTCCTGTTTTTTTGCAAATCGAACACGATTTTCAGGAAAATCTGTGCTAATAAAGACAGTTTTCGGAAATATTTTTCTTAGCCAGAGTTCAGGCATGCACCTGTAAACGCATTCTTGAGCACTGACTTCACGAGTCGAAAGGAAAGCTGCGCCAATTTTTCTCAGGCCATCTCTTACATTCAAGTTGGCTTGTTTAGCTTCTTTTGCTGCATTAATTATGGCTTGTGAACATTCGGTTTCATCCTTTGTAAAGTAACAACAAACATATGTGATACACTTGTAATGGTTGAAGACTGGTTGTAAGTCAACATTTGCGGCAAATCCTTTCAAGCAAGCAATGAAATAATTGTTAAAGTGCTTATGAAACGAAATTTTCTCCAACAATTTTCGTATTGCATTGGAAAGATCAGTTAAAATCACTGTATAACTTCTTTGATAGAATTTTTGTAACTGCCTTACTTTTCGAGATATTCAATTTTATTTGATTTGAAAATTACCTGACCAGTGACGTCGACGTCATACTGCATAATCACTTTTCAAAAAAGCTGAATTAATTTCAAAAGTACTCAAGATATAACACCTAAATACCCAGGTCTGGATCTACACACATGTTAGTGTAGTTTTAGTTATTTTCCACTATTATATGCTACAAAATAAGCAATCTAACAGTCGCTCATTATGCAGTATGACGTCACTGGTTAGGTAATTTTCAGATCAAATAAAATTGAATATCTCGAAAAGTAAGGCAGTTACAAAAATTCTATCAAAGAAGTTATACAGTGATTTTAACTGATCTTTCCAATGCAACACGAAAATTGTTGGAGAAAATTTCATTTCATAAGCACTTTAATAAAACAGCTGTCTATGGGTCTTTTGAGATGCAACTCAAAATCAGAGTCTGCTGATATTGATAGAGCCCAGTGATAGTCCTGTTAGGCAATACCTATATCATTCAGAATGTCAATTGGAGTTGCATGTGAGTCATAAGTAGATTTACTTGCGTTAAGCACATTGTCAATTTTTTGTTTAACTTTAGTCAAAATTTCCTTTCGTCGGGTCAAAATACTAGACTTAATTTCGTCCTCAAGATCTTCAGTTAATGGTTCGGCCATGATTGTTATCTCTGTAAAAACTGTCCAAAGTTAAATCTACATGCAACATTCTTATACTTTCTGCAGGTTTTACTGTGATTGTGTGTCTGGTATGTTTTAACCATGTCGTAAAGTTGAGGATTTGTTTCTTTGTCAGGGAGGTATGCATGAACATGTTTGTCAATGTAATCTATATATGAATCTTTACTATCCTTAGTTAATTCTGGGTAGTCAGATGTCCATATCAAAGAATGCAAATGTGGTGAACCTCGCATTTGAAATTCGATGCGGAGTGCATAGTACACGATCTTACCAATAGGGTTGGCGTTTGTGAGCAAAACCTCTCTAAAAAATGTTTCAACTCTATATTGGAAATGTTTAGCGACAATAACTGCATTTAGATTTACCATTGAGCATCATTCATGATAGGAAAGGGCTTCTACTTCTTCGTCAGACATGTTTTTGCCTTATGTTTTGGCAATTATTTGAAATAGCTCAGGCCATCTTAAATCTGCACATGATAATGTCATAAACCATGTAGGTATCCCAAGCTGTTTAACCATTGCTACAACCTCGTACATTAATTTTTGCCAGTATGGATGTGAACCAGGAATTTGTCGCAAAAACAAATACGCTTGATCCTGTAAAAGAAGATTTTGAAAATCTTGACTGTTTTATTTTACTTGTGATGCTTTGACTGACTGCCCATGTAATTTCTTAAGAGCTACATTTATGCTATCCGAAATCTTTTTCTGTTCCATGATGAACTGGGCAAAAAATAGATACTCTGGACTGGTTGCAAATTTCCCACTATAATGCAAAAGGCGAGCATTAAAATATTTTATTGGAGATAATTTTATGTTGCATTCAGCGATATAACCAAAGTGTTCCTTAGGAAACAGCACTGGAAATGAAAGTTCTTCACACAGTTTATCAGTCATTAATGGTACTGGACGTTTACCTTCACCAGGAGCTATGTTAAAGATTTCTCTACCAGTTGAGTTATTACCGTCTGTATTGCCTAGATTAACAGGATAATTAGGCAAGATAGACCGAATACAGGTTTCACTTGCAGCTGAACGATGTTCATTTAATGGATCATGTTGTTCTTCAACATCGTCAATAAGCGGTTCATTTGAATCACTTTGCAATTGCCTAGCTACATTAACTTGGTCAGTAGCAGAACAGTTCAACTCAGTTAAGTCTGAGCTAATATTGTCACACTGAATTTGAATGTTCCTATATAAAGGATTGTTTTCTACAAGCCAGTTTAATGCGTTAATGACAAACGGAGGGCGAACTGCTTGGAAGTAAACATGACCTCTAAACTGTAGTTTTCGTTTTAATTTAAGTAAAATTATGCCTGATCTGTCAGGTGGTCTAGGTAGAACATTGCATGTTTGACTACATTCCACTGGTACATTACATATTGCACCTTAATTTTTCTTTGTTGGCCTTTTGGCATTATAACATGCAACTTTTCCAAAAACTATTCCTTGTGCAACAAGAATTTGTACAAGTTTCTCTAAAGCGGAAAGTTCAGTGGGGCTTTCATCAACAAAGAGATTGTTTACCACAGCTTGAGCAGGTAGTTGACCTTTAAGTAGCTTGGCATGGCAAGTTTTACAAATGTACTTTTTGCCATCAAAAGAATTTTGAATCATAAAATAATCCTTGCTAGAATACTTATTTGTCTGTAAAATAATTACAGACTTTTTATACAATGTTCGGTTACAGACACAACATATGTAAAATGGACCAGCTTTAACTTGTTTTTTAAATTCTTCAATGTATGTGTCAATGTCAGGAATTATGTGTGATGTACATTTACTGCTTGATATTTTACTCTTTTGTTTTCTCTATGTTTCTGCTTTTGTCCTTTAGTCATTGTTTTTCTGTAGTTCATTTTTTTAGTAAGTACTTCCTGTTTCTTAGATTGACCCATTGTTGCATATTTAATTCTATGATTCTTCAATACGTTTTCCTTTTGTTCATTACTCCTTGTTTTTTTATATTTCAAATTTTCAGTGAGTAGTTTCAATTTCTTTGACCGATCCATTGTTGTTTGATATTTCGTCCTTCTTTTTTTCAATATTTGTTGCTTTTTCTCCATAAGCATACATTTGTAATCATTTACACGTTTAACATTAACTTGTTGTTTCACAGATGGACTCATCATTTTGTATTTCAATTGCTTAGCTTCAAACTTTTGTTGCTTCACAGCTGGTGCAATATTGTCATTAATGTAGCTTTGTCTGTGATTCTTCATAACCCTTTTCCTTTCAGAGTTTGTCAATTGAGAAAAACAAGACAAGAATTGAATTGTATAATTTACAACTTTACCTCTAATTTTCGTCTTTACTATGTTAAACAGAGAATCAATTAAAGTAGACTTGTCTTTTATATTTTTGATGTAATGTGCATTACAAGAGGTATCATCATCATTATCATCATATGCTAATATTGAGTATGACATGCTATTAATTGATGTTGCTTGAAAGATGCAAGAAATACAGTAATTCCCAAACCAAATTAAAAAACCTGTGTTTTCATTAGTATGGGGTATAAAACTTTCAATGTTTAGTTTGCTTTCAACCTTATCAGTAATTACTCCTTTAATATTTGCTTTCAATTTTACAACAATTTCTGTTCCATGTATTTGAATTTTTTGAGGTATGTCTCTTGGAATACTTATCTTAGTGTTGTTATACAAAGTAGTGCCAAAGTGAACAACTGCAGCCACTGTATTTGAATCCCAGTAATTACATGGTTTAATAACAGAATAACATATTGAATATAGAGAAATTGCACAACATTGTCTACATAGACACAAAACACCAGCACATTCAGATTCCTGCAGGGTATTATCTAATAGTTCATCATTTCTTACATTGTTGTTCAGGTTCTGCAAGCTAGCAAGTTGTACAGGTACTTCATCAATATTTACCCCTTTGAGCTCAAATTGACTATTATCACTATATAGAGACTGGAAATGCAGAACTACATGGTTGATAGTTGCTGCTTCTAACAAAACACATGTACCTTGTGGATGACTTCTTTCATAAATATCTCTTGCATGTGAGTCAAAAACTTTGTACTTGTCATCATTGGTACGAAATATGCAAACAGCATTGCTATTAATTGTTAAAACAAACGCATGATAGTTTTCTCTCAGAAGAATTTCAAATGATCTGTGAAATGGAACACAGTACTGATACCCTTCAATAAAACTATTTCCAATTACATTTCCGCTGTAACTCTCACTGTACTCAAAATGAAAATCTTTGTCAAATACTGTAAGTTCCAAAGGCAACTCTGGGAACATTAAAAGTGATTGTCCTGCTAAACATGGCAAGTGTAAGTATAATTCATCACCAATATTCATTATATTAACCAGGTCCTGTGGTGAGCATATGTTCTGTTGTTTGTTGTATATAAGAGCACATAAACACATTGCTAAACATTGCTGTCCTGTTGTTTCACCAAAAATATACTGATTACCCTGACTATAAGGTGCACTGATTGTTTCACTAGGATCAACATAAAATACAGATCCAGGGTTTGTTTCAATATCTGTACATAATGCTGATTCACAGACATTCCTTATATGGTTAACATTTTTGTAAACCTGTTTATGTGTAAAATACATCCCATCTGATAAATAGAATATATCTGCAAGAATTCCATCAGGAACATAAAACCTTAAATTCCTTGCTGCAGGGTTTGTCCAGCACTTTGCAAAAATGTTTGGACAGTCAACATCACAAATAGACCTTATTCGAGAATCTCGACAATTCATGATATGGCTTAAAACATCATGCAGATGAGAGGATCTTGGCACAGATCTTTTGATTTTATGTCTTAAATATTTTCTGAATGCTCGACTTTTCCTAAACTTCCTAGTTAACCATTTCATCTGTATTCTACTGGGTTCACGGTCGCGGTGACGTAAGTGGCAAGAATTGGCAATACAGTCAACAGCATGCCCCTGTATTGAAGCGTAAAATAATGCATGACGTGAACGCTGAACGAACTTCTTAGAAAGACCTTTTATTTTATTGCGGTTAAATTTAGAATATTCACGAATACAATTGTTAAATACCGTTGTACCTGACATACACTGATCTGACGACACACTCCTGTTTTTCAAATCATTTTCGCTCATCGTTTCCCTCTGTTTATTAGACATTTCATTGCCATCATTGTTGCTGCTACAGGGGACATGTTGACCATGTGCTTGTTTACAGTACAACTCGGCACATTTTCTTCACGATTTTCAAGATTTCGTTGAGTATTATTTGTATTGTCACGGTTATAAATTGTATCACTTTTTAACGTGAGATTTTTGGCAACTTTTTATACAACGTTCTTGGAATTTTTTGGAACTTTTTAAGCAACTTTTTGTGTACCAGAAGGTATGATTGTATTTGTGGATTATCGACCCGGTTCGAAATTGCTCAGCATCTTTTAGTGTAGGTCTACCACGAATAGGTGCAGAGTCAGGAGAGATGAGCATTTCTGATTTTAAACTGCATTTACTTACTGTAAACATCGCTGTGTCGTCGCGCCTTTACTGTTAATTCTTGATTAAGTTAAAACTGACTAAAATGTCCTCGCTATTCTCCATTTGCAGGTCCGCAAGATCAGTGTTTCGATATAAGAAGCAGTGTTACGTATGGATAATTTGGATAAAATTTAGCACAGGCGTTATGGATAGTAATGAACATTTACGGTAAAACTTTGATAGCTCATTAAAATTCTATTTTGTGGCTATCGACGACGATCCAAGATTCGACAAAGCCGAAACCTATACTCGCCGGGGCACAAGTGCCCCAGCGAGTAAAAATATGTGTAGGCGCCGTAACCAAGACTTGCATCAGCAATAGCACCTACTACCAAATAGAGCATATTTGCATTTTCTACGCATTCGTTTACTTTTGCACGTTCAGCAGCTTTACCTGCTTTGGCTTCCCTTGAAATAGCGGCTAATCTTTTTCACCTTTTCGACCGTCGTTATTTTAGTTTCTCCTTCCAATTATTTATTATTTGATGTAAGGTAATTGTTTTTTGGTGGGACAGCTAGGGTAAGGTACCTTGTATTTTGATGGTTTTTTTGTTTAAAAGTACCTGCAAGATACTTTTAAACAAAATGCAAGTATTTTTGGTTTGCTGCGTAAGGCTGCTATATTTGCTACGGCTTTGTTGCGCAAGCAACGTTGGTACTGCTTTTAGTTTTTCCAACGCCATCATTTTAGACCACTTTAAATTTAAGTCAGGTATGTACGGCTTAACGATCGTTCGTATAATATGTACTTCGACTACCCGACCTACATTGTGTAAGTCGTTCGCAAGAAACGTTAATTTGCATTGTTTTTTTCGTTCGATCGCACGGCGGTCTTTCCAAAGTATTGGAAGGTTTTCGTAACCTATTTGTTTATACACACCCCGTCTATAGTCTTGTCTTTTAAAGAAATATGTTTTTAAAAACTCGTGGATTACATTTCCTACTTTGTTTGTTGGATTAAGTTCACACATGTTAAATACAAGGTATAGGATTGCTTCTTTAAAGTATTTCGTCTCCGTATAACGACCGTCGATATCAATCCACAATAAATTCTTATTGAGTTCCCTATCGGCTTCGGTAAACAAATCGTTGTGGTGTCCGTAAATAATTTTTTTATTCCCTAGGAATAAAAAAAAGCACGATTTTTAGCACAGGCAGACGATCACGCCCATAACGAGCGATATTAGAATAGACGTTTTAGGAAAATTTACTTTCAATGCTTTTTTTTTTTAATTTTTTTAGGCTGTTTTTGTTCTGGTTCTTAAGGTTGGTTCATTTGGTTTATACGTATGTCTCCCATGAATCTCCTAAAACCTGTAAAAAAGTACCGTTTTTAATCATTTCTTTAACGTTGGTAGGTAGTTGTTCAAATTCAAAACTATTTACTTTCTCATTTTGATGTTTCAGACCACGAAAATGCATATTTAAGTTACATTTATATCTAAAAGACTTATTATACATATACTGCAATGATATGTCTTGTTTTTTACATTGTTATAATAAAGTTTCTTGTCTACCTACCTACACCTGTCACTATAATTATCACTAACAGGTAAGATCATGTTCAACTCGGCGTGTAACGTATGGACCCAGTCCATCTCCAATTCACGATTTTTTTTTATGACAGGTAAATGTTAATAAAGGAATTATTTCCCAGTTATATATTCCTATCTCACGGATTCTTTTGTAAAGTTTACTATCAATAATTTTCGCCTTAGACCTATGATCACACAACCGTTGTTCTAAACGTTGCGACGTACTCCCAACATAAATATCAGTCCCATCATCTGGTTTATTGGTCCTGCAAAGCATATATACAATCCTTGGTTTAATTTCATCAGCAGACATTTTTTTAAACTTTTTTAGTTTAAAAAATTTTTTTCTCAATTTTTTTTTGTTCGCCGATGACCTATCGCTAGCGTGTGTATTCCATCTTCGCAAATAATTCGTTTATCGTCGTTAGCCGATAAGGCAATTTTGTTCACGGTTTCTGTGTAAATATCATGTTTCCTACTCCGAAAGTTGTTCATACTCCGGTAATGAACGTTTCTGTTAAAAACGCAGTCTTTGTAGTCTTCTATATCTAACTTCTTTTTAACCACGCATTTCTTTACCCCTTTGCATTTCTTGGTTTCCGATCCGTAATCTATTTTAAACGCATACGGTTTTGATCTTAGTCCAACAAATTCTTTGATTTGCCGTCCGCTAGCCTCGTCTTTCATGAGACCTATAATTTTTTTATTGACTCGCGGAAGACCTGCAGGATGGTCTGCAGGGTAAGCGCTCGTATCGTACATCGTAGAAACATCATCCCAAGTGTTGTCGTAAAAGTCTTTGGTTTGAATATCGTAGCATAACGAGTCGGTATCTGTAAAAAGCAGGTTTGCACGATCCCCATACTTCTTTTTAATATGATTGTAGTGAAAGTCGTACATCAAGGTTTTCGAAAGGTCGAGAATGCTCATTCCAAGGTAAATTGGTTTGTGCAAATTAATAGTCGTTTTGTGCATATGCACTGCAACGAGATTTTCCGTAAAAATATTTACCCTATCGAAATTAGGTTTGTTCGCTAATTTTTTAAATGAATCTTCGTTTGCAACTAGCCGGACATCGACTCTATTCCTAACGTTTTTCCATGGTCTTACCAAAAACGCTATTGTTCATCAACTTAAAGAAATCCTTTTCGAAATCTGTCGTTCCTCTCGTTCTTAAATCTGTGTTTAACTGGATATACGATGAGAGCCATGGAGACTCGTTAAATTTTATACCGCGGTGAATTTTTACAAGTTTCATTCCAAGATCTAAACACTGCTGCAAATTCTTATAGTGAATAACATAATTTGTTTTGTTTTGTAAATTAGGAATCAGTTTGTTAACCCCCTCTATTTTCAAAGATTCAGGAGCAAGCAGATATTCGTTGTGTGCGTCGTGAAGACCTTCAGGATACTCCAAGTCGACTTCTAAAATACATCCTATTCCATCATCATCGGTTATAAAATCCCAATGCGGTAATTGACATGCAGGCATCCATTCGAATCCGCCGACTGGAAGGGGTTGGCTCATAGCCCAACCGTATAAATTATTCGCGTCCAAGTACATGATATAATTAGACGGTTCTTTTGGATTATAATTCGTCATGTACGGATTGTTGGCTTTTGCATATCGTTTTGTAATGGTACTGATCCCGCCAAGTATTCCTTCCTCAACCATTAAATACATATTTGGGTTGGTCAACAATTCTAATTTTACACCCGAAATTTTAAGTGCGGCATCCCACGCTAAACCCGGTGCCGTATAATACCACATCGGATCCAAACCGTAATTTTTAATACAAACGTTGCGATAATTCTCCATGACGTCTGCAAGTAATAACACGTCTGTTTTTAAATACAAATCGTGGTAATCTCGCATGGTTTTACAGTTGAATTCGACCCAGACTTTTTTTGCATATTCGTACTGTTCGTCTGTAATATTCGAGTCGTTTAACTTACTGTAAAAATCTTTTTTAGGTGGTAAATAGGACGTGTTTAATTTTGAAAAATCTGTCATGAACTCGTAAGGAAATACACCGTTCTTTTTTAACAGCCCGTTTGTGCTAAGCCCTCGTTCTAAATTCTTAAACTGACCAGAACCGAGTCCTTTAATGAGATCGCCTAAACCTTCTAACGTAAATTTTATAGAATCGAGGAACCGTATCTCTAACGGTTTTTTGTCCGGGTTATAAACAACTTTTTTACTGAACGAAATATACTTTTCGTCGGTTTTTGGAATGCAATTAATTTTAACTCCTAAACTTTTAACAAAAAGGTGTGAGTCGTAACCTTCTAAATTATGAAATAATACCGGGACGAATGTTAGGGTTCTCATTTGAGATTGCACTTACTATGAGCAGCACCCCTATACTTTCCGGTAAGGTGGCAATGATCCCGTACCCGATCCCATTTTAATCTTAATCCGCAGGCATAACACATTTTTGCCTGTTGGTATGCTTCTTCGTCGTCGTTCGTCATTTTTACCGGAATTTCTGTCGTTAATATTTCGTACACGTTTTTAAGATCAGATTCAAAAGATTCCACGAACTTCTCACCGATATCTTCGTCTTCTTTTTGCATGGTGTAAAGCACAGTCTTAGGTTTGTAAATACTATCATCTACACATATAATCGTATAACAAAATCCGCTCGGCAAATGATGTTGATATTGAGTAGTTCCCTAGCCGATCTTATTATCTACCGATGGTAACAAGCATTCGAAGTCGGCGTAAACCACAAATGGAATCCTATGCGTAGGTTGATATTGTTCAAAAAATTCGGTGGTGTTTGTAAAATTAGGGTAAACGTGACGTAAATGGTCATGTTTCGAGCACCATTCTAAATGGTTTTCAAGGACTTTTTCCGACCTGAAATGGTTTAAACATCACATACAAATGAATTTTGGTCTCTTATTTTTAGATTTCTGGCTTGAAACTAATCTGCTAAGATTTTTAACAACACCATAGTGATCATCAAAATAAAACAAGTTTATAACAGAATCAAAACGAGTATTACTCAACCGTAACGTATAAACCTTTCGTATAAACCGTCGTAACTAAAAACGTTCACGTTAATATTGTTATTCGTTTCGAATATTCTAATATCTTTAATTTTCACAGGAAACTCAATATTGTCCCAGTTAAAATTCTCAGACTGTTTCCGTAATATTTTCGAAATTTGTCCTGCATCGCGATCAACCGGATGAAATGCACGCGTTACAGCCCACTTAAAACACTGATCGTCGTTATTTTCCATGTTGATCACAGCTTTTTTAGAAGTTACAGATTTTGGAAACGGCGTTTAGCTTTTTCCAGTGACAGAATCAAATTTCGTTATAAAAACTTCAAGTCGTTCGATGGAATGTAACTGCCATCCGCTTCCCATGTGCTGAAAATTTGCAAAATTTTCCAGTACCCGTTCCCAAATAACCGAATATTCGTCACGAATGTTATCGAACATCGTGTGCGTTTTCGATCTAAAATGTGCGACGGTATAAGTGTTTTTGCCTGTAGCAGGATCTGTCTTCACCATTTTACAGATCAATACGACATTTACTTTTTTACCTGCACTATTGATCGAGTTAATTAGTCGTTCAATAGCAGGTGCCGTACTTTCAAGGAAAACATCTGGGTCATTATACCCATCACCTTTGACAAACCATTTTTGCGTGTTCTTACGAATTGCGCAAGAAATTAAAATAGGTTGTTCATTCTTTTTTTGTTGTAATACCTTTGATAATTTTGACCTTACTTTTTGAAATTTTTTCTTGCCCTTTCAACGTAAATTTTCGCGTTCTCCTCGTTCCGGCAGCAGCAACCTTTCTACGACGCGTTTCTTCCTTGCCAATCTCGCGACGCCATTTAGACGCTTCGGCGCGTTCGCGTCTCCTTGTTTCCGCAGGCATAATCTTCTTGACAACTTTGTCGCGACGTTTTAATTCGCGGTCGGCTTTGCGATCCCAATTTTCGCGTTTTGTTGTACCTATAAATTTGGTAGGCATTGTGTATTTATTTTAAAACCTTTTTCAGGTTTTTCATACGCGATCCTTTTTCATACGCGATCTTTTTTTTTGGCGGGCTACCAATATTTAGAAATAGGTGATAGCTCATAAGGCACGTTTACACGACAATCACTTTGGGCACGGCACGCTTAAATTTTGGTACGCGGAGCCAAAACAATTGGCACGGCACTCTTAATTTTTGCCATGTAAACGGCACCGGTCCTGTCCGATTGCGGCACGCGTGCCTAAAGTTTTTGGCGGGCCGAGACCATCTTCGGAGGTAGTCTCGGCCTGCCAAATAAGCGGCACCGTACCAAAATTGTGCTATCTTAGCACTTTTCGGGACCGATGACGCAATACATGCTTTTGCGCCATTTCACGGGAACTAAGCACAATGGCTGCCATCAAGAAAAACAGAGGAAAAGTATGGAGCAACGAAGCTGCAAAAACCCTGCTTGATATGTGGTGCGATGAAACGATTCAGGTGGCATTTGATCGTTCAAAGGCATCCAAAGAAACTAGTAACGTTTATTAGAGGTTACTGGTTAGTAATTCTTCATATTTTTGGATAATCTAGTGGGACTGTAATTTTAGCCACATGGGTGATGGGTCACATGAGCATGCAATATTAACAGCTGAAGAGCGCAAACGTTTTATGGACCATACTGAATTGTAAATTACTATTATTAAAGTTACTGGACGTATTGATCAGTTACTGGACGTATTGGATCGGGGAATGGTAAAAGCAAGAAATGGGCATTTTTTGAGCAGATGGATAGGTTCCTTTCCCAAAGGCATAATGTCACTCCTGTTGCCCTTGTTGACACAATGGCAGAATCCGAGAAAATGGATCATGATGATTCTTCAGACGATGATCAGAGTTTAGGTATGCAGCAAGAAAGTAATATAAATCTTCATTATTAGATTTTACGTTATATTTATCCCACACAGTTAAATACTTAATTTTTTGGTAGTTGACAATCTTATTCACAAGTATGGGAAAGGTTCAACACAGATTCACAAATGTCAGACATGTGAATATGAAGAAAACATTTACTCAGAAGGCACACATATTACTGAAGGTGGTTCTGTAATGGTGTATGCAGAACAAAATGACTTTGTCTGTAAAAATTGTGGCCCGAATACTGCAAATGAAAATGGTGATCCTGCTGGTAAGAGAATTCATGAATGTTGTTCTTCCAGTTTCTGACAATCTGATATTAGGCAACCCTATGGATTTTATGATATCTTAGTTTTGATACATCCAATATTTAACTGTTGATGAGATATGCCAAAAATTGATTGAATATTTAAAAAATTTTCTGAGAGGACCATGCCCTAATAATCTATGTAGTCATTGGAAGTTTTGCATTCCCCCTCCTGCAAATATAAGAACCCTCTTGCAAACCCAACCTCCACCCTCCTGCAAACCCAAGCTCCCCATCCTAAAATCAGAGTTCTCCCGCCCCCCTGCAAACCCAAGTCCCCTTCCCTCCAACCCCAGCTTACAAACTTGTATTCTGCTTTGGACAGATCAAATGGACTTTAGCATCTCCTCAGAAGCTCTTTCCCAATTTGACAAAGGTTTTCTATAGAACAAAGTTTTCCCATTTTTTATTGATAAAATGTTATTCAAACCAGCCAATGAAAATTACTTTCCTGAGCAGGTGCTACATAACTCCCTTAAAAGAATGGAGGAGGGGGGTAGGCACAAACTGTCCTGAAGCCCTATTCATGGGTCTTGCCAGCCTTGTGCATACACTTAAAGTTTTGAACAAGTATTAGAAGTACAGGAGATGAAAAACTCAAAATTAAAAGGCAAAGAAGAGAAAGATATAAAAGAGAAAAGTGCAACTGACAAAAAGATTGGAGCAAGAAAAAGCAGAAAGGGTACAGTTGGGAAAAGCGTTGAAGTTGCCTTTAACCAGTTCAAAGAGACTGCCAAAGATGATTTTAAAAGGTATATGATTAATTACACATACCAGGATATGTTTGAAGTAGATATAGAGGGAGTAAAATCTAAGTTTGACCTGTAGACCTGTTTAGATTGCAAGGTTTGCAGTTTGTGTATAGTTATAGGTTCGTTTGTTTTGTCCAATGAAATGTTGTTTAAGAATTATGTCAATTCAATGTTGTCCAATGAAATGTTGTTTAAGAATTATGTCAATTCAACATTGAAAGCAGCTAACTGTTATCTCATTGTAGAGTTATATCATTTCTGAACTTTATAGCTTTCACTAATTTTCATAGAGTTATGGTACCATTGCATACCATTGCTACACTTGTTTTAGTTACGATACTTGTTTTAGTACAATAATCATTGTGCCAACTTAAAAAATAGGTCGTCGGAAAACCGATGACTCGTAGTGTTGACCAAATTTACATCTTCTAGATACAAGAAACTTGAAGAGATTAGATTAGAGAAAGAGCACCAATTCCAGATAGAACAAGCCAGATTGGAGAATGAAAGAAGAAAGGAGGAAAGAGAACATGAATTAAAGATTTTTAGTATGATGATAAGCAACATAAACCAATCATGTCAAAATTCAAGCATTCCTGCATCTACATTTTCCCAACCATTTGCCAATGTTCAGCAACAGACCAATATAGGAAACAGCTACGGATGTGATGCCCAAAGTCTTCCTCGGTATAATCTGGACGGAGACAAAACCTATGTTGACTTATAGATGTACGACATTTGTGCAGTAACGTGTTCATTTTTTCCCTCTTGGATTATGTTTTAGAGGTAAAAGGTTTTTCCTTGAAAAAAGTTTATATTGCGAACAGTTCAAGTTTGATGTCAACTGTATAATATTATATTCACAACTAATTCAAGGTTGTCTTTCCAAAAGCATAAACTGTGAACTATGAGCGCGTAAGTGATGATGTGTTATGGCTTATTTAGGCCCTGACAGTCAGAGAATTACCTTTGTAGCAACTACATTTGACGTAGTAAGTTTCCTATGTGTCCTCCATCCTGTTTCAAAGAAATGGTTCCGAGTTTGGGGGTGAAAGTAAGGGGTGGCCCGGACAATAACCTGTCATTCCTTCCTCGCAGTTTACGCTTTTGCAAGGACAACCTTCATTGAATTAGCCGAATAGCTGTATTATATATCAACTATCATTATATGAATTATTGTTCTCAGTAGGACTTCGGTTCTTCCTAGCTAAAGTGATCAGCTAAAGCTTCACGAATATCGTGTGCATCAGCTTCTACAATGTCAGTGTTATCAATCCCCCCAACGCCTCTTCTGGTCTTTCTGGCTCTTCCCACTGTGGCAAAAAATCGTTGTTTTGAATTTCACAAATGTTATGAAGAATACAAGAGGGCTAAAACGACATTGACCAGTGCAGGTACCTCCATATCAACACATTTTCTAAATCTGATAAAACGTCCTTTCCACCTGCCGAAGGTGTTCTCTACAGTCATCCTCGCTCTACTTAGGCGATAGTTAAACACTCGTTCTCTTCTCGTCTGGTCGTCGTTCCTTTGAAAACCTTTCAAAACCCATGGCAATAGAGGGTAAGATCCGCTACTATAAACGGTGACATTTCTACTCCTTCTATTTCCGCAGTGAGGCCATCTGGAAATAGCTTGCCCTCATTTCCTTTTTTAAAAATAGATGAATTTGAAAATACACGCGCGTCGTGAATGCTTCCAGGCCAACCAATGACCACATCTCTATAAAGGTATTTGCAATCCACTACAGCCTGCATGATTATGCTGTGATAGCCTTTCCTGTTTACATATTCTGCGTGACATTCGGACGGTGCGATAATAGGAATGTGTGTCCCGTCGATTGCTCCAGCACACATTGGAAAACCCCATCGTTGCTCATAATCATTAATAATTTGCACCAATTCGTCTCCATGCGCAAAACTCACGACATGCGACAACTTGCTTATTATTACTTTGGAGACATCTCTTACGCATAAACACACGAACGATCTTGAAACGCCAAATAAGTTGGCGATGGTTCTATATTCAGCAGTGGATGCCAAGAAGTATAATGTAATGGCCAGCCGTCATTTCGCCGAAATTGCAGAACGCATGACTGTGTCTTTGCAGCGTATATATTCCATGACTTCATTTAAAAGAAATTCGAATGTTCCTCTCGTAACTCGAAAGTTTGAATACCAAAGCTCTTCATCATACTCTTGATCTACCATCTCAAACCAGTTAAGTGATCGCGGATACATCCATAGGGCTCTGTTACGTGGGCGGTTAACACTAACTAAAATTGATTTCAAAAATGCAATTCGGAGTTTTTTTGTTGAATAAACACATGATCTCAGCAAGGTTTGTTTCTTTAAAACTTTATTAGCTCTTCTTTTTCTCTTACGAAAGAACCAAAGTAGCAATATTTTGAGTTTCTGCACTTGGTTGAATGCCGCCATATTTATATTTCGCGCGTAAATATTAACCGCTAAAAATGTACTTAGGGCTCTATTTTTACGAGCGCCGTGCCAAATTATTGGAGTACCCTTAGAATTTTTTCGGCACGGCAATTTGGTAAAGATTTTGTCGTGTAAACGTGAAGTGCCGTGCTATACATAAATGGCATGGTACCAAAAATTAAGCGTGCCGTGCCAACAATGCTTGTCGTATAAACGGGCCTATAGTCCTCTCGGCAATCGCAGCCGGGCTTCGTTACTTTCACGGTAATAAATCTCGCGGGGTACAACTGGATAACCATTCTAAAATATTCGCCCACCCCAGCAAGAACTGAATAGTTACTACCAGGGGATTTAGAAAAATCAATTTCCCAATTCACATAGTCGTCGGACGGATTCTCGAACTTCGTTATAATTATATACACGATTTTACCAAGTTCCTCGTCCGGCATGAATCTAAAATCTTCCATCATCTCAAAAACACCAGGGTACTCTTTTTTTTTTCTTTTTTAATCACTTTATTGCAACATAAATTTTTTTAAATATTTATATTAGCAAAAGGTGGCCGCACAGGACATTGCCCCAATTGATTGCAGCTAACCATTTAACTAAACATACGTACATACATAACACATTAATAGATAAAATACAACACTAGCTTTACATATATTGTCAATACTAGATATGGGTTCAACCACGTTAAAAATTACTACAATCCAGTCTCAAAGAGTAGAATTTCTTTAGCGCGGTTTTAAAAGTACTTATTGTACTAATAGTTTTTAAGGTGGAAGGTAAATCATTCCATGAGCGTATAACTCTAGGAAAGTATGAATAACCAAAATAGTTAGTTCTATATCTAAGTTCAGAAAAATTATCCTGGTGTGAGGTTCGTAAATTATAACCAGATTGACGCTTTGCGTGAACACTCCGAGCGTATTCCTCAAAGTCAAGATTATATAAATCATTCTTGAGTTTAAAGAGAAATATCAAATCCTTCATTTGCCGTCGAAACTCCAATGGAAGGAGATCAAGCGTAGGTCAGCATTCTACTTTTGTAATCAGTGGCCTTTGGATAATTTAGTATAAATTTAGTGGCTCTGCGTTGAACATCCTCAATTAATGCAATATACTTTTTTCATGAGGAGACCACAATTCACTTCCATACTCTAATAGTGGACGAACCAGTGTACAATAGAGTAACTTCCTGGTCTCAAAGTCCGTTATATCTACACATGTTCTCTTCGCTAGTCCAAGAGTCCTGTTTGCCTTGGAGGTTATTTTAGAAATATGAGTAGATCACTAGTGACATTTAGTCCAAGATCTCGAATGGAGGTTACGCGTTTTAGCAAGTTGTTATCAATAGAGTAATCAGTCTCCAACTTGGGAGTTTTCTTTCTCGTAATTCGCATTGATTTACATCTGTTGGCAGAGAATTCCAAAGCTTAGCTCCGGAATAAGAAAAACTTTTCTTGAGTTTTTCAGTTTTAGGATGAGGCAGTTGCAATGAGGTATGGGAACCCCTAAGGTCATATTCTGTAATATCACTTTTGGGCACAAAAATATCGGCAAGCGAGCTCGGAGCCAAGCCATTTAGCCATATTAAAAAAAACGAAAAAAAAACTTTCGAAAACGCGATTATTTTTTTTTGGTCATCTTGGAAAAAATTTTTTTAATGACATCAGCAAAAAATTGTGAAAATACGCCATCTTGGAAATTTACCAAAATTGGGTGGGGCCAGCCATCTTAGAAAAATTTTTTTCAAAAAAGCGCGACGGGCGTCATCTTGGTAAAAAATTTTTTTCCAAAATTTTATTTGGTGGCGGCCATCTTGGAGTTTGGAAAAAAATTTTTTTGATGACATCAGCATTTTTTTAAAAAAAGCGCGGCAGCCATCTTGGATTTTGAAAACATTTTTTGATAATGACGCCAGCAAAAAATGGAAGGGACGCCATCTTGGATTTTGGAAATTTTTTTTTGATAATGTCAGCAAAAAATGGAGGCGCCATCTTGGAAAGGGGGCGGTTATTCGAGTTATGCCAGAAACCGCCTTTCTACCGCCTTTCACTACTGTTACATCAACCGATTCGATAAAGAAAATGAAAATGAAACGAAAAAAATCGCTGGTGCATAAATGAAAATTCACAAAATTAAATAAAATAGGTAGAGGACATTACACGGTGCATGGCGCGAAGATATGAATATTATTTTTGAGCGGCAAAAACAATATTTTACGAACGAGCGCAGCAAGTGAATATTTGAAAGAAAGTTTATAAATTAAAGCGTATCAGTTATTAAAGTGATAGTAACAAATGTTTCACTGACTCTGGCTTTCCTCGCTCAAAGATTCAAATATAACTCTTCGCCTTTTAACTTAAAGTGTTGTGGTTATTGAGCATTTTGAAAAATTGACAAATCATAAACCACTGGAAAAAATTTTTGAAATAAACAATATGGAAAAAATATGGATCCTAGTTGAAAATAATATAGAAACTA
The DNA here is from genome assembly GCA_963855995.1 of Muricea muricata. Lineage (NCBI taxonomy): Eukaryota > Metazoa > Cnidaria > Anthozoa > Malacalcyonacea > Plexauridae > Muricea > Muricea muricata. The sequence continues at coordinate 52,802,905 of OY979716.1, read as the reverse complement.
AATTTCCATAGTAATTGCCATTTCCATACTATGAAAATTCTGTGGATACAGTATGGAAATGCTGTGGAAATAGTATGGAAATACTCTGAATATACTATGGATAAAGTATGGAGCTAATATGGATATAGTAGGGCAATACAATGGATAAAGTATGGAACTACTATGGATATAGTATGGAAATACTATGGATATATAAGGGAAATTCTATGAATATAACATGGAATACTGTGGATATATTAGGGAAATACTATGGATATAGCATGGAATATACTAGTATGTAAATGGTTGTAGTAGTATACATAGTATGGAAATACTCTGAATATACTAAATGAAATACTAGAGATATAGTATGGGATACCGTGGATATAGTTTGGAACATTGTGGATATAGAATGAAACACTGTGGATATAGTATGGAAATACCATAGATATAGGAGACCTAGATTGCTGACTAGGCCCAGCAGGCCTGGCAATTTTTTAAAATTCAAAATGGCGGCTCAACCGGGCAAAAACCAAAGAGCAGTATAGGGAAAAACCATGTTTTTTGCATTTTACGTCGTCCTACGGCTTCCGATCCCGTTCCAACACATTATTTTGGAAAGAGCTAACCGGTGCGAAGGTTTTGAATGTATATTTGTTATAATTAGTACATTTTTACAACTGGGCAAAGGTGGGTAAAGATCAAAAGCGTGCGAACCTGTCGGCCTGGTTTCATTTCCTGTGAATTTCTTCGGTCTTTTACGAGATTTTCCAACGTAACGAGATATATATCTAGTTATTCTAAGATCTAGTACTGTTTATTTTGTTCTTTCATCGTTTTTTTCGACTAAACTACAGTATTTTCATCTGAAATTTCTGCTGTGGCATTGCATTCCAAAAATATCTGAATATTTTCCAGTATATATTATGGATAATAAAATATCTATTGTTTTTTAATTACCCATGTATAAGCATGCCTGAATATTGTCCAGCATATACCCATGAACAATAAAACATCTATTGTTTTTCCTACTATCCATGGTATAACTGCAAGGTCCTTCCATAAGTATTAAGTCTATATAATATTGTACATTTGTACACCATATATCCTTCATATAAAAAGAATAGTTTAAGACAATAAATCATATAAAAAGTATACTTTAAGACAATAAAATAATAAAGCTTTCAATAGCATAAAAACAACTTGTTTTGTAAATACTGTAATAACAAAATGTAGTTTTGAGTTTGTTGGCTACATATAATAGCATAATATAAAACTATTTACAGTTTTAATTATGCAAAGAATGTTAGACCAAATAAGATCTTGTTTTGAGCATCATGCAACAATTCTGTCAAAGACTTTTGTTCACATTAGTGAACCAATATTACATCTTTCCCTTAAGTTTGCACTATTTTAACTTCTCATAACCAATCCCAGCATGTTACAAATTGGATAACAGCAATGAAATGGGCAGACTGGATGTCAACTAAATATTCAGTCTGGCATGCATGAGAAACACTTTATACCTAACAACTTCATTAATATTACAGGAGGGCAAGTAATAGACCAATTTGAAAAAGATGCCATCCCATCTATTTTTGATTATCCTTTCCACCTTGTTAAGACCATGAACACATTGATATTGTCTTGTCAGAGGTTTTACTCAAACTTTGTTTTGGCAAAGGAAATCCATCCCAGAGGCCAAAGCTGAATAGCTTTATTCTTTTTGGCAATGACTGACTAATCTACATGGCCTGGACTGTAAAAAACCAATCAGGTGTCTTGGGGAGGGAACTAAGATACTTTAACAATTTAATGCATAGCTATACTATACACAAATTAGTTAGTTACTTCAAATTAATGCATTGAAAACTTTTTCTGGCATTAGCTCTCACTAAAAACCTGATCGTTTCATCACTTTTCACAGTCTAGGCCATATGGACTTGAGATTCCGTGACACATCTGCAGCAGCAAGGTCATAGTAAACAAAGCATCAGAGTTTTCAAACCAGCAGACTAGTAGACCAGATAAATCAAGCAAAATAGGTTGAAACTTCACAATATTATTCCCCGTTTTATGTTCCAAACGAGATCCTTAAGAAAAAAAGTACCCAAAGAACCCAAACCTTTATTTTCTGCAACAAATTGTCTCGAACATTTCGAACAGCTCAACCGACCAAATGCTATGATCTTCAGAAAACGTTTCGCGATCGATTATTTCGACTTTAATGAACTTAAATTGCACAAATATACATTCAAAACCTTCGCATAAGTTAGCTCTTTTCAAAATAATGTGTTATGACGGGATCAGAAGCTGTAGGACGATGTAAAATGCAAAAAACATGGTTTTCCCCGATACCACTCTATGATTTTTGCCCGGTTGAGCCGCTATTTTGAATGCTCATAGTTGCCACGCGCGTGCATTATGAATTCTGCTACAGTCAGCAATCTAGGTCTCCTATATCTATGGGAAATACTATGGATATAGCATAGAAATGAAACACCTGGAAGTACCATGTAGATAATCATAGTGTTACAATATTGCATATATTATGGTCTAAGGGAATACTTTACAATTTACACTTATTATGTAATGAAAAATGGATTATATGGCAATACTGAATACTCTTTAATATATTATATATATTTGTAGCCTGGGAACACAATGATGGGCACAATCGATTGTTTGCAAGACGTCACAGCGGCCATGTTGGTGTTCCAAGACAAAATGATATTAATTAGGTACCTTTTTGTCAGGTACACCAATATGGCCACCATCATCTTTGTTGTCTTGTTTCTCAAAGTGCAAACGCAACAATAACAACAACAAATTATCAATATCGTGAACACAAAATATCAAATAACAAAATACAGTAAAGAACCCTCAACATTTTAATGTCTTGACACATATCTTAATAAAAACTGCAATCGTGAACATGAAATAATATATACTGTATATACAGTAACCTTGCAAACTGTTGCTTTTTGAACAGGAAATAACTCTTCAATGTACTTGATTAACTAGTGCAAATTAAGCAACCTTCAAATTACTCAAAGATATATGTTTATCAGATATAACTTTTACAACCTTCTCATTTTCATAAAGGTGAAACCCCAACAACTCAGCCAGTTGTTCCTTTGTTTTGTTTTTGAGTTCCTTTGAAGGAACTAACCCAAACTCTTTCACTGCTTGCTTTAACCGGTCAACATTAATGCTTGTTAAGGTTTTAGCATTAAAAAACCTTAACACAACCAAAGTAGCTTCTTTGGAGGTACAGGTTACCTAAAACAAACAGACAATAAATAAGTTTGTTTTATATATAGCTATATTACCTGCAGTCCCCTAACCTACATGTATAGTACAGTATAGTGAATAGATGAACCTGATGTTATATGTGATGCATGTTTTATCCACCAGCCATTTGTGTTCAAATTGCAAAAATCAATGACCTAACCTGTTCTTCAGTTCCATCAGAATTATAAGGATTGCCACTTGATTTTCTTGATCATCTTCATCACATGGTCTTTTTTCAGCAGCATTAGTTAACACCTTTTGAGCACTCTAAAGTATAAAATCATGGTTTCAGTGCTATAATTTATATGTTTGGTACATGCATGAGTTTACATATTAAACAACATTTCATCTTGTTCTTAACTTATCCAAGATAGAAAAAAGGTAAATTAAACCAAATCGGGGACATTGACTTGCCATGGATTGTGGAATCAGGGACAATCTTTAATATTCAAGCTCATGCATGGCAGAAACTATACAAGGTGTCAGTGTGTTTTAAATTCAAAGCAGATACCAATTATATGTAGGTACCAAATTAGACCTGCATCAAATTAGCTACCAATTAAAAAACTGACGTTAAAGGAGCAGTGTCACATTACACACATATAGCCAGGGAGGCAGAGGTAATTTTACCTACCTTCTCGAGGGAAAAATTAATTTGCCCAAAAATTGTCCGTTGGATGCCTAATATCACAATTCTAAATGTTGTTTGGCCTGATTTATCTTGTGGGCTTCGGTCTACACGTTTTTCTTCAGTTTTATTATAAAACTATTATGTGGTCAAAAAACAGTAAACTTTCAAATTTGTTCATTTGAAAAATAACTTATATCATAAGAAAGCTTATAAGAAACAACACATAAGACATCATTAAGGGCACCCTTGTTTTTCGAGCCGTTTTTGAGTTATTGCTGCTTCAAAATGGGAAAGTGTCCTAAAATGGCGCTAATTTCCTGGGCACTAGTCGGAAAATAAGTTTTCAAATGCTCATAACTCAACAAAAATGTGAAAAATAAAAGTAACCATAATAATGTGTTATATGTAATTCTTTATTACCTTTTTGATAACGTAAGTGGTTTTTCCTAGAAATAAATCTGAAATTTCGCCTTTCTTGACAATAATATAGTTTTATAGAAAATTTCGGGAAAAACGTGTTGGCTGGAGCCCACAAGAAATTTTATCACCTACAACATGCAGAAATATATTTATTAGACCTAAATGTACAATATAAACATAAAATGAAATTGTCCCTCGGTATGGTAAGTAAACATATATTTTTGTACCTCTGCCTCCCCGACTAATATTTTATTTCTTTATTTTCTTGCTATTTTACGGATTTCTTTTAGATTCCGTTTGATTAAAGTACATAAATTGCATTGTTTTTACCTTCTTCTGTATTCAAGAGACAACAGATGTGCGGCGAAATCACTGCAATTCCAACGGTTACATCCTGCCTCGATTTTCGCATTCTCCATGCTTTAAATACATTGTATACCGAAAAAATTCTTTTGCGTTGATTGTCGCACAATTTCCCTCCACCTTTGTCATTCTGTTGCTTTTTTATCACCTGGAAATATCGAATTTCAGACCATGCTCGCCCTCCTTTGAGGATGCCATCTTGGATTCCGAACTTGAAAACGTTGGCCCAACGCTATCTAATTACACTATGTGCAGAACGAGATGCGCACACGGTGACACTGCTGCTTTAACAGCAAATGAAGTTGAAAGACAGTGAGTACTGTATATTAAACACATGCAATAATTAAACACCTCACCTGTTTAGATCCACAAGAACGATAAGTGTTACCAAATAATGGTCTTCGTGTTGAGGGATGATATAACTCCTTTGGGACGCTCTAAAATAAAAAATGATATTTAAGTAACAAGTATTACAATTTACACATTGTTGGGTAGCAACCAATCTCTCTGAGACGTACACCAGATCCATAGAGTTGGTCGCCCATGCCATGAGCTGGTGGACCCAACTATGTCTCTGGGTTCTTATATGTTAATAACAATAGCTATTAATGCAAGACAACTTCACTTGTCAGTGGATAAGGTGTTTATCAATTAATTCACATGAACTGAAAATTCTAACCTCCAGCACCTTGTTCTTGGGTCGTTTCTATAAAAGATAAAAATGCACCATAAGATAGAATATTATGTGTGTGATTCTCTTGAGTCTATCAGGGAATATATTTGATTATTATTATAATGAATGGTTTTATTACCTTATGTTTTCGCTGGTGTGTGAGTTTATTCCCACAAAATATTCTGACGAGTTTTGCATCGAAGGTGACATACCCGTGTCCGAGAATGTCAAACCGTCTATCCATGAAAGCCTTCAAGGAAGGGTGCTTCGTAATGGCAGTCACAACAATGTTGTTCTCAAAAGCCTGTTCCGCAGTTGTTCCATAATTGCACCTCAGGGAGTTTGTCCCTTGAAACTATACAATTTTGTAAAAAATATTAAGCTTAAATGTACCAACGGGTTGTGCGTGTGTGTGTGTGTGTGCAAGCATGCGTATGCGTACAAGTAAACTTGGGTTCTAGGCCGTATTCTGTGGTCAAATATCGTTCAGTTTGAGATGTCATGCATCATGACTACTTCAAAACTACATAAATCTATAGTTTTTTACTTACTGTATACGAATTTGGTTGTTTACATCTCCAAAAACCTGCAGTTTTTTCGCAAACCTTCGAAAATTCGACAAATTTCTTAATATTTTCCCCTGCCCGCCATCTTGTTTTTATAAGTAAACCGCTGAAAATCGCGGGCACATGTGAACTTATTTTGCTAATTTACGGGTATTAAAGGGTAATTTTTCGAAGATCTTATAACGTGTGAACAGAAAAGAGTGATTTTATGAACAGTTTAGTTCATCTGCAATGATTTCTTAAGATGTTTCACGAGGGAAAACCCATTTTTCATAAAAGAAAGCGAATGATATATCCCATGATTTGATTCGGTGGTTCACTTTTGTTGATTTTCATTGTGAAACGTGATTCTACAGTGAAAAAACATATCCAAGATGCAAAAAATGATTTCAGAAACTCGTGAACCATGCCGAAACCCATTTCCCATGGCCAGGAAATCTTTGAACTTTTTGTTCTTGTTTGAATGTGCCTAGTATATACAATGCGTTTGTCTAACCGACTGCTTGACATGCCATGCCGGTATCCAACCTTTAGTCAAATGGTAAGTCACACGCGCGCCGTCTGTTTTTACTGGTTACTTTGAAAATTATTACATCCATTTGTCACAGTCGCTATCTTCATCATCGTCTGAGAAATTACTACACGCGTACGATCCTTCTCCTTCGCTATCTTCACCTTCACAAATGTTGCTACAGTCCGAGCATCCACAAACGTCCGTGCATTGTAACTCAGACTTTCGGCAAGAGCATCGCAGTGTTTTGTACCCGGTCTTGCATTTGCAAGATACACATTCAATCAATGAATCGGGCGCAGACGGACGAGTCATCCAAACAATTTCGAGTTGGCCGTCCACTATCTTCCATCCACCCACAGAAGGTGGTAGGTTCATCTGTGGAGACAAGCACCGATTCCACGCAGTGGCTTGGTAGTTGGAACGTTCAATGTGCTTCAGTAAGCTATCTGAATTTGGGGGAAGGCTGTCATCAGAACACTTGCCTGATGCAAATAGTGTGTACCTACGGCAGAGAAATTATTTATATAGGTCAAATCTACCTAAAAATAAGATATATTGATAATATAGAAAAAATCAGAACAAATACATACCTGCAGTCATCGACACCTGTAGACATTTTATCACCATAAAGTAAGCAAACAAATCTATTTAGAGATATAACCAGATCTTCTGGTACATCAGACGATCTACCAAGCAAAGAGAAACTCTCAATAAACTCTGGGTTTTCTTGCAATGTCTTCCAGGGCTTCCCTTTACCTTTACCATGAAAGGCGCTTGTGGAATCACAACCTATCAAAAACCCAAATAAATGAAATATTTCCGTCAATCACTAGCTTTTCAATACTGTACTAATAACTACCTGTGAAGGCGTGAAATCCTGGCAAACATCTGCATAGGTCCTCTCCTAGCCCATCAGAGACTGCTGATACATCAATGAGGCGGAACCTGTTACCGGTCCCGGTCATAAGAAACATGTCTTTGGCAATCGTTTTTTGCATTGTAGTGCACAGGACAAAAACATCGGTGTCTGGAGTCTTAATAATGATTCCTTCATGTGATCCAGCTGCATGCTTTGAATGGAGAAGTACACGAGTATCTGCTTCCTCGTGATCACTCGTTAGTTCAGGAATCTCTTGTGCAACGACGGGGTCATTCGGTGACACGCCTGGGGTCAATAGAATGCATTTGGACCTGGAAGTGATGTACATACATGGCAAACTACTGAGCTTCGAGGACGAATAGGAACTCCAGTGGTTGCACAAACACACCATCAGCGACTCTTTGTTCTTCCCAGAACTCATGAATTTTTTCCATTGCTTGGGCACGCTTTGATCTTTGTTGAATATTTGGATAGTTTGTACACCTTTAAAAAGTTAAAAACATGTTTATCTTTAAAATGATGACTTAATCGTTATCTTCTAGCTAGTTTTTTTTTATTTTTACCTTGGAGGTTGGCTCTTCGTGCTCTTTCTGTGTTCTAACTCTTTCACATCGGCAACTTCAAATGTCGTTCGAATTCTATCGACGACTTCATTGTGTTGTATCTCAGGTTTCACAAGAGTAATCTGGACAGAAATGACACCGTTCGACTCGTCGTTTTATGACCTATTTAGTAAGGTCAATTATGTTTGTTTACAATGCATATTGTATGATTTATTTGCTTTCACGCACTTTGAATTACGTTTTGTTTACAAATTGTAGTAGACTGACAAATTGGAAATTCATTGCAGCTTTCTTACCTTATAACTGTTTTGCAATAAATGCTATAGTCTCAGCAAAACAACCATTTGAAAGCGCTTCTCTTCGGCTAGCCACAGCTCAAATTTCAATGCTATATAACATAATCTCATCGTTCAACGGCAATTTTTGTGAAAATGTTCGTTCGTTGCAGCGTCGGGGCACGGTCGGTAAACTTTGGAGGCTATTTAATCGTGTATCTTTATGTCGTATCGGCTAAAAAATACCGGCAATCGATTCCTTATGATTTAATTGTGTTGTTGGCAAGTTTTGGTTTGTTTACATGGCAACGGTGGCGTTTTATATAGAAAGTTTTGTATTGCGCTCACGCGCTGTCTAAATTGTGCTTCTTGATACTTCGCGTCGTTGCGAAGTGAAACATTATGGCATCGCGAAATTACACTGTAGGCGAAGTTATCAACGTATTAGACGATTGGAACGACAGTAATGCTGAGGGTATGTCTTCCAGTGAAGAAGCTGAACTTGACAGGCAGTTACTTTGTTTTGATGAAAGTTCAAGGCAAGTTTTGATTGTATTTTCTTGGTGACAATTCAGCCATGACAAGCCAAACAATTTACATAATGGCGCAACACATCTTCGTGTCGCTTCTAACTGTGTTATATTGATGTTTATTCATAGAATGTGCATTGAACAATTTATACAATACAGATATTACCTCTCTGTATGATTATTCTAGCGACATTTGTAAATATCATGCATCAAAAAAACACGAAATTTCTGAGTGAATTCAACATTGTAATCTTAGAGATGTGTTTTGTACTTTTGTTTATACATGTCAGCATTATCATAACTGGCCTATAATATTCATGTCTATAGCATAGCTTTTCTCTGTTGTAATATAGTGAGGAAGAACCGCATAGCATTGCTGAAGCATTTGAAGATGCAGATGAAGGGAAAGATGATGGTGACTCAGAAGGGAGTAGCTTGGTTGGGAATTTACCAGTAATGAAACAAAAGGAAGGGGTAGTTGAGGAGATTGCTGAAGGAAGTACTAGGGGGAAGGCGAGTGAGCATAAGCGATGCGAAAAGATGAGAGCCAGTAGTGAAAGTTCAAGTAGCGAGAGTGATGGAGAGGGTGCTGATGTGGGCAGGACTGGTGTTGGTATGCCTGTTAGGACTAGGGCTGGTAGAGGTAGAGCTGGTAAGGGAAGACCTGGTACAGGTGGTAATGTTAGTAAGCAAAGAACTGGTAGAGGTAGTGCGAATAACAACGCAGAAGGTGATGATGAAGAGAAGGCTAATGAGGGCTATTACGAGGTATCTGATGAAGAAAATGATCTTCTATCTTTTACTCCAACTCGTGAACCAGGGATTCATTTTGACAGACCACTATTGCGAGGCAACCTGACTAATGAGCTAGATTTTTTCCATCTTTTTCTGACCCCCGAAATGATCAGTAGCATAGTCACAAATACAAATGCTTATGCCTTGCAAAAGGTAATTGATAGAGATGCTGGATATTGTAGAGCATATGTTGATAAAGATGGCTTTTGGGGTGAGACCTCTTGTGAAGAATTAGAGAGGCTGATAGCTTTGCTGATATATTTTGGGATGGTGAAGGTTGATTCAAAGATTGAGAATTATTGGAGCATAATTCATGGTCTTTGGGCTAACAAAGAGCATATATCATGGTCTTTGGGCTAGGAAGATCATGTCTCGGGACCGCTATAAATCTCTGATGGCTTTTTTACATGTGTCTGACCCTGAATCTGAGACCCCTGGCCAGAAGTTGCGAAAAGTTGAGGCCTTCCTTGCAGTGTTCAAAGAACGCTGCAAACTTCTTTATCAGCCTTCTCAGAATTTAGCTGTAGATGAGAGGATGGTAAAATCGAAACACCGCTCTGGGATACGGCAGTATATAAAGGATAAACCAACTAAGTGGGGTGTAAAGCTTTGGGTGTTGGCAGACAGTAATAATGGTTTTATGGTTGACTTCAATGTATACATTGGTAAGGAAGCAGCTAAGGCTACTTCAAAAAATGGGCTAGGATATGATGTAGTAATGGAGCTGATGCAACCCTATTTGAACCAAGGTTATAATTTATATCTTGATAACTTCTATACATCTCCAGAATTGCTCTCCAGTCTTTTTACGAGTGGTACCTCTGCTACGGGCACTGTGAAGTTGAACAGGTGTGGTATTCCTAAGTGTTTGTTGAATGTTCACGAGTGGGCCAGGAAGCACGAGCGTGGTGATGTTCGATGGATAAGGCATTCTCCAGTGTTAGCATTGCAGTGGGTTGACAGCAAACCTGTGACAATACTCACCACTCTATTCTCGGCAAATGAGGAAACAACATGTGAAAGGAGAGTGAAAAAAGATGGAAAGTTTGAGAGAGTAGAAGTAACCCAGCCTCTCGCTGTTCACTATTATAACCAACACATGAATGGCGTGGATCGATCTGATCAAATGTTATCAAACCATAATGTCCGGCAGAAATGCTATAGATGGTGGAAAGTTTTGTTTTTCCATCTGATTGATATTGCAATTGTTAACAGTTTTCTTTTGTTTCAGCAGTATCGTGCTCAAAATCCAGAGGTTGAAGCATTACATCGCATGAAATCATACAGTATTGCTAATTTCAGGGAGGCATTGGTAAGACAGATTTGTAACTGGTCTGAGTATGATGACCCTCCAGCATATGTGCGAAAAACTCCTGGTCCAGGCCAGTTTGAGACAGTCCATATGCCGCAGGTGTCTGAATACAAGCGGAATTGTACAGTGTGTTATAAAGAAGGGAGAGGTGAGCTGAAGGTTGTAACATACTGTGCAGCTCCACAATGTCAGAAATATTTGCACATCACATCAAACCGGAACTGTTTTGAAACCTGGCACTCTAAGGACTATAAAAGGTAAGTATAGGTAAGTATAAAAGGTAAGTATAGTCTGTACTGCTCACAAGTAATCTGATAACACATCCTGCATGCATTTGCAACAAATTTTTCAGAAAAAGTTTAGGATGTGTTCAGGCACAAACAGAACATTAGGCTACTTCTGAGCAGTAACGGTTTATTTATTATTAGCATAGTTTTCATAAATGTCTTGGCCAAGTCATTTTTTTATGTGAAAAGGTCTTGAAAATGTTTCCTTTGTACTCTCTGCCTGAAAATCAGTCATTTAAAAAATATTTTACCAGTTGACATGATGATTTCAAGACTTGTTCAGAAAAAAACTATGCTTTTAGTAGATACCAACTAAACCTTGAAAACACATTGTGCTGTTCCATGCTGTTAGGCATTTATCATTACCTGACAATCTCATGGTTATTGAAGTTAGATATTATGGACAATTCATTTAGTACACAAATGCAAAAAAATCTTACACATATGAAAGTTTCTATGATTTCAATGTTCAGGTGTAGTTTTATTTACCAAGTTGTTGACATAAAATCACATTAGCTGTCATAACTAACTTGGTTTCAACACGTGATCTGATGAAAGATAACTAGGCTTTTGATATCTACTGAAATGAGTCCTATATCAACCATTGCCAGAAAAATAGTCTGCAACACATTTACTACTGTTGCAGCACTTGGATGGCATACATTTTTTCACTAGGTTGCATAAACCGAGTAATCGTGACAATTGAGCAAAAAATTTTGCACTGTTGAGTGCAGACATCAATGTATATGTTGACATACTGCATGTAAATCCACACCAAGGAGGTGAAACATCACTGATCTTGGCTTGAATAGAACTTAGAACTTTTGTAATACACAACTATATGCTTGGCAAGTCATTCTGGCAGAAAAGATTCGAATATCAACAAGAATGGAGAAAACTTATTTATGGTATAAAAAGTAAAAACATTGTCTACATGATTGTGCAGGTGAACTATGGATGAACAACTCTCTTAGTTGCAAGAAAGCAAAAAAACTTTGTGAAGATGATGAGCAACTAAACAGCTAAAAGTATTCATCAAGTTATTCAGGCAATGGATAAAAAGCAACTTGTCCACCAACAAATCAGTGACTAGATGTGACCGATCACTTCCGCATATGTCGATCATAACTAATCAAATGCAACATATTTGAACTAAATGAAGTTACAAGAAAACAAAAATAACTTGGTGAACATGATGAACAACTAAAATTATGCCGAAGGAAATTTTAGTGACAACGGTGATTTATTCATATACAATTATTCATCAATTTATTCTGACAGATGGATCAGAACCAACAAATTAGTGACTAGCTGTGACCTATCACTTCACCATATGTGTCATAATTTGAACTAAACGAGGTTCTGTCAAACAAGCTAAGTAATGACAGAGTCAAAATAGTGACAGTATAAAGACAATTCATGAGTGGTATTATTGCTCTCCAAAAACACACATCTTGTGACTTATTTTTACTGCCTTTGACTGCCAGTGTATTTTGTATATGGTTAGAATAATAAAAACAGTTATATATTTTCATTTTTTGTGTGCCAGAAATTTGTATTTTGGCCAAACTAGTGTGTTTTTGATAAGCTTGGTAACAAAACTCAGGCTATGAAACCTATTTATGCAATGAGACTTGTTTGGGTGGTATTCGGCATACAATTTGAAAGAATAAAATGTAGTAGTTTTATGTGATCAAAAGAAATGAAATTTTGTAGTGGTATTGCTTGTATCATTAGCTTCATTTTTTACATACATTGTGTTCTCTGATTTTGAATCCTTTCACTGCAAACCAGGTTTTCTTGGAAATAATTGCAACATTTTAAACATAATTTATGCAAATTGTACAATTTATTTTGCATATATAATTTTGTGCTGGGAACAAAGAAGCACACTTTTAAGAGGAGCTAACTGGCTATTGAACACTGTTTGGCCTGTAGCAATCACGTAAATACTTTTCGAGATATGTACATTTAAAAAATTGAGTCGTGACACTGAACACGAGGTATGCGAACGTTGCATCACCAAATTCTCCAAACGTCTTCCATTTGCCCGTGATCACTTGCAAAACAGCCATAGCATCCAGCGCTAAAGCATTTCCATCTCCCAGGTTCTCCATGTCAACTACTAGGTCCCCAGCAAAGTGCTCCAGAATTTCAGACATCTTAGCCTTTGAGGTCTTCACCAGGCTGCCCGATACAGTTGCGAGTGAGAGTGGGTAGTCGCTAAGGCTGTACGAAAACAACTCTTTTAGGTTGATTTCATGCGTTTTTGACAGCACTAGCAATTTAGCAAAAAGATTTCTGCTTGATTTCGTAACTATCTCCTGACCTTTGCTCTCTTTCGCTGTCAGTTTCTTCGACGCGAATGTTCTCAGCTTATTCAGCGTAATCTTTGCAAAAATATCTGGGCTGTCACCAAAGAGATTCGTCTCGCAGAATTCAGAAAACTGGCTCTCTCCAAGTCGTTCGGCTCCCAGTAAATCATCAGCAATACTGTCGTCTAGCACAACACCACTACTTATGCATACAAGACTGGTTTGATCAATATTGGAAGGATTTGCCATTGTGGATATGGTGAACATCACATCGCTTACTGATTTGTCATGGCTCAATGACTTGGTTACGTCTAGATCCTTTCTTATCCTAAAGATATATCAAATTTTAGTGAAAATGTTAAGTTCTCACACATCCATTTCCAAAGCTGTACAGTTTCAAACTATTTGTTATGATCGTGTACAACACAAACGTTTTACACACGATTATAACTTGCATGTATATTCTTTATAATTACAAAAGAACATACGTGCCATCTATATCACAACTTTTCTATACTATGGTCATACCTCACCTTGCAGTTCATACCAGCCATGTCTTTGCATTTTCTACTTATCACAGCTCTTTCAGACTGAGATAGCAGCCATCTGTGGACCGACGCACAATTCATAGAAAAGCCAACAAGACCACCTTTCGACTTAGAATCCCTGTTCGCTGTTTGCTCGATCGTTTGGTCACAAGCCACAGCGGAAAACGCATGGTCATTCTGACGTTGTACGAAAAAATTTGAGGAAAGATCTGGAAGGATTCCTATGAATAACAAAAAAATAATCAATTGGCCCAATGAGCTACAATAAAGTTATTTTTCACAGCGCATTTACACAATGCATATGTATGCATCTGGAACTAACCTGGGTGTGTTGTTTCTACTGATGTCATTTCTAGCCAATATGCAGAGCCGCATCGGGAGTAATTCACTTATCACATGCAAAATACCATGGAATCATCGATCTGAATGCTAGTAAATGGAGATCCCAGTCAATTATTCTGGTGGCTCTGATAAACATTAGAAGCATCCCTTAAAAATAAATAAAGACAAAAAATACTGATGAAAGTGTTTTAGACAAAAAATACTGATGAAAGTGTTCAATTTGTGAGTTACAGAAAACCTCAATCATTTTTAACCAGAATTAAACAAAACATTTACTTTTGATAAAAGATAAAGTACATCGCGTATCAAAATCCATTACCTATCATCTTAATGTAAATACTCCAGTATGCAACAAACGTTTCGTATTTCGTGATCAGTTCTTCGAAATCTTTACATTGGGTAAAATCTTTCAAACGTCCTTCTTGAAATGCGTCTTTCATAGCTGTTATTAACGAGCAAACATTTTCTTGTGATGCTTCGTCCAAAGTCTCAATAAACTCGCTGAAGCGTAGTTGTTGTAGAGCTTCATACATGACTTTATGGCAATACATAGATCCAGGGGCGGATCTAGCATAAAATCTGACCGTATCCAAAAATTGGACACCGAAGGCGTCTGCGAGTGGCGTAGCCACGAGCCTGTAGGGGGGTCTGGGGGCATCCTCCCCCAGAAAATTTTGAAAACTAGAACCCCGCAAATGCTATTTCCTGTGTTTTGGCATGTCAATTTTAAACAAAAATCGACTGCCAAAATGTCCAAAAAGATAGCAAAATTAGTTTCATTCACACTACTTTCTTATGTTAGGCATTAAATTCCATATACAACTCATTTACTCAGCATGCCAAACCCTTTGCACGTGGTGAGTGTTGGATTTCTCACGAGTGACAAGTCTAACGGGATAATTTAAGCCTGCCAACGCTTTTTTTAAATTTGAAAACTACAATCAACTTTCTGTGCTGACTTTAATGGTTTGAGCCAAAATGTACTGACATGGAAATGCTACAAACAATAATACAATGTATAATACTGTACACAAAGTCTAAAATTTTGTGTGGAACGACCAAAAATAATTTCTTTTCACTACATTCGATGCATCAAAATAATTAAAATTTAATCATTGGCTCACTTTACCACAGTGCAATTAAACATTTTTTCCAAAGAATCCCACTCCTCTCTGGGTGACGAATCTTTGCTGGCATGGTAGTATGACTCAATAGATGAAAAATCATAGATGAAAAAGTAAAATTCTGTGCATTAAGCTGTGCTTCTTCAATAACTGCTGCAACAAGGCCTTGTGATTCAAAAATGGAAAGGGCAGAATCAGACAAACAGATAGCAAAAGCATTTCTAATTGAAGTGAATGCTCCTTTTTCATGCATCAATTTACTTGTTGGATGACTGCCATAGTATTGAGCATTTTCATACAACTCAATACTTTATAGGCATCATGAA
Source organism: Muricea muricata (assembly GCA_963855995.1). NCBI lineage: Eukaryota > Metazoa > Cnidaria > Anthozoa > Malacalcyonacea > Plexauridae > Muricea > Muricea muricata. Next base: position 52,787,168 of record OY979716.1, on the reverse strand, counting down.
ACAGCTGACACGCATGAATCTCGGTAAGTGCCATGGAGCAAGCATTGTAGAGGCAGTTCCCATCAGCCAAGGTGCTATATTGATTTTATACAGAACAATTATTATGCAGGAGCTTTGATCATTCATATTCTAAGTGCAAATAAACTAGTATATGAATAATCATGCATTATCATGTCACTAGATACCATTTTTAATAAAGTATTTACCCCTAATAATTTTTTTCTGGAAAAATATTATGATGGCCTTTAAAATACATGTCTTAAAATTAATTCCAAATAGAATTATTGTAGTAAAAACTCAAGCACATAGAAGTTAGCATTATATATCATTTACTAAATGAAATCCAGGGTGCATTTGGTGTAGTCAAATGGGAATATAGTTGGCATGGTATTACAGTAATAGTCTAATGGAAATCTTGGCACACTTTTAACTTGGCATTTGGCAACACAAAGTGGAGCATAAAAACTGACCCATGCCATTTTCTATTAACCCCAACCCCAAAAAGCTAATACATTAAAATTTGGCAGGGTTGACATACCCTTGCAATTATTCTGGCACATATTCAGCATAGACACAATGTCCTACATTCCATTACTGTATTACATAATAAGTGTACTCAATACTAAATGGGAAATAGTAAATTTGTTGCTTAAAATTACTTTGGAGGTCTGAACTACATTGAAACCAGTTGTTCTTGTGCAAACAACATCGCGATGCTGTGCTGAAACATTGCTTGCAAAAGAAATGTTGGTTTGGCTATAATATAAATTTAACTACTGGTAAGTTATATAGCAGTGAGTATAGAAGTATTTGCTAATGAGTAATGACCAGGAACAATTAGGGTGCTCAGAGAATCCCAACTGCTGTAATAATCTCATGAATAAAAACTCCAATTTGTGCTTGTGAAGTCTTAATACAGTAAACTGCTAATTTTTTACTTGCTAAATATGACCTTTGGACAAAATTATCAAATAAGTCAGTGGTCTTTTTGCCATTAATTTAAATCAATCATTATTAATTTATCACAGAATGTTTTATTATGATTATCTATGCAATTATTTGAGGCTGTACAACCTGTATTTTGTAAATAACTCTTAAAATCTTTCACACAACTCAGCAACACAAAACAAACACATTTGTTAATCAACCTGTCATACAGGTTGATACGGTACAGCCTTGGGGCTGATCAACTCATGTTTGAATACAACCAAACGCTGTGAAATTTCGTTTGATTTGAATATTCATAACATTTACATAGAAATAACAAGAAATTTACATAATTACCGATTCGAATAACGTTTTGAATGTTAAATACTTTCATTAATAAAGTGCTCGCCAGCCTCACCTTACAGGTTCATATCGTCCTGAACGATATTTCTGGCTCTTAGGAAATTACACCTTTGAGAATTCGAACTTCGCACTTTCTCTGGCACTGCTGCTCAACACAAGCTTCGGCCAAAACACGGTCGCAATCCCAATGTTCTTTTAACACATGTAATTCGCTCAAAGCATCCTCTCCTAAGTTTAATTGACAGGAAATAGCAGTAAGCTGCTTTAGCACATTGTTGAAGTTCGAACTTGACGCCATCTCGAACAAGAAGAACAAGGGTAATGTATATGACCCCGGATTTTCCGAGCTTTTCCTGAATTCTCGGCCAGCCTTCGTTGATACCATGGTTGATACACGATTGCGCAACAAAATTAAGGCCACTGTATCAGAGTGTATCAACTAATTGGCTGATCGCGGACGCCATTTATACGAAGATTTTCCGAAAATACAACTGAATCTTCAGCGAGTTCTCGGTGGACTGTCGGTGAAGCAGTCATTTGATATCAAAGCGGGGTTTTCCTGGCGACTTCCATGCAGATAATCGGCAATTTTAAGTCTGCAAACACAATTATGGAAACTATTTCCTACATATTATTGTTTGTAGCGAAAAAGGACAGTTTAATGTCGTATTGGTGCAAGTTATTACGAATGTTTAATACTATATAGCACAGATGTCAGACGTTGTAAATATATACAATGACATAACCATATACTATATCTGAAAAATCTGACCGTATCAGCAGATACGCTCGATACCCTCTGGATCCACCCCTGCATAGATCTGTTGTAATGCTTGCCTGATAACACACCTTTGATCGAACCCTCACCGATCAAACCGGGCTCAATGAAAACATCCTTGAATAAACAATATCTTGCATTAATACGTTTGTGCTTGATGTCAATGGCTATTAAAAATGCGCGCAGCTATATAGCTGTTATTGCTCGGAATCAGCAATTATTACATCATAAGCCATACCTTCAGGCCTCCATCTTCAAAAATCTTTGCGATTGCAGAAACAAAAGACATTATAGCGTGAAACTCCCCAAGGCGCACGACAAATCTATTGTAATAGTGGATATTTTTCCATCTAATCTGCTGGACTTTAGCGTACACAGCTTCATCAAAGACCAGTGTAGCGTACCTTGATTATATATATATATATATATATATATATATATATATATATATATATATATATATATATATATATATATATATATATATATATATATATATATATACATATATATATATATATATACATATATATATATATATATACATATATATACATATATATACATATATATACACACATATATACACACATATATACACACATATATACACACATATATACACACATATATATACACATATATATACACATATATATACACATATATATACACATATATATACACATATATATACACATATATATACACATATATATACACATATGTATACACATATGTATACACATATGTATACACATATGTATACACATATGTATACACATATATATACACATATATATACACATATATATACACATATATATACACATATATATACACATATATATACACATATATATACACATATATATACACATATATATACACATATATATACACATATATATACACATATATATACACATATATATACACATATATATACACATATATATACACATATATATACACATATATATACACATATATATACACATATATATACACATATATATACACATATATATACACATATATATACACATATATATACACATATATATACACATATATATACACATATATATACACATATATATACACATATATATACACATATATATACACATATATATACACATATATATACACATATATATACACATATATATACACATATATATACACATATATATACACATATATATACACATATATATACACATATATATACACATATATATACACATATATATACACATATATATACACATATATATACACATATATACACATATATACACATATATACACATATATACACATATATACACATATATACATATATATATATAAATATAAATATATCAATATATCAATATATCAATATATCAATATATATATATAAATATATATATATAAATATATATATATAAATATATATATATAAATATATATATATATAAATATATATATATATAAATATATATATATATAAATATATATATATATAAATATATATATATATAAATATATATATATATAAATATATATATATATAAATATATATATATATAAATATATATATATATAAATATATATATATATAAATATATATATATATAAATATATATATATAAATATATATATATAAATATATATATATAAATATATATATATAAATATATATATATAAATATATATATATAAATATATATATATAAATATATATATATAAATATATATATATAAATATATATATATAAATATATATATATAAATATATATATATATATATATATATATATATATATATATATATATATATATATATATATATATATATATATATATATATGACTAACCTTTTTAGAGCTGTCGCTTACTGCTGACTTTTAACTCCAATTGGGAAAGATATACATCAAAATATAAATTTAAGCGACAGCTCTAAAAAGGTTAGTCCTTATAAAAATAGCAGTTAGCTATTGTATATTCATATATTTCCGGTCATGGTTTGTGCACATGTAACGACGACGAGATGAGTTGTGTGGCATGCATGTGATGTTTACGCGTTGAACCTTGTCCATTAGACCTGTGTGTTGTATGCCTTTCACCTTCTAAACCGCCTCCGGGTGTCACGAGGGGTCGGGCTGTCTTTTAGACAGTAGCTGGTGAGTGGAAGGTAATACACAATATAAATCATTATTTATTGCACGGTTTGTCGTCGTAAGTATATGACAAGAAACGGGTATATGCTTATACCTTAACACAGTTACCCGTACATTTGTTTAATACCTTTACACTGTGTGTGCGTGTGCGTGTGCGTGTGCGTGTGCGTGTGCGTGTGTGTGTGTTAAGTCTTGATTGTCTTATCAGTATTCAATCCGGTAGCGGCAGCAAAGATTTACTACATATCATATGTTGTACTTCATTTTATTTGATCTGAGTGTCCTTCTAATTTGGCACGACGCAGTTAAGTTCGACGTCTAAATCAGTTCGGCGTATGAAAACTTCGACTTCTACAGTACGAAGTGTAAGTCTATGCATTCTTACTTATTGTTTCTCCCGTAGTTTCGCTGAACGCAATTTGTACAGAAAATTCCACGGCTCGAGATGTATTCATGAAAAACTGCACGAGTGTTTGGTGAGTTTTTCATTAATACTTCAAGAGCAGGCATAATTTCCTAATATTCAGTACATTTTCATTGCTTAAAGTTGTATTAAAATAAATTTAGCGTTCTTTTCATTGCTTTTAAATTTACCGCAAGCGCAATACAGTTACTTACGGTCTTTACTTCTGTTTTCATTTTCGGTTCCGTTACTGTCGGTTCCTTGTGGGACTGCATCAAAATCTAAAGAAATAATAAAAGTCTATCAAATAAAATCAACGAGCAGGTATCCTTAGCATTTTCATTCTATTTGCGATTTGATTTTCAGAACAACGGGACTGTTTATATAGTTACCTGCCAAGTTTAATTGTCGCGGTGTTTTTCCTTTAAACTGGTGCGCTCGACCTTCGTCGACTGCCATCAACAAATTGCCGACAACAGCCATCTCTATGGTCGTCTGTGGCAGACGATAGTACTCCTTATGGACATGAATGTCGTGGCCCATATGGTTTGCTAACCATCCCATTTCGGACTCATTCATGTCCACTAGCTGGCTTACGGTAGCCACATATTTGCGCAGATTTGTCGATTTCACGAGTTCAGGTTTCTCCAGCTTCACTTTGCTACAAGAATTTTGAAGGACATCATGCCCTCGTAAAGAATTTGTGGACCTGCCCTCGTTCACAGCGAAGACATACGGATTGCTGTTGTCGACACCACCCTCTTCTCGCTTCTGGTTAAGTGCAGCAATTGCACTCTTTACATCTTCTGTTAAAATTACTGGAACCTTCCGCCGGTTTTTTCCAGTAATTTCAACCAGGTCGAAGCTAAAAAAACCAAGTTCAGCTTAAGACAGGTGACGGGTATAGGTTCTTTCACTACATAAAATGATGGTACGGTACTGACTCGTTTCAGGTAGAGAAAGAACCTGCACTTTTCGTGTACTTTCGAATGCACTGCCTACACAACGTTATTTCAACTTACAGGCCCGTTCACACATGCAATTTTTGTTACGCTTTTAAGTGCGATTTTCTCCTTCGGATAGATGTGAACGAGCGCAATAACGAGCAATGTGCAAAGTGCATGTTTCCACGCTTTAACATTCCAACTGCTTTAATTGTTCACATCCATCAAACGGAACAAATCGCAACGGAAATGGCAGCGAAAGTGGCAAGTCTAAATTGGCCTTAAAACATGTTCATAATTGGGAAAATGTATTTGTATCTATAAATTACAGAGCCACAAACGTGCAATTCGCGACAAGTCTGCTGCAAGCTTCTTGTTGTTGCAATCGTCAAGCGCATATCAGAATGATAGCATCACTTGCCCCGACTTGATGTAAGCATGTCTGTTGCAAGTTGACTTTTCAAAACTGTTTGTCCACAGGCATATTTCAACAACTTGCAGCAAATCTTCAAATATCAACTTGCATGTACTCCTATTTTCACAGACTTTATGCAACTTGACGAAGGCAACAGGCTTGATGCAACTTTTGGTGCAACGTCAAGCCTGTAAAAAAAAATCCAAAACTTGCATCAGGTCTGTCGCTTTTCTGGCAATGTAGTTGCTGCGTTATTGTCAAAGAGCCTCGTATTTTATTTTGGGTATTTACATTTATTGTATCTGCCAATGATTGGAAGGTACATAAACTTCATTTTGAGGAATGGGTCAAGTAAACATGAGAATGGGTAGAATGTACTTACCGTTTGCACAGTTGCTGCTCGCTTGGCGACAGTGATTGGAAAATTTCTTTGTTGTGGACCTTGTTCCAATTTGGTCGCGACAAGAATGTCTCCACTGTCATTCTGGCAGCCTCTCCCCCTTAAAAGAACAAAAAATTCGAAAGTTAAACCCTTTTTACGTGCAATCACGACGAAGCTTATTGTATCAGGAAATTGGTATCTGATCACATGTGGTACAATCTACAGCACAATAAAAATTAATTCAAAAACCAATGGGCAATGTATTCCGCCTTTGGCTGAATAAACATAACATCGGCTTAATAAACATAAGATTGACTTGGTTTGTAATAATTTCGGACAGTTTACTAAGTTTCCTACGACATTAGTTACAATGATGATATTTACCTCTTCTCTTGTTGAACATAATCAACCTTGCAAGGGTAACCTCCGCCAATTCTCTCCAGTTACTTCTTGTCGTGCTTTTCCTAACGTTGTCTGTTAGAGAAGCAATTCTTTCCACTAGATATTTCCTCAGCGCAAGGAGATCGTTGGTCAGCGGAAGGACCTCCGGTTTATTATGTTTCTTTACATTTAAGTTGTCCAACGCTGGCGTCGTTACTTTATTGTGCCATTCCGCATCATACAGCTGCAGGAAGACATCAATTTCTTCTTTTTTTTTCATGTCCATTTTTCTCAGAGCTTGGCAGCGTACAATGACTGCCGCTCTTTTGATTTCGTAGCCACAATGCACAGCTGTTCCTGGAGCCTTGAAAGTTTTGCTTGACGACCTGCCGTCATTTTCTTGAAATCCAGCGATGTTTCTGGCACATTCGATTAATGTATCGAAATGTGCAGGTTTTAACATTTCTTCTAGTCTAAGTTCAGATGCAGTTAATTTGCGTCCTTCCTGCAATACCCTGCCAAGAAGCCTCATCTTCTGTGAAATTTCGTTGGCCTTTTCCGTCCCTCTCTTCTCCAATAATTGAGCGCCAAGTTGCAGGATGGTTTCGTCGCTTTGGACGATTATACTTACGGAGTCGCATGCCATTTTGGAAAGAACGCTTTCTGATAGTAACTTCGTAGATCCTGGAGGAAACCGTCCAGCTGCCAACATAAACTTTCCATCATACTTCATCCGCTTTGATGATGAATCTGTCGTTTCATCCCTAAATTTACATTTCGGAGCGTGCCTCCACAGTTCATTATGTAAAAAGAATCCATGGCAAAACTTGCATGGCAGGTAATTCTTTGGATCAACTTCAGCGTTAGCGGCGGGTCTTCTCACAACCTTTAGTTCACCTTCTCCGAGATCTAGCACTTTCATGTTGTGATTATAGTTGCCCATCCGGCACAACTTCTCGAACTGTTCTGCCCGTTCTTCAGAACCTGGTTCGTATTTCAGGGCAGTTTTTACTTCTTCTTCATGTCCATGCACCTGTTCCAGATGACGGGCAATTTTTGCATATTGTTTTTGGCAAAAGAAACAACAATGTTTTTTGTCATAAACTCTTTCTCCTTCAGGTGCGCTGATTACGTACACTAATAAAAAAATAATAGTAATTATGGAACTTTTTACTTGGAGAATACATAAAAATGCGTAAAATCATAACATAAATAGATATATGAAACAATAACAACCACCCGACTAAAACATAAATTTTTTGAAAAAGTCATATATGCTAAAAAAAGACCCTGCATGCGTCGGTACGTACTATCTTGTAATCATTGAGCTAGCTTAAAATTGAGATAACATCACTTATACGTTTCGATCGTTCTAAATTTTTAGGTCTTAATGAATTCTGTAATCATATCCTATAAATGATGTTATGATAACGAAGTTCACCGCGTCTATCTGACTTGTTTAATCAACAAATACCTTAGGCTACCAATATTTAATTGCTAATTAGATATTTAATCAATAATTTAATTTTCGTTGCCTCGCAACATCTCGGTCGATTTGCAATTGCAGTTTTCATGGCAACGGTCTAAAGTTGCCCCAACTCTTCTTGATTATATACGTCCTCGCTGATCTTTCATAAATCGCTGACTAATTTCAAGAAACGAATAGAGCGCAAGACGAATGAAACTGACGAGAACTGTACCTTTGGAAGGAGTGACTGAGTCACTTTCTGTTGCGTTCTTTGTTTCGCAGTCTTTCATAATTTCTAATAAGATCATATAAATAAGAAAAAAATCAAATTAATGAATGATTAATGATTTGGTAATTTGCTAAAGTTTAAACAAATAGTTAAAGCTTTTATTCGTAAATACGTTCAGTTGGAACCCAATTAAACCAGAAAAAAAATGAAACCAAAAGTAAAAACCTTTCGACATAGTGGCTGACTTGACTGTTTGTTTTGGCTTCCTCCTCTCTCCAGAGATTCCTATATTATATAATATCATGTTATGTTATGTTATGTTATGTTATGTTAAAAAAGAAGTCAAAATCGCGTAAAAAGCACAATCATACCTTCGGATGTAACTGATTTGCAAGTTCCTGGCTTTATTCGGGGTTTTTCTTGCTGTTCTGTAAATATACATCATGCAGTGTATAATATTCTACTTAATACAAAATTTCAATTTAGAACAAATGAATAAAACGAAACTTGATGAATCATTAAAATATTAGTCATAATGAAGACAAAATTACGTCAACATGATCGGCTTATAAAGTGGGCACTTTAGGTTAATTCATCGCAGAGATACCGAAAAGATCATTGATTATGATAGATAATCATAAAACACAAAAAGACACCAAACTCTCCATGATTGTATATGACTTGTCTCACCTTCATGTTCAGTAAAATATTCTAGGCTGTCATCCGGCCAAGCACTGAAGCTTCCCTGCTCAATAATCCCTTCACCAGTTGGATATTCAAACCAGCATTCCAAGTGTTTAACAAAAAGGGTTGTAATCTGCACGGCCTTCCAGCCATTCTTTATTTCATACCCATGCATGGTGTTGAATTCCGGCATTACCAACCCTAACCCAACGGTTTCGTTGCCCTTTATCAAGCGTACTACAAAAATGAAGAGCAAGACAATAGTTACACTGAACAACGACCAAAACATTTAGAATATTGACATTCGATCAGCAAAATCTAAACTAATAATATTACGCATATATCATTTACCAGCATTTGTAGAACTCTGAGAGTCTTCACGACGGGAAATCTAAATAGTGATCAATTAAAATTCGTTTAAATACTCAAATAGAAAAGAATGATGTTATCTTGTTTTTGAAACTCTCCAATATCCTTCAATGACAAAATTACAACATAAAGATGGCATATCTCATCAATAATGACTTTTTATGAAACAAACCGAGCCACGTACTAATTTCGCTTTTTCCACAGGGGAAGGGTCACTACAACAACATGCGTTAATTACTGTGGGGGCGAGTTACCTAGCCCAAAATGTTAATTTTTCCTATGGAAAAAAACTGCAGTACGTGTTAAAAACCCGCGAGGTTCTCCAGCGCGTTGGTGTGTATCTTCTTTACATTACGAAGTCCTTCCACCTCAGAGGAGGAAGACAAGCTCTAATTGCTTCGCTACCAAAGCCTCCTATTCCACTTATAAAAATTAATTATTTTCGTTTTTAATTTTATTCTTCCTGAACAAAGTACACACGTAACATATTATACTTAGAAGCAACATCTTATCCAATTTTTACTCGAAATCTTCTCATTAATTTCACAGTTACGACCTTGAGATTTCTCATTAGTTCGTTGAACGTTGTGTTAAAAATAAATCGTTTTTAATATTGCTGCATAAATTAGGCATATCTTTCGAGATCTAAGTTTCATCAAAAATAACTCTTATCTCCACTTGAAATATATGTATATGCATTTCACTTATGAAATAAACCCAGCTATTCTTCTGATATAGAAAAAAAACTATAGTATACCATATCATAATTTTCCTCCTGAAGAGTCCGCTCATCCTTTCCATGCTGAGGTTCTGCGTCCTTTACATCCTGGAGATTTAAGAAAAGCAAAATTAGTTTATTTCAAATTTTAATTTCGTTCCATGTGGGAAAAGGGAGCATATAACATATCATACTTAGTGACAATATCTTATCAAATTTTTACTCAAAATCTTCTCATTCATTCCATAGTTTGGACAATCGAGATTTGCCATTGGTCAGTTTATACGTTTTTTTAAAGAATAAATCGTTTTAGATATTGTTGGATAAATTAGGCATATCTTTTGAGATGTAAATTTCCAGCTACGATTTACAAAGTTTTCCGCACTCTGTAAGCTCAAAATATTGCACAACATTTTGTTGTTAATTTCAATCAAAGAAACACTTAAATTTCTGATTATGCTGACATTTTTTATTTAACAAATAGATTTCATTTTTTCGTGCATCTGTACTGTAATAGATCACAGATGACACGATAGCGTGCGAAGAACAAAAAAGTACGACACGAGACGAAGTTGAGTGCCGTTACATTTTGTTCTTCACACGCTATGACGTCTTCTGTGATCAATTGCAGTGCATACGCACAAAAAAGAAATGTCTTGGTTTTATGCATCAAAGTAATGTGAAAGTCATAAGATATTCGCCATTTTTTAAATTTGTGACGCCATTTGTTTCAATACTCTAATAACAGATGATTTGCAGCCAATGAAATTGCTTGTTTTCAAAGTATTGTTGTGCAAATTAATTTTAGACATATAGACAAAAAATTTTAAATGATCGAAATAGTAAAGTCTTTGTCTTCTAAGAAATCTGCTACTCACAAGGGTGATTCATGAGTAGGGAGAGATGAAACAGGGGTTGAAAATAATAATGTGGAAGAGTTAGAGGACAACACGAACAATGTATTAAATGGCTTTAGTGTGCCTCAAAATGTTAAGGAAACTGGGGACAAGTCAGAAATACCTCTCAATCAAAAAACCAAAGGTACGATGTCAGATGTCATATGATCTTTCAGTTGTCCATAGTTCTAGTGTAGTCATTGTTATTATTAGGGAATATTAAGTAATGAAAAATTGGGCTGTATAGACGAAGAAGTGGCTTCAAAGAAACAACCAATGTTTGCCACTTGAAACACAATTCTACTCTTACCAATTTTACACCAAGAATAGAATTGCGTTGCAAGTAGGAAGAAAAATTGCATTGTGTGACTTCACTCTTTGTAAAAATTGCACGGCCTTCACTCTTTTTATATATTTATATATTATTGATATTTTATTGGTTGCTTATTGAGTTATTGGAAAAAAATTAAACGAGGTAGGTAAAACGAGAATTTCTTCGTTTTATTTCTCAGTGTTTTTAATATTTATTCTTAACATGACAAAATTACGGGATGTTGATTGTCTAAGAAGAGCACAATTATTTCCTTAATTATACAACCTTTGTAGTCACTGGCAAATGCTGCAATTTCATTAGTTTACAGGAGTTCGGTTTGAGTATTGCACCCTGCCAAAATTGTCAAACATGTTGAATACACTGAGTTCTCCTATGTTTTAATCACAGTATAGGGAATGAACAGTAGGGCCACTCAATTTTGGGTGTCCGCGCATGTCGCATTACGCATCTCATTACCATTATGGCAGCCAGGCAATTGCTTGTTCTGGCCAATGAGAATGCTGAACTTGCTGGTCGCAGCCAGTAAACTGCATAAATCTGCATAAACATAGAACAACACATTGCACTGCAGAGTGAACCTACTGTCTATTCCCTATACTGTGTTTTAATACTATCAATAAACGTATTCCACTCTATTTACAACAGAATGATGTTTTCACAGAAGTTTATAATCTAAGAGATTCACAAGATAAACTCTTTAACCCAAAACCTCCCACAGATTATATGAAGCGTTCCTTTAGTTACAGTGGAGCCTTTCTATGGAACAGTTTACCTGAATATCATATCTGTAGATAATTTCTCTTACTTTAAGATGGGATTAAAACATTGTCTAAACAACAATTAGCCTTTCTCACGCCATGCGACCAGGCCTTCAATCCGCCATTTTTGGGTGGCAAAATTATTGAATTAGCCAAATTTTGTTTCACGAATAAAAGATTTGAACCACGTTTATCGTTTTTCAGTAAACAAGTGATTGTCTCTCATTGTGTGTAAAGTTTCATTTCCAAATTTTGAAATTTCGCCAAGAAAATACGCGATGAAAAAATGCATATTTTCGGCGAGCATTTACATAGGAAAATTCCACAGTTTAATCCATATTTTTAACAAGTATAGAAGAACTAAGTGTCAAACAATTGCTTAAAAGCAAAAAGTTTTATCTTGCTTTTGATGAAAAGTAATCGTCAAAAACAACGATTTTGCCACCCAAAAATGGCGGATTTGAAGGCCTGGTCGCATGGCGTGAGAAAGGCTAATTGATCTGATTCCACACGGCAATCAGGTAGAACAGTATATGCACGCAAGCGGAATAGTTTCATCATGTTGGTTGTGCTATTGAATTTAGTGTTTTTTAGAGTTTGGTAGCTTCGAAAAATTTGCTTAACCAGTTATAGTCACTAATTCTACAACTTGTCAACAAACCGAGAAAATGTTGAGAAAATGAGCTGTAAGAGGAAATTCCATTTTGCACAAACGTTGGCTAAGGGAACTACGTTGAAAAAAAATACGACCGTTGCTAAGTTTAGATACCGAACGAGCATATCGCCCCCGATTAACGCTTCTTGTCATCTTCAATTCTTGGGTTTCATGTGACGTCATACATTTGTATAGGGGTCAACTTTCAACAGAAACACAGTCATTGGAGTGAGTTAAATGTTTGCTGTATCTTTAAGTCTTGTGCTTGATAGCAAGTATGTTCAATTTCGAATCGTTTATTTACTCTTGTAAAGCATGAATTGTTGATACATTTGGGGTTGAACCCCACTCAATTCAATATGAATAACACCAAGTGAAACCCACCAATACCAAATCAAAACACTATTTTATCTTTCACACTAAAAGTTATAGTTTACTATAAAATGCACCTACAACATATGTGCTGACATTCTTCCTGCAGAGAATGTAATGTTTAGAATTGTTGGGCTCTAGCCTTCCCCACCCCTTCCCAATTTTCTATCACAGATCCACAGCTAGCGCTGCGTTTTAATTCCTCAGGCCAGTGTAAACCCCTCAGCAGGCGTCTTGTAATACTTCCGTTCTTCGATACAGTGTTTCAAATGGGGTAAAGTTAAATGCATACCGCGACATAACCTTACAGTAACTATCAATACTTTTTACTTGATTAAGGGAAGCTGGGACGTGCTATTGGAGCAAGGCCCCAAAAAAATTAGCAACGAAATTAGGGAAGAAAGTTTGTGATTTCGATAAATACACTTAAAAGTTTATATACTCGCACAGAGCATCGCATGCTTGTGGTGCGCCAAATGAACCGATTGCCTAACACAAAAAAAGTTTGGTACGCTCATCCCCGCCAAGCCCGCTGGCGAGTGTTAATGGAAGCATTTTCACCCCACTTAACCAGACTCGTCTCTTTCGTTCTTTCATTAGCAGCGTTTGGGAACCAGTTCCTGGTCCAAAAATTGTAAATGCGAGGAGAAGCGATCACGCTAAATTTGTATCCCAAGAATCTCAAAAATACAGGTCAGTGCCACAAAATAGTGTGTACAGAAGTGAATCTCTCGCCGAATTGTGTCACACGCTTCACTGCGCATGCTCAGTTTCCTGGCAATTGTCATGCGAGAGTTTTATAAGGAAATAGATAGGAAAAATCGAATTTTTGGCAGAAAAACGGATATTTTAAGAAAATTTGTGGCTGTATGTGCTATTTTATTGAATATTTACGGAAAAAAGGATTGATTCGATGTCCTCAAGTTACAAACTGGGCTCACAAACATCATTTTATCGTGGGAAAAACGAAAAAGACATACTCGACGGACTGTGAAAACAGCCACGAAAAAGAGCAAACTGGTATATTTTGCGACCTCAAAACTTGTTTTTATTTGCCACTGTCAGGGTAAAATTATCCAAATAAAGGTCAGTGTTCATTAAAATGTTTATTAAAATACGGAAAAAACAACAGAAAAATTAACTTATCAATTAACTCATGTCAATTAATCGCTATTGTTTTTTGCTGCAAAATTCAGATTAGTATAGGAAATTACACGGTTCGAGAAGTATTAATGAAAAATCGCACGAGTGTTTGGCGAAATGTTTATAATACCGCGAGTGCGTAGCACGAGCGGTATTATAAATATTTCGCCAAACACAAGTGAGATTTTTCATTAATACTTCGAGAACAAGTGTAATTTCCCATTAATATCATTTTACTACATATTTCAATGCTGAACTTAACTGTTTTTGTGAATGAAGTGCTGTCGACGATATGTTTCGCAAACTTTCGCAACAAATACTTTCAGGTTTGCCATTTTCTCTTCAAAGAAACCTTTTCTAACATGAGTATTCATCCATCGAAAGTTTTTTAACCACCTTGTGAACATTTTTGTACAAAAAACTGCTGATTTTTTGAATATTTCAAAATAAAAATACAAAAATGTTGACAAATTTTATCACAAAAACATTTTACTACATGACGTATAGCCCGTTTCCGTGCCGATTAATTTTTAATCGGCACAATGTGCCGATTAAGGATTAATCGGCACACTTTTTAACCAATCAGAATCGAGTAAACTAAAAAAAATGATATTAAAAGGAAAACATGCACTTGAACATTTTCCTACCAGAGAAAAATCACACGGGTAGATCAAATTATCGTACATAAAACGAATTTTACCGCGATGTAGTTTAATTGTGGAGAATGTTTTCTTTATAGTTCTACGGAAAAATAGATAGCAATACACTTGCCAGAACAGGATAAAATGAAATTAAGCTGCCAAGAGGCTCAATAACAGTTGTTTAGTGAACAAATAGGACGATCTACTTTTTTTGTTAATTTTGGTCTAAAATCGTTGATGAAATGCGTCAATTCCTTTAAAAACGAGTTTTTAGGGTTTCGAACAGCGTTTTCCCTATACTTTTATCAGAAAATGTGATCAATGATACTTGCCAGAGCATCCCAGAACGCTTTGCGTGGCGCGTTGAAATCAGTCACTGGTTGAAATTGACGCAAGCTGACGAAACATGACGAAATATATAGCTCAGTGAGCAAAAATCTTGCGACCGTGAAATAGATAGGAGATTCACTTCTGGTACAGCTATTTTAGCAGTGCCGCAGGCTTTATGCGGGTTCAAATCTGGTGGCCAGGCTAGGTGTATCATGGCGGAACGCGTGGAAGAGGTATGTTCGAAATTATCTTTTGATTATTGTGGTCGTTATCACAATTTAAATCATGAATAATTAATTGCTTATGTCTTAGATTAAAAACGAAAACGAATATCCTCCAGAGGCAGAATGTAAGTATATTTCATCGCCGTTTTCGATAAACATCGATGGCGGAGCAGTTTAACAATTTGGTTATGCGATTTTTTGTACTATCATTATATCGATTGATTTCACGGTCTTTGCACGCAGAAATATTTGCATGGCATAATGAAACTATAGGGCTACTTTGCTCATGATTGTGACATTATTTATGGTCATTAATACAGGGACCGTGGAGTAAGAGGGCCCAGTCCCGCCCCCAACAATTTTCCTGTGATTGATTGACATTCTCTAATTAGTAGCATTACCCCAATGGTTGCGCCTAAGATCACGTACGAGCGCCTGATTAACATTTTGGCTGTGATTTTGCCATTTTGGTAGCTGTACAGTATTTTTGAAACTAAAATGCTAGTGCTAAAGTCGACAAGCGTTGCTCGTTATTTTCTTGTTTTCTTGCAGTTTATTTTTTCTGCAAGTTTCACTCATCAAGGCAATACTTAATACACATAAAACACGAACTGATAATGTTCGAATAGTGGACGTGACAAATGTTTCGCATCAAGAAACGAAAACAAAAAACGCACATAATGCACATACTACGGACACCTGAGAAACATCGTTGTGGATACGATAGACAATGATCACATGTGTTCAGTGGAATATAGACTCCCGAGAAAAAGTTAAAACATGATAACATCTACGAGAACAACCAGTAACATACAAGGAGTATAGTATATATTGTTTTAATCAAATTCTAATCTCTATTCCATCACCAGTTGTATTTAATAAATCATCAAGCCATAAATCATAATAAATCAATCATCAATAAATCATCATTTTTGGTCAAGTTTTATCACTGCCTATGGAAGGAAGAAGATACCTGACTTACACTCAGCAATAAATCTTTTTTTAAAACTGTCGTAACTATGGCCAGTATTTTGGCTTTGAACAGATTTAACTTGTGATCTCAAATTTTTTATTTAGTATCGTAAACAGTTTTTGAAAATAACAGGAAGTATTTTGCGCTTTCATGGATTTTGGACATTTAAATATTGCTTTACGTAGGCCAGACCTTTTCACTCCCATGCAAAACAGTTCTATATAGTTGCAGTCATAATAAAATAGGACGCCATTGAAAAAAATTATAAACAAAAAGGTCGTTGTTTCAGTTGTCAGTTTAAAGGTTGTTCCCTAAAGTTACAAAAAGTATGGGCTGATTATATATATCAGGGGCCGGTTGTACGAAAGGCGGATAGCGCGATCCACCGGATAGTGAATTTTTCAAACTTTCTAATCATGTCCAGTCACGGAGAAAACCCAGAATAAAGTTTTGTATTATCAAGTTAAAGTGACTTTTTATCCATTGTTAGTTTAATATCCCTGGCGTTATTGATTTTCATGCCTTTCTGCGGCAGTTGAAAAAATCACTATCCGCTACATAGACTTTACGCACAACCAGACCCTTTACCGTAGCCTCCTTGATAATTGGGGCGGGGGCTGAGAATCATATATTCCTGGGATGTGAGCTCAAAAGCTAAAAGTTTTCATTCCGCTAAATTTACATGGATGGACAAAGCACTTAAGCGGTTTTAAGATGTGCTTTGATCGGCAAATCTTTTTTGTTAATCCAATAACTTTTGGGAACTACCTTAATCGCGTTAAGTCGTCACTGTTTCGTTTTTAAGGATACATAAAATCCTGCAGCAATCTTTGTGAGCAATGTTAGCTGGCTGCCTCAAAAAAATCTCAATATACAGTTGTATAACAACTTCTAACATAGATAGTTTTATAAAAACTATCAACCTATTGAAACTACTATACTGTCAATATTCTAAACTTGTGACGTAATTAAAACATGTACGGAAGGTTACTGTCAACAAGCTTCATATACAAGCAAGCTTTATGAACTTTGTTTTAAGCCTTTTTAAGTCACAAGTTTACTATAATGAAAAGTAAAACCCGGATTAAACGAGGATGAGAGTTAATGAGAGTAGATGAGAGTTGGCAGCCACGCGATCTTGTTTTACTGTTCTTAAGTGCTTTTCCAACAAAATCATGTATCTTATTGAAGTGAAAACATAGTCAAAACACTCATCAATCTTTATTTCTTCAGTGTAAAGCTTAAAATTCCCGCTCTGAAAATTCACGACTGCCAACTCTCATCAATTCTCATCAACTCTCATCCTCGTTTGATCCGGCCTTAAGTAGTCATAATAGCAGATTACTTGGTTAGTTCCTACTCATTTCCAAGAACAAAACGACGAAGGGTCTATCGGCTATTTTTACAGTTGTAATGTCCTAAAACAGTTCAATGCCCATATTTGCAAAACACCTATTCATACAAATTGTTCTTGACAATGATTAGAAAATGTTAGGTATTATTTAAAAAGTCGCAGGCGTCACGTCTGTTTTTTGTCAAGTCGCTTTGCCAACATGGTGGCTGTTAATAGGGTCAGTAAGTCGGTAAGGTCAGTATTCCTTGTAATCCATCATTAAAAGACTAGAGAACATAAATGACATATTAAGTCCATGGGAACAAATTTAGCAACATTGACTCACTGCAGATCAGTCCTAAAATAACAATTTCAGAGGTGTGTCACAATTCAGGGCGTGATTCACTAATCAATTAGGAAATGTACCTTGATTTAAATGGTATCAAATTAAGAAACGCTTATATTGATTCAAACTATAATGATCTACGACCAGTCTAACAATGATGGATTATATTGTAACTCGGATTATGAGGGGTCGTTAAGCCCTTAAACCACCAAGGTATGGTTTTCCTGCATTACAACTTTTTCCGTAATAAGAAGTCTTTAACATGTATAACTTGTTTAAGTTCAAAAGCAATTCCAGAAAACAGCGAGGGACACTCAACACTGTCATGACTTCTAGCGCAATACATATTTGAAAACTGGTCACATCAAACACTGTATAAAAAACACAAATTCACACCAGGTTAATAGGTAGCCAGCAGATAATAGCTAGTAACAAGATTTTGGTTTCTAAGTATACGCATAAAAGTTTTAATACATTAACTCATTAACTGGCAATATGCCCCAGCGCATCCTACTTATTTTCAGTGGTGGGCACAAGGGGGGCGAGGCGGGGCACGTAATTTAAAAAAAGATTTTTATTTTCATTTAATCAAATTAAAAACTATTACATTAATGTGTTTTCAAACATGCCAAGTGTGCATTAGTGCATCTCATTTAGTAAATGCCACAACTCTGCATTTTTTATTGACTCAATGAGCTAAAGTTTTGTCGAAATTTGTTGACTGGAGTATGTCTTTGTTTATTGACAATAACAACAAGTCACTGGCCAATGATAAGCTGGGCTTGCAACTGTCTTGGCTTTTCATTAGCTAGTGACTTTACGGTACTGTCAATGAATATAGATGTCATGAAATCAATTAACTTGGACAAAGTACTTGATTGTTGGGTGAAAAAATCTTGCATTGTGCTATTTGTTTAAACAATTGAATTACTAGATACTTTTTAATAATTAGTGTGTGACTGCACACTACAAGTATTATGTCATGTTGTGGTAAAGTTTATCAGGCTTTAAGCACCAGATCGTAAATTGTGTAATATTATGTCAAAAGACTAAAGTTTGCTATTAAGCATCATACATCAAAGGCTTATGGGCAAAGGTATGTGTTCGCCACTGGTTATTTCTTTTACTGGTAAAACACCTGGGGCCAGTTCTTCAAAGCTGGGTTAGCGCTAATCCTGGGTTAAAATTTAACCCACTGTTTTAGTCTCTGTATTTTTACCCCTCCGTTTCCTCCAAAACTTTAGAAACCAAAACTAGTATTGATATAGATAAGATTTCTGAAGAAATTTTCCCAGGCTTATAAACAACATGCTAGGAAATTTCCTTTGAATTTCAAGTTAACCCAGGGTTAAGCTAATCAGCATTTGAACAACTGGCTCCAAATGATTTTACTTATCAGTGGGGAAGCAGTGCCACTAAATGAGTTAAATAGATTAAATACCTGAACATGACAGGAAATAGATTCATGGTCATGTCTAGAAGAAATAGACTGGGAGCCTGAAATGCTTGCCACCTCTATAAGTCACTAAAATACAAAAATATATTATAAGTTCTTACATTTATTGCAATCTGGGTGAAGGAGAAGGCAGCCCAATTTGCGAGGAGGCAGGGCAAGCTATTTGAAAAATGGTCAGATTAACCCTGGGTTGATGTAAAATTCAGACCAACTTCCCAGCAGCTCGTTTGTGATATTATTCAGAAATCTAGCCTGGTTCAATATTAGTTTACTTCGCTAACATTTTGAAAAAACAGGCATAAAAATACACTAACTAAAGCTTAGCTAAGCCTTAACACAAAATTACAGTAATGCAAACCTAGCTTTCAACAATGGGCAGACTGTTGAAGTGTTCATTGCCTATTTAGCATAACCAAAGGCTTTTTTGTGAGAAGATACAAGTCGAAAGCACAAAAAAAACAAATTAAATACTATAAGAACCTATTAGGGCCTGTTTACATGAAGGTAGGGTGACCCTAGTAGAAGGGTTACCCTAGCAAACGGGTCAGAAAAAAGCGAGCGTTTACATGAGATAGGGTAACCCTACTGCTAGGGCTATGTTCACCGGTAGGGTCACCCTATCTTAACGTGGTCGCTCAGCCATTCATTTAAAAAATGACATTAACGTGCGAAGTTCTTGTGGTATGCTGTGTGATACTATGTCTGGCTAATTTTGTTGTTTCATTTCAGTGTTGTGACCATCTTTGTTTGTTTGACATTTACTAAAGGCGAATAACTCGACCCGCTTCATAGGGTAACCCTACCTGACGCGTTTACATGGCTTATGTAAACAAAAAGATAGCCCTACTGCTAGGGTAACCCTATCTATTTGATAGGGTAACCCTACCACTAGGGTAACCCTAGCGCACATGTAAACGCTTCCTATAAAACATATTGTAGTAGGGTAACTCGCTTACTAGGGTAACCCTTCTGCTAGGGTCACCCTACTTCCATGTAAACAGGCCCTTAGTCAGATATTAGGCATTGATTTCAATCTGACATGTCAACACCAAACAATTTGTTGGCTTGAGCAGGATTTGTCCCAGATGTTGGGATGATCCATCAAGGAACATCAACCATTCGAAAGATGATTCCTCTAACTATAAACACAAGATAAACTATTCCCAGGAATTATTATATGTATATCAATGTCCTAATTAAGAATTAACTTTGCTCAGCAGAAAAATCAAAATGGCATTCATTTCACTTGATAGCTAGTTTGTCTTTATGTAGCATTCATACATGTAAGGACAAACAACTTTTAAGCAAGTTTGTCTTA